>JAWZYU010000017.1:42237295-42837295 GCA_038380435.1 Ryuthela nishihirai | reverse complement strand
AACCCATGATAGTTTTAATAAAAATAGATGGACCAAAGTTATATGTTATATAAAAGTTATGTTTTATTTCAAAGTTAATTATTACATTGTGTTTTGTTTATTTTATTTTGCTATAATGTGGTCACATATTATTCAATTTAAAAACTAATTTTGTAACTCTAAACTTATGTATTAATAACATATTGATGTTTTATAGGATACGGACAATTCAACTGAAGATGTTTCGCCTAAGAAGAAGCACAAACCTATTACATGGCCATAAATTTGTGAATTTTGGAATTTCATGATTAAATTACAAGAAGCTATGAACTCTGTTCTTGTATTGGAATATTTGTTTTAAAGTAAACATTAGGCATTTTAACTATTCATACTTCAGAACGTTTATGGCATACAAGACTTTTTTGAGAATCATTTCAGTACATTTATGATTCGGACTATTTTATTTGCTTCTTTTGTTTCTGCAGCTAAGCTTGTGTTAAAAGAGCTGTAATGCAGCATTAAAAAAACAGACAATTTAGTGTTAATACTCAATAATAAAAATAACAAAGCCATTTCTTTAAAAGCATATTAATTTTTCAGTTATATTGATATTTCAGCAGCCTATTTATAAGGCTGAAGCATGATGATCAGTGAAAATGATGTTGCGATGAAATGATTAGTGATGATGACCCATTGTATGTTAGGATTTTTAGTTAATTTTAACTGAAAAATAATGCATTTAAGATTTTTATCATAGATGCAAATTTTTTAGCAAATAAAATTAAATTAATATCTTTAATACTCTATGACACTGTTAAATCACTGTTAAAGATATTAATTTTAATTACTGCACTGTGATGCTCTACTGTAATTTTTGTTTAACAAATAATATATATATTATATAAAAAAAAATTCAGAAAAACATGTTTGTCTACCTATTCTCTTTGAAAAATTCTGTTGTACAGTTTTGTTGTTCTACTATTTTTTGCAAGTGGGACAATAATAAGCAGCAGTAGAGTTTCACAAGAGATATCCTGTACACATGGAACTCGTGGCGTAGATGAAAAAATGAGTTTTTTCTTCTACTTCAACTTGGTTGTCTGTTTCCTGACATAGATGGCATCATAGTGAATGAAACAGTATTCAGAAAAATTTATAAGTCAGCTGAAGAAAAGGTTAGCCACTGATAGTGTAGTGATCAGCATGCCTGTTACATAACTGAGAAGTGTTGTTTTGAGTTGCACTCCCAGCGAAACTCATTTTTTCAGCTAATTACTTCATCAATAATAAGCAACTTGCAGATATGTTGGTTACAATTAAAACATATAATGTTTGTTTTAATGTCATTTCTAGAGGTAAAATTTACATCATGTACACTTGACACCACTAATACTTAGAGAATAGAATGTTTGTTTGCTTCTTATGTTCCCTGTTATATGGCATCAGACTCGTAATCTGCAGTTCCCAAGTTCAAATCCCAACTGTGCCAGCAAGTGTGCATGATTCAAATTTATCTCCACTAGCCATCCTGCCTTCAATAAAAAAGGGCATGCTGGTGGGTTTAAAAATTCCTCATATGTTAGGATGTAAAGTTGTGACTCTATGTACAGGAGAGCCATACCTTATGCACTTTAAGGAACATACTGATCTCTTTCCCCAACCTCCTCTGAGCCCTTGGGATGCTTTTGACCTGGTCATTTAGTGCATTGTGTGCAAATGCACTAAATGCTTAAGGGTAAAAACTAAAATGCACTAAATGCTTAAGGCTTAAATGTAAATTGCTTAAGGGTAAAACAACCCAGCTCAACATCCTGTTTTACAATAAGGGTAGTGGTTGTTAGTGGAGATAAGTCTCAATTCTGGTGCAGTTGGGACTTGAACTTGGGAACTGTAGATTATGAGCATGATGTGCTACCAACTGGGCCAATCCCTAGCCCCAGGATAAAGGGAGGAACACATGAAACAAACATTCTACAAGTATTAGTGGTGTCAAGTGTACATGATGTAAATTTCATGATTTATATTTTCTGGAACTGATGTGAGGAGCAGTAAGTAATTTTACAGGTTCTCCTAAAATAGATCTTTTATTCACCTTATTCCACTTTGCATCTATGTTTTCTCACAAAACAAATGCACTGTAACAAAAATGTCAAGCATATTGTAGAAAACTACCATTGTCTAGCAATTTATTTTTCTTTTACAAGTATATGTACCAACAAACTGATCAGTAATATAGCTGACTAAAGTATTATTATGGCTGAAGTAATAATCGATAACTTTTAACATATGAAAAAATGTGACTAAAAAGTTACTTGAATTGGTACATTTCAGATAGCTGAAGTATTGGGTCATTTTGACCCAAACAGGATATTAATAATTTAAAAACAAGTGAAAAAAAAATCAAAAATATCTTGTAGAAGCAATAATTCATTAGCAACAATAAAATAATTATTAACAAATAAAATTTATTTCAGATAGACCTGGGCAGAACAACAGAGTTAAACATATGCATCCAACTTGTTTCATGTGTCAATGTGGATATGCCAATAGCATAAAATAAGTTCAATAAAATTCTGTTTCTCAAGACTGCACTTCACTTAATCTACTGTGGCAGGCAACATGTTTCACTGCTGCCATTAGCAGTTGCTATAGAAAATATGTAACATGCTATCTAAGGAATTGCATTGGCACTGACCATAATAAAATAGCTTTAAGGAATGTGTGTTCTACCATTGTGTAAAGTGACATATCAATTTTAAATTAAAAATGAAAACAAAATTAAAATCTGATATTTTAAAAATGTAATTATTCTCATTAAAAATGCATTTAAAATTCAAGCTTTCTACATTATTAAATGTATCATTTTACAGGGTGTCCCAAATGTTCCCATGATATTTTTAAACAATGATTTTTATTTAAAATCACAAACACGTAATGACAAATAGCTGTACAATAACAAAAACACATTCTCTGAATTCATTATTCGTTCACAGTGACTGACTGTGGTTTGATGTATTCCCCTAATCTCTTTAGGAAGTTGTATGAAAATAATCATAGACAAAAATCACAAAAACGTTTGGACACCATATACAATGTAAAAAAATGAGAAATGGGATTCAGAAATAAATAACATACATATAAAATAAATTGTAATGCACTAAGTTATTCTCAATGAAAATATACTCTAGTGATTCACTGCCTGAAGTCATAATTTTTTAGGCAGAAAATGATTTGAAATCCCCATGGATATTTGTGTTTTTATAAATTCTAAAATGTACAGGCTTGTTTTCAAATTATGGTGAAATGGGTATTAAATAATAAGTTAATGAGAATTATTGAAAATGAACCCAATATTTCTCTATATTTGCAATGTTATATCTACTCTATCACATCAAGCAAGTTAAATGCATAGCTCTCATATTGGCCATTATGTAAAATATATTTTGTGAAGGGAAACATACTGCTGTAATTAAACTTGCTTCAGCTGTTAGAAATGCGTTGTTGAAATAGTATCAATAAGCCATGAAAATTAATTATATTTGCTGTTAATATTTGCCATTTTAATAATGTATGCTGTCCTTTTAACTTTCAATGGACAAATTACTAAATAATTAATTATTTAATAAATTTTGTGCATTGTGTTCTGTTTAAAAAACATTTCAGAAATAATAGAACATGTTGTAAACCTGTAACATCAAATGTTTATTAAATAGATAATGGATTTCATACTTATTCATATGTAGCATAATCAAAGGAATCTTTTTAATGGTAATTAAATTGCTACTAAAGTGTTCACCTAAAGTGAATATATACTCCATAACCAAAAAGTACAGTACTTTACTGCTATACGTGTGTTTGTATATATGTATACATATGTTTTTAATTTTAACTATATAAGTATCCAATCAACTGGTGCAATGTCTACTATTGACTTGCAAAACATATTAACAATAGTGCTTGCAGAAGTAGCCTTTAGAAATCCACCTTTCTACTTGTTCCAAAATGTTTTTGAAACTTCATCTTAAATAATTTGTAAAAAAATATCAATTTAAATATATGAAAAAAAAGTATAACTGCTGTGAAGAAACCACTGTTAATACTTGTAATATTTATTGTGGTAATTGAAAAAAGTAAAATACTGCCTGGGAGTTCATAAAAGACAGTTCTAAAGCATGAATTTAGACTAACTCTGCAGCTGACATAACCATTGGTTAGCAGTTCTAAATGTGAATCACAAAAGCTTTATTGCTTTTAAAAACTTGTTAATGAAGAAGATAGCCTTAGGATTAGAAGTATTGATAAGTGTTTTGTTAGATATAAATTTCTTACTAAAAGTTTGTTCCCCCCCCCCCCCCCCCAATTTATGCTTATTTAATAGTTATGATATTTGAATGCATGTTAGATTTTTCTAAACTTGTGATTTCCTGAAGTCTTATTTATTTCTCAAGGGATAATTTAAAACTAGAAAACCGTAGGCTACAATGTCTCACTTTGAATGGGTTTCACCTTTCTAATCATGTATCACTTTCCAGAGAAATTTCATTTGTAAGCCTTCCCTTTACCTCTGTTTAAGGTTTCAGCATAAATATTTTGAAAATTAGAGTTTATTTTACTATTTTTCTTTCCACTCATAATGTCTTTAATAATCTAAATGCTAAAGCATTTTGCTCTTTAGTTCAATATGTGCAACTTTCTCCAAGATGTAAACCAGATAGTGAATTTTAAATGTATTTGTGGTCCATATCATTTGATATAATTGTAACTTTTTTTTAAATCTACTGATATTTCTGTTACTAGTTATTAGTATGAAAAAGGATATAAGTATTTTAACAGTAGAATATATTTAATGAGAACTTTTCTTGGCTGTTAAAAGTGTAATTTATTAGTGTATGCTCACTATGAATGAAAAAACTTATTCAATTAACTAAACAAAATTAAACTTAGAGAAAGGTCAGATGCATTCAGGAGACATTTGGGACTCAAGATGCTCAAGAGCCTCATAAAGCCAGATTTGGAGCTGTATGTTGCACATGTTTGCATTAGTCACTCATAAGATCTGAAAAGCAGCATATTTGACCTTAATATTTTCATATATGTTAATCTGTAGCTACATTTTCATTAATTCAATTTTTGTTTATATGTCTTTCTGCTGAGATCTCCCCTTCCTCACAGATTTTATCTATAGCATATTAAATTGACTGACTCCTATCACACCTTTGTGACAAGCAGCTGCTTGAGGGAGTATTTTTTATTATGTATATGGTCATTCCAAAAAAATTTATCCTGTGTGTGGGAATTCTTATTTCTGCTAAAGTTGTTGCATAACATTTATGCAGTCTTTGATATGATTGGTTAATTACTTGGTAAAAGATTTCCATTATCATCATCAGATTTAATTTAATCCTTTTACTGCTGATATATATATATAGTAGATTTGCACCTTTGTAAAAATTGCCATTTATATATTTTCGCCAAATACAATAAAAGTGGAATTCTTGGATCTTCGTAAAATTTTGTATGACGTCACTGATCAATATTTAGATTGTAGTCCTCATTTCTTTGTTTACAAGTAATATAACATGGCAGCAATGGGAATTTCAAATGTTGAAACAGTCTCCATTAATACAGATTTTCAATTTTTTTTCTTTTTTTGTGGGGGGTTGTCAGTGGGAAAATACAGAAAAACCACACCGAAACTGTTACACAAATTTTCAAAGTTGGATTAAAACCAGTTGAAATGAAGATAAACTTTCAATTTTATGTGAATGTTGATGGCAAGATACAGTATTATTCAAATAATTTTTATAACAATAAAAATAGAATAAAACGGAAGAAGATGAAGATAAAATATGAGGTTTTTAAATAAAGGTATATAATTTCAAAATACAGGCAACTCTCGGTTTACAAACGAGTTCCATTCCAAGATGTTATACTCTTTGTTCGTTATGTGTACCTTGCATTCCTGTGCTTTTACGATATGTATTGTATATGTTATCAGCCATTTTGAAGCATTAAAATCATGTACTAAACATTGAATGGTCTATACAATATGTTTTATTATAATGTTTATATAATTTTATATAATATATATATTATAACCAAACCAACCATGTATGGTTGGTTGGTTGGTTGAGTGGGTGGGTGGGTGGGTCGGTCGGTTGAACATATACAATATGTAACGTAAAATAAGAAAAAAAAATAAAATACAAGATATTGTACTTGTTAATTTTAATTAAAAACATAAAGAGTTACAAAACAGAAAGTGAATACTGACATGTAGGTACATACATGCATACATATATCTTCAACTTTTACTTGTCAATATCTTCATCAGAGTTCATATTTTCCCATTACTGATACTAGGTACAGATGAGGTAGATGGGTGTCTGATAATGAAGAAACAACTGGGTTTTTCACTTTTTTAAAATATGTTTTTATAGAAGATTGCACAGTTAGTTTTTTTTTTTCCTTCAAAAATTTCACTGCAGCATGCTTAGACAGTCGTAAATGGCTCTTTTCACTCTTGTAATTCTTTCCATATTTGCTTCTTCTTCCTCAAAGATTGCCAACCCCTCAGAAATTGATTTAAAAGCTGCAGAAATTTTCTGTCTTGTAAATGTTCTGGGAGGCTGAGAAATATCTTGTTCTTCTTTACTTCAGAATTTAGATTTGTCTATATTTCAATTAATTCGTCAGTTAATTCCACAAAATGCGAGTCCAAAAGCTTCACATCAGTCACAACAAGTTTGAGGTTCATTTTATTGCCCATTTCAACAATTTCTTCTGTTACAGTTTCTACTGGCTCCTCAAAATCACTTAAATTATTCACACACTATGTAAAATCTATGGCACAAGTTTCTCCACACACCACTTATGTTTGTTTCCTTCACATTCCCCCAGGCACCAACATTGTTTTGGAAGGCATTATAAATATTGAATGCCTGCCAGAAATCCCTTAAAATCTCTCTGTCTGTAAAAGCAATGACTTGAAAAAAGGTCTGCCTTAAAGGAGGCTACATCATTGTAATCAGCTATGTAGGATGGATGGATGGCCAGGGACATTATCAAGCAGTAATAAAATTTTCAAGGATAAATTTTTCGATGCACACTACCTTTTCATTTCCCCACAAAATGGTTTTTTAACCAGTCTTCAAACAGTTCCATTATCATCCAAGCCTTCCTATTAGATTTCCAGATAACAGGAAGGGATGACTTCACCATCCCTTGGGTTTTCTGATAAATACACAAGCAAAGATTTAAGTTTATAATCACCGGCTGCATTACCATCAAGTAATAGAGTTAGTCTTTCTTCTGCAACTTTATGTCCAGGTGCATATTTTTCTTCTCTAGAATTGTATTGTTCTGGAAGGTTTTTTTCCAGAAAAATAACCACTTTCTACTATTATTTTTTCTAGTGCCTTCAGGAATTCACTTGCAGCTTGGGTATCTGCACAAGTTAGCCCTTCTTGTAAAAGGTGAAAACCACCCAGAGCTAGCTGAAAAACAGTCATTTGCATATTCAGGTAGCTTTTTTTTTTTCAAATCTTCAAATAAGCTCCTACCCTTTTCCTGAATTATTAATGAGCTGAGAGGCACATTGTCATTTATTTTCTTCTCAATCCACAAAATTAAAAGTTTTTCCATCTCGTGCAACAAAAAATTTCTATTTTTCACTATTCTACTCATTAAACCAGGAATTGTTTCCTTAACTGCCTCCACAATTCTTTATCTTTATTAATTGTTGCAATACTCGATCGGTTCACACCATAATGATGATGAGCTATGTGCACCTGCTTCTCACCTCTTTCTGCCCTTTTTATGATGTCTAGCTTAGTTTCTAAACTAATACTTTGTCTTTTATTACTACCACTATCACCATCAGCACTACTGTTTCGCTTTTAATTTTTTCAAATGTATTTTTAAGTCGCCAAATGCAGAATTTCGCTTAATGGAGTCTATAAAACAACTGACCATGTATGTTGTGCGAAGTGAAAGATCAGTCGGGCACATTTTTTGCTGTGTTCGCAGTGCTGTTATTGGGATCACAGACTTCTTTCCCATGAGAAAACATTCTATGTGGCATGACAGGTAAACCAACATTTTTTATTGGCTAGATTAGTTTTATTAACCAAGAACAGTTCAGTATAATTATCGTATAATAATTTTCTGATGATTGTAATTAATGCATTTTTTAAAAGTTTATTTATTTAAATCTTACAATTGTGTTCACTATACATTTTGTTTTATAAGCAACTCTATCTATTGGTGGCTTTAAGAAATTTTGTATGAATTGTAACGTTCGTAATAGCGAATATTCGTAAATCGAGAGTTTCCTGTATTGAACTTCCTTTTCTGCTGAACAAAAATAACATGTCAGTAGTATTAAATACACAACAAAATGTGATGTCATTTGAATAAAAAAAAGTCTTTTAAATATACAAATTGTATATCATATTTAAAAAGGGTGATGTGATTGTATGATAAAGAAGTAGCAGATTTACTGGAGAAGCACAGATATCCTAGTATGG
Source organism: Ryuthela nishihirai (assembly GCA_038380435.1). Classification (NCBI taxonomy): domain Eukaryota; kingdom Metazoa; phylum Arthropoda; class Arachnida; order Araneae; family Heptathelidae; genus Ryuthela; species Ryuthela nishihirai. Next base: position 42,828,788 of record JAWZYU010000017.1, on the reverse strand, counting down.
CATAGGCTTCTGTGAAGAGACAGACTGCACAAACAGAAAAACAAGATATTTCAGCAATAGAACACCTTTTTCAGTTAAAATAACTGTAGGCATTTAACTTTATTTGATTAGTTTGACACTAGAAATGAATTGCATACTGTGTCTCATCAGTGTGGCTTAAAATAATTTTAGTTATAAAAATAAAATTATTGTCACCTATATGTGCACATAAGAAAACTATGAATTTCTGCAGATTGTGATGATTACTGCAGAGAGCAGAACTGTGTATCTCTTGTTGCAACCCTGCACCTTTTATATTTTACTTTTCTTTCAGTTAGAGGAGTAGTTAAAATAAATTTCTCTCAGTCAGCCTTACAAAGTTTTTTTCTGCAGTTTCTTGGCTGATGCATTGTATAAAAATCATTATATGATAAATCCAGATAATACAAAAGGTGACTTGTTTTTTTTTGTACCATGTTGTGGTTTTTCACAGAAGAATGATATACGTTGCAGGCCAAAAGTTAAGCATAATTTGCAAACATTAAATATCTACAAATGACTGAAATTATTTACATTTTGTGTGTCAATGAAATGGAATATGAGCATGGTTGTATGCCTCCCAAAAATCACTTTACTGGGCAGAATTTATATATATGACTCTAAAAGCAAATCTGGTGCTATGAAAGCAAGTATAATTCTGTTTGATATGTACACATTTTCCGTTGACAAAGTGCTGTACTCCTGTCAGTAGAGTATTTCTTAACAATGATGTGGCACAGAGATCACTGAATACTTTTAATTGTGATAGAGCAATTGTTGTACTGATGTAGCTAGGGTTGTAATGTTCCCCAGTCAGTGCTTTCAAGACTTTAGAGACTTCCATCAGACAGTAGGTGTTAGCCATAGATGAGTGCAAGGTCATCCAAGACTGACAGTAGTGCAGAATGACTGCTATCTTACTAACAGCCCATTGTCATAGGGTGAGGTCAGCCAGTCAACTCTCTCTGGAGTTTCTTGCAGCCATTGGGAGGACAGTTCTAAGGTAAACTGTTTACTGAAGGCTTTACCAGATAGAGAAGTATGCCAGACAACCTGTGATTTCTATTTCTCTCAGTCCCTCCCTCAGAAGAGCCCAACTAATATGGTGCCAATAACAGCTTGACTGGACCCCAGACCAATGGGCACATTTGTTCTTCACCAACAAATCACAATTCAGTCTTCAGACTATTCTCCACATGTTTTGATTTGAAGACAGCAAAAAACTCATTTACCAACCTCTTAACATCAGAAAATGACACCACTATGGAGGTGGTTTGGTTTTGGGCAGCATTATGTCAAATGGATGTACACAGCTTCACATCTTTGCTGAAGGTACTCTGAATGGTTGAAGGCATGGAGATGATATCCTTCAGCTCCATGTGAGGCTTTTCAGGGTCACTGTTGGCTCGCAGTTTATTTTGACGGATGATAATACCCACCCTCTTAGGGCTCAGAGAGTTGATGAATTCTTTGAAACTAAGGATATTCAGTGGATCGAGTTACCAGCCTATTCTCTGGATTGGAATCCTGTAGAGCAGGTTATTCAACTTGTCAATCACAAGCTACTAATTGATGGTGTACGTTTTGGTTGATCACACTTTCAATGCAGAATTTTTTCACAGATTTTTAATGTAGTTAAGGCTTTTTATTTGTTGTAAAGCTTAATTGTTCGGTCTTTTCTTTTTATTTTGCAATTTGTTTTATTTTGTCACCTGTATATAGCTGTATCCTCACCATAACCTGTGCTTTTGCTAAAGAGTGTGATAAAAACAATTTACTTTTACTTCAATTTAAAAAAATGCTAGTAAATCATGGGATTATAATTAAAGAAAAAGTAGCTCACCATACATACTAAAAGGGTTGAACATTACTGCTCTAGAGCATCTGTGGGATGTGTTGAGAAGTTATGTTGGAGATCGTCATCACCTCCCACCCAAGAACACTCCACAATCTCCAGTCAGCTCTCCGAGAAGAGTGGGATGTACTGCACCAGAACTGAGTGGCCTGCTAAACAGTTGGGAAGTCATTGTGATGCTTGTTTAGCTGTTGAGATCATCATACTTTGTATTAACTTCTCTGTTCTGCTAAAGCAGGTCCCTTAGCCATAGACACTTGTATTCGTTTGCATAGCCCACGAAAATCATATGATTGATTTGCTATATGCCACACTTTTATTTCATAATACAACAATACATTGTCATTCAAAATCTTGTTGCATTTCATTATTGCATTTTTGAGATCATTTGTACTGTATATTAAGCTTAACTTTTGGACACCAGTGTAATATTTCATCTGTGGACTTGTTTTCTGTTGCATTCCTTGCTTTGAGCTAAATACCTGTATTTGGTGTTCCATGGTCAACCTATAGACATCATGTGTCTAGGGATGTGTCCAGTGCCGGATCTAGGGGGCATCCCCCCAACTTCAGAATGCTGGTAAGAGTAGTAAAGGCAAAAATTATTAAACTTATTTGTATTTCATATATTTTTCAAGAAATTTAATAAAGACATGTAAAACAGAAGGAGAAATGTTATACTACATTGGAAACTTGCCCCCCCCCCCCCCCCCCCCCTCCCTCTCTTCCCTATTACGTTTTTCTGGCTCGGCCCCAACCTCAATTTTTGTTTTTTCCTAGATCTGGGTCTGCATATGTCCATGTACTTTATGGCCAGTGGTACTCCATCTTCACTATTGTGCCCTTGTTCTACATGTTCAGCAGCATTTCTTTCTGAACTTTTTTCACAACTTTGATGTCACCATTGTGTATCTCTTTGTCCAGAGTTGGTTGGTTTTGAGTATGGTTGCAATAAGTATGGTTTTGAACAACTTCGCACCAAACCATGTTCATTTGGTGCATTTGAAATTTCTGAATATCAATCTGCCTTTCCAAAGAAGAGAGTCGTCAGCACTAATTTTTTGTGCTGGATAATGTTTCTCTTAAGTAACAGTTTTCCAAGAAGAGGTATAATTTTTGTACAATCTTTGTTCACAACCAGAGTTTTCTGGACTCTGACTTATCAGAAAAGTCTAATACGACAAAAAAAACTATCTCTTCATCACTGTGCTGTGAAATATATAGGATCTTTTGACCAATATACGTAAATTTTTGGCTTCTGAACTGAATTATACAACTTAACAGGCATACAAATTGTTTCATTTCATTGATGTATGTTGGTTGTCACTTAGCAACTATATATAAAAACCTTTTTCATCAGAAAATTGTTCCAAAGTTTATATGCTTTAACATTGGTTGTGTCAAATGTAATGCTAATATACTGCTTGACATAATTATGGTAAAAATTGCAAAATGTGGCATAACCTTTTTATTCCACAATGTCAAATGAAAATGTGTCCAAAAATGTATTTTAGTACAGCAAGAAAATGTAGAAAACAAGAATCCTCAGATTGGAATGAACATATTACAATGACATTATGAAAACAAGAAAATATTGTGATCGCAGAAGTTGTTTACTTTAGATCTACAAAATATGCAGCATATGACATCGTATGAAGTATGATTCCTCTGACAGCATTGATTCATGTCAATATACACATTCAATAAACACATTCAATATGAGATTGTTCAGTAAGCCCTAATGCAAAAAAATCCCATTGTTCCACAAGAACTAACTTGCAGAATGACAGAGGAGGTGGCTCTCATACATGTTTGATGATATTTAAGTCTAGCGACCTTGCTGGCCAGTGTTTTGCTTTCTGTTTCTAAGTACTCCTGTGCCAAGTTAACTATGCAGACATTCATTGTCTCCGTGAACAGGAAATCAGTGCCAACCACATCCCTAAAATGTCCCACATAGGGTTCAAATATCTTTTCTCTGTACCTGTGAGGAGTATAGCCATTGACGATTATGCCATCTCAGACCATCACACCACCTCCATATTAGTATCCCTTTCTCTGATATTGGATGGGTGATATTGCATTCCTCGTTCTCTCTAGATTAAACATCATCTAGAATCTGACTCTAGGCTAAATCCAGACTCAGAAAACAACATTAACCCATTGTTCAGGGCTCCAATTGACATGTTGGTGGCACCAGTTTAGACAAGCTTTTCGGTGGTTAGTGATCTGCACTATTACCTGACTATAATTCAAATACAGGCTACTATTTAGGCCTCAGTGTTTATTATGTCGTATTTGGTAAAAAGTGTGATAAAAACAATAATTTTTCTTTTACTTCATTTAAAAAACGTTAGTATATGAGTAAAGCAGTGACTGGTTAAAAAAGGTCATAAGAAATTGTTCAGAAATCCAATAATATGTTAAAAGTTTAAGGAGAACTTAGACTAATATTTATCTTCACATTGGTTTAAAAGAAAGTATAAATAATTATTGGTTAAAAGTTAATTTCATAACATTCTACTGCTAAGCTTCACAAAATTAAACTATGAAAGGCAGCTAGAGAGTAATTTTTGTGCATGATTTGCACAAAAATGCCTCATTGAAGTATGCTAAAAATTGCAAAAGATTTTTGGTGTAAAATTCTTGGCATTTTTATGGACATCTAAAACATTTTTCAGACACATCAGATTTTGGTAAATTTTTACAGACGGTTAGCAATCATGCCACAGTTTAACATCACTATGTCTTCAGGTAAATTATTGTATGAATAAATTTCACTAAGGATATATTCTGAATCAGAATCACTAATTTCACTCTATTGAACTCGCCTCTCATGCATAATACCTGCTACTAACAAAACTAACATATACACAACTAAATCTAGGATATTTATGCGAAGTAGAATATGGTGATAATAGTGCAATCGTATAATTTGAAATCTTGTCTTTGTGTGGAATTTAGTTCACAATGATATGACTACATAGAAGCCTAGCTACATAATAACATGACAAGAATGTAAGCAGCTTGTTGAAACAGGCTTATAGAAAACGCCAGAATTACCATTATCTTTCAAATACAGGTGGTTCCATCAAATCAAAGGTCTTCAATTTGCATCTTTACACAGTCTTTGTGGAGTATCATGAAGAATGTTACTGCTGATATGCTTCCAAAACTGATTACATACATGAGACATTGGATGTACAACAATGTCCATAGAGTAAGGGTTCTCAACGTGGGGTACACGGTAAAAAAATTTTGGGTACGCCGTGAGAGCTCAAAAGTCGCTAGATATATGTTATATATATATGTTTTATTTTATTCCTATTGTTATACTATAACTATAGTTTTATCTATCTATACAAGGGGTACACCAGTTACATACACATTTCCGGTGGTACGTGAAGCATAAAAGGTTGAGAACCATTGCCATAGAGTATCAAAATGATTAATTATTTTATGATTAAAAACTGAAACATCAGAAATTAGGTTCACTAAGTTACAAAACTTAGGAAAAAGTTATTTATTTTAAATTATTGTGCATAAAAAATTCCTTTGTTTTTTTTTTTAATTTTCTGTTTCCTAAAATTAATACTTATTGACATTTAGGCAGAACTATAGTTTGTAATTTTTAACAGCAATTTTGTTAGCAACATCTGAAAAAGTTCCAAGTTTTGCTTGTTGCACCTTGCATTATTAAAAGAAGATGTAACAGGGAAATGAACACAGTAAAAATTCAGCTATAGGGCTCAGTGATAGTGAACAAATAAATAAAAATAAATACCCCCTCAAGCAGCTGCTTGCCACAGAGGTCTGACAGGAGCCTGTCAGTTTATATGCCACAGTAGAAGATCTGAGAGGATGGCAGGACCTCAGCAGAAAAACAACACATACATCCATGCCTTACTCGGGACTCGAACCCAGGTCCCTTAGATCAGTAGCCAAGCGCGTTAACCACTCGGCCATGGGATTTGCTTGAAATATTAGCTGAAAAAAGTGGTTGCACTGATTTGGGGTTGAACCCACATCTCACAGAAGCATGGCAAGTGTCATAACCGTTAGACCACCAGCGACTAACCTTTTTACAATTTTTACCCCTTTATTGCAGGAATGCTTATATGTCACATTGTCTTCAACAAGTGACATACACTGAAGTGCCATTGAATTAGGGATAGCAACCTAGTAACATGGTTGATCCCTCTCTGGGCCTGATAACGGCCGCCACGCAACGAGGCAAGGACTCCACAAGTTTGCATAAATGGGGTGGGGGTGGCTCAGTTGGTAGGGCACCAGACTCATAATCTGCAGTTTCCAGGTTCGAATTGCAGCTGGATGAGCATTGCGACTTATCTCCACAAAACTCCCCGCCCTGCCCATGGTCAGTAGGGGACATCGATGGGCTTGGAAAACCCATCGTCCATTGGATGGGACATTAAGCCTTGGCCCCATATGCAGGAGAGCCATACACTGCGCATGTTCAAGAACACACTGGATAGCCTTGACGGAAGGCTACCATCTGTCTCCCAACAGCTGTTCCAGTGGGTTCCCTCCCCCAACCTTCTCTGAGCCTTCGGGTCCTTGTGGCCTGACTATTTAGCCCATGGTGTGCAAAAAAGTGCCACTCAGAGGTAAAACAACCCAACCAAACCCAAATCCACAATTCTCTCAAGGTCGTCTCTGATGGGATACAGGCCTCAACACTCTGCTCGATGGTATCCCAAAGATTTTCGATGGGATTTAAATCTGGGCTTCTAGGTGGCCAATTCATTATTTCAAAGTCAGCAGAATGCTCCTGCAACCATGCAGTAGCCAACCTAGACCTGTGAGATGAACAGTTGTCTTGCTGGTAGATGCCATCTCATTGGGATGCATGATGACCATAAATGGATGTAAATGGTCAGCCATGAGTTCTACGTACCGGAAAGCATTGAGAGTCATTGGTACACGTACCAAAGGTCCCACAGACGTCTAATTGACAAACCCCAGGCCATCACTGAGCCACAACCAGCTTGTACCAACCTGACATGCAGGATTCATGGGGTTAGCGCCGTACCCTCAGTCGCCCATTGACGTGATGAAGTTTAAATTGGGATTCATCATCCAGACTATCCATTGCCAATTTTCGATGTTCTTTAGCCCAGACAAGGCGTTGAGCCCAGTGTCATGCCATTAGTGAGCCTCTCATAGGTCGGCGGCTCCCGAAACCGAGATGAAGTGAGTGTTGCACGGTCTGTGCACTTCCCAGCTGGAACCTGCGTTCAGATGGGAGGTGATTTCAGATAATGTCTGGTCCCTATCGGTCTGTACAATGCAGGTCAGATGACGAAGCCCACAATCATTCAAGGCTGGTTGTCCTTTGCAGCTTGTTTTTTTGCCGGAATTTTCATATTCTCGGGACACTTGAAACTGTCATACAACAAAAATACAAGTCGTTGACAATTTTGGAGATCGAGTGTCCCATCTGTCAGGCACCTACGATCTGCCCTCTGTCAAATGCATCTAAATCCTGCGCTTTGCCCATTACACTTCTCATGACGAATGCTTGGGGAAGCCAAAGCTGACAGGTATATATGACTAGAGTTTCAGCCACGCATTTGGATAATGTCTTCTATCCCCAATTCAATGTCACTTCAATGAATAAGCATTCCTGCATTTGTTGATTCGCCATCTATGTCTGAAGTTAAGCACCAAGTTGCCGCATATGATGACGCCAGGCTGCTTCTGGGAGATGTGGGTTAGAATACCACTCAGGGCAACCAGTTTTTTGCAGCTTATTATTTCAAGTATTTCTTGTCTACAGGACACTTTCCTGTGATACTTTATTACTGAATTATTTATTTTCTTTTACAAGAAACCGTAATTTGTATCAATATACATAAATATTGTTATGCATTTATAGGTCTTATATGAACTGTCATAAAATTCATTAATATAGGAATCTGTTTCATTTTCTTTAGTTTTTAATACTCTATCATGCATGTAAATCACCACCACCACCAGTCGTTCCAAGTTCCAAAATACTGAGTGTAGGTTGATCACCTACAATTTCTACTTTCACAGGTATAGTAAGAAATTAATTCTAAAATGGTGGCCACTGGTCCTGATTGATAACTATACCACATAACAGTTAAATAACTTCTGATCATTTCTAAAACTGTTCAGAATGATTTCTGTGTGTACTTTTTTTTTTAACAATTATCATTTATTGTCAGTAGTTATTTGGTTTTAAAAATATTAAATTTCTTATTAATTTTTAACCACTATTTTGTGAGCATTTGAGCCTCAAAGATAGTAGGCTTCCCTGACAGATTTTCATTCTAATATAACCTGTTTAGTGCATAAATTAAGATAGGAAGTTTTTTACTGTCAGTTTATTTTTGCTCAATATATAAGTGTATTTGTTTTAGGAGCTTTGTACGAGTGAGAAATTACTTGATTATTGCTGCCAATATGATTTTAGTTTATTTTCTAGTGTTTGCATTAAGTACCACATCACTTTTCTCACAAATTGTCACTAGATTTAATTGTTTATTTGTATTGTGTGTGTTATAAAATAAAAATTAACATATGCAAGAATACTACTATGCTTATTGGCATTTTAATAAATATCATTTATAGTGAACCTGTGAAGTTGGTCATATTTTATGGAACCATAGTAGCCAACTCAGATTTTGCTATACTGATTCCACATTTAACAAGGTTTTGTGCAATGTTTTTATCAAAACACAGCCTGTTAGGTAACACTTTTCACACTTCATGATCTGCTCACGTTGTAACATGATTGCTCTGTTTTGAGATGTTTTTCATTGGCTGCAGTTGGGTACGTGCAGACAGATAAACAGGGTTTTTTCCCTCTCTGGTTCTGTGCTTTGACGTGGCAGTTTTTCAAAATGTATCCTTAAGCATACCCATCAATATAAACATAAATGCTAAGCAACCAGTAACTGAAAATAGTGTTTCTGTAAGCAAGAAGCAAAGTTTATTTTTTAAGAAAAATTAGAAGTTAAATAAATATGTTTAATTCTCTATGACACTGTTTATTTCAAAGGCACTTCCACAAAATATCTATGCTACATAATATGTAACAGTAATAGATGACTGAGATTTTTACATACTGGTGAATGATTAGTTGGAAGATCTTGAGAGATGAACGTTCGTAGTGGCAAGTTCATATTGTGGAGCGGTCCATGATAGTGAGTAGAGAGATACAGAAGTGGAGAAGGTGGTGAAAGATGCTGGTAAGGTTGAGCTCGTTGTTTAAAAGAAGTTTTCTTCTGCTGCTGACATAGATGGTTTCTGACTGCAGTTATTCACTCTTAAATCTCAAACTTAAAAAACAAGGATGCATATTAATCTTAAACATTAGTTTGTATCAAGACTACAAAAGTAGTTGTCTGTGGGGTAAGAAATATATTCTGTGACCATTAAAAAATTCTGATATGTACAAAAACAAAAGTGTGTTTTCAAAAACGAACTATGAAAAACAAAGGGTAAAAATTGTAAAATATTAAATTTATATAAATTTATTATTAATTCTAGTTTTGCATTGAAGATAAAATTCTTTTGCTTTTTTTACTATGAAAGTAATTACAATCACAGCTCTATTACTTACAAAATTTAATAATACTCGATAGTTGGTTGTGTTTACAATTAAAAACTAGTCGTGAGATCGGCTAATATCGCTCATTAATGCATATAGTTAAATTGTCTGTGTGCAGAAGTTACACAGTCAGAAATTTTTTGCTCGGATAGTATGGGCAAAAAAAGACCTTTTCCTTATCAAAGGCAGTTTTATTAAGTTATTTACTGTTAATACAAGTTTATTCAACATTAATGACATAATAGTGCTTTTGCACAGTAGTTCATTGTATTAAATTTACAAAATTGGATTTGGGCTAAATGAGAAGCAAATTATATCTCAATTCAACAGTACAAATATTTAAACTGAATGGACAAATTATTATATACACCTACCTAATAACCTGTTGCTCCACCTTTTGCTCTCAGAACAGCAGCCAGACGTCTTGGTAAAAACTATAAGAGTGTTGAAAACAGGTGGTATTGCTGTTCATAAAGCTAGGATCGCCTGTCATAGAGCATCCACAGTTGCTAGTGTGATTGGCTGGCTCGACCAAATATTTTTAATTCGTCCCACAAATTCTCAATGGGGTTGAGGTCCAGCGATTGAGGGGGCCATTCGAGTGTGATAAACTCACTTGAATGCTCCTGGAGCCAATTGGTCGCCACTCGGGAAGTATGCAACGTGCTGGTGTTCTTTTGAAAGATGGCGTCATAATGCAGAAAGAGAATCGTTATAAACAGGTGAAGATGGTTGGTGAGGATGTTCACATACCTTGTGTTGATGACGGAGGTCTCCATGGGTACGAGGGGCCCCAAGGAAGTCCATGTAAATGCACCCCAAATTGTTACACTGCCCCAACTTGGCAAGCTGAGTCCATTGCTTCATGTGGTTTGATCCACACATGCATCTCCCATCAGCATGATACATTTGAAACCGTGATTTGCCAGACCAGATAACATGTTTACAGTCTTCCACACTCAGTTGCGATAGGGCTTTGCAAACTGCGCTTAATTTTTTGGTGCCTTGTAATCAACAAGGGGACACGATGTGGACGTCGATTGTCATAGTCTATTTTTTTTTCATGGTATAACATCGTCTTTATGCATAACCTTGTGGATGCTCCCTCATTCAATTCTGACGTTATCTGCACCATAGTATGATGGATAGTCTTTGTGTATAACCTTATGGATGCTCCCTCATTCAATTACAACGTTATCTGTTCTATGGTAGCTGTACTATTCCTTGTAACAATGCAGCACAGTCTTCATTCACCTCCAGAGTTAATTGCACATTTACATCCATATTTCTCCCGCTTATTGGAAGTTTCGTCTTATTTCACGTAGTCTTGATATACACGTGTGATGGTCTGATTTGGAAATCCCAACAGTTCACAGTTGTGACGATTGAACAACCTACCTTCCTCGCATCTACTATCTGGCCACAGTCAAACTCATGCCACTGCCTTTCCCCATGATTACTTGTCCGCGACTGGTTTTCAATGCGTGGAGACCTGCTCTATTTTTAGGCATTGCCAGTTTCAGCATCCCATTGTGACTGGATACAATACTTCTGCTTTGCGTATTGTTATTGGGGTGTATATAATAATTTGTCCATTCGGTGTATAAGTTTCTCACTAGACTGTCTCTTTTGATTTTTTGTGACTTGCCAATTAAAATAAACTACCTTTCAGCAGATTTGGGGGGGGGGGGGGGCTCAGTTTGTAGCGTGCCGAACTAGTACTCTGATATTCCAAACTGTGCCAGTGTTGAGATCTTTCTGTTGACCCACACCAATGCTCCATGCTCAGGAGAACCCTACCCTGTGTACATTGGGCACGCTGGATGATCTCATATTGCCCAGTGATATACTTCCCTACTCAATCTTGATCTGAACCTTAAGCTTGTTGATACTTGTGATCTGAACCTTAAGCCTATTGTCAGTGGCAAAGTAAGACATTTGAAGGCACTGAGTGCAGAAGTTTTGGGGAGCCCACAACTAACTATCGGGAAGAAGTGGGAGTACTAAATCTATATTCAATTTTTACAACTTTTGAATGGAAAAGAAATATGCAGCTGGTTAAGTAAACTGAATTACAGAAATAGACAGCACCAGATTAAGCATTTGGAGGCCCCAAACGAAACCAGATTTTGAGCCCCCCACACCCCCTAAAAATTAAAATGTTTTTAAACTAAAATGCATGAATTGAAAAGAAATACGCCTTATTATCGTTATTATTATAATTTTTGTTATCAATTGACAAAGCGTTAAAAATAAAAAATAGTTTCCTTTTGGTTTTTTCAGGACCCAGGCGCACGCTTCTTGCCTCCTGTGCGATAATCCACCACTGGAAATAGATAAAATAAAAATAAATACCCCCTGAAGCAGCTGCTTGCCATAGAACTGACAGGTTCCTCACGCTAAGTCAGGAACCTGTCAGTTTATATGCCATAGTAGAAGGTCTGTGAGAATGGCAGGACACAACCATGCCTTACCTGGGGCTAGAACCCAGGTCTCTTAGATCAGTAGACAAGCACGTTAACCACTCGGCCACTGGACGGCATAGATAAATAGAAACTTTAATATGTATTACATTAACTTGTGAGCCGTCCCATGGCCGAGTGGTTAGCGCGCTTGGCTACTGATCTAAGGGACCTGGGTAAGGCATGGATGTATGTGTCGTTTTTCTGCTGAGGTCCTGCCATCCTCACAGACCTGCTGTGGCATATAAACTGATAGGCTCCTGTCAGACCTCTGTGGCAAGCAGCTGCTTGAGGAGGTATTTATTTATTTTATTTTACATTAACTTGCACATATTGAAAGATGAAAAAAAATTTACAAACAAAATATAAATATTTTTTGTAATATATTTACCAACAATCACATTACATGTGGTACTAACCTAAGTAAAAAACATGAGACGTGTACGTAAAGTAGTAGATAGATTGCAAAATAAAATATTGTAAACGAGTTTTTAGAAACACCTGAACGTCGAGGCCCGCCCGAGGCGAGCGTAGTAATAATAGCGTGGGTAACCGCCACTGCCTATTTTAAGCACAAAAAATACTGCTCAGAGGTAAAACGATTTAAACAGGGTCGCGTTTAGTCATTATAGGGCCCTAGGCACAAAGTCATGTCCTGGCATCTCAACCTAAATTACTGTGTTGCGATAAGAAATATATTTAAAACCCGTAATTGATAACAGCCATAATTAATATTTTTATGTCAGAATACTAGATATTAAAATTTAATACCTTTTTAAATAATTACATTTAATTTCGCCTACTGAAATCGTTAATTCATCATAATTTAAGTTTGATATTTTTTTTTCTGTGAACAAAATTTCGGGAGTTGTGGATTGGTAGTGCGCCAGGCTCGTAATCTGAAGTTCCCAGGTTTGAGTCCCAGCTGGGTCAGCGTTGAGATTTATCTTCGCAAAATTCCGCCCTTCCCATTGCCAGTAGCGGACACCGATGGGCTTGGAAAGACCGTCCGTCAGATAGGACGTCAAGCCGTGGCCCTGAGCCATATTCTGTGCACGATAAAGAACATGGTGAATGGCCATGACAGGAGGCTACCATCTGTCTCTCAGCAACTGACAAGTGTGTCCCCTTCCCCAACCTTCAGAACCCTTTTGACCTGGCATTTAGTCCATTGTGTGCAAAAAATTGCCCTCAGAGATAAAACAAATCCAACCCAGAGCATTCGGTTTTTGCTCTACGATGTACTTAGGGAAAAGTTTATTTTCTGTACTGAAAATTGTTTAAATATCTCCTTCGGCATTCCATATTGGCGGAGCTAAAATAATTTTATAATCATGAATGAGTTCATGTTTCTTCTATAAAGGCAGTTTTTAGACCTGATTTTTGCAAAATATCAAATTACGCAATTTCTGTTATCATTTCGTCGACATTTAAATCACTGTTATAAGATTCTGCAATATTTTTTAGGTTTATTTTATTTTTTTTTAAATTACTAATTAAAGTATCAAATTTCTTGTTTTCGCCCTTATAAATTTAGCTTCCTCTGCCGAGATCAAAAATTATCTTATAGAAAATATATATATACTTTGAAATCTACTTTCTAATTCTACATAATTCACCAACTTCTCATCAAACAATAGCTTTCTAGCAATTCTTCACTTTGATTTACTTTTATAGGTCTTATTGGATATAATTTTTGATCATCGATTTTAGTGTCGTCGGAGTTATCCTGGATATTTTGAATAAATACAATTAAACCATTGTGCAATGGTAGAGTCATTGATATTGATCCTGCAGATCAGGGGTCTGTGGCGTCCCAGGTTTGAAAAAGGGTACAAGCCCCCTTTACAAAGTGCCCCTTTTGCAACTTTACAAGCCCCTTTTACAACTTTGTAAAAGGGGCCAAGCCCCCTTTTACAAAGTGGTCCAGAAACAGTGAAGAATGTTACACACGCGGAGTCATTTTGTATAGGTGAGCAAGCAATTCAAGTTTTATCATATCGTGTCGAAATGTGTTTCACTACCTTCATTCGACTGTGATGACCTCACGCTAAGTACGGAGAATATGGTCGTTTTCAGAGTGAAACCATTAGAAGTGAAATTTTTGTTTAGTTCGGATATTAATAATATGTCACACTTAAATAATAAAACAACAATATATATAGGTAATTATGATTTTCTTATTGCTTTAAATATAATGCAGCCCCTCCATATAAAGCAATTGACTTAATCCCCATATGATTTCAGTTTCGAGACTCCTGCTGCAGACATTGACAGAGTTTGATTGCAGAGACATTGACAGCATTTGTTCTACTTATAATTTTATTCCAAATACGTATTAAAACAAACAGTTATCTGTTCTTTTGTATAGTCCTGCAGCTTCTATTCAATTTTTGGCTTCACTAAGGAAGTGATTTTAAAGCTTCTTTAATCTCACCTTAATTTCATTTTAATGCATTAGAGCAAAAATATTTTTCCTGGAAACTACTTTAAAAGACCAACGATCAGCAAAGAAGAAGAAAAGGCAAAATTCTTGGACTACATTGAAAAACCTCGTTACTTCTATATAACTCTCGGCAACCGCATTTCCAACTAAATTTATGGAATGGTTTGCACAAGGAATATGTGATGACCTATGTTGTTTATTACCTTGTGTGAACAGGACGACGTTAATCCACATTTTCCTAATCATCAGGCTTGCGACCAAAATAAGGCATTTGCCTCATAAGCAATGATCTGTGAAACTTCCATAAACATCGCCTCGAGAGTCAATTGCACGTTTACATCGACATTTCTTCCGCTGATTGGAAGTTTCACTTTATTTCACGTAGTCTTGGTATACAAGTGCAATGGTCTGATGTAGAAATCCCAACAGTTCAGCATTTGCGATGATTGAACAGCCGGCCTTCCTTACACGTATCTGGCCACGGTCAAACTCACTTCGCTGCCTTTACCAGTGATTACTTCTCCGTGACTGGTTTACAATGCGATTCGATGTACCGGGTAATAATTTTACCCCTAACCATCTCTATCAGAAAGATATACCTATTTGGCATGAGTAAGAACAAAATATATAAGTAAACTACCCTTAGGTGGGCCCCTAAGGGCAAACATAAGAAAAGCTAAAAATAGCAGTAAAAATGCATAAGAAACCTAAAACGGGTAGGTCTCAGAGAATGCTACCGTTTTAGGCCTCTTGTACTTGTTCAAAACAGTATGATCATAAAAAATCAGAGAAGAATTAATCTCATTAGGATTATTGCTTACAGCCTCAAAAAACCTTTTTGAAGCGCGTTTTATATATGTATATATATGGTCGATGTCCAGGTCTTTATGGGGTGGGGGTGGCTCAGTCGATAGCGCGCCAGGCTCGTAATCTGTAGTTCCCAGGTTCGAGTCCCAGCTGGGTCAGCGTTGAGATTTATCTCCGCAAAATTCCCCGCCCTGCCCACGGTCAGTAGGCACCGCTACTGCCCACGGAGTAGGGGACACCGATGGGCTTGGAAAGGCCGCCGTCCGTCGGATGGGACGTTAAGCCGTGGCCCCGTGTGCGGGAGACCCATACCCTGTGCACGTTAAAGAACACGCTGGATGGCCTTGACGGGAGGCTACCATCTGTCTCCCAACAGCTGTTCCAGTGGGTCCCCTCCCCCAACCTTCTCTGAGCCTTCGGGGTCCATGTGACCTGGCTATTTAGCCCATGGTGTGCAAAAAAAGTGCCGCTCAGAGGTAAAACAACACAGCCTAGGTCTTTATGGAGTTGTCTGTTAGTGACAAACCAGGGGGCACTGACCGCAGTTCTCAAAATCTTGTTCTGTAAGACCTGAATCTTACGAATATTGGTGGGTGTGATATTCGCCCATATGGGTGAAGCATAGAGAATCACCGGTCTGAGTGTTTCCAATGAGTAGAGACCTGCTCTATAGGCATTCCCAGTTTCAGTGTCTCACGTGACAACGCGATACTTCTGCTTTGCATATTGTTATCGGGATGTGTATAATAATTTGACCATTCAGTGTAAAATTATATTCAGTATAAAATATTATGAAGTAGCAATGGTAATGCGACAAGGAAGATTACACTGGTTTATAAGGCTTTTATAATATGAATAATTGAAGTTGTCTTTAACTATTTTTCAGGTGCTGATTTCAGATCTAGCCTTAAAAAATGGCTAGCACCTCACGTTTTTATGTTATTGGTCATTTTCATTCCTATTAAGATCTTCCTATACCAACACCTCCAGGTAACTGGGAGGATACTAGATAGTTTACTTTTTGTTGCTGGTAAAACTGATTGCCAAGTGGGAGAAAACATTTAACAGTAACCTAACCTCAGACTCATTCTTGTTTTAATTTTAGGAGGAACACGTGTTGAAGAGTAATTATCGTTTAAATGGCACAAAGACAGCGTCGCCGATGTGTTAATGTGCCAGATAAGTTTTGTGATATGTGTAAAAATTATATTTTAAAATCCCAGATCGTTCTTTGATGAAGATTGTGAAGAAAGCCTATAACTTGTATTTTGGGTGTCATGGATATCAGGACAAAACATGGGCTCCACATGTGTGCTACATTTCATGCTTTGTTGGCCTGAGTGAATGGTTGAAAGGTAAGATAAAAAAATCCATGCCCTTTGCAGTTCCAATGGTTTGGTGTAGGCCAACTTGTCATTTGCATGATTGCCATTTTTGTTTAACTTTCTGTCCAAGGATACCAGAGTTTCTCTGTTCAGAAAGAGAAATTTGACTTTATCTGCTTATTACAAGATGTAATAATTTGTCCATTCAGTTTATATCCATACAGTATTTTTCTAATTAAATACATAAAAAAAATTAATTGCATATAGTTTTTGGGGTGGAACAAGGTGAAACCTAGGTTGAACCAAAACAAACAACATTCAACAGATTTATGATGGGGAAAAAAATATTTATGAATTTTACTTCTTTGTTTTACAATTAAATGAAGCAGCTATATTTGTTTCAACAGAAGTTCAAAGCTATGAATAAAAGGCAGTAAACTCAAAGACAAAAGCAACACACTTAATGAATGGTTTGATTTCAATCGAATATTGCACAAAAAAAGAATATTTTATAAATATTTTTATTTATATCTTCCTACTGCAATTTTTGTATTGCACCCTAAAAAGTGGGAAATAAAACTAAGCGTATTGATGCTGCAATCAACCACTGATTTCGTAGTTAATTCATAATAAGATAGGGTGCCGATTTACCTATTCATCGAAAAATGTTGGCACCCAATTTTTCCTTTGAACTAAACACGAATTCAGTGACTGCATCATCTGTATGCTTTAGTTTTATTTTCGGTGTTTTAGATCGCATATAAGAAAATTCTCATTTTAAAATATTTTTATTTTGTATATTGTCCTATAAAGTAAAAAAAATCCACGGAAATTTCCATTTGATACATGACTCCATTCATAAACATCGATCCCTATTTTTGGTGAAAGAGGGGTGTGATTTGAGGTAACCTAAGGCTCCAAATAATAAATTTAAAATAAACTTAAAATTAAAAAATATCCATATGCGTCCTAAAAAGTAGAAAATAAGCCTAATGAATAACGATGGTACAAATTCGTATTCACTTCAAAGGACGATATGGTGCCGATTTACCTACTCAAGATGATGGGTTGTTTTACCTCTGAGCGGCACTTTTTTGCACACCAGGGGCTAAATGGCCAGTCACAAGGACCCCGAAGGTTGGGGAGGGGACCCACTGGAACAGCTGTTGGGAGACAGATGGTAGTCTCCCGTCAAGGCCATCCAGCATGTTCTTTAACGTGCACAGGGTATGGCTCTCCCGCACACGGGGCCACGGCTTAACGTCCCATCCGATGGACGGCGGCCTTTCCAAGCCCATTGGTGTCCCCTACTGAACGTGGGCAGAGCGGGGATTTTTTGCGGAGATAAATCTCAACGCTGACCCAGCTGGGACTCGAACCTGGGAACTACAGATTACGAGCCTGGCGCGCTACCGACTGAGCCACCCCCGCCCCAGTTTATAATGGTGGAATTATTGTGTGAGGATATCAAGAGAATAATCTGTGCAGAGTCCTCACATTCCAAGAGCCTGTGGAGAGAAAATGGTTAGTGGGATGTTTATTTTTATTAAAATGATTAGTAGGAAGTGCAGCAATATCAAACAGCCCCCTAATCACAAGCATGGGGCAAACTACTACTGTTTCCCCCACTACTAAAGGTTGAGTAAAATTACTATATATTATTATATATTATTAAATAGCAAATTATTATGTATGTTCATGTTGTTTTTCTGCTGAGGTCCCGCCATTCTCATGGACTTTCTACTATGGCATATAAACTGAGAGTCTCTTGTCAGACCTCTGACCAAGCAGCTGCTTGAGGGGTTATTTATCTTTTAATAATGATGGGGAAAATGCCCATGGTAGTATTTTATTTAGTAATTATAAAACATAAGTATTTTTCTTTTAGTTCTTAAACATAAAAAGTTGCTTTTCTCTCTCTCCTCTGAAAATACTGGACAGATAATTGATGTCAGTGGAATTTCTACCATAACAGAACTCTACACACCGAAATTTCTACCATAAACATGATCTCTGATGATATGAATTAAAACTACCTCTGAAAATGCGAATTACATTTCATTAGAAACCGACTAAAAAAGAGATTTTCAATTATCTCTTAAAATAAAACCGTTCCGTTTCTTACCTACCTTGGGCTTAGGGTCAACTCATTGTTGTCAATGGAATTTTCAAGACTGCCACATTCCACGACCAAAATTTCTAGCATAAGTACATCGTTTGCAATATTCATTTAAAATTTTTGCGATTTTTCGATTTTTTCCACCGTTAGAGGGCGCAATTATAGCTTTTGGGAAATTCGCAAAATGCAAATTGTAATATTTCATCAATACCTGTCCAACCCAAAAAGAATTTTTAATTTATCTCTAAAAATATACACTTTTCTGTTAAAAAAAAAAGTTGTAAATGAATGTTCCTACATATAGCTTGTTAGTCATACATCATTTGCGATTCAGGTTAATTTTAGAGTCGCTTTATGTACTTAGCTATACAGTTAAGTACATATCTAATAGAATATGGAGATATGAAAAACTTGCATACAGAAGAAAAGCATTTCACAAGCAATATATATGACTCCAGAAATCTGTAATTCATTGATTAATTATTAGAGACAGCTGTTAAAAAATTGAAGCCTTCTATACAAAGTTCCAATATTCATATTTTTTTCCGGGGAGACAATAAGTTTCAGGTTTAATTTTTTTTCAAATTATATTCTCTTATAAGGGCCCTATTCTATTAATTTATATACAAAGGAATGCTGTGGTGAATAGTTAATACTTATTAGCGATTTAAATCTTGATAATAATTTAAGGCACTGAGATGCCTTCGAGAACCCACCACTATAACAATCAATTGCTGCCTTGTGAGCGAGTACAACTCAGCTCCCTTAGATCAGTAGGCAATCATGCTATACACTCAGCCATGGGATGGTTATTGAATAATATATGATTAATCTATTCTTAAACTCTAACTTATCCCGCTATTACTGTAGTGGTTTGCAAATTGGCCGTTTTTATTATTACTAGCATTATAGCAAGGATTGCAGTAAATTGTACAGCAAGGAAATTTGATTTCCTAAATGTAGTTAATTGTGTAGTTAACAAATCCATCTCGGATCACTCGGGAAGATACAAGGAATAGAATTCACCAAGTGAATAAAAGTTTAATTTATTTGATTTATTAGTATAATTGATAATTTATACAAGTTTCAGCACAGCTGTAAATTAATATTATCCCCTCTGTCTTAGAGGTTTTTTTAAATTATTTTGGAAAATTTGTGAAATACACAAGTTTAATAATTTTTGCCTCTTTTACCCTTAATAGCAGTCTTAAACGGGGAGGGGCATTTCACGTTAAGATTCACTTCCATTTTTTATTACCGTTTACCAGAGGTGATTATAATATTGAGTGGAAAATCGAGTGGTGAAAGTTATGCTGTTATATTGTGTGCTACTCAGTCAGGAGCACACCAGGCTCATAATCTGCAGTTCTCAGGTTTACTGAGTGCAGTAATGGTATTTATTTCTAAGAGAGTGTTGTAAGCACTCCTGTCTGCTTCTCATTGGTATCAAGCAAAAGAAAAGGCTGTTCAGTTAATCCCGGCAAGTTTTCAAATTCCATGACGAAAAACAAATATTTTTCTATTGTCAAAGCATCAACAGTTTAGTTAATATTGAGTCGAAAGTTTCCTAATCAAAACAACTGATGCAGAGTGATTAGTGCATAAATGTTTCTAGAAACAGATCCTCTGCATCTGTTGCATCCATTTCTCACTACCATGCAGAGCACTAGCATAGTGATAGAATTGAGTTCTATACGTTAAGATTCACTTCCATTTTTTATTACCATTTACCAGTGGGTAATTATAATATTGAGTGGGAAATCCAGTGGTGAAAGTAATACTGTTATACTGTGTGCTACTCAGTCAGTAGCACACCAGGCTCATAATCTGCAGTTCTCAGGTTTGAGTCCCATCTGGGCCTGTCTTTGTTGTCAATACTTTTAATCTGACCTGGATCTTTTACACTTGGGTTGGTTTATTTTCCTTTTTGCACACACACACACACACACATATATATATATTTATTGCTTTATATATATTTACGATTTCTTTGTGTTTGATGTGTTTTTGTTGTGTCCATGTTTTTGTGTTTGTTTTAAATTCGGCTGTGGGATATCCATATACCTCTTTTACATTTTTTAAACCTAATTTGGTGGATTATAGCCAGTGTGCAGATGTGCTATTCAATCCAAACAACCAACCTGCCTGGATAAGTATTGAGATTTATCTCTGCAAAACTTCCCCTTGCCCTCAGTCAGTAGGAGACACTGATGGGCTTGGAAAGATCACCACCCATCAGATGGGATGTTAAGTCATGGCGCTGTGGTAGGGAGAGCCATATCCTGTTTACTGTCACACTGAATGACCTTAACAAGAGGCTACCATCTGTCTACTAACAGCTGTCCAGTGGGTTCCCTTCCCCCAATCTTCTCTGGGCCCTTGCGACTTGGCCATTTAGCCCAGTGCTTGCAAAAAAGTGCTGTTCAGATATAAAACAATCAAATCCTTGCTTACGTTGTGACAACTTGCTCTCACTATAATGTTTTTTGTCAGATTGGATTACTTTGCTCTGCATAGTGTTGACTCGGACTGAGTTGAAGATTCTAGACCCAACCCTAATGCTGTTATATGCCATGCTGTAAACACGTCAATTAAAGTTAAGCTAACCGGTAAGCCAAGTTATAATAAGATTTTTCCTAATACCAGTGTATTTTGCCACCTAACTGCTGATTCTATTTCGGCATTACTGGCTGTAGACAGCGACCATAATATGATTAGACAGTGAGGTCTGTGAGCTGTATTCATTTTGAAAGCAGTTTTCATTTTAAGAATTTGGCTGATAAGAGTAATTAATTTTTAGCCGTTTCAAAAAATTTTAAGAATTAATAACGGCAGATATGTAATATACTGCATAGCAAATGTTATTATTTGTTGAAACAATTCCACTCTACCAACTTGTTATTCAAATCCAGTTAACACTACAAATAAATAAGCAAAAAATATATAATGGGAGATACAAAACAAAGTGCTTACATATGAAATTTATAAATCTAGAAATGATATTACATACCAAATCTGCCTTTTATTCAGCCACCCCCCTCAAATGAGCGTTTTAAAGAAATTTATCACCATTTGTGATAGAAGAGGTAGCATTTTTAACTAAGTAATAAGAAAAAAGGGGCAAATATATGTAAATCAAAAAGGCATATACATGGGTAAGATGTCAAGAACTCAACATCAGGAAGGCCCAAAAGATAGATATGAAAACTAAAAACTGACAAATAAGGACACAAGTAACTAAGTGTTTATATAAATAAACTAAATCGAAGCTTATTTCGTAGAAGAATATAACAAATTGTCAAATCAATATAAATTTCTAAATTAGGGACAAGGAGTGTAGAAGAGGCGTCCTTTGAACGAATTCGTGAAGTATTTGGCATGGTCGACGGCCATTTGTTTGTACCCGCCACCAGAGCCTCGCCAACGAGTTTCTGTGGAATTTGTGCAGTGAGGGAATTAGATTTTCTAAGAATAATTAATCGTGTGTCTAACAAATCCATCTGCAGATTGCCCAGAAAAATACAAGAATTATCGTGCATACGTGAATAAAGGTATAATCTATTTAATTTTTTTTAAATAATCGGACATTTATATAAGTTAACCTATAACTGTGAACTTTAGGAAATTTAAAGGAAATTTTCAGTGTTGCTAAGTTTAACTTTAATACTATGAAAACTACAGAATCATGTTCTTTATATTTTGTTCGCATTTTATTTAACATGATGTTTCATTAAATTTTGATCGCATTCCATTTAACATGATGTTTCATTAAACGAAGCTTAGAGTATCGAAAAGGAAGCTTTTCATTAAACGAAGCCTAGAGTATCGTAAGAAATTTATCCCGCCAAGCGGCAAAATATATCTGAGCGGCACGGTAGGATCTGGTTTCGGACGGTCTTTGGCCGCAAGAAGCAAGCTGCTTCGCGTGCGGCACCGTGAGGCGATGGATACCGCATGAGTACCGATGGATACCGTTTTGACGAGAATTTGTAAGAGTAATATTAGAATTTTAGATTCTACTCAGGTATAAATAGTCTATTTTATTTTTACATTTAAAAACATTCAAGTTTGATATGCATTTTGGCACGGCCGAATTTGGCATCAACACCTGCAGTGAGAGTTGCGGGTGTCAATAGGATGGGAAGGCCGATTTTGGCTCCTGTGAACTCTGTGATCGTTACTCGCGTTCACCGGTAGTAGGAGCCGGCGGTATTCGGCACGCGCAACGATAGTTTGGGCAGCATAACTAAAAGCTAAGGGATATTGGTAGAAGTGCAGTATAGGGTCTCAGCCGCCATCTTGCTTATTTCGCCGCGGTGAAAAAAAGTCTGAAGGGTAAAAGTAGTGCGTTCCGCATCTACCTTGAGATGCGTATTGAGGATTATATAAAGGAAATATGCAACGCTACAAAAAAAATCATTCTGCATTTTAAAAAATTCTTTTTCTGCATTTTAAAAAGTTACTGAGAATAATCTCATAAAAACAAAATTTTATTAACAAATGCTTATCGCTACGAAATGAACCCTCGTTTCGCACTTGAAAACCCCGAAAATTAAACAATTTCATCAAAATTAGATTTTATTAACAATTCTTATCGCTAAAGAATAAACCTTCGTTCTACACTTGAAAAAAGGCGCAAAAAATTAATATTCTCATCAAAACTAAATTTCATTAACAGCTCTTATTGCTAAAGAATAACTACTTGTTTCTTTTTGAAAAAAAAACCCCAAAAACAATCTCCTCAAAAGATTTCATTAGCAACGCTTATCGCTAAACAATAAAACCTCGTTTCGCACTTAAAAAAAAGTCTTTAGCCTTAATAACACTCATTGCTAAAGAATCAACTTAAGAAAACCCCCAAAAACAACTAATCTCATTAGAGAGAACTATTCTAAATAGCATTTATCATTCATAAGCATTGAAATGTGCGGATGGATATCATATTGCAACTCAACGTTACATGCTTTCTAAGCGTATTTTATATATCTATATCATTTTTATATATTATTTAATTTAACCATAATCATAATCAGGTAATAATATTTCAACTAGAGTATTTGTTCATCATGTAAAGTAAATAAATAAACTAACTTGATACTGACATATACTGGAACAGTATTTATGGCCACAAACATATGGTCGTCCTATGCTTCACCTTTTGTAAAGGCGAAACTCGTTTAGGGCCCCTCTTCTCTTTGCTATACTCCTTGACTAGGGATTAGATAAGCCTTTTTCTTAGCTTGCCTGGTGTGGGGCTGCCCGCATCACTTCATATTACGATGGAAAATTTTTCTACAATTTTCCTCTTTCCTATGAAAGTTCTACACACGAAAGTAACTGCATTTATGTGTAACCGTCTAAAACTACTTGGGGTTTGTTAACAACGTTTATTTATCAGATAACCAGTGGATGAATTCTATGGTATTGAGGTTATATTTCATAGAAGCAAAGAATATTAGGAAATGTGTATTTAAAAGACCGCAACCTCGTCTAAAGAAAAACTAAAGTCTGGCAACGTTAATGTCATTCCTCCATGGATAATGGCGGATTCAAAACGTAGTAGTTAAAAATGTAAAGTTAAAAAAAGCGTTTTAGTACACTGTGTGTATGATTATAGTTTCAGTTTTATTAACCTTATTGTAATAAGAAAACATACTTATGGGTAAGTTTTGCGGTTAGAAGTAGTTTCAACACACTTAATATATTCAAGTTATATTGACCTATAACGAAATTTTGTTAGTTACGTTTACATTTGCAGTGACTAACAATAAATCACTCAGTATAACCACTAGAAATGATGTAATCGTAAAAAATAGTTTTTGTTAGTCTTACGTTAAATTTAGGTTATTACTCATAATGTAACTACTAGACACCATATTCATACCAAAACATACGAATTATGCAAATGTAGTAAACGGTAGTTTTTTCTTTTCGAGTTCATATGACAGTTTGTTTCCAATTTTGATTGCTTTATGATGTATAATCAAATATATTTACAGACACTATAGTGTAAAATGTAGACATAAAGAACAAGCTATGTTTATATAAGTAAAACAATTTTTGTTCTGTTTTCTTCCTGTAAATATCTAAACAGTTGTATAAAAATGATATAATTCTATACTGTAAACAAATTTTAATAACTAATATTTTTTAAAGAGTTTTAGTTGAATTTCAGTTCATTTTTATTGAAACGTTGCATTTCATAAAGCTTAAAACCTACAATAGAGCAATTGTCTTCAACAGATATAGGCTGTTTGTGAATTTATACAAAAATGTACAGTGTTTTGATATTTAGTGTCTTAATTAATATATAAAGCAAAATCATGTTAATATGAGTGTTCAGTATAAATTCATTAAGTATGAATTACAGATGAAGGGGGAGAACAGATAGGTAACTAATTCAAATTGTATTGCAGCACCACCTAAAGTGCAAACTACTCAATTTCTTTTAGCTCTCATCCTGTTAAGATTGGCATTAATCATTTTATTTCGTGTTTTCAGAAGAAGATAGAAAGATTACAATGTGTTGAGATGTCATAAATTAATGAAAGAAAAAAGTTCAATTAATTACTTGATGAATTAACATATTCATCATAAATATTCATCACATGAATCTTAATATACTGTGAAAATATAAAAAAGCTACTCAGTGCCATGAAATGTTGAAATGTTAGCAAAAAATCCTGCTAAATTAGTTACGTAATCATTCTTTTGCATTCACTCGTACAATCTCAATCTTATCATTGTTTACAATTTGGTACTAAATATACTTTAGCAAAAAAAATGTATGCAACCCTTAGCATCGTATCTCGACTTGTGGTGCATTGGGCTCTGGTGGGAGACCATCCATGGCTAGCTCTTTGATAAAAATAAATACCCCCTCAAACAGCTGCTTGCCACAGAGGTCTGACAGGAGCCTGTCAGTTTATATGCCATAGTAGAAGGTCTGAGGATGGCAGGCCCTCAGCAGAAAAACGACAAACAGCCATGCCTTACCCGGGGCTCTAACTCAGGTCCCTTAGATCAGTAGCCAAGCGCGCTAACCACTCGGCCATGGGACGGCTAGCTCTTTGATAGGTCTGACCAAAAGAGACAGTGCAATCATTTCATTATAAACATAGGATCTGTGGGAGTTACATATCTGATCCTCTATCTGTGGAATAGGGTGTGGGTAGTAATCCTAGACATTATTAGTTCTGTCATAATCTGCAGATAAGCTAGCTTTACAGATCTGATCACAAATTGAAATATATATATATTTACATAAATTGATATTGAAACAACTTCATTACTATCTCATAAGTCACCTTGTTACAGGATGGATATCTATTTTTTTATGCCAGCATTTCTTCATAGCATTACTTTTTAACTTTTAGGTTATTGCTTTGCAGCTCTTATAATTCTAAAGTTAAGCTTCTTTATGTTTCACATGCTCTTTACTGAATTTGTGATAATGTAATGATGGGTCTTGGATATTGTCTTCTCCAGCATGTGAAGTGTCAACAGCAGATGCTTGTCTTGAGACTTTTCAATCACAGTTAACTGGTTCACATGAAATTCACCCACAGCTTTTATTGGTTTCACCTCTACATGGTATTGTGGATTTTAAAGCAGGGGAGTGTTGGGCAGTTCCTTAACCCTTAAAGTGACAGAAGAAGCTTTACCATTTTTTTTTTTCAAATTAGGCTTAAATAGCTTCTAATTTAAATTTGTGTAATAACACAAATTTATGAAATATTGTGAATTTGAAAAATTTGTGAAATATTGTGAATAATAATTCACAAATACTCTGGTATGTTTCTGGAGAGATGCAGGTTCAAGTCCCGTATGTCGGCGAAATTTTTTCCACAAAATATTTTATGAAATGCTCTTTCATATATAACATGACCTATATATATATCTGTTAGTTACTACAGGATCAAGTTCTAAAGTTAAGTTGGTTTTATTCTTTTTGTTCTAAAAAAAGTAAAAAATTATTTTCATCACAATTGCTTGCATTGTGAAAAAAACCGACATTTTAAGAGTTAAATACCTTGCTTTGCAATACTTAGGAAAACTGCAGTTAGCTAATTTATAATTTAGTTAATGTTTATTAAGCCACTAGAAAATTAAACTAGTAAACAGTATTGTTTCAGAAGCAGCGTAATGTAAGAATAATAAAAGTTTAAAAATTGGAAAAAGTTCTCTTAAATGTTTTTCCATGTTGTTTTTAATTAACAAAGTAAAAGTACACTTAGGTTTATAAATCTTTTTTTAAAACAAACAGTAAACTGACAGGCTCCTGTCAGACCTCTGTGGCAAGCAGCTGCTTGAGGGGGTATTTATTTTATTTATAAACTTTCAGGTATACATTCATTGAGAATATTATTTCATGGTTCTAACAGGGTGGGCAAATTGTCCTTGCCCATCCTGTTGTAACAAACTAGTACAGTACTGTGCAAATTAGTTGGGACAATAGGAAAATGTGGTAACAAAGACACAACTTATTTGTTTAATAGTTAATAGTGAATGTGACCCCCCTTAGCTTTAATTACTTTTTTCACCCTCTCAACCATTGATGCCACTAGCTTTCCACACATCTCCTTCACTTCAGGATCGTGGTACTAAACTTTCATGACACTTTCTATCATTTTGGTTTTCGTCGTGCAATCCATCTTAGATATGCGCGCTTTAATAATGGCCCACAAATTTTCAATGGGGTTTAGATTGGGTGAATTTCCTGGCCACTCCAATACCTTCAAATGTTGCTGGATAAAGAAGCTCTTAGCAAGCTTAGAATTGTGGCATGGAGCCAGATCCTGTTGAAATACCCATCACCGTTAGAAAACAGCTTCTGCAGTGTTGGGACCATTTTCGCCTCCAGAATGCTTATGTACTTTTTGCTGTCCATCATTCCTTCAATGGGGGTGAAGCATCTATGGCCCGGAAGCTGTGAAACATCCCCAAAACATGACCTTCGTTGAGTGTTTGGGGGATTGTTGGATGTGACCAGATCGAAGAGGTTCTCCAGGTGAGCGGCAGACGAAATTTCACCTGTAGCCATCCACCTCAAAGTGGGTTTTGTCGGAAAATATTATTTTTTCCCAATTGTCCACAGTCCAGTCTCAATATTTCTTTGCCCAGCATAGCCTTTTTTGCCTCTTAGCAGGTGTCAAAAGCTGCTTTTTGGAGGGGCATTGAGCCCGGTGGCCACACTCCAGAAGGCGACGACGTATGGTGGAAGCATCTATATTAACCCCATGAGACGCAATCTCCCTTTTGATGTCTCCACTGGTCTTCTTCGGGTCTATGATACTAATTCTTCGAATTAGACTATCATCTCTAGGGGTGGTTTTTCTTTTACTTTCACAATGTCCTTTACAGGACATGTCCACGGACCCTGCCTCCTTATGTAGCTTCATGATCTGTGAAATGCTGGATTTCGTGATGCCAACTGCTTTTGCTATCTGCCTAGCAGTAGGTGAAGTGTTTCGCCTAAAACGATTATTTTAGCTCATTTACGAGGTGTGGTGTCCATGATGTATTTAATAAAAAGAAGTTTCCATTGAAAATTGTGAAATACTTGCGTAATCATGTCCTCAGCCTACGAAATATCAATTCTGACTGAAGTGGAAGTGTAAATAATAGCAGAGTAACACAACAGAACAGACAATTTTAGACTTGCAGCAGTTTAGACTCTGCAGCTGAAGGGATTTAGCGTTCCTTCGCTTGTCCCAACTAATTTGCACTGTACTGTAGCATTTAACACAGATTTTATAAATGCTCGTATTGTTACACCCACCAATTATTAAATGAAGAATTACTACTGATATTTACAGCAGGAATGCAGGTAGGATATAACATAGAAATTTTGGAAAAAGTCATAAGAAAATTAAATATAAACTTAATAAGAATTCCCAACCCAGCTCAACTCAAGAGCTGAATCCTGAAAAAATATATACAATATCATTTTTGTAGGATAAGGACTTTACTAATCTTATTAGAAAAACTTTAGGTAAATTTAACATCAAGGTTCCAGCATCAATAAGTGATACTGTTAAATCATTAGTAATAAATTATCAGGATGAAACATCACCATCATGAGGAGTATATAATATAGAGATTTCTGATTCTGGAAATAAATTATTAAACAAAAATAATTAAGTGGGTAAAACTTAAAAACAGGTTGAAAAAAGACTGAAAGAACACCAAGTAGATCTTAGAAAGCAGGAAATGAAGCTTTAACCCAAATAATAGCAGAACATATTTGTCCTTAACATAATTAAAACATAAAATCATAGCAGCCCTTCCCCACCCCCCTAAGTATCAACTGAACTGCTTAGAAATGTTTTGATAAATAGTTTTGCCAACATGTGGGATTTGAACCCATGTCTCTCCAGAAACATGCCAGAGTTTCTAAGACCACTAAACTAACATCGGTTCTATCTTTTCTCCACTAATATCAGCCACTTCACGCTGTAGGTAACTCTGTGGATATTATTGATTAAATCATTAATAATGTGAAGTGACTTACTTCTTTATTTGCATCTTACTCATTGCAACATAAAAATAGTTGCCATCCCAGAACATAGATAGTGCCAAGCTTAGGTGCAGAAATCACAGGAAGAGTGATAAGTCATATTAGTGGAGAAAAGATAGAGCCAATGTTAGTTTAGTGATCTTAGAAACTCTGACGTATTTCTGAAGAGACATGGGTTCGAATTCCACATGTTGCCAAAATTTTTTTCTACAAAACCATTTATTGATATTAAAGTCAACAGGTAACTCTGTAGATATTTTATTTATTGAGAAAATATCTTGATTTACAACCACATCCTATGTGACACCAATTTATACCTTCCATGCCTTAAGAGTGGATGTGCAACAACACCAACAGGGTGTTGTTGGTAGTGTGATTGATGGTACAACACCAACAGGGTGTTGTTGTTGTACCATCAATCAAATGCATGTAGAAGCTTCAGGGTGTGGAAGAAGAGAAAAATATTTGGCATTGCAGGAAGTTTTTAAAGTGCAAGAGTCATTTGAGTTTTTTAAATGTTAGTAAAATCTGTGGGAAGCAGCTGCTTGAGGGGGTATTTATTTATTTTTTATTTAATGTTCATAATATGGGCATTTTTAATTGGCTGGGAAGATGTCACATCAAATGAAAGGTGCTAGTCAATGACATCACTACAATAATACCTCAGTGAGGGAATGTAGTCACCCACCTTGACAATGAATAATATCAAGAGTAATAGTGAAAGGCTGGTTAACCTATTTAAGGGAGAGCAAGCACTCACAATGCAACTGAAGCATTTTGCTAACAGCTGTTAACATGAATTTGCAAAGATTCCATAGACTCCAAAATTCAACAACTATCCTAAAATGGAGTGTGCCAGCTAAATTGCGGCAGGGGTGGCTCAGTTGGTAGTACGCCAGGCTTGTAATCTGCAGTTCCCAGGCTCAAGTCTCATCTGGGTCAGCATTGAGATTTATCTCCGCAAAATTCCCGCCCTGCCCACGGTCAGTAGGGGACACCGATGGGCTTGGAAAGGCCGCTGTCCGTCGGATGGGACTTTAAGCCGTGGCCCTGTGTGCTGGAGAGCCATACCCTGTGCACGTTAAAGAACACGCTGGATGGCCTTGACGGGAGGCTACCATCTGTCTCCCAACAGCTGTTCCAGTGGGTCCCCTCCCCCAACCTTCTCCGAACCATTGGGATCCTTGAGACTTGGCCATTTAGTCCATGATGTGCAAAAAAGTGCCATTTAGAGGTAAAACAACCCAACTCTCTAACTGGATTTACTGGAACAAGAACAGACAGTAAAGCATGAACTTCCATTGCAAGCATATAGTCTTTAGCTAGTCTAAGGCATACTGCAATGCTGAAAATAAATACTAAATGTCAGTTATTTTGTTAGAGACAAAATTCAAAACTAGACAAGTAACATTGGTGTAAAACCCAATTAGCAGATATCAGAACATTATAATAATCTTTTTAATATAAGTGATTTGTGCCAACTAAAATTAGGTTCCTTGAGAATCTGAAGATACAAAGTTTTGAGTGTGTGATAAATTACTGCCTAGTTTTTCAAAATTTCTTTTATTTTAAACACCTATATTAAAAGAATCACTTGAATTAATGTCAAAAATTTGAACTTTAACACTAGTGGCAATGTGGCATGCAATGGACCATTAACTATTTAAGCGTAATCTATGAGATTTATTTAGTAGAAACAACTTGCTGAGAAAGGACAGTGATCACATGTGTGAAGTGATTCAATGTTTATTTTACCTGTTAATGAGTATTACATTTTACAGAAGGCACATTTTAACCCATTTCTTCCCAAGGGTTGTGTGTACACAACACTGGGAAGAAATGGGTTAATATGTGCGTTCTGTAAGGAGGTGTTGAACCTCCTCGAACAGCAATACAAGCTTCCAATCTGGCATGCAATTGGTCGTACAAATGCTGGATATCATGCTGGGGAATACCATTCCATGTGCTTTCAACTTGGATGCGTAATTCAGACATGGTTGTTGCCTACTGTGGTCTGCGGAAGAGTCTGTCCGATCCAGTCGTAGACATGCTCGATTGGAAACAAGTCCAGAGAGCATGCTGGCCAAGGAAGTTGGTGTACTGCCTGAAGAGCATGTTGAATTGCCCGGGCAGAGTGTGGGCAAGCGTTATCCTGCTGGAATATCGCATTTGGGATTACACTCAAATATAGCAGGATGACTGGCTGTACGATGTCGCTGACGTACTTATTGCTATTCAGTGTACCCTGTACAAACACCAGACATGTATGAGAGTGATAGCTAATCGATCCCCATATCACGATGCCTGGCGTGGGCCCTGTGTGTCTTTGGCGGATGCACGATGAAAGAAGCCATTCACCTTGTCACCTCTGGACGCGTAAACGACCATCAGACGCTCCTAAGCAGAATCGGCTTTCATCACTGAAGACCACAGACTGCCAGTCTTCCCTCCAATGAACTCGTTCTTGACCCACTACAGACGGGCTCGACAGTGGTAACCATGCCAGCAGCATGCATGCCCATAGTTCTGCTTCCAAAAGACAACTGCATATTGTTCTTGTAGACACCCTAGGTATAACAGAGGATCGAATTTGTGATGCTGTAGCCTTCCGCTCTGCCACCTCCACCCTCCTGATACAGTGTGTCTGTAATTCTGTTGCCCGGAACCATGTCTGCAAGTGTGCGAATGCTCTGCTGACCATCGATGTTACCATGTACCACTGCCAATACCTTTCGTCCAGCGCAGTGTGCAATTTGACGAAAATCAACCTGCTTCCCCGAAGGCCAACTATATGACCTCGCTCAAACTCCACTAACTGAACAAATGTTGTACACCTGTGTCGTCCAGGCATGGTAGCTTCTTCAAAGAGTGACAACACGACACAAGACGAATAACTTCTCTCTTCATACCCTCGTCCTTAAATACACGCCTCATACATTTGCATGTTGTCATCCTCAGTGACATCATTATTTCATCCAATGACTTTCAATCTTGGATCATGGTGTCTGCTGCCCTTAACTATTAGCATATTATAATATGATGATCCTAAAGGAATTCCTTCTCAGTGTTCTTTTTACAATTTTCTCCAGTGTACATGCAAAATATGTTGTTGCAAAAATGAAACCAGGCACTTTCAGTGTGCTGAAGACTTCCTTTGCTAATTGACAAAGGATCATGGTAGCAATGAAGGAGGGTGACCAGAAAAAGAGAACTTTTTTTTTATGAAAATGCAAGAACTTGGGAAAAAATTTCTAAAAGTAGTTACACTTTATTGCAAAAAGTAACCAGACCATATGCAAATTGAAAACAACATTCAAAATTCCCTAACTTTGAAAATAAAGCAGCTTTTTTATGGAAAAATGCTGAGATAAAGATCTTGCTCAAAATCAAAATCTCAATTTTGAACAATATTCATTTAATATTTAGAGTTACTGAAGCTGGAACATTTAACAGCATATGCCCCTGTCACACTCTTCCTAAACATTCCCCCCTCCCCATTTTTATGAAAACTGAAAAAATAGTTAGAGAAACTTCAAATATTACATTTATTGTAGTGAATGATTGGTTATAAGTTTTTTCTTTTGAAGTAAATTTCATAAGTAGCTAAAGTTACAGTTAAATGTTTCAGCTTTCAGAATTTTTTAAATATTGAATGAATACTGCAGAAATTAGGTATTCAGAGAAATTTAAGTGAGAGCTTTAATTTTCTCTAGTAAAAAAGCACACTTGGCTACTGATGAAAGGGAACTGGGTTCGAGCCCCGGGTAAGGCATGGCTGTTTTTGTCTTTCTGCTGAGGTCCTGCCATCTTCACAGACCTTCTATCATGGCATATTAAACTGACCTGCTCCTGTCAGACCTCTGTAGCAAGCAGCTGTTTGAGGGAGTATTTATTGTTTTAAATTTTTTCATTAAAAGCCTGTTTTCAAAGTTAGGGAGCTTTGAAAGTCACTTTCCATTCACAAAACAGTGAGAATGTCCATTTACTTTATGCAATATAGTATATTTTATAACTCATAAATAAGGTCATTTTCATTGGAAGATTCAAATTTATTACAAGCAATCAGGTGAATCAGAATCACTGTGAGCAATTAAGTTCTTACGGTTATAAAGGAAAAATTGTCTTGAGTTGGGTGAACTATGAACCTATTACTGATGTCTTTTTGTTTTAGATTTTCTCTGAAAACCTCATAAAGAATGATTCCTTGCAGTTATAACTCGCAGTCTGTTTAGAATGTTTATGAACGTGCTTATTTATACAAAGTTATCTACATATCAATAATTTTAAATATATTGGATCAATCATAGTTAATTAAACTTTTTTTGATATGGGATATTGACAATGTATATATGAAATTCAAATCTACAATATATTTCAGCAGTTATTTTTTGGCATATATCAAAATGGGGGAATTTGTTTCCATTCTTAAATTTGAGTGCTTTAATTATAAAATTGCAAAACATTATGTTTAGCTCCCATCATTTACAGACATTAATAAATTTTGAAACAGACCAGAATTGAAAAGTTGTTTTTACTATGTGTGAAACTTTGATTTTTTTTTAATTGCAGTATCCAGTTTAAAATGTATAGATAAAATGAAATGCCAGTTTATTAGGCACCACCCCTCACACCTAAATGGCTCATTCCAGCATGTAATATGTGACATGACCATGGTATGTGGTATAAATCAGGCAGGCCAGCTCTTTGAGTATCAGAGTTGGATTGAGTATGAGAATGGACAAATCCAGCGACTTTGAACATGGTATGATAGTTGATGGCTAGGCATGCCAGTTCTAGTATCTCCCAAAAAACCGTCCTCCTGGAGTTTTCATGCACAACCGTTTCAAGGGTTTAACCGAGAATGGGGCAAAAAGCATAAAACTACCAGTGATTGGCAATTTTGTGTATATAAACAGTTTATGTATCACTGAGGTCGAAGGAGACTAGCGAGAATCGTGCAAGCAAAGAGATGGACCACAACCAGGTAAATCACAGCAGAAATCAACATTGGCGTGTAAATCATCTCCGAACACTGCATATCAGACCTTATCATGAATGGGCTACAACAGCCACTGACCATGTCAAGTGCCGATGTTGTCAGTGAAGAACACGAAAGCTTGTCTCCAATGAGTGCAGAAGCATCAACACTGGACTGTTGAGGACTGGACATAGGTATCCTGATTGTACAAATCAAGGTTCCTTTTGCATCATGCTGATGGATCAGACTGATGCAAAAGGAACATCAAGCAATGGAGATCAAGTAACATGAGGCCATGGAGCCATCTTTTCTGGTGTCAACAGTACAATATGGTGGTGGCAGTGTGATGGTGTGGAGAAATACATTCTCCACACCATTACACTGCCACCACCATATTGTACTGTTAATACCAGAAAATATGAAGGCATATATCATCACTGAATGGTTCCAGAAACATGCCAATTGTCCTTCACAGTCTCCAGATCTAAACCCTGGCTTTGGGATGAGGTGGAAAAACCTGTTTGTCGTGAGACTGTGCCACTGTCCAATTTGCAGCAACTGTACAACATTCCTGCACAACATATCCAGCATCTTGTAAATTCCATGCTGTGATGAATTCGGGCTATTCTGAAGGTCAAAGAAAGGGCAATATGCTACTAGGTAGGTGTACTAATAAATTGGCATCTCAGTGTATATACACATCCAGTCCCTGAATAATGAATTCAAGTAACATGATTTCGGTTTACCATAATTTTTAAATAGGGCTGGTTTTTGACTAACATGATATTAGTTCTTGGTTTAACATGGCTTCTCAACTACTTCTCTCTAATCATATATATTGTAGCTGCCATATAAGAAGTGCATTACCTGTCTCACCTATCTTTAGTGCATTACCTGTCTCATCTATCTTTGTTCATAATTTCAGCACTTCAAAAATTCCTTTCAAAAATTTCATTTGCATGCTCAAATTACTGTGTTTACACAGCTTAATTTATATTTGTAAACAATAAAGGACCTTTTAATTCTTTGACCAAGGACAATGTAAGCATATACTGATTTACCCTGATTGTTTAATAAGATTGCAACTTTTCATGTGTAAGAATAGAAACATTTGTAAACATACACTTAATCATCATTTTTGGCATCTCAACAATAATTTTTACCACAATAAATTTCTTGTTTTAAATTTTCATTACTCAACAGTCATCTGCTGGTATCATGTATTAAAAGAAAACTGCATTTAGCATTTTTGTTATTTGTTTCAATCTTTGTTTCTTTTCTGTAAAAGTGAAATATATATATATAAATAACAATGTTATTATATAATCTGTGATACATAAAAAAAAACCACAAAGCATAGTCATAATAAAGGAATAAAATTAAAAATGTGTCACTCCCCTATTTACTTGATTTCTTATGAAAATTTTGAATCCAATTAACACAATTTCTCCTTAAATGAATTTTTTTGAAGAATACATTTGTTGTGTTAGCCCAGGGACTATGACTGTACTTTAAAATAACATTTATAAAATTAATAAATATTTATCTTTTTAATATTTAGAAAATATTATCGATAACAACATGGTATAAAAATAATATCTAGTAAAGCCTGATTAATTTAAAATTCCAAGGGACTGATAAAAATTTTGAATTAGAGAAAATCTTAATTCAGCATTTATAAAAACAATTGTTCAGTGGTCAGAGCAACTGACACATTATCCGAAATTCATGGGTTTGAATCCCACCAGTCTAAAGACAATTTTTCCATCTATACCATAGTGATCTCGTGACTCAAAAGTGACTTAATAGTGTGTAAATACTTAGTACAGTAGAACTATCTATTAAATAAAAATACAAATATAAAATATCAAAAAATAGATCTGACTTACATTTGAATGTAATATTAAATCCAATTCCAAAAGATTAATTTTCAAAACAAAATACAAAATTTTATTTCACTAATGGACAATAGAAATGTTATTCAATAAATAGTTTTGTGGAATAAAGTTTACTGACATAAGCGATTTGAACCTAAGTCTCTCCAGACACATGCCAGTGTTCTAAGTTCTTTCGGTGTGCTGAACTTTCAGTTCCTACAACTGTCAACAATCAGTGCTTATGATGATGACCACTCAGATGGTTGAAACCGGTTAGCACACTTAGGAATATTGCAAAAAAGCCAGTTAAGAAGAGCTATGGAAACACCAACACTAAACTAACGCAACTGTCATTTTTCCCACTAATATGACTTATCAATCTACCATAATTGCTGCACCTGGACTTGATGCCATCTATGATTGGGAATGGCAATTATTTCTTTTTAATGTTGCACTGAGTAAGATGTGAATAAATAAGTAATACTTTTTTTTCCACAAAACTATTTATTGACTTCAAAGTCAATAGATAACTGTGTATATTATTTAGAAATGTTTTTGATGTTATCAGATAAGTTATTAATACTGTACAGTATAAAATAGTCACAAAATTCCAAATACTATCAGTAAAATAGTGACTAATTTTGTCCTGTTTATATTCTGGAGATTCTCTAGGACACTATGCATAATGTCACCAAAATTTTCATATAGTGTCACTGGCATATCTTGTATTCCTGTCAAGATGAATGATCCCTATAAAATGCTGGTCAAAACTTACAATAAGCTCCTTTGAGGGAATGTTTTTATATGTTAAAATCAGGGATAACGTAAGAGACACAATCAGAGATGAAAGGGGCAATGTTTTGTGTATTAAACATAATTTTTACAAACATTATTTTTTCTTTTTGAATTATTCAGGCACAAATATATTAATGTTTGAGCACATAGGATATTTTTTTCTTTCAAATTATGGATTATAAAGAATTTTTAATTATCCAAATACTTAAGTAGGAAATTTGTTTATTGGTCTTAAAAGAAAATTTGAATTATGTGAAAGTTTCAAAGTAACTAGTTTTTAATGCATGTATGTGTATAAGTATTATAAATAGTATAAAATATATATAGCTAGGTGATATAGTCCCCTACAACTGTCAACAACCAGTGTTCATGATGATGACCACTCAGATGGTTGAAACCAGTAAGTACACTTAGGAATATTGTAAAAAAAAAAAAGCCAGTTAAGAAGAGCTATGGAAACACCAACAGTAAACTTTAATCTAAAAACTTAAAAAACAGTAGTAAATATAAAAAAACTGCTGATACTTCAAAAAACTGCACAGTGCATAACAAAACATCATATTCCTTGGACATTTAATAGCAAACAATAAAAAATGGAAAAACCAATCACACAACCTCATTATATGTGAAAAAATGAAATTTATAATACACATGAATCAACAAACTAAAAAGTGCTGTGATAAATCTGCAAAAAGAAATCAAAAACAAGCAACCCCCAACTCCACATTTGGAAACAACTCTGCTCTGAAGAACTGGACTTTGACAATATCCTAAAACAGTGTCTAAAGGTATTTATAATCTTGTATCTAACCAAACCAATGCAGTCTCTCTACACAATATGCTGCTCAAAGGAGATTGATGACTCCTTCTAACCTCATCATTACTTTCAAAGTCGAACCACCTAATACCCAAGATACTGCGTAAGCATCAAGAATCAAAGGCATCGAGTTTCTTGTTATCCTGCCTACAAAGGGTCCATGTTTCACTAACATAACTAACCTTAGAAAGAACCAAACTATTATACAGCCTAATTTTAGTCTTTAGGTGTATATGTCTATTTTCCACACTCTCTATAGATTCTTAAAAGTCCCAGTGGAAATCCCTATTCTTCTATTTATCTCATGCTGCACATTACCAGTATCAGTTATATAGCTCCCAAGATAATTAAACTGAGACACTCCTTAACTGTGAACGTAAAGAGTTAAAATAGCATATAAATCTGCTGCCATTGCCAGATTCTCCACATTTCCAAAGGCATTTCCAGTT
Source organism: Ryuthela nishihirai (assembly GCA_038380435.1). NCBI lineage: Eukaryota > Metazoa > Arthropoda > Arachnida > Araneae > Heptathelidae > Ryuthela > Ryuthela nishihirai. The sequence continues at coordinate 42,790,721 of JAWZYU010000017.1, read as the reverse complement.
CCATTGCAGCTAGGGACCTGATTTTCTAACCCAACATGAGGTTAGGCAGGGGGAACCCACCTACGAAATTTGGGACCTTTCAGTGAAGTACATCAGGGATTATAGAATCAAAATTTGATGAAATAAATATCTCGATCATTTGCCATGGGCAATAAGAGCATGCACCGAATCAGCAATGACCTTTACAAAGCAACTGAAGCACTATCTGCCTGACCAATTTTCATCACTTTAGTTTTTTTCTCTGTTTATCACCAAATCTACCCTATTACCATTCTCATGAACAGCCCTAATGAAAGAATTAATCTCATCAACATCATTAGCCAACAGGACCAAATCATCTGCATAATCTAAATCAGAAATTTTGAAATCTCTAGACTAGGGATTCTCAACGTGTGGTACGCGTACCCCTTGGTAAATTTTTGGGGGTATGCCATGAGAGCACAAAAGTTGCTACATCTAGTAACAAAGTAATAATAACCATTGTTATACTATAACTATAGTTTTATATATTTATTTAAGGTGTATGCCAGTTACATACACATTTCCAGTGGGTATGTGAAACATAAAAGGTTGAGAACCACTGCTCTGGACAATTTAAGGCCAAAATGTTTCTCTTGCAAAGAATTTCGCATAACATAATCAATAACCAAACAGAAAAGGAGACAAAATGCACCCTTTTCTAACTTCACTAGCAATGCTAAACTAGTCACTGAAAGATGTACTAACTCTCACACACAACTCAGTGTTGTTATAGAGAGCTTTCATTGCACTAACTAACTTATCAGGTATTCCATATGATCTAACAATCAACCACAAATTATGTCGATCAACAGAGTCAAAAGCCTTTTTGAAATCTACAAAGCTAGCAACCACAGATTTCTGAAACTCTAAACATTTCTCAAGAATCTGTCTGTGAAAATATTTGATCAATACATCCCCTACCACTTCTGAATCCACACTGTTCATCACACAGTTGTCCATCAACCAAATTCTTAATTCTATTAAGTATAATCATGCAAAGAACTTACCTGGAACAGAAAGCAAACTAATTCCTTTATAATTATCACAAGAACTGCAATCACCTTTTTTTTTATTGGGGACAATAATAGCTCTATAAAATCCTTAGAATCAACACCTTTATTATCTATATAATAAAAGGAGGTGTCTGCGACAGCCATAATTCATCGAGAAATCAACGTAGATGCTTCAAAAATTCAGAGAATGTTTCTGGTTGTGGTCCGGATTGCAATGCCAAATTTTAGGGTGAAAGTCCAAAAGGAGGCGCTTGCTATAAGCAAAAATATTTACCATGCTATTCCTATGGGGAACAAGAATCGCTGTCAAATTTACTGTTGCCATTTATTGCTCCCTAACTGTGAACGTAAAGAGTTTAAATCTGCTGCCATGCCAAAATCTGATAAAATAAATATCTTGATGGTTTGCCACTGGCTATAAGAGACACCGAGTCAGCAATGACCTTTACAACACTGGGAAATTCTTCGTGTTGAAATTATGATAAAATGTCAGGGAGGAAGGGATACTCACAAAACTAACCTTTAGCACAGGAAATAATAGAATGTGCAGATTAAAAGTGATACACAAGATGTCACAATTTGTTTAGAAATGAAGTGATGGGCCAAGGGGAACCTGATTTTTAAACCAATCACCGGGGCACAGAGGGTGCTGTGCAGGAAATTTGGACCGTGCAGACGAATATTGCGGGAGCCATATGGCAGCAAAATCTGTAGTAACGGAAATAAAAATCGTAATAGCTTACGCAGAAACTAAGCCACGGGCTGTGAGAGAATTCTCTGACATCAACAATGATCCAAGCAAGCACCAGACAAATTTCTTCCTGTTGAAAATCTGTGCTAAAGTGTCAGGGGGGGGGGGGGGGCTGCTTACAAAATTTACCTTTAGTGCAGTGAAAATAAGAATATACAGATTAAAAGTCAAAAGTACCTGGGCAGTGCTGGGTACCATTTCAGCTAGTTAAAAATATTCAAAATATCAGTCAGCCATGTGACAACACAAATGTTCCCAGCTCTAAGCATTTCAGTGGTGATTTCATCCACCCTTGGGGATTTATGCAGGATTTATGCAGTTTTAATTTAGAGATAGCCAATAAACTACCCTACAGCTTTAATAGTGCATTAGTGCAAAACTTTCCTCAATATACATATTCATTGTAGTTTTTCTGGTTGACACTAACCTTTAAATTGCATTGTGCTGTTTCAGAGACCTCAGTTATTCTAATTTCGAATCTGTTTCTGCTAGCTCTGGGCCCACCATCATGACCTTCTTGTCAGTTGGTAATACAAGTTCCAGTACACTGAAATGTCTGATTTCATATCTGTTATCATATATTTTTCTTGTGTTTGGTCTTTGGATCATCTATAGGTGAAGTTGATGATTTTGCAAGAGTATGACATTCTTACATTAATTAAAGTTGATATTAATTCATCAAGTCAAAGTTAATTTTTCATGAATAGAAAATATGAATCTCTTAAAATAAGCATTAGAAATGAAACCATTTTTGAGGAAGTAACCAGCAATTTGTCAGATACTCATAACTCCAAAATTCCATTCTCAATGAATAGGTATGTAAAAGTTTACTGACTGTAGTTTGACTCAATGTTTTTTTTTTGATTTGGTGTTAATTTTATTAACCATATTTCTTCAAAACCAAATATTCATCTTCCAGAATTTATCCTTCATAGATTTAAAAAAATATTAGGACTCTAAAACATTTGAAAAATAATAATTTTTGTATTCCAAATGAAACTTTTTATTATTATTATTATTATGTTATTTATGATAGTGCAGATATACAAGTAGTCCAAAGGATCATATAATGCCATTTAAGTACTGTACAAAGCTACTGTGATGCCACTTAAGAGTTAAGGAGACTAGATAGAATCCAACCATCTGTATATAGCAAAGCCAAAAACTCTCAATGCAGTTTGTGAATACTTGTGTATTTTAAATTGTTTTCTGCTCTAGTAGCATTAAGCTTTTCAGTAGATTTCTTCTTGTATTTTAAGAAGCTCTTTATTAGCCACAAAACAAACTTTTTAATATATTGATATTTTGATATGGAAGTGTCATACCCATGGGAAGGGGGGTGAAATAAATCCTCTCTGCATAACATGTTTTCTAAGGTCTCAAAAACATACTCGAGTACATTATGAAAGGCACAAACCCATCAAGCCACTATCATTGGAAGTTTCTGGGTATGTTTTTGTGATGTGGTGAAAGTGATTTTTCCATTCATCTTGAGATAGCAACCTTACGTTCACTTTAAAATAGTCATGTATCAAGAAAATCCTAATTTGTTCTGCAGCCTTCTGTAAGGTTGGAACTTGAGAATTATATACTTACCTACTAGTTCAAAAGGTATACTATGATTTAATTGCATAAGTTGCTGTGACATCTGACATATGCTAATGTTAATAATGAAAAGTCAGTTTTGTTAAGAATATATTCTTCACACTGAAAAACCTTGTGTGTTATGTAATTTGGAAAAACTATAAATATTTCCAGAAATCTAATAATGTAGTAATATGTCTTCAAAGCAGTGCATGGATTCTAAACCTATCTATGGAATTGCACCAAAAGTAGAGGAAAATTGCAATAGTATGTCATAAATATAGTCAATTTTGTGTTATATTTATGACATACTATTGCAATTTCCCTCTACTTTTGGTGCAATTCCATAGATAGGTTTAGAATCCATGCACTGCTTTGAAGTAAGTTCTATAATTTTGGAAGTGAAAGTGAACTAAGTTGTTACTTTAATTTACTTTAACTATGAGTTGTAAGCTTTTTTCATTTTTAGGAAGTATTTGTTTCATGGCTCTTAAGCTATTTGTAATTCTTATGATTTGATAAATATTATTTTTTGATTTGATATGTGTTTAAGGATAGTTCAACATTTCAGTAATTTTATTTCAATGATTTAAAAGGTTTTTCCATGGTATGTTAACACCCTAAGAATTGTGTTAACATGGTATGTTAACACCCTAAGAAAAATGTTTTTGAGGAAATGTAGTTATTTGCGCCTATATGACACAATATAAACAATAATAACAGCATTGCTGTTAAAGACTCTTTGGTATAGTTTGAAACTACTCTTCAGTATTGATAATCTGATAATAATTTTTATGTTATATTCATAAAAACTGGAGCAGTGGTTCCCAGTGTGGTAACATTGAAGTTTATTCAGGTGCCACTGCACATAATACAAAAGTGAAAGAAAGGGAAGTAATGCGATTGCACTTCCCTCCCAGACTTACTACAGGTATCAAGATCATTCAATCAGGTGTTATCTCTGGCATATTCAATAGTTTAACTCTTTGAATCGCACATCATTTTTGCTCATAATAATGTAATATGTTAGGTTTGTTTTAGCTCTTTCTTATTAGGAGATTTTACACAAGTTTCAGAAAGGTTCAACTATAAGACAAATAAATGAACATTGGGATATTGCAGAAACGTCATAACAAGTTCATTTAAGTGTGGTACAATGGACAGCATCTTTCCTACCAAATATACTCTTAGCATGAGAGTTAAAGGTTTAATTTTCTAAAAGTTGTCACTGGTATAAGGAAGTGTGATTCCAATATTCCTTTATTTTGCTAGTGTGCTACATAAATATTTAAAAGGTAAGATTTTAGTGTAATATAAATAAATAAATACCCCCTCAAGCAACTGCTTGCCACAGAGGTCTGACAGGAGCCTGTCAGTTTATATGCCATAGTAGAAGGTCTGAGAGGATGGCAGGACCTCAGCAGAAAAACAACATGTACATCCATGCCTTATCAGGGGCTCGAACCCAGGTCCCTTAGATCAGTAGCCAAGCACGCTAACCACTCGGCCATTTAGGTTTATTTTTTGTATTTGCATGAAGTATGTTATAACTGAGACCCAATTTCAACAAACATGCAAAGTTGAATATTTTATGCTTTTACATTTTACTTTTAACTAAAAATATTTGTATGCAATTGTATTGCAAATTTTTTCTTTGTATTTTTGTGTTGTATTCTTTTAATATTTGTGAATTTTCTACAAAAAAAAAACATTTTTAAATACAACTGAAGTGTTTTTAATTTGACAACTAATAGTGATTTTAATAAAATGAAGTGCTCTTATACATTACAATTATTGCAAATTGTAGTGAGGGGCGGGGGTGGCTCAGTTGGTAGCGCGCCAGGCTCGTAATCTGTAGTTCCCAGGTTCGAGTCCCAGCTGGGTCAGCGTTGAGAATTATTTACGCAAAATTCCCCGCCCTGCCCACGGTCAGTAGGGGACACCGATGGGCTTGGAAAGGCTGCCGTCCGTTGGATTGGACGTTAAGCCGTGGCCCCGTGTGTGGGAGAGCCATACCCTGTGCACTTTAAAGAACATGCTGGATGGCCTTGATGGGAGGCTACCATCTGTCTCCCAACAGCTGTTCCAGTGGGGCCCCCCCCCCCAACCTTCTCTGAGCCTTCGGGGTCCATGTGACCTGGCCATTTAGCCCATGGTGTGCAAAAAGTTCCGCTCAGAGGTAAAACAACCCAACCCAAATTGTAGTGAGTATGATCATTGCTTTAAAATTGTTTACAGTGCAGAAATAAAACAGCTAGAAAATGCACATAAATTACCTCAATAAATAGTGGTGAGTTTAATAAGGTCATATTAGTGGGGAAAAAAATGATAGAGCATTTGTTTAGTGATCTTAGAACACTCTGGCATGAATCTGTAGAGATGTGAATTTGAATCCCGCATGTCAGCAAAACAAATTTTTTCCACAAAAATATTTATTCATAAATTATAATTATTTTGGAAATGATTATTCTTTGTGCTGTGTTATCAAGAATATATAGTAACTATTTCTGCACATGGCATGAATTTTAATTGTCAATATTATAGATGATAGTGATCAGCTTTGTCCAATCACTATATCTGTTCAATTCATACTATTTTATTCGTCATTTTATATAATGAAAAGCAAAATACAAACTAAAATGTGTAGTAGCACTTTTTAGTTTGTATGGGACCTGGGTTCGAGCCCCGGGTAAGGCATGTATGTATGTGTTTTTTCTGCTGAGGTCTTGCCATCCTCTCAGATCTTCTACTGTGGCATATAAACTGACAGGCTCCTGTCAGACCTCTGTGGCAAGCAGCTGCTTGAGGGGATATTTATTTATTTTTTATTTTATTTTACTTTTTGTTAATATAAAATATAAAAAAGTGTAGTAGTACTTTTAATGCAATCCTGGAAAATTTGTCTGGTGAAGATTGGTCCAATTCTGATTCATCCAATGCAAATTGGTCCAAAGGGGACAACTAATCCAATCTCCAATAATCCAATTTGCATTGGAATAATGGACTGTTTGCCCAATGGTATGATTCATCCAATACCCATTTGCCCAGTGGTATGGTCAGTCCAATGCCCATTTATTCAATACCCATTCATATAATGGTACAATTTGTTAAATTAGATGATTCATCTAAATCAGATTGATGTAATGGAGTTGTTCATCTAAAAAGCATGGCAATGCGAAAAGCATAGTTAGGATTTTCTACAATAAAACTGTTACTGCTGCTCGTAATGTAAGTATGGTGATGTAATGAATACTTTTAAATAGTGAACTGCAAAACTTATTTTTAACCCTCTGAAAATCAAACGTAAAGCAACCGTCAAGGAACCACACTTAATCAAGGAACTATAAATACATTTGAGTACCATATTAACTGTAACATTCTATGGTTTCCTTATGGTAGCATATGAACAAATACTGTGTGGTTTTTCCATTCCACTATGTATGTTTTTTAATTCATCTGTTTAGCATATTTGCAGTGAACATTCAAAAAGTTTTAGGCATAGTTAGGAAAAATAAATAATTGTAATTTTATGAGGAAATAGAAAAAACAACGCTTTATACAAAAAGGTGAAATTTTCATCCTCCCAGGGAAGATGAAAGGGCATGTTTTCTTGATACATTTCACTTCCAATAGTCCAAACTGAAGATGCAGCAGCAATTTTTAGGTATCACCCCTGCCCCTTTTATGAGGAGCTCAAAAACTAAAATTATGTGAATGCAAAACTAGATCTTTTCCTCTATCCAACACAAAAGGAATCATCAAAATTATATGATTGGTTGCAATTACTGTGTGCACACACAGGTGGATCTGATGATAACATAAGCATGTTTTGATTTCAAATATTCTTATACTCACTTCTTTCTAAAAGTGTTTATTTGCCTAGTTTTATGTGTTTGAACCATCAGAGTTTATGGGAGAAATTACCTTTCTAATTTTTGTATGATTTCTGCACTTTTCTAGCATTTCTTACAAAGTTCAGGCCAATATAGACACTGCATTTCATATGACACCCATCCAGTTATGGAAGGTATTCAGGTCACACCCCCAATCAGCATGGATTCTGAGCTCATTTTTAGGAATATGGTTTGGGTTATTTTACCTCTGAGTGGCACTTTTTTGCACACAATGGGCTAAATGGTCAGGTCACAAGGATCCTGAAGGCTCAGAGAAGGTTGGGGGATGGGACCCTCTGGAGAGCTGTTGGAAGATCAATGGTAGTTTCTCGTTAAGGCCATCCAGCGTGTTCTTTAATGTGCACAGGGCCACAGCTTAATATCCCATTCCCATCCTGCAATGTCCCATCCCACAGCTTAATCATCCATCCATGCTGGGACTCAAACCTGGGAACTGCAGATTACAAGCCTGGTATGCTACTGACTGAGACCCCCCCACCACCACCACCTCCCCAAGAAATATGGATCCAGAGGATATTTACAAATATCCCTTGGAAAGCAACTTACCACCTAAAAGCCAAATTCTCATAAACTTTGCATATACCATTTTTGTATTGTATCAGAATTGTTTATCATTTTAAGTTCATTAAAGTGTTCAATGGCACTAGCAAAAGAATTTTTTTTGCTAAGATAAGTATATTAATTATATCAGTTGTGGCAACTGCATTGCATTAAATGTCTAATATTAATGTAGAATATGCTCAAAGAACCCAAAACATAATTAGATGCTTAATTTGTAAGGAAATTAAGACTGCATGTTTTTGACACATTAAATAAAAAAAAATACCCCCTCAAGCAGCTGCTTGCCACAGAGGTGTGACAGGAGCCTGTCAGTTTATATGCCATGGTAGAAGGTCTGAGAGGATGGCAGGACCTCAGCAGAAAAACGACACATACATCCATGCCTTAATCCGGGGCTCGAACCCAGGTCCCGTAGATCAGTAGCCAAGCGTGCTAACCACTCGGCCACGGAACGGCTTTTTGACACATTACTTGTACATTTTTTACAGTTACATATTTTTTTCTGAAAGATTCATAACAGGCATTTTCACTTTGCATTTAATTTTATCTTGAACTTCATTTCTAATTTTTGAAACAGAAATTTCCAGATTTTGAGTTAATAATCTGAAGCATTTTGTCGTTTTTTTTTACATTAACCCTTAAACTGCTGGGTTAATTTTGAAATGTTTTCAGCATGAAAACTAAAAGAATTTTAGAACCTTATTCTAAAGTATGTAATAGAACTTGGCCATGTTATTATATGGAATATAATTTTAGAACCTTATTCTAAAGTATGTAATAGAACTTGGCCATGTTATTATGTGGAATATAATTTTCATAACTTTTTAAAAACATTTAAAAGTATGATTTTTTTTGGCAAAGTAATAAGAACATGCAACAAAGTTCTTTAGGAACTGTAGTGTCTTCTGGCACCTTGAGAGTCATTTGCAATATATGTTACTTCTGTCTTGTTTCAAATACTGTAGTTAAAAATTCTAACGTGGTTAAACTTAAAACTATTACAAGCAAGGATGTGCTGCCAATTTGTTAACAAGGAGCTTGATTGCAAAATGTTTTAGTGACCTGCGTAAATTAAGAACAAATATTTCCATAAAATTCTTTTAATGTTGATAAAATAAACATTTATTCAAAAGAAATATCACAAATTAAAAATATGTAGCATTAGAAAATAGGTGTTTTCGTTGAATAGTTTTATTTTAACAAGGGCTCGTATGATCTCTACAATTTTAACAAGAAGTTTGTGCACCCCCCCCCCCCCTCCAGCACATCCCTGATTGCAAGGATCCTTTGTTATTTATCACCCAGATTTTCACTTATTCATCCAGACCAGAGGTTCTCAATGTGGGGAACGTAAAATTTTTCAGGGTACACCGTGAGAGCTCAAAGGTCGCTCGATCTAGTAACAAAGTTGCTAAGTTTGCATTATTATAACTAGAGTTTTATCTATCTATATAAGGGGTACACCAGTTACATACACATTTCCAGGGGGTACATGAAGCATAAAAGGTTGAGAACCACTGATCCTAAACCCATTATAACTAAAATCTCACTCATCATATTGTACATAAATTTCATTTTTTTTGGTTGAATAGGTATAAAGACCCAGGGAAAAACCCACAAACAAGTTCTCAGGAGGGCCCGGAGATGAAGTTTTCATTGGAATAATTTTTAACCATGTTTATTGAAACCCATTCACTTAAGCTAAAACTTCGTTATTGAAAGTAAGTATTGCATTTTAAATTGTTTTCTGAGTATTTTTTATTATTCTTGCAATGTTTTTATATATTTCTTTTAACACATTCACTGGTTCTTGATGCACATTTGAATCATACTGCTTCTGCTTTAGGTGCCACATGATGTGTATCCCCCTCCCAAATATGCCAGCATTGAAATTTATCCCTGCCAACCCCCACCCTGCCTCGATCAGAAAGGGGGGACAGATGGGCTTGGAAAAGTCACATCCATTGACCGAGATGTAAAGCTGTGTCACCATGTGCAGGAGAGCCATACTCTGTGCATGTTAAAGAACTTGCTGGATGGCCCTATGAGAGGCTACCATATATCTCCTAACAGCTCTGCAGTGGCTTCCCTTCTCCCAATCTCCTCTGAGCACTTGTGACCTGGCCATTTTGCCCATTGTGTGTAAAAAAGTACTGCTTAGAGGTAAAACGATCCAAGCAATCTCTCTTCATCCCAGTGGCCTGGTAATTATGGGTATCAAAGTAGCATTAGATGTGTTAAAGCAGAGTAGCAGCTATAGAAAGTATTTTTAGTACTAATTGCTTAAAATAAAATAATATCAATAATAAATCAGTAGTAAATAATCGCAGGATAAGTCCTGTAGACATGGAACTCATGAAATGATGAGCTGAAAAAAATTTGGTTTTCAGCTCATTTCATGAGTTCCATGTCTACAGGACTTATCATGTGATTATTTACTACTGATTTATTGATTTAATGCCCTGACCGTGAGTGACAAATATTAATTCCATCTCTAATGAGGCAACAGAGTTGTCCACTTCCTGGATAGATGACGCCACTAGTGCAAATCAAATAAATAAAATCCGGAAGCTTTATAAGGTCACATAAGCTGAGAAAAGGTTAGCCATTGATGGTGTAGTGGTTAGCATAACAGGCATGTTTCCTGGAGACGTGGATTCGAATCCCACTCATGGCAAAACCAAATTTTTTTCAGCTCATCATAATATCAATAATATTTTTGACTTTGGGGTGTCCAGGAGCAAATCACCTTAATAACAATGTATCTGTAGCAAAATAGCTGTTAATATTCATCTTTTTTTGCAGAACGTGTTCATATTGAGTAGATGCCTGTGATACCAAGTTATTTATCATTGTTCTTGCATTTTCATACTTAATTTGTTAAAATAAATATTGTGCATTTTGTTCAGTTTTAAAATTTTCTGCTTAATATCAAACATTACTGAATTTCAGAGTGTAGAATATAATTCGCTGCAGATGCTCCAATGCCATCGTCAAGATGAACATCTCTTAGATACACTTGTACTTTAAAAAAGTTCCATGCTGCAGGATGTCTTGTAGAGGTATGTTAATACTCCATTCTCTGAATGGGTGAATGTAGAGACCATTATCTGTAAACTCTTTTCATGCTTCACTTTCAAAACTGATCTGAAAGTAGCTATGCTATTTTTTTAATTGTTTTCAGTTAAATGAAACAAAAATGTAGAACAGTATTTGCATTCCAACATAAATATTTCATAGTTAAGATAAAATTTCCCTATAAACTCTGTAGGTGCTATACTAGTCAAGTGATATTGGGGAAAAACGATCAGCTCATTCACACTTAATGGAGTAACTGATAGTTCTATATCAGTGCTGTGAAGTTCAGGTTAGTCATACCTGCACTGGTTTTGTTCCTGCATTCTTGAGATAGCCTCATTAGCTCTACATGGAGGAAAAGTCTTCATTGGGAGCTGGTGCTTTCACAGGTCCAGCATTGCTGCTTCTCACTCATTGCGGATTGAGAGTTCTTTCATGCTGTGGTGGTATTAATAAACATTTTGCTGCCTCAGTGGTAGTTACTGTGGTATGAGCCACTGGGTATAGGATTCTAAGCTCTCTCTCCTGTTAGTTAGTGTGCTGAGCTGGTTGCTTACACAAGATATTTGTGACTAGGCAACCATATACATTTTGTGCTATCTGCTGTGGTATGTCATCAGGCAAGCACTGTCTGCGGCAGCAGAATGTATTGGAAAATCTTTTTTCCTGATAAACTAGACTGTATAGCACCTACAGTGTTTATAGAGTAATTTTGTCTTAATTTAATTCTGTATAGTGTGTTTATACTTTTGATTTTTAATATTTCATTGTATTTTTATTATTATTTCTATCTTTTAACATGTTCATTACTGCTTTTGATATTCATACTTGGAAGGTCATTAGGATGAAGAGCAGCGCTTGCACACAAATAACTCAATCTGGGTGCCACAAAAGGGTGAGAGAGAACACAGTGCATATTGATGACATGCGTACACATCATGCAGCAGCTAAAGCACAAACAGCATAATGCACATCAAGTGGCAGTAAATATTTTAAATTCCTTCAGTATTTTTTTTTCTTAATTTTTTAGCAAAATATGTATTTATCAAATGGCCTAAAATCATTTGTTAAATCAGTAAATGGAATTTTCACTAATAACTCTGATATAAATTGGCATTGTGTAAAAGCGTAAATATTTTGTGGAAAAAATTTTGCTGGCATATGGGAACTTGAACCCGCATCTCTCCAGAAACATGCCAGAATATTCTTACCTATTGAACTAATGCCAGCTCATCTTTTTTTCCACTAATTTAAAACTAAATCTTTCACCAATGATTTTCGGCACCAACCATTGGCGTCATCTATAAACAACAGGTAGTAACTATTTCTTTTTATGTTGCTCTGAGTAAGATGGAAATAATAAAGTCTCTTCATGCTATTTAGCATTATTAATGATTTAAACAGAGGTGACAATCACAGCGTTACCTGAATGACATTTTAATGTCAATATATTAATTCTTAAATTAGTGAAAAAAAGATGAGCTGGCATTAGTTCAATCAGTAAAAATATTCTGGCATGTTTCTGGAAAGATGCGGGTTCAAGTCCCATATGCCGACAAAAAAAATTTTCCACAAAATATTTATTGATATATTGACATTAAAACGTCACCCAGGTAACACTGTGATTGTCACCTATTTTTAAATCATTAATAATGCTAAATAGTTGAAGAGACTTTATTATTTCCATCTTACTCAGTGCAACATAAAAAGAAATAGTTGCCACTTGTTGATCATAGATGCACCGAAAATCATCAGTGAAAAGTTTAGAGTCTTAAATTATTGGAAAAAAGATGAGCCGGCATTAGTTTAATTGATAAGAATACTCTAGCATGTTTCTGGAGAGATGCAGGTTCAAGTCTTGTATGTCGGCAAAATTTTTTCCGCAAAGTATTTATATATATATATATTGATGTTAAAATATCATCCAGGTAACGCTGTGATTGTTACCTATGTTTAAATTGTGCAAAAGATTATAAAGATGTTTTTGATGTGATGTAGCAAGAATGAAATGATGAGTGCAAAGTCAATAACAAAGATTGATTTGAAGAAAAAGTTCCATTTTTAATCACTATCTTGATAGTAGAGACAAACAGATTTATGGCAAATGCAGCACAAAAAATACAATAGGAAAGCATTTATAGTACTAATAACTGCTTTAATTAAGATAATATAAATAGTGATTTATTGTAATTTGACAGAATTTTGTTCGAAATGGAAATTTGTTAGATGGAAACTTGTTCAAAACTGCAATTTTTTCAAATGAAAGTTGTTTGAGAAATATTTTGTGAATCGTTTGAGGGGCCAATAGCGGGCATTCTCCTCAATAAGGTCTTTTCTGCTTTGTTACTGGAAGATTATCGGAGAGGGAGTGGATCTGGGAAGAGTGGTGACAAAAGAGAAAGCTTCATTTTAGATTTGGTAGAGTAAAACACTTGTTTTCCATACAATCTAGGTACCGTTTTATTTTTTTCAGTTTTCGTTATTCTTATAAGCTAGGCTGAGTAGTTAACATACTTGGCTATTGATCAAAGGAACCTGGGTCCGAGCCCCAGAAAAAGGCATGGATGTTTGTGTTGTTTTTCTGTTGAGGTCCCACTGTTCTCACACATTTGGCTGTTAGACCTCTATGGCATGCAGCTGCTTGAGGGGAGATATACATAGTAAGGTCAAAAAGTTTCCGGCCCGAACTTGTTAGAACAAGAACTGACAGGTCTAACTCCATCAACCCCCACCCTACGTTTTGTTGCACTGCAGTTAAAATTTTGCAGCTCTAGCATCAGTCGCACTCCAGCTAGCATCGCAGATAGAAGTGCTGTTGCCCAATATTTTAAAATGCTTAAACTTTTGAGTATCACACGGTCATTAAATTTTTGACGAAATAAGGCAAAAGCACAGCAGAAATTAAACGATTTTTAGATGCTGTGTACAGCGAATCTTCCCCATCATATCCGATGGTTAAAGAAGGGGCTAAGCAGTTTTGCTTAGGAGGAAATTCAGTTGAAGATGAACCTTGTCAAGGCAGACCTGCAGAAACACTCACTCCAGAAACAATTGCACTGGTGCAAGAAGAGATGCTAAAGGATAGGCGACTGAAAACTAAAGAATTATCAGTAAGATGTGGACTTTCAAAAACCATGGTGCTTCGAATTTTACATGACCATCTTGTGTTCATATTCAAAGGCACCATCACTATTATCTGGTTATGAACAAAGTGAGTGCAAGATGGGTCCCAAAACTTTTGAGTGTTGTCCTAAAACAATGACGTGTGGAATGCTGTACTAAATTTTTAGCACTCTGTGATGGACAAGAAAAAGAAGTGATTGATTCAATTGTCACAGGAGATGAAGTTATGGTTCTGTACCATGATCCCCTGTCTAAATGGGAATCTATAGAGTGGTGGCATCCTGGATCCCCATGGCCAAAAAAAGTAAAAGTGACACAATTCCAAAAAAGATCATGGCCGCCAACTTTTGGGATTCTCGGGGGGGATTCAGCTAGTTGACTTTAAGGAGTGAAATACTACATTACTGGTGAGTATTGTGCGTCATTAATGTACAAATTCAAGGATGCCATCAAAGAGAAACTAAGAGGAAAGCTGTCCCAGGGAGTGAGGTTATTGTACGACAATGCGCCGTGCACACTTCAGTTGCTGCGAAGGCTGCTATTCAGCAATGTGGTTTCCAGGAATTAAATCACCCACTATACAGCCCTGACCTAGCCCCTATTGACTATTTTTTGTTTCCAAAATTGAAGTCTGATCTGCATGGGAAAAAATTTACAAGTGATGAAGTCATTTCTGCAGTTTTAGACCATTTTAAGGACAAAAATTCAGATTATTTTTTCAGTGGTATAGAAAAGTTAATTAGCCATTCTAAAAAAAAGTATTAAAGTAAAGAGTGATTATATTGAAAAGTAAAAATTATTGTTTGATTCTATTTTCTCTTTAATACCCTCGAACCAGAAACTTTTGGACCTTACTACGTATATATATATATTTCTTTTATCTTCCTATTGCTTTTTGCTTGTCATTTGTCAGTTTGTTGGTTTGTGGATTTGTCAAACAGTTGTTCCACCACATCTTTTGAAAGCAATGAGGATTTGTGTATCAAATGAAAGCTTGTAATGCAGGGAGTGTCATAGGTATAAAAAAATTAACCTCCCATGCTTTCTTCCACCCCCAAGAAAGGGGAAATATAAAAGTGATTGTTCCTTTATATCTACAGCGCATGAGTGCCAAAAATAACAAGCTGCACATCAAATGAAAGCTTATGATGTGATGAATATTATAGATGATACAAAACTGACCTCCCATGGTTTCTTCCCTCTAAAATTGGGAAATATTAAAATCATTGTTCCGCTATATTTCCAAAAGCAAAGACCAATTATGAGTTAGGTGTCAAATGATGATGTAATAAACTGAATATAGAAATATGAAGTAGTAGACTGTTTCATATTTTATCCTTCACCATTCTCTCTCTCTCCCCTCCCCCTTAGGTGGGGCGATTTTTTGCAGGAGTGGACCTTAATGAGATATATCTCAAATTAAAGTCACAACTACAAAAACCAGTGGAGGATAAATGTGGTCGATATTCATGTATCAAATGAAAGTTTCTGAAGGTAGGTGATCTTAGTGGCAAAGAAAAAATATAAATAATTTTAAAAACTCTAAAAAGTAATCTTCCCATAAGTGCCCAAAAAAGTAGAAAATAAAATTAAAGCATATCGATGGTGCAATCAGTCACTGAATTTGTATTCACTTCAAAGGAATATAGGGTGCCAATTTACCTACTAAGCAAGATTGGTAGCATCCTATTTTCCTTTGAAATGAATATGAACTCAGTGACTGATTGCACCATCAATATGATTTGGGTTTATTTTCTACTTTTTAAGGCATATATATAGATGGGTACTTTTTAAATTTATATTTTCTTTATTTAGAATACTGGTACTAGTGTTATTGGAAAATAACTTACAGAGTTTGAAAAATATTGCAATTTAAAATTTTGAACAACCTTTATAAGAAGCTGACTGTGGCTTAATGTAATAGCGAAAACTGCAAAGAAATAAATGGTGGCAAGTTTGACTTGAAAACAAGAAGGTTTGCACTTTACATGTAAAAAGAAATATCTAGACCAGAATGATCCTTTTCAGCTGATATTCTTCTGTTCCTATGCCCCTCTCCCCTCCCAGAGGTTCCAATGACAAAGCCTATGCCGCTAATGCCTTACGGGGAGCCCTCCCCTAGCATCCTCTGTCTTTTGAACAAATTTCTGGTGAACAAATTTCCGGATACCATAAATAATATGGTTTGACTTTAGGTGTCCAGGAGAATTGAAAATAAGTAACAATAGAATTTTAAAATATATTAGTTTTGCACTTTTGTTGACAATTTTTTTTTCTACATTATCAATTTTTGCATTGTCAGCAAGTATTGTACTTATTGTGCTCTATCTGTCATAAATCTGTAAGTTGTGCCTCAACTATTGCGATTAAAAGTGAAAGTTTTTCTTCAATTCTTTAGTATAAACAAACTAGGAACATCAATGGGTTCACTATTATCTGGTTTATTTGCAGACATAATAATGGGATATGTAAAATATAAAGTAGCAGAATTAGAATACTAAAACCTATAATATGAAATGTTGTATTGACATATTCATAGTGTGGGATGGGAATATACTGAAAATGCATTATGTGATTTAATTTCTGAGCTTAATAATATTTATCCACCAATAAAATTTACCTATGAATCTGAAAAAAAAAAGCCTTTTTCATGTATTTTCATTTGCAGCAATAATGAACTAATCGCTGGTGTTTGTAGAAAACAGACTTTCATCAGGAACCATTCTTTCCATCCTAAGCATTGTATGATATTTAGTTTAAATACATTATTCTTTTGAGTGACTACTAAATATCATCTCAAGGAAGTAATCAAAGTCTTTTGTTCTTTAGGAAGTGATTCTAGTTATTCTATCATTGTTATTAAGAAATCCCATTCAACTGCATTTAACAAGATTAGCAATAAATTCATATTGAGCAAAAGGATATAAATATACTACCTCTGTTGCAATATCTTCCATCTCTTAAACAACACAGTGAATAATATGAAAAAATACAACTACAAAATGCCTGCCAAATGTTTATTAAATTTATCACATACTATTTCCAAAGATAGAGATCAGATAATCCAACAAGTGGAATATATCTTATTCTCATAAAACAGGATACTTATTCATCTTATAGAGAATTACTTCTTGGATACATCAGCATGACAACAAGAAGTTTGGAAGAATGAATAAAGGAGCATAAAAACAACATCAAAAACAGAAAACTAGCTACTACAGTAGCAGCAACCATCATCAATCAAAATGCAATACAAATCTTTGATGAAGCCACCATTATTTCAAAAGCTAATTCTTATTTCAAGCTATCTTGTACTGGAAAATTAATCAGCCATATTAAGATTTATATTGCAGTGAAGAACTACAAATCATACCTTCAGCATGAAAAATCTTACTAAAAGATTTCCCAACAAAAATTTATTAATCAACAATCCAAATAGGTGCCAAAATTTACCTACGTTTGCAACAATTGAAATGTTACAACACAGTATCAACCTAATGTCATATCAACTGCACATGATAGAATACCATGTATCACCTTATGTAACATCATGTTCATATTAACCTTTTATTTATCTGCTTTCATTATATTACCATCTGAGCTGAAGAAAGACATACAGGGTGTCCAAAAAAGATTTGTATTATTTCAAAAATCAATAAAACATTAACCAAATAGCATCTAATCCTAGCAGTTGTGAGAAAAGGATGACAGACTGGCAAAGTTTTTATCACATCATTTGTGACCAGCAGATGACACCACCTGTATGTTCTCCTTCATAACGTCCAGAATGGTGACGATACAGGAGTGAGCTTAGTGTGTGTTGTGGTTAGTTGAAATAAAATCTCCCATTAAGTTCAAAGGAATTATCGCACTAAGTATGAAAATGCCCCCCCCCCCCCACACACACACTAAGGCCAGTATGTATACATGGATGAAAACATTTTGAGAAACAGGAAGCATCTGTCATGCAAAAGGATATGGTCACCCCTCGACTTCACTAGAAACAGTTGAAAATGCCAGGGAAGTGTTTGCAAGAAGTCCACAGAAATCAGAATTGTCATACAAGAACTTCACTTACCAAAGTCAACTATCAATAACGTTTTGCACAAAAGGTTACATCTTTGTCCCTATAAAATGCAACTTGTGCAGGCATTAGAGGCCAGTGACCTTCCATGGTGTATGGTGTTCACAATTACCATGCTGGAGAGGCTCGTAACCAACATTGATTATTTGCATAAAGTGTGTTTTAGTGATGAAGCCATTTTCATATGTTGGGAAAGGTAAACCGGCATAATGTGCACATGTGGGATTCTAAAAAATCCTCATGTACTGTGTGAACACATTCGTGATAGTTCAAAAATTAATGTGTGGTATGGTTTACTCCATGACATTGTCATTGGACACTTTTTTTGATGGAACAGAACATCACTGGAACTGTGTGTCAAGATTTTCTGGAGTTGTTCATGATACCTCAACCGAATTATCTTCCATCTGATATTGTGTTCCAACTCAACGGTGCTCCACCGCATTGGTGTCTGCAATTCATTCTGTCTTAGATAAAGCATTCCTGAGGCAATGGGTGAGGTCTGATGGTCCAAGTATAACTTGGACCATTAGATCACCCTATGTAACTGTATAACTTCCCTGATCACCTTACATAACCATGTAACGTGTGACTTCCCTGATCCCTGAAAAAATCCATCAGGGTTATGTGAAAGATATTGTTTACTAGACATCAAGTAACCAAATGTGTCTGTCCTAAAACCCAAATATTGGATGCAATTGCTACCATTAAAACCAGATGTGCTTGCCAATACATAGAGAGAAATATCAATTGGATGTCCTCTGTGCAAACAAGGGAGCAGATATTGAAATGTACTAATTATTGTAAAAAAAACTTTGTGAGTATATCTTCATTGTCTCAAAAACTGCTAGTTAAATATTGGTTAAGTTCAATTATTATACAATTTTGAAATAGTATAGCTTTTTTTTTCTTTGCACAGATATAATACACCTGTATTTGTTTATGCAAAATCTGGATTCTACATTTTTTATGTGGGTGTTATTGATATTATCCATGTTATGTTTTGTGCACAATTTCCATACATTTTAATGCTATAATTAAGGCACATTTACATTTTTACCTCCATGTGTGAATTTGTGTAAGTTTCTGCATTATCAACAATTGATGAATTGTTTGTGCTCCATCTGCCATAAATATGTAAGTATGCCTATACTATCAAGATAGTAATTAAAAATGGAGCTTTCCTGGAATTCAGTCTTTGTTATTGACTTTGCACTCATCATTTTCATGCTTGTAAAAACATCTTTTGCACAATGCTAACTTATATCAGGGTTACTGATGAAATTTCCATTATTGATTATACACTGAGATTATTTCTTATTGTTGATCCAATGCTAAATATGCCTAAAAATGTAGGAGTGAAAAAAAAATAGGTATATTAATTTTTTTTTGCAGTACGTTGAACTTCAAAAGTTTAATTTTGCTTAGGTAAAGTGATAAATTCAATTCCATTTGATTCAAAATATCGCTGTGAAGAAACTGGATTTTTCTCTCAAAACTGCTAAAATAAGACAACCCTTCCAGAGTCCCTGTTGATTATGCATAAGGGGCAGGGATGGCTCAGTCTGTAGTGTGCCAGGCTTGTAATCTGTAGTTCCCAAGTTCGAGTCCCATCCGGGTCAGCGTTGAGATTTATCTCCGCAAAATTCCCCGCCCTGCTCACAGTCAGTAGGGGACACCGATGGGCTTGGAAAGGCCGCCGACTGTCAGATGGGATGTTAAGTTGTGGCCCCATGTGTGGGAGAGCCATATCCTGTGCACGTTAAAGAACATGCTGGATGGCCTTGACGGGAGGCTACCATCTGTCTCAACAGCTGTTCCAGTGGGGCCCCTACCCCAACCTTCTCTGAGCCTTCGAGGTCCATGTGACCTGGCCATTTAGCCCATTGTGTGCAAAGAAGTGCCACTCAGAGGTAAAACAACCCAGATTATGCATGTTAACAGAATCCAAAATGTATTATTACAGGCCCAAGATGGCTGTATCTGTTTCTAGTACAACAAATGTATTTTTGATTTTTTAAAAGTAGAAATTGGCATTCAAAAATTTCCTTGCATATATCTTATAAGAATACACAATTCAAGCTTAAGAAATATTTTTTCATTTAATGAATATTTTATTAAGCTGTGATATAATTAATTTGTTAAAGCCATCTGATCACCATTTTCAGACCCAATATCTGGCAAAGCTTATTTTCTTGTTTCCTTTTTCTTACATTGAAACCTTATTCCCAAGAATATACTTGGAAATGTTGAAGCATTTATCCACTACTACTGTTGCAAAATTTCTCTTTTGCAAAAAAAAAAATGCATACATCAATGTCGTAATATTAAAAATGCCCAGAGGCACTTTAAATCTTCCAGCGACAAGTCTGAAAAACTAGTTTGTAACCACAGCAAGATATTTTTTCACTGTGTTCAGCCAAAAAAATTGATTTGACTTTTTTTTTTGCCAAATGAGAGAAATCCAGGCTTTTGACAATTGTGCTGCATCAAATGAACAAGTCAGCTTTGGTTATTTGTTAAAAAAAAAAAATTCTAATCATCAGAAATTGGTCACATTATACACCAAATAAACAGAATTTAATCCTGAATTTTATGAAAATGAAAAAACAAATTTACAAACATTAATTTTAATAAGACCTTTGTAGTGATGTGGTGAAAAAAAAATAGATCTGACTGTGTGATTAAGGCTTAATTTTGGAAAACTAGATGAATAAAAATTGCTAAAATATATATAAATGGAAATGAAATTTCTTTTTACAATTTTTCAGTACGGTATAATTTAACCTATGGACCAGTATTACACAAGCTGACTTGGACTGTTCACAATCAGGAACTATCTGTACTGTTTACAAATGAAGTGGAAGAAGACTTTCTAGGCTAGCTTTTTCCCTGTGTTTTTTGGAATATGCATTTTTTTCTTTGGGTGTTGCATTTTGTGGAACTTGGCCAAGTGCCAAATAGAAATTTCCATGTGAAAATTTTTACATATACCTTATAAAAATATATAGTTCATCATCATCATCCTCAAGCAACCATGGGCTACAGAGGTCCAACCAGACCGGGCAGTTTAATTCTCCAAGCATGTCTGTCCTGAGCTACATCTGCAGCATCCGGCCACTGCACACCAATTCTAACAAGGTCTTGTTTGACATTGTCTGCCCACCACATCCTAGGTCTCCCCCTCCTTCTGAGGCCTCTAGACACACTGTTCATAACCCTATTAGCCAATCTATAATTATCCATACAAGCAACATGGCCAAACCAGCGGAGTCTCTCTCTGCACAATATGCTACTTAAAGGGGGTTGAAGACTCTTTTGCCTAACCTCATCATTAGTTACAAAGTTAAACCACCTAATACCCAAGATACTACATAAGCATCTAGAATCAAAAGCATCTAGTTTCCTGTTATCTTGTTTACACAGCATCCAAGTTTCACTACCATAACTAACCCTAGAAAGAACCAAACTATTATACAGTCTAATTTTAGTCTTTAGGTATATACACCTATTTCACCACAATCTCCATAGATTCTTAAAAGTCCCAGCAGCAATCCCTATTCGTCTGTTAATCTCATGCTGCACATCACCAGTATCTGTTACATAGCTCCCAAGGTAATTAAACTGTGACACCTGCTCAAGAATGCAACCATTCAGATGAACTGAATTACAACCTGCCTGACCAATTTTCATCACTTTAGTTTTCTCTCCGTTTATAACCAAACCTACTTTACTACCAGTCTCATCAACAGCTCGAATGAAAGAGTTCATCCCATCAACATCATTTGCCAAAAGGGCTAAATCATCAGCATAATCTAAATCAGAAATTTTCGAATTTCCTGCCCATTTAAGGCCAAAATATTTCCCTTGAAGTGAATTTCGCATAACATAATCAATAACCAAGCTAAAGAGAAAAGGTGACAAAATGCACCCTTGTCGAACACCAGAAGTAATGCTAAACCAATTGCTACAAGCCTTATCAACTTTCACACATGACTCAGTGTTATTATAGAGAGCTTTCATTATGTTAACTAACTTTCTGGTATACCATATGATCTCACAGTCAACCACAAATTATGACGATCAACAGAGTCGAAAGCCTTTTTGAAATCAACAAAGCTAGCAACCAAAGGTTTCTGAAACTCTAAACATTTCTCAAGAATCTGCCTAAGGGAAAATATCTGATCCACACATCCCCTACCACTTCTGAATCCACATTGCTCATCACGCAATTGACTGTCAACCAGATTCTTAATTCTATTAAGCACAATCATGGAAAGAACTTTACCTGGAACAGAGAGTAGGCTGATACCCCTATAGTTATCACAAGAACTGCGATCACCTTTTTTGAAAATAGGGATAACAATAGCTCTGGTAAAATCCTTAGGAACCATGCCTTTATCATAAAAGATATTCAGAATTTCAGTCATCCAAGTGGTAACCGAAACATTCCCAGCTCTAAGCATTTCCGTAGTAATTTCATCTACCCCTGGGGATTTATGAAGTTTCAGTTTAGAGATAGCCAAACTAACTTCAGATTGTGTTATAGGGCCAACATTAAAGCTGCCAATGCATCTATGATCATTGCAAACAATGGGAGTAGAACTAACTACATTGTTTAGAACATCACTGAAATGCTCAGCCCACCTAGCCATGACAGAATCCTCCCCTTCTATAACCTTACCTTGTTTATCCTTCAATCCTTGTATGCCTGTCCGTTTTCTACCACACAAAACATTAACTATCTGGTACAGCTCTCTGCTGTTGTGCTGTCTAACTGCTTCCTCGGCTTTGTCAGCCAAACCATCAAGCCAAAGATTCTTATCAGCAGCTAACTGATCCTTTACAAGTTTATTAAGGTCTCTGTAATGCTTTCTATTAGGACTAGTAGGGTATTGATTAAGTGCATTCCTGCAGTTCTTTCTTTCCGAAATAAGCTCAAGTGCCTTATCACTCAGATAATTCTGACTCTTCTGCTCCTTTTTTCCTAAAAGAGTACTGTTAGTGTCCAAAAAAGCCTGTTTAAAATGATCCCATTCTTCCTCAACTTCAGTAGTAAGCAAACCATGACTGTCACAATGACTAAATCACCTATCATGGTAAGCTTTGGCTATAACTGGATCTTTCAGAGCTTCAGTATTAAAAGTAAAATTTTTAACTCTAGCACAACACTTTTTAAGTTTAAGTTGCAACACACTTTTAACAAGGTAATGGCCAGATCCAATTTCAGCTCCCCTATATGCCCTGGTATTCCTAACAGAAGTAGCCCATTTGCTGTTAATTAATATGTAATCAATCATATTCTGATGCAGCCCATCAGGTGAAACCCATGTGTACTTATGTATGTCGCGGTGTTTGTAATAAGTGTTAGTTATTCTGAATCCATTGAGTTTACTTACCTGTAGGAGACGTTGCCCATTGCCATTGCAGCTACCAATACCAAAAGGGCCTATTACTCCTCCCCAAAGGTCAGAGTCAGTACCAACTTTGGCATTGAAGTCACCAAGAACAAGGGTAATATCTCCTTTCTTGACAGAATTCAAAATATCCTGAAGTTGTTCATAAAACCTACCCTTCTCATCCTCATCAGCATTCTCAGTGGGGGCATAACAGCAGATAACATACAAGTCTTTAATGCTTGTCTGAAATTTTGCTGTAAGAAACCTTTCATTAATTCACTCATAACCTAGAAGAGCATCACTAGCATGTCTGCTGAGCAGCAGACCCACACCTTAGTGATGCTTTCCATCCTCCCTCCCTGTAGAAAGAAATTTAAAGTTATTTTTAAGTATCTCACCTTTACCTGTCCAACTGCAAGCCTAGAATATCTAAGTTATAGCACTGGAATTCCTGCATGAGGACATCAAGAGAATAATCTCTATGTAATGTCCTCACATTCCACATTCCTGCAGAGAGAAAATGATTAGTAGGATTTTTAAAGAAATTAGGTTTATTGAGATTGGTAGGGCCAACAATATCAAACAGCCCCCTGATCGCAGGCATGGGGAAAAGACCTGTTCCTCCTCCGCTAAAGGCTGAAGTCACCGATGCTGGTAGGAACTTTGGGCACCACCTTTTCAAGTGGACTTTTTCAAGAACCATATGGCCTGCCTGAGACACATTACTCCAGTTTAGGCTTGACGATGCCCAACTAACTAAGTAAGGTTCAGGTACCTGCGATGGCCTCTGATTAGGATTATCCACCAGCTGATGATATAAGGTATCCCATGCCTCTGTTCACTTAGGGCAGGCTTGTGAAACAATATATACCTTTTACATGTAGCTTGATAAAATGTGCACCATAAAAAGCCTTCCATCAATTTGATCACTGTTCTTTAGTTGCAACATTTGGGATCACCATTTCTTCTTTTCACTTTGCTCTATGTTGAAGCAATAAATTGATTTCAGTTTACAAGTTGATCTGAACTGTTGCCAACTTGTTTTTCCATGAATTTGGGAAACTTCCTTAAAATTAACCATAACCTTTTTTTAATCATGAAATTTTGGAAACAATTGTAAGTATTTCCATATTTTTTTTCTAAATTTTATTATCTCATTTTTAGTTATAAACATGTCAATATCTCTAAAATTATTTTTTCATTCATCACATTGTTCATCGAGTTATTTTCTGATAAATCAAAACCACTGGGTTCCTCATTTCCAGAAACAACAGTTTCAGTTCAAAGAGCCCAAATGCAGCTAATTGGCTGCTTGTGTGCATTTGTAACACCAGCCTTCCTGCACTATATAAACACCAGATAACACTGCATTTGTTTATCAGTATAATACTTTATACTTTTATTAAACATTCTTTTATTTCCTTAGTTTTTTTTTTATCAAGGTGATATGATGGCATAAAAGTCTGTCATCCATTGGAATGGAATTTAAGCCATATCCTATTTATGTCAAAGAACACACTGGAAGGCTTTGACAGGAAGCTTCCATCTGTCTCTTAATACATTACCAATGGATCCCCTTCCCCAGCCTTCTCTGAGCCCTTTGGGGTCCTTGTAGTCTGTCAAGCCCATTGTGTGCAAAAAAAGTGCCACTCAGTAGTTAACCCAAAGCCATAGATTTATTTGCTTAGATTTATATATCATTATCTTTTAGAGTTATGTCTGCATATTCACTGACTTTTCTGACAAGAAGTATTATTACTTGTTTGCTGTGGATATGTTTTTAACCTTGCTTCAGGTAATTAATTTTATTGGGCGGGAGTGGCTCAGTCGGTAGCGTGCCAGGCTCATAATCTGTAGTTCCCAGGTTCGAGTCCCAGCTGGGTCAGCGTTGAGATTTATATCCGCAAAATTTCCCCATCCTGCCCACGGTCAGTAGGGACACCGACGGGCTTGGAAAGGCCGCCGTCCGTCGGATGGGACGTTAAGCCGTGGCCCCTTGTGCGGGAGAGACATATCCTGTGCACGTTAAAGAACACACTGGATGTCCTTGACGGGAGGCTACCATCTGTCTCCCAACAGCTGTTCCAGTGGGTCCCCTCCCCCAACCTTCTCTGAGCCTTCGGGGTCCATGTGACCTGGCCATTTAGCCCTTGGTGTGCAAAAAAATGCTGCTCAGAGGTAAAACAATCTAATTAATTTTATTTTTATTATTTCTTGGTTTTTTCAATACAAAAATGTTGATCTTTTATAATTTCCTGAAAATGAATGAAGTCTTGGATATATAAGCAAAGAGGATTCCCATGACTTGGTAAATCAGTATTTCTTACATTTGTTAGGAGAAAGATGGCAATGCAATTTTGTGAAGGGTCTATTACCCCACCTTTTTCTCTGCCACTATGTATAGGAGATTTAATTCTCCCTTCCAAATTTTCGCTATGCAACTCTGAGGATACCGAAATTTTTTTACCCTTAATGCACTAACTTGTAGGCACCTTGCTAAGATCTCCAAAAAGAAAGTGTATGTGTTCATTACAAAAAAAAATAGCCAAGAAATTGTTCCTCTGCTGTCATAAACAGGATAGCAAGTAACAGGAGTGTGAACAGTTCAAAGTCACTTTATCAAATTCTGGCTTATGTTTTAAACAATTGTGCACAAAAGTTATATAAAAAGCATTCCTGTTTAAATTTGTTTTAATTATTATATTCAGAAAAAAAATCCTTTTTGTTTTATAATATAACCATTTTTATTCATCAGGTTTTCCAGAATTAAGCTTAATTGTCGATCCTTTTCACTGTAATACTCTGAAAAAAAAAGCTTATTAAAACTGATATATATATGGGTCTGTAAATGGTAGCTAGGCATAAACTGGAAGAAGAGCTATGTACCAATCCTCAGTGATAATTCACAGAACCGGCCAGGTCTAGACCTAATGTCCGACCCCATCTTCTTGTGGTGCAGGCCGTTAGTACCTTTCAAAAGAGATATTCTCTTTTGGAAGGGAAGGTGGGGAGGGCTGCCAGTTCAGTATGGTCTACTGATCTGGTCATCTGGGGCCACACTTTTTTTTTTTTTCAAATCTGCTGAGGAGTGGTCAACTTCACAGGGTCCTGGTGCCGACCATTTATACCTACTGAGCTTGATTATGGATCCTGGACTTGCTGCACTGGTGGGCCTCTGTTGAGGGAGAATCTGCTGCTGTGTTTTCTGTTTGCTTCTGGGTTGCTAACCTTAAGTGAACAGAGGTGTGGGATGCCTTATATCAGCTGGTGAATAATCCTGATCAGAGACCATCACAGGTACCTGAACCTCACTTAGCTAGTTGGGCATCGTCAATTCTAAACTGGAGTATCGTGTCTCAGGCCGGCCATATGGCTCTTGAAAAAGTCCGCTTGAAAAGGTGGTGCCCGAAGTTCCTACCAGCATCGGTGACTTCAGCCTTTAGCAGAGGAGGGACAGGTCTTTGCCCCATGCCTGAGATCAGGGGGTTGTTTGATATTGTTGGCCCTACCTCTCTCAATAAACCTAGTTTCTTTAAAAGTCCTACTAATCATTTTCTTTCTGCAGGTATGTGAAACATGAGGGTGTTATATAGAGATTATTCTCTTGATGTCCTCATGCAGGAATTCCAGCGTTATATCCTAGATGCAAAAAAGTGCTGCTTAGAGGTAAAACAACTCAACCCAATAATTTTTATAATATCGATGAGCCATAAACTTGTTTTACTTTTTGATAATAAATATTTGCTTTTTTAACAATGCATAATTAAATACATTACAACTAAAAATTGGAATAATCTCAATTCACTAAAACTTTGTTGTTTGCATATTTTTAATTTTTTTTTATATTATTTGGATCAGAGATAAATCAATGATTTTTTAGCAGCAAAATTACCTGTAATAAGACTTTCTTATTTTCTTTTAAAATAATATTTATCAGTGTACTAATATAATTTTAGAATGTTCTTCAGGTTTCTTTTAATTATATATATATTTTTTTAATATTATATGGTATTTTATACAGCCCATGAAATGAAATAAAATAGTCCTTTTGGTGATGTATAATTGGGTATCCCTTTCTATACAAGAAAATATATTTTTGGGACTCATTAAATAAGTTGAAAAAAATTAGTTTTTCCATGAGTGGGATTCGAACCCAGGTCTCCTGGAAACATTCCAGTTATGCTAACCACTGCACCATTATTGGCTAATTTTTTTTTCCAGCCAGTGTGACATATAACACTGATGATGGTGTAGTGGTTAGCGTAACAGGATGTTTCCAGGAGATGGTTCGATTCCCACTCACTGCAAAACCAATTTTTTCAGCTTATTATTTCATGAGTTCCATATCTATAGGACATATCCTGTGATTCTTTACTACTGAAATATTTTTGGAACTTTTTTTAGGATAAAGCTAATAACCAGTAATTTTTAAGATAAAACTATAACATCTATTTCCATTTATTCCAAATAATTTAAAAAAAACACACAATGTAAAGGAATCTTACTGAAGGACAAAGAGGTCGAGTCTTAAATTTTTACACCAAATGCAGCCCATATCATCACCAGGCCACCACCAAACTGCCGACTGAACAATTTATTAAAATTAATATTTGTAATTTGTTTGGATATTTTACTTTCATAAAATTCAGAGTTAAATGCTATTTATTTTAATATATAACATGACCTATTTTTGTTTATTAGTTATTTGGCAAAAAGTTCTAAAGTTTTGATGAGCATCATTATCATCTTCAAGCAGCCATGGGCTTATGGAGACCAACCAGATTGTGCAATTTAGTTCTCCAAACTTATTTGTCCTGAGCTACATCTCACCACTCTACACCAATTCTAACAGGTCCTATTTGACATTGTTTGCCCACCGCATCCTAGGTCTCCCCCCTCTTTCTGAGGTCTTTTAGGCATGCTGTTCATAACTGTATTCATTAATCTGTAATTATGCATATGGACAACATGGCCAACCAGCAGTCTCTCTCTGCACAATATGCTGCTCAAAGGAGGTTGCTGACTCCTTTGCCAAACCTCATAATTTCTCATAAAGTTGAACCACCTAATGCCCAAGATACTGCATAAGCATCTTGAATCAAAGACATCAAGATTTCTGTTATCTTGTTTACAAAAGGTCTAAGTTTCACTATCATAACTAACTCTAGAAAGAATCAAACTATTATACAATCTAATTTTAGTCTTTAGGTGTGTATGCCTATTTCTTCACACTTTCCATAGATTCTTGAAAGTCTCAACAGTAATCCATATTCTCCTATTTTCATGCTGCACATCACCAATATCTGTTACATAACATCCAAGATAATTAAACTGAACCACAACCTACCTGACCAATTTTCATCACTTTAGTTTTCTCTCCGTTTATTGCCAAAACTACTCTACTACCAATCTCATCCACAGCTCCAATGAATGAGTTTATTTTATCAACATCATTTTCCAAAAGGACCAAATCATCAGCATAATCTAAATGAGACATTTTCAGATCTCTGGACCATTTAAGGCCAAAATTTTTCCCTTGCAGTGAATTTCACATAACATAATCAATTACCAAACTAAAGAGAAAAGGAGACAAAAATGCATCCTTGTCGAATACGAAAAGCAATGTTAGACCAATAGCTACAAGCCCCTACCAACTTGCACACATGACAGTGTTGTTATAGAGATTTCATTATATTAACTAACTTGTCTAATATGTCATATGATCTCACAATCAGCCACAAATTAGATGATCAACAGAGTCAAAAGCTTTTTTGAAATCAACGAAGCTAGTTACCAAAGGTTGCT
This sequence comes from Ryuthela nishihirai, assembly GCA_038380435.1. Taxonomy (NCBI): domain Eukaryota; kingdom Metazoa; phylum Arthropoda; class Arachnida; order Araneae; family Heptathelidae; genus Ryuthela; species Ryuthela nishihirai. The sequence goes on along the minus strand of JAWZYU010000017.1, from coordinate 42,761,388 downwards.
AAAACTCTAAATATTTCTCAAGAATCTGCTGAAGTGAAAAAGCCTGATCTACACATCCTTTACTACTCCTGAATCCACACTGCTCATCATGCAATTGTCCGTCAACCAGATTCTTATTCTATTAGTGCAATCATGCAAAGAACTTTACCTGGAACAGAAAGTAGGCTGATACCCCTATAGTTAGCACAAGAACTGTGATCACCTGTTTTTAAAAATAGGGATAATAATAGCTCTTAAAATCTTTAGGAATAATGCCTTTATCATGAAAGATGTTCAAAATTTCAGTCAACCATGTGGTAACAAAAACATTCCCAGCTCTAAACATTTCCATAGTAATTTCATCTACCCATGGGGATTTATGAAGTTTAAGTTTAGCAATAGCCAAAATAACTTCAGACTGATGTAGAGCCAACATTAAAGCCAGTACTGCATCTATCAAGTACTGTATCTACAAACAGTATCTACTGCAGTACTGCATCTACAAACAGTGGAAGTAGAACTAACCATATTGTTTAGAAAATCACAGAAATGCTCAGCCCACCTATCCATGACAGAATCCTCAGCTTCTATAATCTTATCTATCCTTTAATCCCTGTATACTTGTCAGTTTTTTGTCACACAAAGCATTAATTATCTAGTTCAGCTCTATGCTGTAGTACCATTTAACAGCTTCCTCAAGTTTGTCAGCCAAGCCATTAAGCCAAAGATTCTTATTAGCCAGCTGATCCTTTACACATTTATTAATATGTATCTTTATTATATTTATCTTTATAATACTTTCTGTTAGGACTAGTAGGCTATTGATTAAGGACATTCATGCAGTTTTTTCTTAAATAAGTTTATACCTTATCAATCAAATAATTTTACCTCCTCTGCTCCCTTTTACCTAAAAGAGTATTGCTAATTTCAAGAAAAGCCTTTTAAAGTAGTCCTATTCTTTCTCAACTTCAGTAGTAAGCAAACCATGACTGTCTTAATGACCAAGTAAACTATCATGGTAAGCTTTAACCCTTCCCAGGTCCAGCTATTTTTTCACGCTGATCAAGCAAAAAAAAAAATAACTTTAGAACTTTTTTGCCAAATAACTAATGAAAGGATTTATTGCTTGTTATATGTCAAATTAATCAGCATTTAATTCTGGATTTTCTGAAAATAAAATATTAACAAAAAAAGAAAACTACTAATTTTGTTTTAAATAGGACTTTTTTTTAGAGTCATGCAGTAAAAAAATGCATCTGGCAACATAAATAAAAATTTATTTAAAAGACACACAAGATAGAAATGATGTAATGCACATGAATAGAAGGGCTACTTGTTTCTGAACAACGAAAATTTTCTTAAGGAAGATATCACTTTGAAGTTAACGTCGATCAATTTTAGAGGAAAAATTGTCTTGAGCCAGGTGGGATATGAAACTACAAGACAATTTTCCTTCTAAAATTAATCAACGTTAACTTCAGAGTGATATCTTCTTTAATGTTCATTAAATATGTTGAAAAATATCTCTTCAATTTGAATAGTTTTCTTGTTTAAAGTAAACATTTATTCCATTTTGTAATTTTCTTCTCCATACCATACTTTGAGAAAAGTCCAGACTTGTTGCAGAGTCCAATAAACAAGTCAACTTTAGAATATTTTTAATAAATAACTAATCAACAGAAATAAGTCATGTTATACACCAAACTAAAGAAAATTTTATTTGGAATTTTATTGAAGTGAAAAATATTAACATTGAAGTAACATATTAATTTTAATAACACTTTTTACAGTGGTATACCAAAAAAAGGTACATCATCATCATCCTCAAGCAGCCATGGGCTACGGAGGTCCAACCAGACCGTGCAATTTAGTTCTCCAAGCAAATCTATCCTGAGCTACATCTACTGCATCTGGCCACTGCACACCAATTCTAACAAGGTCCTGTTTGACATTGTCTGCCCACCGCATCCTAGTTCTCCCCCTCCTTCTGAGGCCTTTAGGCACACTGTTCATAACCCTATTCGCCAATCTATAATTATTCATATGGGCAACATGGCCAAACCAACGGAGTCTCTCTCTGCACAATATGCTGCTTAAAGGAGGTTGCAAACTCCTTTGCCTAATCTCATCATTAGTTACAAAGTTGAACCACCTAATGCCCAAGATACTGCGTAAGCATCTGGAATCAAAAGCATCTAGTTTCCTGTTATCTTGTTTACAAAGTATCCAAGTTTCACTACCATAACTAACCCTAGAATGAACCAAACTATTATACAGTCTAATTTTAGTCTTTAGGTGTATACGCCTATTTCTCCACACTCTCCATAGGTTCTTAAAAGTCACGGCAGCAATCCCTATTCGTCTGTTAATCTCATGCCGCACATCACCATTATCTGTTACATAGCTCCCAAGATAATTAAACTGTGACACCTGCTCAAGACTGCAACCATTCAGATTAACTGAATCACAGCCTGCCTGGCCAATTTTCATCACTTTAGTTTTCTCTCTGTTATAACCAAACCTACTTTACTACCAGTCTCATCAACAGCTCGAATGAAAGAGTTCATCTCATCAACATCATTTGCCAAAAGGGCTAAATCATCAGCATAATCTAAATCAGAAATTTTCGTATCTCCAGCCCATTTAAGGCCAAAATCTTTCCCTTGAAGTGAATTTCGCATAACATAATCAATAACCAAGCTAAAGAGAAAAGGAGACAAAATGCACCCTTGTCGAACACCAGAAGTAATGCTAAACCAATTGCTACATGCCTTACCAACTCTCACACACGACTCAGTGTTATTATAGAGAGCTTTCATAATGTTAACTAACTTGTCTGGTATACCATATGATCTCACAATCAACCACAAATTATGACGATCAACAGAGTCGAAAGCCTTTTTGAAATCAACAAAGCTAGCAACCAAAGGTTTCTGAAACTCTAAACATTTCTCAAGAATCTGCCTAAGTGAAAATATCTGATCCACACATCCCCTACCACTTCTAAATCCACATTGCTCATCACGCAATTGACTGTCAACCAGATTCTTAATTCTATTAAGCACAATCATGGAAAGAACTTTACCTGGAACAGAGAGTAGGCTGATATCCCTATAGTTATCACAAGAACTGCGATCACCCTTTTTGAAAATAGGGATAACAATAGCTCTGGTAAAATCCTTAGGAACCATGCCTTTATCATAAAAGATATTCAGAATTTCAGTCATCCAAGTGGTAACCGAAACATTCCCAGCTCTAAGCATTTCCGTAGTAATTTCATCTACCCCTGGGGATTTATGAAGTTTCAGTTTAGAGATAGCCAAACTAACTTCAGATTGTGTTATAGGGCCAACATTAAAGCTGCCAATGCATCTATGATCATTGCAAACAATGGGAGTAGAACTAACTACATTGTTTAAAACATCACTGAAATGCTCAGCCCACCTAGCCATGACAGAATCCTCCCCTTCTATAACCTTACCTTGTTTATCCTTCAATCCTTGTATGCCTGTCCGTTTTCTACCACACAAAACATTAACTATCTGGTACAGCTCTCTGCTGTTGTGCTGTCTAACTGCTTCCTCGGCTTTGTCAGCCAAACCATCAAGCCAAAGATTCTTATCAGCAGCTAACTGATCCTTTACAAGTTTATTAAGGTCTCTGTAATGCTTTCTATTAGGACTAGTAGGGTATTGATTAAGTGCATTCCTGCAGTTCTTTCTTTCCGAAATAAGCTCAAGTGCCTTATCACTCAGATAATTCTGACTCTTCTGCTCCTTTTTTCCTAAAAGAGTACTGTTAGTGTCCAAAAAAGCCTGTTTAAAATGATCCCATTCTTCCTCAACTTCAGTAGTAAGCAAACCATGACTGTCACAATGACTAAATCACCTATCATGGTAAGCTTTGGCTATAACTGGATCTTTCAGAGCTTCAGTATTAAAAGTAAAATTTTTAACTCTAGCACAACACTTTTTAAGTTTAAGTTGCAACACACTTTTAACAAGGTAATGGCCAGATCCAATTTCAGCTCCCCTATATGCCCTGGTATTCCTAACAGAAGTAGCCCATTTGCTGTTAATTAATATGTAATCAATCATATTCTGATGCAGCCCATCAGGTGAAACCCATGTGTACTTATGTATGTCGCGGTGTTTGTAATAAGTGTTAGTTATTCTGAATCCATTGAGTTTACTTACCTGTAGGAGACGTTGCCCATTGCCATTGCAGCTACCAATACCAAAAGGGCCTATTACTCCTCCCCAAAGGTCAGAGTCAGTACCAACTTTGGCATTGAAGTCACCAAGAACAAGGGTAATATCTCCTTTCTTGACAGAATTCAAAATATCCTGAAGTTGTTCATAAAACCTACCCTTCTCATCCTCATCGGCATCCTCAGTGGGGGCATAACAGCAGATAACATTCAAGTGTTTAACGCTTGTCTGAAATTTTGCTGTAAGAAACCTTTCATTAATGCACTCATATCCTAGAAGAGCATCGCTAGCATGTCTGCTGAGTAGCAGACCCACGCCTTGGTGATGCTTATTGTCGTCCCGCCCTGAAAAGAGAAATTTAAGATTATTTTTAAGAATCTGACCTTTATCTGTCCATCTGGTCTCTTGCAAGCCGAGAATATCTAAATTATAACGGTGGAATTCTTGTGTGAGGACATCAAGAGAAAAAGCTCTATGCAGAGTCCTCACATTCCAACTACCTATGGAGAGAAAATGGTTAGTGGGATGTTTAAAGAAACTATGTTTATTGAGAGAGGGAATGCCGACAATATCAAACAGCCCCCTAATCGCAGACATGGGGCAAAGACCCGTTCCCCCCCCTACTAAAGGCTGAAGCCATCTACACTGGAAGACTTCCTCCAATGTAGAATTTGACGATGCCAATAGAAGCAAAGAGTTCAGGTGCCTGCAATGACTTCTGCTCAGGATTATCCACCAGCTGATAAACATATCCTGTGAATTTATTCACTTGGGGCTGTCAACCCACAAACAAACAGAAAACACAGCGGAAGATTTTCCCTCCACAGAAGCCCACCAGTGCAGCAAAATCAGGATCCATAATCAAGCTCAGAGCCATATATCTGTCCAGTCCAGTAGGTTTATATGGTCAGCACCAGGACCCTGTGTGGTTGACCACTCCTCAGCAGGGTAGAAAAAAAAGAAAAGTAGCCATAGTTGTCCAGATCAGTAGGCCACACTAATCTGGCAGCCCTCCCCTTCCGTTCACTTCCACAAGAGAGTATATCTTTTGAAAGTTACTAACGGTCCGCACCACAAGAAGGCGGGGTCGGACATTAGGTGCTAGGCCTGGCTGGTTCTATGCATCATCACAGGGGATTGGTGCATAGCTCTCCTTCCAGTGACTACCTAGCTACCATTTACAGACCAAAAGGTACATATTTCATAATTATTTCCAAAATCTTCCATTTTTAAAAATAGCAGTTTTTTTGTTAATTTTTAGGAGATTTTCGAAAATTTAAGGAAAAATAAGTTGATAATAGTGTGAAACTTGTGAGCTTAAATCTTCAATACAGAGTAACTTTAACAAACAAATCGTCAATACCATATATGGCTTCTAAAATACGACAATAAGATGGCTCTATTGATTTATTTATATTGTAGTTTAATAAAATGTGTATAAAATGAAAAAAGAAAATATTATTTTTCAAGCTTGAATTGCCTATTTTTTAAAGATATATAAGAAAATTTTCAAATAGCAATGTTTTTTAAAAAATTGAAGTTTTGTGTGTTGTACAAAAAATATAAAATTTTAAATTACACAGCAATTTGATTTTAAAAATGTTTAATACACGATTATGCTGTTTAAAAGGTGAGCTACTATCTCACATTATACTTAAGACTATAACATATAGTCAAGGTATAAGCTGTTAAACATGGTAAATTCTAACTTAACCCTTCCAGTGTCCAAGCCGTCTGTATATGTATGGAGAATCTGAATTCAGGGGCCAATGACTTACGTATACGCATTTAAAAAAAAAAATAAATACCCCCTCAAGCAGCTGCTTGCCACAGAGGTCTGACAGGAGCCTGTCAGTTTATATGCCATAGTAGAAGATCTGAGAGGATGGCAGGACCTCAGCAGAAAAACAACATGCACAACCATGCCTTACCCAGGGCTCGAACCCAGGTCTCTTAGATCAGTAGCCAAGCATGCTAACCACTTGGCCATGGGACAGCTTTTTAGTACAACAAATATATATATATTTTTAATAAAAATTGCCATTGTAATTTATATATATCTTATTAAAATATATAATTCAGGCATCAAAAATAATATTTTGTTTTTTAATCTGATGCATATGTTTTAAACCACAATATAAATAATTTTATAAAGCCATCTGATTGCCATTTCTTAGAAGCACTAAACAGTATTGCCGATTTGCTTGTTAACATTCCTATTTGCTGAAACAACCTTCTGATTTAAGCTCACAAGTTTGATTTGAGCTATTATCACCAAATTTTTCCTTAAATTTTTGAAAATCTCCTAAAAATTAACAAAAAAAAAACTTGTTTTTTAAAATGATAGATTTTGGAAGTAATTGCAAAATACGTACAACAATTATTTTTTTTCCCTTTCACACTTTTCTATGATAAAAACTATTTCAGTGTTCCCAAGTTATATTTATCATTTTTCCCAGCATCCTTCAAATCGAAACTGAATGTAAACATGTCCTTAGAAATTCTGGTTGCACCTGCATTTAATTAGTTATGCTTCACTGAGTCAAACAAGATGCAGATGGTTGAGATGTACTATCTCCGTTCCGTGTTACATAATTGGCTCCCACGTTGTTCACAGTTTTGGTGCAGCATATTGGGCACCCTTTGTAAAGTTAGTAGATTTTTTTTCGGAAATTAACGCTCTTTTGGCTGATCGTTAAGTATTGATTTTTTCATAGTTATGTTATATCGTACAGCCAGCCTTCAACTTGTTGCTGTGGATATTTTAACATCGCATTAGGCTAATGTTAATTTAGCTACTATCTCGCTCATTTATTTTATTATTTATTACTTTTCCAATGAAACTTTGATGTAGTATCATTTTCTGAAAATAAATGAGGTCTTGGATGTGAAAGCAAATTCATTTCTGTATATTTACTTCCATTAGTTAGCAATCTTCAGTCGGCTGATTTATCGATCTTTCCAGGTCCAGCTATTACAGTTATGCTAGATCGGAGGCTGACTTAAAAGTTGTTACAGATATTTTATTTAACATCCCATTAGGTTCCATGTAATTTTTTCTTTTATTATTTCTTTTTTTTTAATAAAACAACTTTGAGCTTATGCCATTTTCTGAAATTGAATGTCTTGGATATGGAAGCAAAATAGACTTCCTTGCTATGAAAATCGAGCAATTTTGGGAAGGGCTGGGTTCACAAACATTCCTTAGTGCACAAACCTTTCTGCACTTAGCCAAGATTGCCAAACTTCAACACCTAAAGAATAAATTCATAATGTTTAGTAAAGAAAAGCAGCCAGGGAAGTTTTTTTCCTATTTCATAACCAGTTCAGAAAATCCCATAAATGTGAGAAGGCCAAGTCACATTATATAACACTGACCATGTTTAAAATATACAATACTGAAAAAAATCATCTAAAGAAATTAAAATCGTATTTCGGGTTGAATATTATATTATTCGGAAGGAAATTTCTTTTCGATAAATATATAATTTAATAATTTTTATTCAGCAGGTTTTCCAAAATGAAGCCTTAATTGTATAGTATGATCTTTTTTTTTTCACCATATCACATTGAAAAAGGCTTATTAAAATTAATATGCTTGCAAATTTGTTTATATTATTTATTTTCATAAAATTTGTAGTTCTGTTTAATTTGGAATATAACATGACCCATTTCCGTTGATTGGTTATTTTTTTTTAAATTGTAAAGTTGACTTATTTATCTGACTCAGCACATTTGGCTAAATGCCTGGAATTTTCTCAAAGTATGGTACTGAGAAAAAAATTACAAAACGAGAAAAATATTTACTTAAAACCAAAAAAGTAATTTTTTTGTTATTCAGAAATATATAGTCATTCTATTCATGTGTTGCCTCATGCATTTTTTTACTACATTACTCTGAAAAAGTCGTATTAAAATAAACATATCGTCTTTTTTGTTAAATACAAATTTCAGAAAATCCAGAATTAAATGCTGATTAATTTGGTATACAACATGCCATAATTCCTTTCATTAGTTATTTGACAAAAAAGTTGTAAAGTTAAAGTTTTTTTTTTTTGGCTGAGCATAGTGAGAAAATAGTTTGGCCCCTGGATGGAAACCTGTTTTTCAGCCTGGACACTGGAAGGTTAAGGGATCAAATGCCAGATGAGCCCCGCATGCACCGAGATTATCAAATGCCAGATGAAGCCACGCACGTTCCGGGGAGAAATATGTTGTCCTGACTGCACTAAATATATGGCATTTCTCCTTGTTTTTATATTCAGAATTTTAAAAGTTCTTAACTTGAAGCTTATAATGAACAAGTTGTTTGAAAGGTGTTTTAAACATTTTAATATGTTGAAGGTGAAGTGCTTTATAGTTCAATGTTTGTATTTGGGCATTAAACATGGAGAAACTTTACGAGTGCTATGTGTCACAAAATAAGGCTGTTAATGTACACATGTGCAACTATTCTATCAAAGCTGCAACATCATAGAAATAATATCTTCAACAATAAGAACCTGAACTGGTATCCGGATTGCATAGCAAGAACAACATTGCTATAGTCTTCAACCAAATGTGAAATTCTGACAGCACTTCAGACAATGTCTTGAAGAATGGCTACAGAAGAATATCACAAGAAAGCATAACCGGATGAAGCCAGCAGAACTAACTAAAAGACATCTATGCAGTGGTCATATGTTCTGTCCTTACTTGGGTACCTTTTAATGCTGAAAAGCCCCTTAAGTTAAAATTTACCATGTTTAACAGCTTTTACCTTGACTATATGTTAGTCTTAAGTGTAATGTGAGATAGTAGCTCAGGAGCTCCTTACCTTTTAAACAGCATTATTGTGTATTAAATATTTCTTTTTGTACAAAAAAAACTGTATAAATTCTTGACCCAGGAATGGTTAACTATAATGGGGTCTTTCAGAGCATCAATTTTGAAGGTAACTTTTTTTAATCTTAGTACAACACTTCTTATGTTTAAGTTGCATGATAATTTTAACAATGGTCAGATTCAATTTCAACTCCCCTATATGACCTGGTATTCCTAGCAGAACTAGACCATTTGCTGTTAATTAATATATAATCTATTATATTCTTATGCAGCCCATCTGGTGAAACCCATGTGTACTTATGTATGCTGCAATATTTGTAATAGGTGTTAGTTATTCTCAAACCATTAAGTTTACTTACCTGTAGTAGACGTTGCCCATTTCAGCTGCCAGTACCAAAAGGGCCTATCACCCCTCCCCAAAGGTTAGAATCAATACCAAGTTTGTCATTGAAGTCACCTAGAACAAGGGTAATATCTCCTTGTGAGATATTACCCTTGTTCTAGATAGATATTCCCTATAATCCTTGACAGAATTCAAAATATCCTGAAGTTGTCCATAAAACCTATCCTTCTCATCCTCATCAGCATCCCCACCCTACCTACGGTCAATAGGGGACATTGATGGGCTTGGAAAGACTGCCATCCGTTGGATCGGACGTTAAGCCATGGCTGAGTGTGCGGGAGAGCCATATCCTGTGCACGTTAAAGAACACACTGGATGGCCTTGACAGGAGGCTACCATTTGTCTCCCAACAGCTGTTCCAGTGGGTCCCCTCCCCCAACCTTCTCAGCTTTTGGGGTCCATGTGACCTGGCCATTTAGCCCATGGTGTGCAAAAAAGTGCTGCTCGGAGGTAAAACAACCCAACTTGTCTGAAATTTTGCTGTAAGAAACCATTCATTAATGCATTCATATATCCTTAGAAGAGCATCACTGGCATGTCTGCTGAGAAGACCTATGCCATGGAAATGATTATTTTTCCTCCCTAAAAAGAGAAATTTAAGATTTTTTTTTAAGAATCTGACTTTATCTGTCCATCTGGTCTCTTGCAAGCCAAGAATATATAAATTATAACAGTGGAATTCTCTTGTGTGTCATCGACATCAAGAGAATAAGCTCTATGCAGAGTCCTCACATTCTAACTACCTATGGAGAGAAAATGGTTAGTGGGATGTTTAAAGAAACTATGCTTATTGAAAGAGGGAATGCCAACAATCTCAAACAGCCCCCTATTCACAGGCATGGGACAAAAAACTTGTTCCCCCACTACTAAAGGCTGAAGACGTCTACATTGGAAGACTTACTCCAATGTAGGATTTGATGATGCCTGTAGAATAAAGAGTTCAGGTACCTGCAATGACCTCTGGCCAGGATTATCCAGCTGCTAATAAAACTTATCCTGTGAATCTATTCACTTGGGGCTGTCAACCCACAAACAAACAGAAAACACAGCGGAAGATTTTCTCTCAACAGAAATCCACCAGTTCAGAAAAATCGGGATCCATAATCAAGCTCAGAGCCATTATTCCATTCAGGTTGGTATATATATATATGGTCAGCATCAGGATCCTGTGTGGTTGACACACTCCTCAGCAGATTAGAAAAAAAGGCAAAGTAGTCATAGTAATCCAGATCAGTAAGCCACACTGATCTGGCAGCCCTCCCCTTTCTGTTCCTTTCTACATGAGAGTATCTCTTTTGAAAGCTATTAACAGTCTAAAGCTTGGTTGGACATTAGGTACTTGGTCTGGCTGGTCTGTGCATCATCACAGGGGATTAGTGCATAGCTCTCCTTCCAGTAACTACCTAGCTACCATTTACAGACACAGTGCAAAATTTCTGGGACCTATGGACTCATTCCAGTTTTTTAGGCTAGGCACTGGAAAGTCCTCATTCTTTATCAAAATGCTTAAAATTTTGTCAATTTTTGAGGGTGAATTTTACAAAACAAAAGGCTGCTGTAAAATGTTTTAGCTTCCATAACTCTATAAATAATGAATGAAAATTGACAAAAATTAATATTTAGAGTGATTTGATTGAGATCTTTAAATCAGTCCCGACATTTTTCTGTATGGAACTTGCATTTAAAGTTGCCAGCTATGAATGTTGATTCCACTGGACATTGCATGATTTATCCTTTAATTGTTTTGAGCAGTGTATATATTTAGAGTAATAATTAAAAGATTATCTGAATAATCTTATACAGCATCTGAATAGAACCAACCATCAATATTTTGAGGTAATAACAGTCCGCACTGAAAAGTACGAGTGTACTTCCTCAAGTGTTTTAACATGTTTCAAATTACAAAATTAATAAAGCACTTAGAAAGTTGTAGTTACCAATTATACATCCCAACATCCCAAAGGTCATTGAACGTATTACAGAATAATAAAAAAAATAAATACCCCCTCAAGCAGCTGCTTGCCACAGAGGTCTGAGAGGATGGCAGGACCTCAGCAGAAAAACGACACAAACAGCCATGTCTTACCCGGGGCTCGAACCCAGGTCCCGTAGATCAGTAGCCAAGCGCGCTAACCACTTGGCCACAGGACGGCTCAAAAGATGGCCCACAGAAAAATTTGTGTCATGCAGAAAAAGGACTAAAATGAAAAATAAGAAACCAAACTAATATTTGCTTCCACAAAAGTAAAGTAGGAAAAAAATAACCAGGTGAAAAATATCAAGCATAACTTACAAATGTAATTTGTTTGCCTTCACCTGTGGCCCATAAATATTTTTTGTTCTCACCTATGACCCACAAAAAAAAAACCATGATTCAAGTAATGAAATAATCTAGACCGTTTGGTGATATATAATTGGGTATCCCTATTATAACAGGAAAATATATTTTTGTAGCTTTTTTTTAGGAGTTTCAATCTGTCATTTAGGTTTCCCATTTATGAGAGGTTATTTCATAGGTACAGTATTTTATTTAGTTATCATTGTAATTTATTTTTCATATCTTAAAATGTATAACAGTCAATATAATATTTGTAAATGCTGTTTTTGAAATATGGTATGCAATTATATTTTAGTGTTGAAGCAAACAGTCATGCCTCATCTCTACTTACCCTGGCTTCTTCTGGGAGCATGGTCCAAACTACTCTGGGGTGATGCAATATGAACTTTATTGGAATAGGAAGTTTTCAGTGGCTGTATTCAGTATGACTGAACAATTGACATTTCATATTTTAGCTGTAGCAGAGTTGACAGGATAAAACAAAACTTTTAAGTCAGATTTTTAAATTCTGAAAGTTTAAATCATTTGTAAATATGTTGTCTCCTCACTGGGCATCTGCTGGGTGTTGGCAGTCTGCAGATGACCAAAAGGTAGATGCTCCTTCATCTACCTTATTTGTGCCTACTACATATGACTCAGATGTTTGTAACACATTTTCCAAACTTTCAAATATGGTGAACAATTATGTAAATACTTGTTTAAATGCATCCACAGAGATGGATAACAATTTTTTTAGCGATGCTTGTCAGTCCAATGCAGTATCTACAGATGACACTCAAATGCCAGAAACAGAAAAAGAAAACAAGGAAGACAAGGAAGTTAGCAAGGCTTCCATGTTATCCCGTAATGATGAATCTATCATTGGTGTTTTAAATGAAAGTAACAACATTGATTCGTCCTTTCACACACCCTTAAAGGATGCTTTTGAGAATCTGGAAAAAGAAACTGTAAATATTTCAGAGTGTTCCCATACCAAAAACAATGTTTGTGATGTGAATCAAACAGTTACTTCAAATTCCTCTTTAAGAGTAACAAATATTTACGAAGAAAGTAAAGAGGAAATGAGAGATCATATTTTATCATCAGAATTGGTAAATAAGTTGAATCATTGCAAAAACACATCAACTGGTGAAACATATCTGAGTGATATATCAATGCCTAAATTGGAAAGAATAGATGACAATGCAAATTTTTCTAAACCTATTGTTTATAGGAAAGCTAAGAGACCTAAAAAGGTTGCAGTAAATATTAAGATAAATTCTGTTATGCCTATTCTTGAAAAGGTATCTGAAACTCGGGACTTAAATATCAAAACAAAGTGCAGAAAAGCAAATTTGGAGAAATTGGTTAATTCAAAAACGAAACTATTACCTAAGAAAAGGATATACAGTAAGTATTTTACAAAAAGACAGAAGCAAAGAAAAGGCAATAAGCTAAAAACTCTAGATACAGATGTTTCAAAATCATCTACAGGGAATAATAAACAAATGAAAGGGTCGGAACCTCGTAAACTGCACATTCCTGACTTTATTAAAAAGGACCAGAAAATTGGAAATGAAGTTATAGTACTGGAAAGGCTAAAGTCTGATATATTAGATTATTATGTTAACTCTGCCAATTTTTTTGAAGAAAATAATCTGCCTGAAATTTCTGAAAAAGAACAGGATTCTGAGATTAACAGTTCATCTTTGCAAGCTTTTGAGAAAAAGAACTACAAATCTGCTAGAAATATGCAAATACAAAATAGGTCATCAAAAAGAAAGCTTAGTGTTGATTCAGCAAATTTTATATCACACTCAGAAAATAAAAAAAGAACTAAGAGTGATTTAGTTGGAACTGAGGCAACTAATCATTTGAGTGAAACTTCTTATGTTCAGGCTAAAGATAATGGTTTGAAAATTACTTACTACCCACTTTCTCCACAGCAGATTTTGCCAGATTCAACTTCTCAAGATAAATGCCAGACTAAATTGCATGGTTTGTTAAAAGGCAATGAAACAACTGTACATCACATGAAATTAAAATTAAGGTGCCATTCAAAACTTCAGCAGGTGAAAAGAAATGTTTCAATTGATAATATACTTAATCTAGGAAAGAGTAAAGTTGAATCTTCAAAATCTGTACAGAAAAGGAAAGGCAACAGTGTGCTTGAAGAAAATCAAATGGAGATCAATAATATATCACCTTCAAAGGTTAGCAAAATTAGCATGCTTAAAGAAACAAATTTGATAACTCACAAATGTAATTCTGAAAGTGTTGATGTTCTTGATGCTGTTGTTCAAGATACTGTACTAGCATCTAAGACAGGAAAGGAAATTAAGCAAGAATTTATTAATTATTCTGTTTCTCATGGTAATTTGCAAACTACATTAAAATGCAAAAATAAGAAGCATAAAAGGAATGCCAAAAGGAGAAGCAGTGCAGTAAATAATAAAAATTTACAGGTTGTTTCAATTGTTAAACAAGAGATAGTAGTTTCAGATAATACAGTATCATCAACATTGGTTGACTTTCCAGCAGAATCTACAAGAATTGGAAAAAAGAAAAAGTCTGCTGTCACTAATGCAGTGAAGCAGTTGGAAAAAGATCTTACTTCTGACCGGAAGAAAAATGGAGTTATAGAAATATGTAGTAATCGGCCATCTCTGCCAAATACCACTTCTGAAGAGACAGAGTCAAAAAATTTGCTTCCTTTAAATGATATACCAACTGTAAATATAATTTCAAAATATTTTAAATCAGGTGCTGAAAGTGAACAGATTATAAATCATGATAATAAAGTTTATGAAACAAAGTGTTTTAAAAATACTGGTAGCTCCAGATCTAAAAGATACCTTTTCAGGGAACAAGCAAAAAATGCAGCTACGATTCCTTTACAACTCACAAGTAATTTTAACAATTCAGTAAAATGCAAAACCAAAAAAAAATCTCAACGAGTTACTAGGTACAGCCATAAAACTAGAGAACAAAGATCCATTAGAAGAAAGAGTTCTCGGAAAAAAAATAGAAAGGCAAATACTCATGAAATGGTAAAGTCGACTTCTAAAAATGCAGCTTTAGGTTATAAATCTTTTGCCATTAAAGTACCATTAAAAGTGAAAATAAGGCTGCCTAATAGGAAAGCTTCTGAAGCAAAAATAGTTTCACATTCTGTAAAAGATACTTTTCATTGTGAAACAAATGAAAGCCTTTCTGAATCTGTCAATGATTCTGATGCAGATAAAACTGATTCTTTGGAGATGGAGAAATCAAATTTTTATGTTGATAATTTAGAGGAAAGAGTAAAGAAACGAAGGCGGAAAATTGATACAAATAGTGATACTCTCAAACTGATGAAAACTTGCAAAAAACTTATCGTTCAGATTGAAAAATTGGAATGCAATATAAATTCATATTCTTTAATGCAAAATGTAGAATCTGAAGTTGATAATTCCTTGATAAATAAACAAGGAAACATAAATGCAAAAGATGATCCAGTTTCAAACTTTGCTCCTAATATAAATGAAGCTGTAATAGATATAATTGAATCTAAATTACAATCATGCCAAGATTCATCTGAAAATATTAATTCGCACATTAATAGTGTAAATGAACTGAATAACTGTATTCCTACAATCACTGAAAGTGAAGAAAGGTGTGAAAATAATAGTTTTGTAGAAAACAAAAGCAATGATGAGTCATCAAATTTTATTAATGATATGATTGTTAAAGATTGTCAAGTATGTTTGGAGGATATTGGTTTGATTCTGGAAAAATACACTGGTAAAAATGTAAGCGCTTTTGTCACAGATAATTTGTCTACAGAAATTAATTCCATCAGTAATGAAAATATAGATAAAGTGTCGGATGATGACAAATCTCACTTTCAACTTAATAAAAATAAGATTGATAATTCATTTATTGAAGAAGTTGATTCTGATTGTGACATATATCAGGATGGTGAAGATGTTATGTGGAAAATGTCCTACTTATCTCCTGCACCACACAGTGTGCACAATTCACCACCTGCATCATCTCCAGATATTCATATGACACTTTCACCAGATCATCCCAGTGCCTCACAGTGTGCCTTTGAAAACTTGGAATTTGATATGGCAGCTGAATCAGCACCCCAAAGTGTTTCTTCTAAAGATGAGAAATCTGATGAATCAAGTTTTTCTGCTGGTTGCAGCTATATTCATCCCACTTTGGATGATAAACTTTCTGATTCATGTAGTGAAGACAAGGCTTTTTGTGGTTCAATTGATTTTGCAGATGAAGAATTTGAAACTATTTTACCTGATGTGATGTGTGCTGAAAAAACGAAACTAACTTCTGATATATCCACAGATGCATGGCCATTTGTTTCTACAAATACTGTTGAAGATGATTCATTGGATGCTGCAGATGATGATGCATCTTTCTGTGTTTTTGCAAATGATTCTGTGCAAGATAATATTTTTCTCCCTTCTTGTGCAACTGTAGAAAATGAAGATTCGAAGTTGTTACCAACTGTTGATTTGTCACTACCTCCTGAAGGAGCTGACCCTGATCAGCTCTTTGAAGCCCTTAATTGTTTTAAAGACCAAACTACTGGTGTATCTGAAGACAGCTGTTATAGAATTGGGAGCTCTCAGGAGCTACCTACCTGTGTTGAATTTAAAAAAAACTCTGATTTTGGAACAATTGATTTCACAGAACAGTGTGGTGTTGTCAGTCCAAATACTGATATTTTTTATTAAACTACTACCAGATACAGAATATTATATCATTCAACACAATAGAGGAAAAATTCATAAAATGATTGAAGTAAAAAAAATGTTAGCAGCTAAACTGTTGAATGGTTTTGTTTCAAATAAATATTTAAAAGTTGTCATACTTTGTATATATATATACACTTTTAAATTACTGTGTATTATACCATAGAATTTAGCTTGAAAACAGAATATCTGAAATTAGCATTAAATGCTAACTTTAAAATATCTTGGGTATGCAAAAAGTTGAAAACTTCATTAGAATGTTACCTAAATACTGTTGCAGTACTTTCCTCCATGTAGCACTTTCTCAATCTCAAAACGAATATATGCAGTTGAAATGAGAGATCACTTGCCATTATTAAGATTTCTTGACAGCTATGTAGTCACAAGCTCAAATCTAGAAAAAAAAATTAGGGAAGGGTGGGGGTGATAAGTGTATGAATTAAACCAGAATGCTATTCCAGTATGTTGTTTTCCCTCCATTTTAGTAGTATGAAAAAATTCTGTCAAAATTTGTGTAATATATGTTTAATATTTTTGGCTTTCATTGTACTTATTAGCATTCTCAAGAGGGGTGGGGGAGTATATGGCCCCCTTCCATCCCTAGATCCAGCCTGACTAGTTACTCCCCTTTTACTATTTACGTATGTCTAAAATATTGCTATAGCTAAGATATCTGTATTGAACAACTTACTAAAAAGTTAGTTACAGCACTAATGGGGGCACCTAATTTAGTCGGACAAAAAAAAATCCATTCTAAAGTACAGTTGTTGCTACCAAACTAGATATTTATTTTAATATTTGCATAGAATTTCTGTTTTTTTCTCAGAGTAATTAGGGCAAAAGTGTTTCATTTATTAGCAATGTTTTTTTTAAACTTTTGCTGCACAATTAAATGAAACTTCTACTTAAGTTCAAAAAATATTGATCTCAAATAAAGCACTCATGCTTGTTATATGCTCCAACTTCAGCAAAGGGCATTGAAACTTGGATGCACAATATATATTTTTTTCTGACAGTATTAAATGCGATATACCAGCCCCTCTTGATAGCTTGTACTTTTTGGTATATTTTTTAATTGCCTCCTTTAAATTTTTTATTATATTCCTGTTGTTCACTTTTA
The DNA here is from genome assembly GCA_038380435.1 of Ryuthela nishihirai. NCBI lineage: Eukaryota > Metazoa > Arthropoda > Arachnida > Araneae > Heptathelidae > Ryuthela > Ryuthela nishihirai. The sequence goes on along the minus strand of JAWZYU010000017.1, from coordinate 42,743,774 downwards.
TGGAAAAAAATGTTAAACAAGTATTTTAAAATAAAAATAATTATAAATATGATATTTTAGAGGTCTTTTTTTTTTAAAAAAACCTCCTGAAGAATTCATCAAATTGTTATACCAGTGCTTTAAAAAACAGCTACTAATGAGTAAAGTTCACTATGGAAAATAAGGGTAGAAAGGTGGAATTTGTCTAGAGCTATTTCCCCAATCATTTGTCACTTTCAGAAAAAAGTAGGGCTATTACATAACACTATGATTCATGCAATAGAATATTAGACATTTTTTCTGACACGAAATTTAACTCGTAAAGTGTCAGAAAGTTGATTAATCACTTTCCTGTTTTCATACTTTTTATTCAGAATTAAATGCTTTTTCTTTTGGTATATAATGTGAACTGTTTCATTAGCATTTATTTTATTCATAATAAGGTTCAGAAGTTGAGTTCTTTTTTAAAAGAAAAAATAACTTGGTCCTTTAAGAGTTAATACTTAGGAGTGTTTCAAACAAATTTAGAATGATTTCTATAGGAAGTGCACTTTTTAGCTTTGCAAGTTTGAATAATATTAATCATATTTAATTTTATTAATTTGCTGATTAAAGTTAATTGCTGGCTTTATTCATTTTCTCATATCAATTCCAATGTTTGCCCATGTAATAAAGCCCATTTATGCAAAATAGTTGGGACCAATCGACTTGAGCTAAATGTGGCAGCAAAATAGTTAAATAGTCTATGAGTATATGTTAATTTGCTGAAATATTTTAAACAATAGCTTCAAATCAGCAGTAGCTAAATAGCACAATATGTTATAATTTTTTATACTCCAATATTGAAATATTCAAAAAAATATTTTAGAATATTTGAAACATGTATTCACTTAACTCTAAAGTGTTATTATAGGTACTCTCATTCACCACTCAGCTACAGTTCTGAAATTAGTAGGAACAATCTGATGTGCTGCTTGTAATTAATACATAATATTTTGCAACTCATTATAACAGGCTGTCTGATTGCACTAAAGTTTGGGCAAAGAAATGAAATATAATTCTTCTTCTTTAATTTTATCTTCCCATACTCCAGAATTAGTAATTGATTGAGTTTATACGTCTATGGGATCATCATTCCACACATACAAACTGATTTCATGAGAACAGTTTTAAAAAAATGTTAAACAGAATATACTGCATTTACTTGTGTATAATTTGCATCTTAGCTGTGTAAGAAAAAAATAAAACACCATGAGTTATATCTATCTGATGAAAAGTCATATTTTGAGAGGAAATGATGGCAACTATGTTTGCAGAGTTGGTATTCCTGAGCTCTAAAATTTGCATGCTGAATAGTAATTACCACAGTCATTGCTCTGAAACATTTTTGATTTTTTGCATAAATTTCAAATTAATATTCAGCTTCGGTTGGCATTATTTAATTAATCATAATAAATGACTGCTTTCAGCAATATTCTGTGACAGGGGTTGGCTCAGTCAGTAGCATGCCAGGCTCATAATCTGATGTTCCTAATTTCTAGTCCCAACTGTGCCTGCATTGGAATTTATCTCTGCTAATCCCACTCTTCACTTGATGAGAAAGGGGATATGACATTAAATCATGGCTCCATGTACAGGAAGCCATACCCTGTGCATGCTGAAGAACATGCTCAATGGCCCTGACAGGAGGTTTGTCTCTTAATAGCTATCTAGTGCATCCCATTTGCCAAGCTTCTCTGAGCCTTTGAGGATATTGTGTGCACAGATGTGCCACTCGGAGGTGAAACAACCCAACTTCAATAATCTGTTATCTACACCCCATTTTGGAGAGTAAAATTAGAGAAATAAAGTGAGTGAGGCACAAGTAAATGGAATATTTCCTCCATTCTCATTGAAAAATTAGTGCATAGTGTTTTTATACATAAAGAGCTTTCCTATTCCAGTAATTTGAAAGCAGAGATTATAATCTTAATATCATACAAAATTCATGCAATTAGAGCATCTTTAGCTATCAGTGATTTTCATTTGTTCTTTAATAAAAACACTTTTTACATTTCTAAGTACTGATCACAAAAAATGGCCATGAACCCCTTAATTGGACACACCGAATAAAATGATAAACTAAAAAAATACATATATAGGGTTAGGCCCTGATTTAGAAAAAAAAATGCAAAAAGCTCAATTTGAACTGGGGAAAAGACACGATTTTCATTACAGTATAACATTTCCCATCTGTTTTTGAGGTTTTAAAAAAGTTCATGAAAAATGCATGAAATACACATGTTTAATGCATTTTGCCTCTATTACTCTTAATAGCATTCTCAAAAGGGTAGAACATGCCACCGCCCTGCATGTGAATTCACCCATGATAAAGGGTAATAAATAGTTCTGCAAGCTCAAACATTTATCATTTTCACGTGAAACTGATATATCGAAGAAAATGTGTATGGATGCTAAGTATAGGTTCTGAATGTGATGCGACAGACATGAATTTCAATTTCTTTCCATGCTCTATAGAGTTTATCCATGGGCTAAAGTAATCATGTCCTTCAGTTCATCAATGGATTAGTTTCTTTGTTGCTGCACAACACAGCAACCACGACAAGACCTGGTTCCACCTTTCAGCACTACCAGTTAAGGAATTGCCGCATACTATCTACTTGTCAGGGGCAAGGCTACGCTATATAGATGCATCTCATCCCCAACAATCCTACGGCGAGCAGCCCTATAGAAGGAAAGCTCATTCATCGGTCAAAGCCTAAATTTACTCTGTTCCCTGGTTAGCCATGAACAAAGATATATAGATCCAGGTTCGCTGGCTCCCGGGGTGGAGACTCTTAGTGGGGCCCAGACTTTGAAAAAGGCTCTTGCCTACTAGGGCACCACTCCGTTTTGCAGGGCCCTTGAACTTGCTCCACTGAGCACCTGATTTTGAGGTCTTAGCACTGTCCAACCGGGCCACTAAACCAGTGAGCAATGCCTTCGACCTCGGGTTGGTCTTGGCTCTGTCTAAATGGGGCCCAAACTGGCAGCAGTCTTCGACCGGTTGCTGGGCCACAAGCCCCACCGCCACGTCAAGGTGGTCCCTTATCGGGGGGGGGGGGGGGGGGGGGGAGTCATCAATGGATTATGGTAATGGCAAATAATAAACTGCATCTTTGATGAATCTCTACAGAAAGAGATTGGAGTGGGGTCCAGGTCCAATTAATGAGGTCACCATCACAACTGATCCAGCAGCATGAAAATCACTAATTCAGACACATTTTCATAGGAAAATGAGGTGTGTCACCTCTACTTGCTGACTTAATTTCCTCAAATCAAAATGCACAATGTACTTTTTATGTATCTATATAATCTGCCATTTCCGGTTTTTCTACAGTAGTTTTCTCACTCTAGATGCAAAAACAACTGCAAACCAATAAAGTGTACACTGCCTGGCCAAATTATTATGAAACATACAGGAAGTACTATCAAACATGCCAATGTATGCAAAATTTCTTACTGACATTAGTATTCTATATCACTGTTAAGTCTCATAAAAGCTATAAAGGCATGTGGAAAGTAGTCAAGAAGTTGATCTGACTGACTCCAAAAGGAGTTCTCATCGTTAGAGTGCGATGGGCAGGAAGATCTGTAACAAAGTTGGAATGCAATGGAAAATCTCGGGGCACAATATCCCAAGTGTATGGTGGGGTGGGATTGGCCTATTTGGTAATGCACCAGGCTTGTCATCAGTAGTTCCCAGGTTCGAGTCCCACCTGGAACAGCATTTATATTTATCTCAAAACCCCGCCCTGCCCTTGGTCACTAAGGGGCACCGATGGGAAGGTCACCATCTGTCAGATGGAACGTAAAGCCGTGGCCTTGTGTGTGTAGGAGAGCCATACCCTCTGCACATTAAAGAACAACAGTGTGTTCTTTAATGTGCGCAGGGTATGGCTAACGTTGAACACCAGTGTGTTCTTTAACGTGAATGGATGGCCATGAAAGGAGGCTATCATCTTTCTTCCACCCAATCTTCTCTGAACCCTCAGGATCCTTATGGTCTGGCCGTTTAGCCTATTGTGTGCAAAAAAAGTGCCACTCAGAAGTATAACAACTCAACCCAAATGTGTGGAGAATAGCAATATTCAAAAATGCCCACCAATCATGACAGATGCATTAAGAAAAAGACTGACAGAGAAAAATAAGTATTTGTTGGCATGAACTCTATGGCAAAACAGACAATTATTTTCTTAAAGAGAGTGAACCACTAGCAGTGCTTCGAAACGTATTTCAATGAGTACTGTGCGCAGATAATTGAAAACTTTGAAATTCGGGAACTGTGCCATGATATATACAATAAAGTATTAAGAAGAGCTCATAGTAATTTGGTCAGGTAGCATATTTGTTTTCTTGTGTGATAAAAAAGCGTTTATACAAGATGTAAAGCTACCTTGTATATTTTACGTATATTTTAAAAGGGTATACTGAATATGATCTTTATTTTCCATTTTCAAAATGCAACAATTTAGTATCCCTTTTTGGTGTAAGTTTCCCAAGTTGATAAAGGATTTGAATTGAGTGTGAAACAATTTTGAAAGTTCTGTACGTAAGAAATATTTTTGTGAACTAATTAAGAAATTGTTATAGTTTATGATATAGCAAGATCTTGTAGACTTGCAGAATGTACAAGTTAAACCTGATAGTTGAAGTCTAGTGTTTGACACCTAGGTAATCTAATTGGAATTATCAGTAGTGATGTTATTAGTCTGGTTAAAAGACAAATATTCGCATTATATAATGCATTTAAAAAAAAAATCAGCTAGTTTTGAGCTACTTTAAAATTTATTTTACAAACACCCTTGGTTTCATTGAAGTTATGTTCCTGTAAAATGCATTGGATGGGGCATAAACCATGGGTATACCTCTGCACATTAAACAACATGCTGGGTGGTCTTCATCAAAATCTGTCTCCTAACAGTTGTCCAGTAATTCCCTTCCCGCACTCGATCTGAGCCTCCAGAATCTTTGTGGTCTGGCCATTTATTTCGTTGTGTGAATAAAAGTTCCACTCGGAGGTAAAACAACAGTTACTGCAAAATGGAAGTCAAATTCTTCCATAAGAAATAGCTGAAATACAGGGTGTCTGCAAATAATATTGGGGTTTCACCCCAAATGCACAAAAAACAAATGCCAAATACATAAAGAAACATTTGAGCAAGCACCCCAAATGCACAAAAGGCATCACACTGAATGTTGTATATTACCTCACTCGAGCAGTTTCATGGGCAGCTCCAGACAAAGTGGTGCACCACCACATTTCTCAAGAGACATTACAGAAGTTAGTGCATTTCCTGACAGATGGATTGACAGGGATGATTTAATGCTATGGCCACCAAGGAGCCCTGATTTTGACATCCCTCGATTTTTTTTCCCTTGTAGGGTTTTGTAAATAATTATATTTACATGGGCAAAATTCAAGACCTGAATCATCTGAAAGTCAAAATAAGAGAAGCAACTGAGCAATCAATGAGATATTCTTCAGCTTGTATGACAAGAAGTTGCTTGAATGGTAATCTGTTGGACGTATTACATGGTCACAAACGGTGCACACAGGGTTGGATCGGGGGGGCATGGCCCCCCACACTTTCAGAATGTAAGGAGAAAAAAATTATTGCTTATTTTTATATTACGCGCATTTTTCAAGAAATTTTTTTAAAAAACCATAAAACCAAGGGGTAAATGTTGCACTACATTGTAAATCACGTGTCCCCCCCCTTACAGTTTTTTGGTTCGATTGTTATTCCTTCGTCTCCCCTCGATTTTTTCTAGGTCCGTACCCGAGTGGAAATCCACTGGTTGTGTTCGAAACTATTTGATAAATGCTTTACATTAAAATATTATTTTCTTGAATATCTATATTATTTTCCTACATATTGGTTCTTGAAACTTCAACGTTATTTTTCAGGCATCCTGTATCAGAGCTATGTTCTGACTCTACAATACTTGTAAACAGATGATCTGAGAAATTTTTAAGAACCGGCTCACGGGATTCAAAAATGCATTGCAAACAATTTTACAAAGAGAAAAATTTTATGTTTATTAACAGATTGCAGAAACTGGAAATATTTAAATTTTTTATTTTATGCATTCGTTATATATTTTTATATTAACAGTTTAGCTAGGAAATAGCCTTTTTAAAGAAAACAAGAACACTTTATTCAATATATTTCCATAATCTCATTTTGCGACCATGAGCTTGGTGTTTTTGACTGTGTATATGAAGCTGAATTTTTTTTAAACCTACTTTTTAACATAATACCCTGCATTCCACTGATCTACAGATTTTACACGTATATTAATTGTTAGTAATTTTCATACATGGGGAATAGTAAGTCTAGACCAGTAGTGGGAGAACTTTTTTTATTTCATGGCCAGAGTATTGTCCAATATTATTAAACGGAACATTTTTTTCACTGCCATAAAAAAAATACTTTTTTTATTAAATGATTTATGTTAAGGTACGAGAATTTAAATTTAGTACAGAATACATATGTATTGATGACAATGTAAATGTTAAAATTTTTATTTTTGCTGGATAACCTGCATTTGCAAACAAGTTAAAATACACTTGCTCATTCCATACACTTTATCACAATGAAAACGCCAAATCACAGACTGCAAATAATCATGGACTGGCGATGGAGGTGCGGGTGGCTCAATAGCACGCCACGCTCTTAATCTGTAGTTCCTAGTTTTAAGTCGCAGTTCAGCTACCTTTTAGTTTTATCTCCACAAAACCCCGACCTGCCCTTGGTCAGTAGGGAACACGAATGGGCTTGGAACGGTTGCCGTCCGGCGGATGGGGTGTTAAGCCAATGCCCTGTGTACGGTAAATAACACGCTAGATGGCGTTAACGGGAGGCTAGCAGCTGTCCAATGGGTCCTCCAACCTCGGACTCCTTGTGACCTGGCTATTTAGTCCAATGTATGCATAAAAGTGCTGCTCAGAGGTAAAACAACTATGGTGATGAGGATCTTATTGCAGGATCAGTTACGTGATATATAATAGAAATTAATAATACAGAGGAGAAATATGTAAGATCACTTGACAAGGCAAGAGAATATTAACAGTGGGCAGAAACGAAGTCCAACTTGAACAGTTCAGCTCAACATGCACAAAGAACTGATCAGATTTGAATAATGAACACCATACAAGTTGCATGATTCACTGGTCATGTATTGATATGATTATTTTAATATTTTCTAAAATGTGTAAAGTAATAAATAATGCTAAAAATATTCTAAAAAAAAACCATTTAAATTTAACAACTCTCCCAAATTCTAAAAAAAATTAAATGGCTCAGACTGAGTCAGTTTTAGCTCTTCTCTGTTTGTATATAAACAATAATCACAACAAGTGCAATTTAATAAGGGAAAAAAAACAATATTGGAGAAAAATGCATAAATCTTGCACAGTTACAGAAAAAAAAGTACACAATACAAAGGAAAACACAGCATTGACATTTTAATACACACAAGTGGGAAAATTCTATCGATATTCACATATGCTCTGGTCGAGCAGTGAGGCATTTGAGATTGCTCTAAATATGCCCCTTCTAATAGGGACAGATCAAGAGATCTTGTTAGCACTTCAGAACGTTGGCAATGTGCAGGCTTTCCCTGGCGATGTTTGCAGTATGTGGATGCACATTATCTTGCCGAAACGTGCTTCCAGGCACCCATTTAACGAAAGAGAGCAACAGTGTCTAAGATATGACACACAGACCGCCTGTGAAGTGTTCAACTGATGCCTTCCGTTCGTTCTGTATGCCCCTCGATAATTGCAATTGAATTAGTCTTCTCCATAGTGATCATTGGACCCCAAACAAAAAGCGAGATTCGTCACTGAACACAATGCTATTCTATGTTCCAGTTCACTTGAGCATGGCACCACTCCAGATACTTCAATGATTAGGGGCAGGCCTGCCTTCACCAGTCTTAGAGAGATGGTTTGTGATGGAATGATTTATACCAACATTTACCGCTCTTCTGATGGGGGAGGGTGTAAGCTTTTTGCTGCCAGCATCGATGCACTGTTGCATTCTCATGGTCCAAATGTGCAATTCGATGATCGACCATCCATCCTCTCAAATTCACAGCTGGCGATGTAGTTGGTGAAGCTGTTACCTTGGAATTCCATACAAATTTCACTTCGTTCACTTCATTCTAGAACTTTCTGCTTGAAGACTTCTGACAAGGAAACCGATCTTAGTTGAAACGTTATGGCAAAGGCGTTCTCATTAATCTGGGTTAGTTAAGTCAGCGTTTCAAGCTACCATCTGTCTCCCCCCCCCCCACATACACAACCTCCGAGTCCTTGTGACCTGACTATTCTTTCTCACTGATATTTGCAAATGCTGCTGCCTGGTTGGTCTCATATTTTAATCATTTGCATATCTTGGTGCAACTCGGCTGCCTGCTAATTTGCATGGTCTTCCTATGGTTACTTTTGGGTACTGCAATTTAACTAATATAGAGTACATAACATGAATATAAGTTGTATGCCTACATACCAACTGTTGAGATTCACTTTTGCATTGCAATATGGCCTGAGTGAGTCAAAAGAGGTGGAAAGGATATATATACACCCGAAGAGTCAAAACATGATCATCTGCCTAATATGATGATCCTCCACTGCCAAAACAGCTGTTACCCAGTGAGGCATGGACACTACAAGATTTCTAAAGGTGTCTTGTGTGTCTGGTACCAACACGTTACCAGCAGATCCTTTAACTCTTGTAAGTTATGTGGTTGAGCCGACACAAACCACTGATGCTCGATTGGATTGATGTCTGGGAAATTTGGAGACCAGGGCAATACCTGGAAGTTTTCCTTGTGTTCCACAAGCCATTCTCGAACAATTCAGGCAGTGTGGTGGTGCATTATCCTGCTGAAAGAAGGCACTACTAGAGGGATATGCCGTTGTGATTAAAGGATGTACCTGGTCTGCAATGATGTTTAGGTAAGTGATAGATATAATTTCATGCACATGAATGACTGGACCCAGGGTTTTCAAGCATTACACTTCCTCCACCGGCTTGTTTTCATCCCACAGTGCATCCTGGTCTCTAGATAAAGAAATTGTATTTCCACTTACAGTTTGGACAAAATATTTTATAATGACTCCTCTTTAAAATTAACTTCACATAGAGCACTGTATTTGTCAAGATGTTTATCAGAACAAGGAATTAAGCTTTCCCACTGCTCCAAAAGCTCAAGATTTATTATTATTTTTTTTTGGGGGGGGGGGGGGGGAATTTTCTCTTGTGCAACCTGGTACATAGCAATATGAATTTCTTTGCTTGCTCATTATCAGAGAAATTATCATCAGATAACCTATAAAACGAAAATGTTAAAACTCAACAAATTACTAAATATTTTCTTTTTCGTGTATATATACAGTACATTCATATAGTATTTTTTTACAATTATAAAAAATCCTAAAGAAAAGAGCAATTGTATACACTGCTTGTGGTACAACAAGGTGTAACCAAGATTGAATCAAAATTTTAAACATTCAAAGATTTATATGAAAAAGAAAACTACAATTTTTACTTATTTATTTCACAATTAAATGAAGCAGTTATATTTCTTTCGATTGCTGAAGTTCAGATTTACGAATAAAGGGCAACAAACTCGAAGACAAAAGCACCCCACTTAGTGAAAGCTTTGATTTCAATCAAATATTGCCTTAAAAAAGTATTTTTAAATTTATATCTTCCGATATTTGCTCCCTAAAAATGCAGAAAATAAACCTAAAGCATGTCGATGGTACAATCAGCCACTGAATTTGTATATTCATTTCAAAGAAAAGGGCCCGCAAACTTGTTGAGTAGGTATATCGGCGCTCTATCCTCCTTTGAAGCAAGGACGTAGCCACAAAGTTTTTTTTTTTTTTTTTTTTTTTGGGGGGGGGGGGAAGGTTGTGGAAAACAGTGCGACCTCGATTAATTGATCTCCAAATATCCGATTATTGTTTTATTCTGTTGAGCTTCGAATTTTGCAAGGTACCACACAGTGAGAGTTGTGCTTCCTAGCATTCCCTCCCAACTCCTTCAATATAGTGTTAAAAACAGATTATGATCACTGAATTTTCCACTTTCAATATTAATTTTTTTTCTAGTAAAATTTAAAATAAGTTATTTAATTTGGACATTGGTATTCTCTTTTTTCCCTGATATACCTAAAAATGTTATTTAAAAGCTTTCATCATTGGCGATAAAAGTTATTGAATATTTACAGTGGAATCACTGTTTTATACTCGACCGACATTTTGAATCACGAATGAAAATCGCCTTTATTTACCGCTTAAATGCTTTCCGACGGTGCTTCACCTGTTGGCAGTGCCACTACACTGGTTCAGTAATGTTTACATTTAGGATCGAAAAATGTGATAGACTGCATAAAAAATAACGATGGGAGACATATCATTTTTATTTATTTTTTTAGATTACTAGGTCTCTACCGCATTGCTATGCAATAAACATTAGAATATTGACTTGCAAATAATTTCCCGGTAATCTTGGTATCTTACTAACTGGAGATTCCATATCTTTTTGTTGATAAGAAATCTTTCTGCCATTTAAACACAAATACTAATTTTTTTTCATAAATGTTAATTATACCGTTTTCATTCCTTAGGAAAAAAATTGCTTATCGCCATTTTATGAAACAGTTTAATGTGGAAACTTCATGCAAAAACAATTTTACTTACAAAATACAGGGTATTGTCAAACATTATAATACGTTGTTCCCATCGCGAACTTTTCATACTACAAAATTACTCTCAATATTCGATTTTTTTTTTCGAAATATGATGCACTACTTATTACTTTTCTTTCTAATACCACGAATATCGTTAATTTTACATATTCATTTTCGCTATTATGCGCTGGGACGCATCAAACGAAAACTTATAACGTCTATTTGTATATGAAAAGTAATTATTCTCCCCGCCAATAGAAATGCTAAGGGCTATAGGAGCAAAGTTTATGTCAAACGAAAGATTATAGCGGAGATAATGTTATATTCTGATTTTAATATCTTCAATCCCCCTTGTAAACAGATATTAGCAATGGCTCTCATCCATTGCTGATAGTCAGCATTCAGATTTATCTCCGCAAAACTCCCCGCCCTGCCCAAGGTCAGTAGGGGACACCAATGGGCTTGGAAAGACCGTCGTTCTTCGTATGGGATGTTAAGCCGTGGCCCCGTGTGAGGGAGAGCCATACTCCACGCATGTTAAAGAACAACTGGATGGGAGGCTAAAATCTGTCTCCCAACAGTTGTTCCAATGAGTCCCCTCCCCAACCTTCTCTGAGCTTTCACGGTCCTTGTGACCTGGCCATTTAGCCCATTGTGTGCAAAAAAAAGTGCCGCTCAGAGGTAAAACAACCCAACCTATTGCTGATAATATTTACTCATCAGCAAGGCATTTTTGACACCCCAAGAAACCACTCTAAGTAAGTCCTTTTTCCTTGAAGATGTTGTAATAAAGATTATCGCAACCAGAACAGTTATCTTGTTCCAGGTAGTCTGGTGTGAGACCGCACCGTAGATAGGCAGAAACATTTATAAAAGTTTTGAAAAAATGTAACACTATTTACTATTTGAAAAAATCTCGCAACAAGACTTGTTTTCTATATACCAGTGTAACATTAACCATTCTTATCAGATGTGTACCTGATTTTCCTACTACTAGATTAAGAAAATGCATCTGATTTCAGGAAAAGCAAAGCTCCTGTTCTATTTTATGTTACATTGCCATCCAGAAATAAAAACACATAACAATATGACATAAAATCAAGCTAAATTTTTCTAAATTTAATCAAATTCTCAGATTTAACGATTGTCAACAGAATTTTTTTTCCTACCGGTTTTTAAGTGAAGAGTAATGAGACAAACAACTTGTTTGGAAACTAAGCTACGTATTCTGAATTAAGCAATAGGTGTCGTAAGTATCTGTCAGTATAATGTCATGGAGAAGGTCTATGAAGAAATCAAGACTGCAGAAAGGCAACATATCCATTCCTTATCCAGGGGCTCGAATCCAAGTCCCTTTGATCTGCAACCAAGCAGACTAGCTAATAGGCCAGCGTTTTGTTTTTATATATAAAGTATGAAGAAAGATATTTAAACAGAAATTATCCACTAAAGGAATTTTGGAGAAAAGAGAGATGAAGCCGAGCCCTTTATCCTCCTCGCATGTACAGATGAACCATTGCCAAATCCACTTGCTAGAGAAAAATACTACAACTTCAAGACCAAGGGGTTCCTGGTTACTTCTCTTTCACTTTCCTACTAATCTTTTACTCCTAAATCCTTCCAATTCAGTTCGTAGTCCCAAAACTATTTTTACTCTGTTCGTTTCTAGAATCATAAACTTCCGTTAAGCCCTCTCACGGGTGCAAGCTCCTGGGACACTTCCAAATTTTGTCAATTTTTGAGTCAATGCGAAACCGATTGTTGTTATTAATACTTACCAAAGGATTTTATTCCAATTTCACAAAATACACCCAATTCTGTTTTTACACGGTAGATAGGTTCTCGAAAAAACCGTGTAAAAAAATGCAGTGCTTATGAAAAAACAGATGATTGGTTTCAGACGTGAAAACCCAGTACAAATAATAAGTTGTTTTCAAACAAATCGTATCAAAATCTTTAATTACGTACATCTTTATTTGATTTTTATTCATTTAAACACATTTTTTATTTTTTAAACTTATAAAGGTGATTATATGTACATATATAAAGTATATTATCCTTCATAAAGAAAATAATATGTCACTAATTCAAGAATACAAAAGTGCAAAAAAAATGTGATTTACATATGCTTATTAACTAGATTTTATTCGTTACTTTCTGACAATAGACGCATTCGTTTGCGTAAGACAAATTAAATCCCTTTCATCGCTTGAAATATTTTGGCCATCGTGTTCATACTCCAATTTATGGTGTTTTTATAAAAGAGATATAATTTCGCCTTTTATGTCTGTGGACATCGAACTTTCTTGTTTATGCAGATAAATAAAAAATTCTTTTTGTGTTTGATAGGTATTAATGATATATTACGATTTGCATTTTTTGAATCTTCCAAAAGTTATAACTGCGCTCTAACAGTGGAAAGAGTTGAATATTCCTAATGATGCAGCTATGTTAGAAGTCTGAAATTTTGGTGTTGAAATGTGAAACGAAGTTACCATTGGCAACAATAATGACCCTTTAGACCCAGTGGGGAAGTGAATGCAACTTTTTTTGTTTTAACAGAAAAGTGCATGTTTTCAGAGATCAAAATTATTTTTGTGTTGGACAGGTATTGATGAAATATTACAATTTGCATATTTCAAATTTCCCAAAAGCTATAATTGCGCCCTCTAACGGTGTAAAAAAATCGAAAAATTTAAAACGAATATTGCAAACGAAGTAGCTATGCTAGAAATTTGAAATTTTGGTCATGGAATGTGACAGCCTTGAAAATTCCATGGACAACATTGAGTTGACCCTAAGACCAAGGTAGGTAAAAAACGGAACAGTTTTGTTTTAAAAGGTAATTGGAAATATCTTTTTCAGTTGGTTACTAATGAAATGTAATTCCCAATTTTAAAGGTAGTTTTAATTTATATCATTAGAGATCACTAAATATCGAAACTGCAAAACTTTTAAAGAATGTTTCAAGTGATCTGTTTATGGTAGAAATTTCGGTGTGTAGAGTTCTGTTATGGTAGAAATTCCACTGATAGCAATGACCTGCCCACTATTTTCAGAGCAGTGAGGGAAAAGCAACTTTTTAAATTTAAGAAATTAAAGACAAATACTTTTTATGTTTATAATTACTAATAAAATACTACCATTGAATTTCTCCCATCATACAATAAAAAAATTAAATAACTCCTCAAGCAGCTGCTTGCACAGAGGTCTGACTGGAGCCTGTCAAGTATTATGCCATAGTAGAAGGTCCATGAGGATGTCAGGACCTCAGCAGAAAAACAACACGAACATCCATAATTAAAACTTTTAAGGAGTGAAAAAGTAGGCAGAGGAAGAACTTCATTCTCTTTGATAATGAGATACCCATATGCGCCAAAGGGAATATGCGTTCTTCTAGTCATTATACAGTTTCAGTACCCTCTGACCAAAGAAATTCGAACTGCTGTATAATTGAGAAAAATAAACATTTAATAATTTATTAGTACCTGTAATCTGCAAAAAAAGTTTTTCATTTATCTCTTAAAGCAGAAAAATTGCATTTTATCAATGGGACAAATCATTACTATTAGAGAAAACCACTTGATCATTACACTCTATGACCAAAAATTTAACTTTCTAACAAAAAATAGATTGTTTGCAATATTTATTTAAAGATTTGGTGTTTTCCAGCTTTTTCCCGCCACTAGAGGTCGCCTTTCCAGTTTTTATTTACAACCTTTAGCACTCTCGAATACTGCAAATTCCAATTGAGGGTATTCGAAAAATGTAAATGTTAATATTTTTGTGGAAAAAAATTTTGCCGGCATGCAGGATTCGAAACCGCATCTTTTCAAAAACATGCCAGAGTATTCTAACTTGTTGAACTAACGCCGGCTGTTTTCACAACATTTATTGATTTATAGTCGTTTAAACGTCTACAGGTAACGCCGAGATTATCAAATATTGTTTAAATCATTAATAACGCTAAATAGCGTGATGTGACTTCATTATTTATATGAATCTTACTCAGAGCACTAAAAAAGAAATAGTTGCCACCCGAGATCATAGATGTCATATGGAGGCGCACAAAATTCACGGGAAGAGTGATAGTCATTATTAGTGGAAAAAAGACAGATGGTATTAGTTCAACAGGTTAGAATACTCTGGCATGTTTCTGGAGAGATGCTGATTCGAATCCCATATGTCAGCGAATTTTTTTCCACAAAAATATTTATTGATTTATAGACGTTTACACGTCTACAGATAACGCTGAGATTATCAAATATTGTTTAAATCATTAATATTTTGTTAGTGCCTGTAAAAACAAATATATATATATATTGTTTCGTTTAGCTCTTAAAAAAAGTTTGATATTCGCACCCCCTTTTGGCTGACGGCAAAGCCTTGTTGTCATTGTAAACCTTTACCATAACACTCTACTAGCAAAATTTCAGATTTCCAGTGTAAATAGTTTGTAATATTCATTTGAAATTTTAGCATTTTTCATCTTTTCCCATCGCTAGAGAGTGCTATTAAAGCTATTGAAAATTTTCGAAATTGCGATTCCGCAATATTTTTCCACACTTATCCAACCCAAAAAGAATTTTTCATCTAGCGCTAAAAGTAAAAAAAATTATTGTCTATAAACGGACAGACAGGTGGAAAGACAGATGGACAGACAACAGTTAACAGAGAGACTGACAGACAGACGAACAAATATTTGCATAGGCAGACGACAAAGTGAAAACATTAGCTCGTTTCACAAACGAACCTTAAAAGGAATTATTTGTTTTTAGCTCATTTTACTTTTGTAGCCGATTGCCGTCTTCTGATGGAGTTTCTTGGAAAAAATATTCATTAATTTATTTCTTTGAGTGAAATTTTTACACTCAAATGCAACGCAGTGAGGCATTCAAAAAATATGACAGCTTTTATAGACAAAAAAAAAGTGGTAGAAATATATAAAACTATAACAACTGAGAAGTTTTAACTAGGTACTCCTAGGCTTACGGTATGACAAAATATGGCGTCCAGAAGGATTGTTAGACTCTAAGGCTCTAGAAAAAACCGCGGTAAACAGAGCAGGCTGCTTTGTTTTCTCTCCGATTTTGAACAGTCTTTTTAAAGACTAGTTTTCGCTCATTTTTAACTATGATGAAAGAAATGCTAACTATGGATCCAGGAATCAACCCAGTGAAGACAAGAGACCCAAGATCGACTGCTAAAGCCACTGACAGGAGCAACCATCGTCAAGCTTCTGAAACATCAAACCAGGTCTGTATGATAACAGTGAAGGCGGCTGGTACTAGTGTTTGTGCTAGCAATCAGGCACATCGTTCATCTCAACTCCAAAAGGCAGGAAAATGCCTATCGGTCCCCAACCTAGCTACTATAAATATCTTACCTTTAGCAACAGCCACCACAAGTCACACACAACTCACCCTCCCCACCCAGGTATCATCTAACCAAACACAAATGGACACACACGAAAATGCATCGGATAAAGACACAGAAGACTCCTGGACCATCGTAAATAACAGAAAAAGATCCAGGAAACAACCGGCTTCCTCTGACAACGATACCATTTGCGACTTCACTATAACTCAAGACTATGTTCCAGTGCTCCTTTACCCCACTCCCACCACATTATTACAGAACATAAACATTAATCTAATCACCAAAACCGTAAATTCCACAATAGAAAAACCACTTGAAGCCAGATTTACTCACAGAGGAGAGTAGCTGGTACATGTCAAAAATCAATGCCAGGCAAAAAACTCATGGCCCTAACACATATTCATAACATAGAAATAATGTCAAAATACCCAGAGTCCTATAATAAGCCATATGGATCCATAGAAGGTGTGGATAAATACTTAAGCGATAAAAATATCCTAGAAGCCTTAGCTGAATACGACGTCCACAAAATCAAGCGAATCACTTACGCCCACCACATCATGGATGGCAGCACCATACGAAGAAATACAGACAAGGTCATTTTATTCTTCAATTCCTCTCCCCTACCACCTACTGTGGAACTTGGACTCTCCACACACACAGTCACCCCCTACACCAACCCCCCTCCACAATGCATTAAATGTCAAAGACATGGCCACATTATAAAAATCTGTAGAAGCACAGCAAGATGCAAATACTGTGCCCAACCCCACATGTCATATGAATGCAAAAGGACCCAACCACTACTATGCTGCAACTGTGGAGGACCCCATGTAGCCACCTTTGGCAAGTGTCATGTCCGACTAAGGGCAATTAAAATAAAAATAGCAGCCACCACAAGCATCGCCAACACAATGACTGATAAAACTCCAATCACCACTATTACTACCACACCTCCTCCACAGTTGCCTACACCAAAACCTCTACTTCCACTTCCCGCTCCCACAGTCTTACCACAACGGAAAGCAAAACCACACCCTTCTCTTACTACCACCACGCAAAACCATGACCATACATTTGACCTCACCTCTCCCACCACATTCCCTGCCTTGCCCACAAGGAAACCAACAATCATCCCCACATCAGATGAAGAAGCACCAGTTCCACTCACCCAGCAGCAAACACCCCCACCCTCACCTAAATTCTCCACCAGAAGGGCAAAAACTAACTATCTGAGAAGAACCAAGATTAAAAGGACCCCAGCTGCTAAATCTCAACCACCAGCAACTACCCAACACAACCTCACACACCAACTATTGCAATTAATTGTCCCTCTCATTGATGCCCTTCTGTCACCACAAAACAGAACCCCCCAACTCAACTTAGCCATACAGGCCATAGTGGCACTTCTCCAGCAACTACATTAACTCTCCCCCCTCCCTCCCCCTCTTGCGGCAGTTCCCCCCTCTTCCCTCCTGACACCCCCACCCCATAGATTTGCATCCAATGGAATTGCAGATCCCTCCCCAACAAAATCCTCGAATTAAAAACAATCACAAATCTACACATAATACCCATATTGGCTTTAAATGAGACCAGAATATCAGAAAATTTCAACTATACACCATACATTATACACAGAGCCAATACTAAGAAAAATCACTCTAGCTCAACCACCTTGATACACAAAAAATACCCCACTGCCTAATTCCTAACCCAATCACCTACACCTACATGGACATTGTAGGAGTGAACATTAAATTACATAATACAATTTTAAACCTCTACAATGTATACTTCTACCCTAATACACACATCAACATCAAAACATTAATAAAAGACTTTGATCACATATTCTCTCTATCTCCTGGCCCCAACATCATTGTAGGAGATTTCAATGCACACAATACCTTATGGGGAAGCAACTACACAAACAATAGAGGAAGCACAATTGAAACTTTCATCCTACACTACAAATTGGCCATACACAATGATGGTTCACCCACCTTCACCAAGCCCCCATATGAGTCAGTTCTTGACCTCACCCTTTCATCATCAGACATTTTCCCCATCATAAATTGGCAAGTACACCATTCCACATGGGCTAGTGACCATTATCCAATTTTCCTCACCCTTCAAGGAGTTAAACCCACAGCATACTCAACAAAAACACACATTAACTGGCACAACTTCTCCGCAAACTGTGAAACCAGTATCACCACACAAACACCAGACAATTTAACCTCATTCTACACATGTGTTAATCACAGCATCCAAAACAATAAATTTACCACCAAACACATGACTGGTTTCACCAAAAACCACCCTGAAATAACCAAACAACTACAAATAAGGAGAAAAACAGAGGACACAGCCAGAAGACACCCCTCTGTACTTGCCATCACTACTTTTAACAAAGAAAATGCCATCCTTAGAAGAATTAGACTAAACACCAAAAGAAAAGAATGGAGAAACTTTTGTAACAACATCAACCCAAGAACTGACTCCACCCTCATTTGGTCAACAATAAGAACGTTTAGGACCCAGGCTCAGCCCTTAGCCCCTTGGCACACCATACTGTGGACCAATAACCTCTCAGCAAAGCAAGGGGCTAACCACATAGCATCACACCTCATCACTACCAACCATCTGGCAAATTCCCACATATACCAACAACATTGCCACCACATGAACCAGATATTAACACATGATACACCTTGCAAACTACCCGCCATCAACTTACCATTCACACAACATGAGTTAAACATTGCCATTCATCAGGCAAATAAAAAAAGCACACCTGGACATGATTCTATCACATATAGTACACTTAAAAATCTAGGCACACAGGCTTTACATACTCTACTTCACATATTCAATGAATGCTGGGAAAAACACACATTCCCCACACAATGGGAAGAAATTCACATAATTCCCATTCTCAAACCACACAAGCCAGCATCTCAAATCAGCTCATACAGACCCATAGCACTTACATCATGTGTCCTCAAAGTTCTAGAAAGAATGGTGCTCTCCAGACTCAAATACTATTTAGCAACCAAAAAAACACTCCCCTTATGCCAAACTGGCTTCAGAGAGCACATGTCCACCACAGACAATTTCTTTGACCTTGTCACTTCAGCAGAAATTGCTCTTCAAAACAAAGAAATCTTTGCTGTGTCTTTCTAGACCTAACCTCTGCTTTTGATACTGCCTCACACACCAGTATACTCTTCAAATTACACCAACTAGGAATCACAGGAAACATCTTGCATTTTATCAAAAATTTCCTCACACAGAGAAAGGTTAAAGTCAAACTGGGTACTACTCTCTCTGACCCCCACAATTTAACTAGGGGATTGCCACAGGGCAGTGTGGTATCACCTACACTTTTCAACATTCTTCTACATGATCTACCAACAGTATTTAACAAGGACATTAATTGCTCCATCTTTGCTGATGACATAGTGCTCTGGACCAAAGGAAATGATACCCTCATTATACAAACAGCCCTACAAACAGCAGTCAACCAGGTCCTTGACTTTACAAACAAATGGGGACTAGCCATCTCTGCACCTAAATCTGCGGTCTTACCCATAACACATAAACAACCCCCTGCCAACTCACTCAGCATAACTATAAACAACCACGCCATCCCTCTAGTTAAACACTACAAATACTTAGGGCTAACTATAGACCGACAGCTTAACTGAAAACAACACATCACAAATACACAATCCACATGTAATGGAGCTCTCAACATTCTCAAATCAATCACAAGAGCTAGCTGGGGTGCAAGTGACAGATCTATGATCACCCTTATTAAAACATTTATCAACAGCAGACTGGAGTATGGCCTGCTAGCTGTAAACCTCACGCACATTTTTTAACAAACTTGAAACCATACAAACCAGAGCCATTAGACTTGCACTGGGTCTTAAAACTGGATGCCCAAACTTGGCCACATGGGCAGAAGCCAACATGCCTCCCCTCGACAACATCAGACACAAACTCACTTGCAAACACTACCTCAAATTAAAACATCTAAACCCCAACCACCCCACTATAAATAGAATTGAGTCTCCTACCAACACATCCCCCACTGCACAAATCATAAAGCAGCACCCACTATATTCAACATGGAGAAAAATCAGACCTTTCAACCCTAGATACACAATCCCCTATTGGACTATTAAAAAACCCTCCATAAATCTCACACTACCACACATCACCCAAAAATATAAACACCTCCCACAAGAACTAAAATTTGCAGCGGAACAACTCATCACAAACATTCCTACCACAGACCTCATTATATTCACAGATGGCTCCCACATCCCACAAACAACAAATGGCTCTGCTGCCTTCCACTCTACCCAACCAATTTTCTCACATATAATCAAAATGAACCATGCAGAAAACAGTACTGCTACAGAGCTAGCTGAAATACATATGGCTTTGGAATGGTCCTCCACACAAAATACACACAGCATACATATTATCACTGACTCAAAATCTGCCTTGCACAGCATCAACAAACATACATACAACCTATCACAAAATTACTCTCTTTTCCATATTCACAGAATTTCACACAATATAATTGCCACTCACAAAACACTAACATCCCACTGGATACCCTCTCATTGTAACATAACCCATAATGACACTGCTGACCATCTTGCTAAACAAGGACACAATATCCCTACACCAAATTATCACACCCCTGAGACATATAATCATCACCTAATAGAAATCGACAAATTCTACCACTCCACATGGACACACAACTGGATCCAACAGGCCACATTCAGAGCCACCATTGCTGCCATCCCACACACACTACATCTCAACTACCTATCAAGAAGAGCCCAAACAGCAATTCATCAACTACGCACTGGCAGAACAAATCTCAACAAGAACCTTTTCATGATACAAAAGGTACCATCTGCTCTTTGCACTACATGCCATGTGATAGAAGACATTCCACACTACCTTCTACACTGCACCAAATACACAATACATAGAATTACTCTCTTCCAGACACTCACCAAACTGGGAACCACTTATTTCTCAGCCCAAACAATTCTTGGTCCTACTCATAATAATATAAAAAGCCACTATAGGGCCTTGGCCCAATATATCAACAGCACTGGGAGATTCCCCTAAAGCCTCTCTGCCTCTCCAAAGGCCTCTACCTCACTTTTAAAAGATCCTTGGGACACTAAAAGATCCAGATGCCAATAAAAGATCCCATAGGACATCAAAAGACGCATTTTGGACAACTTATTCCATAGAAACTAAATAAAAATAAATATATAGTATAAAATCATCAAAAAAAAAATCAATCTAACTATCAAAAATAAAGTCACATTAAGGAAAACTTTATTTCTATATTGGAAACTTTTATATTCCTCTTTAACCCAATAACTTACATGGAATCTCTCCCAGAACGTAACATCTCTATACACATTATCATACCTAATATACATATGGAATCTCACCACATCTCCCACTACCCTTTGATGGGAACCTTAAACTGCACTCCTGCAACACACCCCAAGCTCATGGCTGACCTTCCACTGGCTCTACAAAATTAAACACTGACCACCACACACTGAACACATAAATTTGATTTCCAACTCATATAACGTAGCTATATCATTTTCCTCCCTTCTCCTCCAAAAAAAAATTACATTTATCATACTCCTTCCCATATATAAGCCTGTCACTGAACGTAGACTTTTCCCAGATCCACCCCTGCGCAACATTTCACTGCATGGCAGGGCAACCCAATGCTAACCTCTGGAGTTAGATAAGCTACCATAAATATTTCCTCCTCCATCTTCCTGACACAGGAGTATTACCTATCCCACCGTCTCAGCTCCCCCACCAAATATTTCACCCCCTTTGATTGACTCAAATCTACCATACTGGCAACCAACCATGGCCACAACTTCAAAAATAACATAACATTCGCCACTCGGAAAATTATAAAAAAAAATATATATATACACTACTTCTTCCTCTATCTCTCTCCACCCCCTTCCCCCCTTCACATGACATGCAACTGGTGTTTATTCTCCTTCACCCTTCAACATCAGCCTCTCCACCACTGGGCGGCCGCGCCCAATTGCCAACCTTCACTGTGCTGGCCAGTCTTTGCCGTTTTCATCTGCACCCACTGCCCTTTATGCCTATGGACCTGATGATAAGGGGGCCGAGGCCCCCTTTACAAATAGGTCCAGCTTAGAAGAAGGATGTATAAGAAGAAGAAGGCCAGCCTCTACACTAGCTCACACACTACTCTCCTCACACAAATACGACGTTTTTTACCAACTTTGGACCACTTTCCGACCTGCCTTCCTCCGTCCACCTCTCGACCTCTATTCGAAATTTGCTCTTACAACTTTTGCCACCTCCGACGAATTTTGCTTGTGGTCCTGATGATAAGCGGGCCGAGGGCCGCTTTACAAATAGGACCAGAAGTTAGAATGATGTATAAGAAGAAGAAGAACCAGCCTCTAACTGTATAAGACCTCTATGAAACAGTGCCTTGTGGCGCCACTTTCTATATACTCATCTTGTAACAAGACAGGAGTTCTGTTTTTCCTGAAATCAGATGCATTTAGTTCTTTATCAAGTACTAGGAAAACAAGGCACACATCTAACACCGCTGGTTAATGTTACATTGCTACACAATAAAAATTTCTTTTGCGAGGTATTTAGAATAATTTTTTTACATTCTTTCAAAACTTTTATTAATACACTGTGTACAAAAGTTAGGGGATATTTCAAAATGAATATGAAGCGATAAAAAAAAGAAGCTTTTGTTTTTTTTATTAAACAAGTACATCAGAAAAGCAAACGACAAGTCAAAGAAAGTTGTTCGATTATGCAAATGAGATGCGAACTCAATTGTCGTGATTGAGTAGCAAGTGACATATTGATGGAGGTGAACAGAAGCATATCAAACTGGACGAGAGTGCCATACATTAATTGTTCAGTAGGGTGTATGGTCACCCAAGACTGCCAAAACACACTGACAGCGATGGGGAAATTGACAGGATCAGAATGTCCAGCAGTTCTTGTGGGTTCCTCTGCCACTCTTGCTCCAGGGCAACTTCCAGCTCAAGAAGTGTGGGAGGCATTGGACGGTTTGCCAGACGTCTTCCCAGTGCTTCCCAAGCGTGTTCAATGGGATTCAGGTCCGGAGAACGTGAAGGCTAGTTCATGCGTTCGATTCCTGCCACCTGAAGCATGTTGCTGATGAGATGCGCACGGTGGGGCCTTGCATTTATCGTTCATGAAAAGGAAGTTGTTTCCAACTGCTCCACCATGGGGTGCAGGACCTCAACTCGATATCTGACAGCAGTTAGTGATCCGTTTCTGATGACGTGGAGATGGTACTACCACCAATGCTGATTCCAGCCCACACCACGATTCCACCACCACCGAAGGAGTCCCTTTCTCGCATGAAACGTGCATTCTCCCGTGTTCCTCGGTCACACCAGATCAGGACACGATGATTGTCAGGCCTGCAGACTGAACCGTGACTCATCAGAGAAGAGGACAGTTGATCACTTATCACGGGTCCAATGACGATGCTCATCAGCCCACCTTCTACGGGTTCTACAGTGTTCAGCAGATAACGGAATGCATACTATTGGTCACTGGGCATGCAGTCCAACACGATGGAGCCGATTTCGTATGGTCTGGGTGCATATCCGTCGTCTAATGGCAGCAAGAAACTCCCCGCAGCTCTGTTGCATTGCTGCGCCTGTTCCTTCTTGCCAACAAGGTCAAGTAGCGGTCATCCCTTGCTGTTGGGAGATGGGCGACACTGCCCTCGCAGATGGGCGACCCTGCCCTCGTCTTCTTCATACTGTGCCAGTCTCTTGAAAGCGATTTCACAGTCTGCTAATCACTTTGGGATGTTCCAAGTGCTGTTGCCACTGTCATCTGTGTTTGATCAGCTTCAAGACGTCCTATGGCTCTCCAGGCTTCGCATTCGGGCAAATCGTGTTGCAGGGTTATTGAAAGGGCTGAATAATTGCAGGATGCGCACTTTCAAGTTCAGGGAACATGCAGATACTCCAGTACTTTCAGCCTTTTATATAGTGCATTTTCACCAATGAAATAAAAGTTGGTTTTGCATAATCGAACAACTTTCTTTGACTTGTCGTTTGCTTTTCTGATGTTCTTGTTTACTAAAAAAATCAAATGCTTCTTTTTTTTATCGCTTCATATTCATTTTGAAATATCCCCCAATTTTTGTGAGCAGTGTATTTTTGAATATATACTCTGCAGAGTCACTCCAGACTGCCTGAAACAGGGAAACTGCTCTAGTTGCGAAAAATTTAAGGATATTTTTACATTTTTTTTTCTTCTGAAAGATGAAAAACACTCTGTTAAAATATTCTCAAGGAAAAAAGGCTTACTTTGAGTAATTTCTCAAGGCGTCCAATTGCCTTTCTTATGACAAATATTATTAGCAATGAAAGAGCCATTGCTAATATTTTTTATTGAGTATGATGAAAATATGTATCCTTCCCTAGAAAATGTTTTGGGAAACTGATGTTACATAATATGCCCAAGGCACAAAAATGTTAAAGCTGCTTTTGAGATGTTCTTACAGTATAACCTAAAGGTTAAAAATGTTCTTAACACACCATTTTTTTCATTCCTGAACTAATGATTACCTGATATTAAACCAGCGAGCATGCTCCTGCGTATGTGTTTGTATGTTGTGTGAGTTCCCAGGAGAAGCCCAACCGAGCTTTTAGGTTATCTCCGTCCTTTATGCAGAGGAGTAATTTCTTCTCGTTTAAAAATAAGAAAAGAGGATATTGACGTCAATGCCAGGGTCAATCCCTCAGGTGGTTAGTGATAGCATGGGCATCCGAGTGCAGTAGAATTTCGATTAATCTGCCTGTATATGGCTCCAAGTGGAAATATCCGATATTTGAGAGGAAATGTAAATAATTCAGGAAGGCTGGGGAAAAATTAAAATACAGCTTAATTATGAACAATGAAGGAAATGGAAACAAAAAACATGTTAATAAAGCATAATTATATCGAGAGAACTGCTTCACACAGTCAAAGAAAGTTAATATCAACATAATACTGGAAAGAAGCTGCTACAAAAAAGCATAATGTAATACGATT
The DNA here is from genome assembly GCA_038380435.1 of Ryuthela nishihirai. Lineage (NCBI taxonomy): Eukaryota > Metazoa > Arthropoda > Arachnida > Araneae > Heptathelidae > Ryuthela > Ryuthela nishihirai. The sequence goes on along the minus strand of JAWZYU010000017.1, from coordinate 42,718,499 downwards.
TATTTTAATCAAACATTCTCCTTTTATAAATCCCTGATATCCGTTGTAAATATCCAAAATATTTTTTCTGCCCATGACGAAAGATTTCAGATAAAATTTTTGGTTGCATTAATCAGGAAAAAAGGAGGATGGACTATTGACCAACTAAATACCTTATTTTAAATTTTACTGAAAAATAATAGTTCTAAAATGGAAAATTTAGTGATCATAATGTAGTTTTTCCTCTATTTTAACATTAGCTTGAAGGATTAGCTATCACTGGGTAGCACCTTTACAAAATTTGTCGCTCCTTTGACCGTTTAAAACAATAATCAGATTTCGAAGGTTGGTTAATTGAGGTCGCACTGTTTATCAACCACCTGTGCCTTTCCTATGAAACTTTCCTGGCTATGTCCCTGACCTGGTGTAATGCTAGCGCTGAATACACGGGAAGGCCATGGGCCCTAAGGGAGTGTCGTATCTTTACGTAGTTATATTTACAGGGGCACAGTGAAGGACTGTGGTTGGGGGGGGGGGGAGAAATCAAAAATTTTTCCAACTGAGCAAATAACCTAAATTTTTTGCTCTGTGACAAGTTTCACAACTAACTCTCCTGTGCATTTTGCCATTTTTGACTTCCAATTTTGCCGACTTGCCATAATTTCCCAGAAATTATCCGAATATTTATATCTTCTCTGAATTGTAGCAAGTCAGTGTGAATCTTCCCTTGATATGGTCAACTCTCCTTAATTTCACAAAAACAATTCCAATCCAATCTTTACATCTATCCTTATTTGTATTTTACCTTCCAAACTTTTGTCATTATAATTTTACCTACCCAATATTTTGCCGTTTTCTCGATTTTGTCAACTCTCCATAATTTTACAAACCCAATCATCACACCTCGCCTATATTTCACCAAGTGGATTCGAATTTTGCCAACTACCCTAAATTTTGCCAACTCGCCTATATTTTACCCACTGGATTCGAATTTTGCTAACTTGCCTATATTTTACCCAGTGGATTCGAATTTTGCCAACTCGCCTATATTTTACCCAGTGGATTCGAATTTTGCCAACTTCCCTACATTTTGCCAAATTGCCATAATTTTACAGAAAAAATCGCATTTTTTACATCTTTCCTGAATTTGCCAAGTCACTTCGAATTTTATCTGCTCTCCTTAATCGCACAAGAAACGCACAATTTCCCCAACTACCCTGTATTTTACCAAGTGGCTTCGAATTTTGCCAACTGCCCTACACTTTCTTGTTTCCTCGATTTCTCCAACACCTTAATTTCACAAAATAAATTTTCACAAATCGCCTATATTTTAGCAAGTGGATTCGAATTTTCCCAAGAGTTCTCGGTTTTCCAACTCTCCTTAATTTCATAAAACCAATCCCAATTTTTGTAACTCACTTGTACTTTACCAAGTAGTTTCCAGTTTTGCCAACTTCCTTAGATTTTGTCAAGTTGCCTCGATTTTACTACCTCTCCTTAATTTCGCAAAATAATCCCAATTTTTACATCTCTCCTGAATTTGCCAAGTCACTTCAAAGTTTTCAAATTCCCCAAAAGTTTTCCAAGTTTTCTCGATTTTGTAAATTCTCTTTAATTTTACAAAAACAATTTCAATTTTCACAACTCGCCCGTATTTTACAAATTGGATTCGAATTTTGTCACTTGCCATAGATTTTGCCAAGTTTCCTCGATTTTGCCATCTCGCCATAATTTTACAGAAAAAAAAAATCAAAATTTTTACATCTCACCTGATTTTTGCCAAGTCACTCCGAATTTTGCCAACTGCCCCTAGATTTTGCCAACTCGCCATAATTTTACAGAAAAAAATCCCAAATTTTACATCTCACCTGAATTTTGCCAACTCCTCACGATTTTTCCAAGTTACTCCGAATTTTAACAACTCTCCAAGATTTTGCCAAGTTGTCCCAATTTTGCCAAATCACCTGTAATTTTATTAAGTGGCTTCGAATTTTGCCAACTGCTCTAAATTTTGCCGTCTCTCCATTTTCCAAACTGCCCTAGATTTGCGAAGTTGCCTGGATTTTGACAACTCTACTTAATTTTGCAAAAAAAAGATTACAAATTTTCACAACTCATCTAGATATTACGAAGTCGCTTCGAATTTTGGCAACTCCGATTTACTTTGGGGGGGAGCCTCCCCCCATGGCTACGCCCCTGTATATTTATCTATGCATTGTGCGATATATGCACCTAGTAGCAGCCTATATGCACCTAATAGAAAGTTACATAGTCGATACTCAGGGTGAATGAAGAAAGGGTGATACAGGTGATGCCAGTCCACGAGGAAGCATTTCTTGAAGGTCACTGGCTAGGCATTTTGACGTCACATCGGGTAGACAACCGTAAACAAAGCTCAAATAGGAAGCGTAGGGAGGGTAATATAAACCTGTTAGCAGAAAAAGTGTGAAATTACGATTTCATTTTTTTAACTGTTTGAGATCTATCTAGCTCTGAGGGAAATATTTATTGTTATAGATACACACTCAGCATCCACTTTATTAGGTGCAGATCAGTATTATGTCCACAATAACTGAGGTACAGAATTCTGGAACATCTTAAATAATAATTATTTGAAAAAGCGTGACTGAAGACAATTTAAAGATCTGAAATCTATTTCAACCTAGAGTTTTAACAATATTCGTTTGCTATTTATAGTTAAAGAAATTGTACTATTTAACAGCAATAATTCCAATTTAATTAATTGCTCTCAAAAGTTAATAAAAATAACTTGAAACTAAATCAATAACTGTTATGCTAAACTTTACTAATTACGTCTAAGAGTGTTTTCAGCACTTCACGTGAGGTGAATATTAACTAATTCTGAATGATATTTTGCAAAATGGGCTAATTTGCTAAGTGTTTCAGGTTCCATAACTCTTGAAATATTGAAGTCATATTACTGAAAATCGTCCAACAATCATTCGATGTTTCCCAAGTTGCAATTGTTTGGTCGGAGTTGAATCATTTATGGTAACAAGGCTGAATTTTTTATGTGTCAGTTATTTTTTTAATCTGGATAGGCATTATTATTTAGTTTACGTTTCATAGATAGTTCACTTCATAAATTTTACAGGCCATCGATCTCAAAAGACATTCGTAAAATGTTAATCACATATATTAGCATCTCATCATCGAAATTATCTTGACGCCGACACTGCAGCACCCACTTCATACTAATTTTACTTCTAATCGGAATGTATACGTAACATTACTTTTCTTATTCTTCGAAAAATGACTCATGTAGTTTGCTACTGCACAATTCGGCATGATAAAAGGAAAAATTACCTGAAAGTTAATGAAAATATCACTCTGAAGTTAACGTCAATCAATTTTAGAGGAAAAAAGTTTCTTGAGCCGGATGGGATATGTTATTAGGAGGTCGTAGGTTCGTATCCTACCCAGCTCAAGCCATTTTTTCCTTTAAAATTGATCGACGTTAATTTACGAGTGATATCTTCCTTAATATTCATTAAATACGTCGGAAAATGTCTCTTCCATTTAAACAGTTGCATACTCAAAATATACTTACATCTTCGTGACATGCTTGTCATTGTTTCTGAGAGCAGCTGGGGACAAATACCTTCATGAAACACGGAGAATTATGTACTGTTGGTAGAAAGTTCAAAGCATCAATTGGAGGAGATCTTGATCGGCGGCCGTAGCTCAGTGGTTCCAGAGCATCTGACATGTTATCAGGAGATCATGGCTCAAGACAATTTTTCCTCTAAAATTGATCGACGTTAACTTCAGAGTGATATGTTCCTTAATATTCATTAAATACGTCGAAAAATATCTCTTCAATTATTTGAAAGACTTCACACAGAGAGAGATTCACCAAACGGAGAATAAAGAAAGACATGAAAGAAGCGACAATTATGTAAATACCTCAGATGTGCTCTCCCTTCTTTGATATCATGGAGCACACGCCCTCTCAACGACAGTTGAATGACCTTGGTAAAACTAAAACCTTTTGGCGCCATCCAATATATACTTACCCTGGTCGCTACTCGTGCACACCTTAGGCTGTTCCGATTCGATAGATATAATGTGAAGCAAAGGAAAAGCAGCGGCTTTGCAATTTCTGCTTAGAAAAAAAACTTTTTCTGTCTTCAAATTCTTATGAAAAATGACTTGGCAAGTTACGCCACGTCGAATATTTGCAAATATTTACACGTTAAAAGTAAAGTTGACGAAAAACAAAATCGTTTAACCACAATGGGTACAGGGCCATGATGGGTATCGAACAGGAACCTCCTCCACCTTTACTGAAAGACATACCGACATACCACAACGCCACTACTTCACCCTATTACCGGCAGTAGCAGCACTTTCGCTATTCGTAGTGTGTTATCTTTACGTAGTGATATATCCTATGCTACTAATTTGCTTTTGCTACCAAAAACATGGCTGATTTCGGCGAAGATGTAGGCGAAGAATTGGCTAAAAAGGAATTATTGCAACAGAAGCACTATTTTCTGTTGCATGAATTGCAGAATATGGCAAGAGAGCTACCTCCGTATGTATAAATGATTGTTTTTAAAGTAAGAATGTTAAAAATACATTCATGTAAGCAAATAATCTCGGCGTCATGTTCAACTTTTAGTGGCCCCTTCACCGATCTGAGGATTTTCATTCTCGCTATGACAGGCTCCTGTCAGACCTCTGTGGCAAGCAGCTGCTTGAGGGGGTATTTATTTATTTTTATTTTATGACAGTTCAGAAATGTCATTCTTTGCATACTTGAATTTTCTCATTTAATGAGGAATGACGTAATTCCTGGTCAATAGATGCATGAAAAAATTATTTATTTAGGAATCAAATTGATGAAAATCCTTTCACTCGCTCAATAAACTTCCTAGAAAGTAACAAATATTCATTCGGAGGCTAAGAACTGGCTATCCTAGACTTAGATCGATAATTCTTACTGTGATAATTGTCAAGTTATTGAACATGTCCATCATTTACTTTTTGACTGCGAAAAAATATGAAAGTGAGAAAGACCGAAAACTTAAACAAGGCGGAATACAACAATAATGTTGACTTAAAATCGCTTCTAAATGTGTGGAACAACCAAAAAATTCGATACTATTAAATGGAGAATTCTGTACACATTTTTAGCCACACAAGTGCTCAACTTTAAATTTCTTTCATTTATTTTGCATTCTTGTTTTCCATCATGAACTTTTATTAATATGAATTTGTTCCTTTAGAAGCTTAAACATTTTTTTTTTTGGCAGATCTGCAGTATATGCTGTTCAGGCTCCATATTTTTTAACACAATGCAGTAATACATATATGATTATTAATTCAAAAAAATAAAATTTCATAAAATACATATATGTTTAAAAATATAATTTTTCGGTTATGTAGTTTTAAGGCATTATTGTCCTATCTTTGAACCAGGAGCAGATCCAAAAAATGTCTTTAGGGGGGAGAAAGGGGTCTGTTGGCAAAAAAATGGGTTTCACAACTTTATTAGGCCTTTCAGTCAAAAAATATTTCTAAATTATTTTTCTTTTTGACACAGAAGCAATTTAATAAAATATGATTATACCCATTCCTCGATTTACATGGTAGATAAGTTCCTTATACTATAGATAAGTTCCAGGATATCACCATATGAATTGATACTGTACAAATAGAGACCAACTAAGGAAAAAATGGGGATTGGTTCCAAAAAAAAATACTTGTTATGAATAAAACTTGAAAGTTTTATATATTTATATATTAATATAAAAAACTCAAATCTATCTCTGATTATCAGTCTCGCATCTGATTTTATTATCAATAAAAGAAAATGAGTCATTATATTTACTTATATTATTCCTATCAGATACATTATTAAAGTGGCAAAAACTAGAAATAGCCATTATAACCGATGCATCATCAACCGAAGTCAAACTTTGTTCATTTACTTCATGTTTTAATTCACTATGATGTTCCACCACAGCTAATGCATAATTTACAGTTTTGAAAATTGCCATTCCTTCTGTTTTCCACACACATATAAGGATTTATCATTGGATTCTTCAATTTCTCTAGCTCACCACATCAAAAGTGGTGATAGAAGGGTAGTCACTAATCCCTTAAACAGAGGAAGGCTGGTACAGGTTCTTACAAAACCTCTCCTTCAGAGAAATGCGATCTTAATGATTGACTATAAATTATTATTGTACAACATGGTCATTTGTCCGATGATAACTTATGCTTCCCCTATATAGGCGAACCTCCATGAATGTACGCAATTTTCAGGTCTTGCAAAACAAAATATTGAGATCTGCGTTGATGCCCCTTGGTTTGTTACTTCATAAAAACTTGAGCATTGACCACATATATACTCATATTAAATGCATCTCAAAAAGGTTTTTTGAAGCTGTTAAAAATAATCCTAATGAGATTATTTCTTCTTTGCTTAATTAGATCATAATGTTCTTAATAAGTACAAGAGTCCTAAAATTATGGCTTTTTCTGAGGTAAGTTACTAATTTTTGGTATGCATGTGCATGATACATGCTATTTTTAGCTGTGTTTTATGTTAGCCTCTAGGGTAAAGTGACCAGATTTTAACATTGGTAAAGCGGGACACCATGAGCGGTCACCATTGGTAAGCGGGACACCATATTTTATTCTTAGTTTATAAATTAAATTAATTTGATTGTTATAAAGTAACTATATTTTAAAAATTATTTTAATTTTAATCCTATGTTTCTTTCTAAATAATAACAATACTAACTTGTATTATTTTTCCTCTGAATTTGCCGTAACGTAAGTCGTAAGTGTCACTTACAAGGCCGGCGCTAGACTTTTTGCCGCCACTATAAAATATAAATAATACGAGTACTGTCTGCTAAATTCAAGAAAATTTATGAAATAAATAAGTAAATTACTTACCTAAATTATCTGAATAGCTGATTTGTTGACATCACTTGTTTAACTAGCACGCAGTACGGTCATTGTTCATTAAGTCTAAACAATGGTGGTCGAATTCTAACAACTGATCAACAATGCGAACTTTGATAAGCAGTTCTCGATAATCAGTTCTCAACCATTATTTCTTATTATTAAAGTTTAACATTATAAAATTAACAAAAATAATATAAAACTCATATCCTGGAGAAATAGCCACATGGCCGCCGAAAACCGTATATTCCCTTCCCGTTCTCCCGCCGTTCCCTAGCTTGTCGTGCATTCTTTCCAAAAATCGGGACTTTTTTAAAACGCCGCGGGACGCGGGACAAATTGTTAAAAATCGGGACTGTCCCGCCAAAAGCGGGATGTCTGGTCACCTTACTCTAGGGGCCCACCCACAGTGGTTTACTTGTTATATGTTTTTACTTATGCCAACTGGGCTTGTTCTCAGATGGAAATGGGTAATGTTTTACCTAGAACATCGCATGTCCATACACGTATATGTGCTTCTGACATAGAAGAGATTGGGGTCATTAACCCTTCCAGTGTCCAGGACATATATATATATCCATTTTTAGTACAACAAAAAAAATTTTTTAAATAAAAATTGCAGTATGATTTTTTTATAGATAACTTATAAAAATATATAATTCAGGCTTGATAAATAGTATTTTCCTTTTTTTCATTTGATGTATATTTTATTAATGTATGACATAAATAAATTGTTAAAGCCATCTGATTGGCATTTCTTAGAAGTGATAAAAGATATTGCCAATTTGTTAAAGCTCATTAACTCTCAGGTACTCCCTGCTGAAACAATCCCCTTATTTAAGCTCAGAAGTTTGATTTGAACTATTATCAACAAATTTTTCCTTCAAATTTCTAAAATCTCTTGATAATTAACAAAAAAATGCTGTTTTTAAAAATTCAAGATTTTGGAAGTAATTATGAAATATGTACCATTTTTTTTGGTATACCACTGTAAAAATTTTATTAAAATTAATACGTTACTATAATGCTCAAATTTTGTACTTATATAAAATTTAGTATTAAATTCTCTTTAATATGGTGAATAACATAACTTATTTCTGTTGATTAGTTATTTATTAAAACTATTCTAAAGTTGACTTGTTTATTGGACTCGCAACAAGCCAGGATTTTTCGCAAAGTATGGTATGGAGAAGAAAATTATAAAATGGAAGAAACATTTAAACAAGAATTTTTTTTTTTTTGTTATTCAGAAATAAATAGCACTTCTATTCATGTGCATTATAATCATTTCTATCTTGTGCATGTTTTAAATAAATTTTTGTGTTGCTAGATGCATGTTTTTACTACATGACTCTGAAAAAAGTCCTATTAAAACAAAACTAGTAGTCTTTTTGTTAAATATTTTATTTTCAGAAAATCCAGAATTAAATGCTGATTTATTTGACTAATAACATGCAATAATTCCTTTCATTAGTTATTTGGCAAAAAAAGTTCTAAAGTTAAATTTGTCCTCTGGATGTAAGACGTTTTTCAGGCTGGATACTCGAAGGGTTAACAAGCAGCAAAATGCCATCTGAGAATCTCCCTTTTCAAACTATAAGTGGCATTTGTGGAAGCTTTGCTGACCAATGAAACTTACCTTTAGCTGCTCAGGTGGGTTTGGTCATTTGAGGAGTGAACAGGTTGTAGAGTTTCTTGCTGCCCTGTGGTGGAGGTGTAGTGGTGCTAGTGGTCAACACTAATTGTTGACCCATCTGGAGCAAAATTGGATATCTGCTGTCCCTTTAGATCTGCCATTAGCTCACTCAGCTTTACAGCAGCTGTGGTTAGCTTATTGGCAGATAATCCGCATGGTGCAGTGTGACTTGGATGTTTGTACTAAATAGAAAGGAACAGGTCAACCCAGGTATACGACAAGAATAGAACATATGCATTTATTTTTTAGAGTATTTTTGGAATTGGAACATCTATATTTAGGTGCATAATTAAATAATTTTACCAATTCCTAATATCAATTAAAAATATATTTTTTGTTCCTAATCAAGATATTTCCTCGATTCCTTAAAAGTATTTTTTTTTGTCTTATTCCTTTAAAATGTATGTTTTCGTCTTTAAATTCAGAATTTTGCCCTGTTGTTCTTAAAGAATTTTTTTAGTGCCTCTTCAATAAGAGTGGTTATGGACAGTCCTGATCTAAAGGGAAACAAAATGAATATGAAACTAAATTGGAACTCTACTGATAATATTAATGAAATAAGGGAATTCTTTAGCATTCTTTAATTTTGAGAATTTAAAAACTCCCTCACTTAAAAGATTATTGTTCTGATAATCCCATTTTGGGAAATCAAATGACCAAATTCATCATGTCTCTTGATATTTTTTGATGATCCTGAGGTATCTTAACCTGTCTGATCAAAATTGCCATGAGCTTAAATATAATGCATTCAATAGATTCATAAATGTGAATAATTTTCCCCCCATTCTCCTTTTGGCTCTAGGGGGGTATCCCCCCTGGATCTGCCACTGCTTTGAACTGAATGAGAATTCAGTGACTGATTGCAATATTGATATGCTTTAATTTTATTGTTTACTGTTTAGAATGCATATAAGAAGATAGGTTTAAAAAAATTAATATACATATATTTGTTTCCTTTGTGAGGCCTTTTATATCCACCATAAAACATTTTTGATAGCATATATTACATACGGAAACTTGATTCCACACATAAAACCTCATAATTTAAGAGACCTATGAATGACAACATTTTTTTTTAAATAATGCATATTACTAAACACCAAAATCTAGGAATATGTAAGAACAAGAAATAAAAATAAATTTAATTATCTATTTCTTGACTACTATAGTGTTTAAGAAATCAATTGTAATATATTGACTGCTGCAGCCAATCAACCCATTTTCATCCTTATGACCATGACTCCATATTATCTGGGTTAATCTATGGTTATGCTAATCTCTATTATTATTAGATTTTTAAGCTGGATTTTTATTCGTTTTTACTAACCTTCATTGAACATCTTTCAGTTTATTAATTGTTTTTCAGTGTAAATAGTTTGCATTGTACTTGGTTTTGTTTCCTTGCAGAATGTTTCAGCAAAGACTACCATATGAACTGCTATCCAGCTTAGCAAATTCTTTGCTTGATGATACAGTGTTTGAAATTGTAAGAGGTCTAAAGGAAATTCAACACATGACAGAGAAACATTTATTTGAAAAGAGGATGAAAGTTATCAGTTCACATAAAGGTGCATATAGTTGTTTCTCAAAACTGAATACCTTATTAACAATATATGGTTAGAAAAGTTTTTCTGGTGGTAGTGGAGGTTAGGGGGTGCAAATCTAAAAGTGGTGAAGTGTAAAAAGTTAAGTACATGTTGTTTTTTTTTAGTTCTAGTGAAGTTTATAATTGCATGTAATAGAAGTAAGTATATTAAAAATTAACACATACACAAATTAATTTTTTTAGAGCAGGAACACATGTTGTGTATAAAATAAGTTTTGGATCAAAAATGCAATTTTTTTAATTATTAAAAGTGCTGAAATTTCTATAGTTAAGTTATCAGTAGAACAAAACATTCAGTTACACAGTATTGCCATATATTGCTATGTATTGTAGATTATCAGTAGACCAAAATATTCAATTAAATTTCTACAATTTCATTTCATAAATCAGCTAAGATATTTAACCCTTCCAGGGTCCCCAATAAATATAGATGTTGACAGAACCAAAAATAAGAGGCCCAAGACTTCTATGTTCATTTTTATTACAAAGCAAAAAACTTCAATTCTTAAAAATTGGAAATTGTCATTTAAAATGGTTTTTTACATATATCTTATAAAAATACATAATTCAAGCTTGAAAACTAATATTTTATTTTTTCATTTGATGCATATTTTATTCAGTTACAATATAAATTTGTTAAAGCCATCTGATTGCCATTTTTTAGAAGTGCTATATGGCATTGCCAATTTGTTACTTAACATTACCCTGGAGGGATGGAGTTTTAATGATATTAGTTGAAATTTCAAGAGATTACTCATGGTCTGTTAACGGACAGTTAATCAGCAACCAGCAGCTGAATATACACCGAAAAGCCAAAACATTATGACCAGCATGACTTTGAGACCTGCAGTTTTTGAGACTAGCGTGTCTTTGCAAACTGCAGATCGAAGCAACTGCAGTTTCGAATCTACTGCAGATAAATGACAGCACGTGAAGGTCATGAAACAGTATAATAACACCTGATACTGATCTCTGTTTATCAGTGTTATTCTTGTTCTTCAGATGGAAAAGGCAGCAGACTTAAGTGAGTTTGGCAAAGGCCAAATTGTAATGGCCAGACAACTGGATCAGAGCATTTCCAAGATGGCAAGGTTTGTGGTGTGCTCACGGTCAGCTTTAATAAGTACTTTCAAAAAGTGGTCTGAGGAGGAAAAACAACGAACCGCTAGCAAGGTATAGGCTGACCATGACTCATCAATGTTAAGCTGAGCGAAGGCTATCCTCTATGGTACGAGCCAACAGAAGGGTACTATGGCACAACTTGCCTCTAATTTGAACGCTGCTGACAGGAGTAATGTGTCACAACACATAATACATCGAACCCTGTTGAAAATGGGGCTGCATAACCACAGGCATCTCTGAGTGTCCATGCTAACCTTGGTTCACCGTTGAAATCATCATAGATGATTTCAACGGTGAAAAACAGTGAAAATCATCTATGATGATTTCAGTGCTGAAAAACAGCTCAGTCAGTAATGGGAACTCAAGCATCAAAACGACCTTGAATGATTGGAAGAAGGTCGTCTGGTCCGATGAATCTCATTTCCTGTTGCACCATGTAGATGGTCAGGTACATGTGCGTCATTTATCTGGGAAATGTTGGCACCAGGATGCACTGTGGAACGAAAACAAGCCGGTGGAGGAAGTATAATGCTTTGGGCAATGTTCTGCTGGGAAACCCTGGGTCCAGTCATTCATGTTCAGGAAGCTGTGATGTCTACCACCTAACTAAACAACATTGCAGACTAGGTATACCCATTCATGGCAAAGGTATTCCCTTCTAGTTGTGCCTTCTTTCAGCAGGATAATTTGCCATGCCACACTGTCTGGATTGTTCGAGAATGGTTTATGGAGTATGAAAATATCCAGATATTGCCCTGGCCTCCAAATTCCCCAGATATCGATTCAATCAAGCATCTGTGGATTGTGTTGGAACAACATATCCTATCTGCAGCAGCTCAACCACATAACTAACAAGAGCTAAAGGATCTGCTGGTAACATGTTGGTACCAGATACCACAAGACACCTTTAGAAATCTTGTAGTGTCCATGCCTCACTGGGTAAGAGCTGTTTTGGTGTCATGTGGATGTAGCATCATATTAGGCAGGTGATCATAATGTTTTGGCTCTTCAGTGTATAAGATTACCTTATGCATGGGAGGGGCAATGGACTTAAGTGAGTTTGACAAAGGCCAAATTCTAATGGCCAGATGACTAGATCAGAGCATTTCCAAGATGGCAAGGCTTATGGGGTGCTCATGGTCAGCCGTGGTTAGTACTTTCGAAAAGTGGTCCGAGGAGGAAAAAACCAACAAACCGCCAGCAAGGTATGGGCTGACCACAGCTCATCAATGTTAGAGCTGAGTGAAGGCTATCCTGTATGGTATGAGTGATCCTGTATGGTCTGTAACAGAAGGGATACTGTGGTGCAACTTGCTTATAATTTGAATGCTGGTGACAGGAGTAATGTGTCACAACACATAGTACATCAAACCCTGCTGGAAAACAGCTCAGTCAGTAGCATGCCAGGCTTGTAATATGTAGTTCCCAGGTTCGAGTTCCAGCTGGGTCAGCATTGAGATTTATTTCTGCAAAATTCCCCACCCTGCTCATGGTCAGTAGTAGTCACAGATGGGCTTGAAAAGATGACCATCTGTTGGATGGGACATTAAGCTGTGGAGAGAGTTTTGGGGAGAGTCATACCCTGTGTTTGTTGGAGAGTCATACCCTGTGCACCTTAAAGAACACACTGGATGGCCTTGACAGGAGGCTACAATCTGTCTCCAAAAGCTGTTCCACTGGATCCCCTCCCCCAACCTTCTCTGAGCCTTCGGGTTCCTTGTGATGTGGCCATTTAGCCCGTGGTGTGCAAAAAAGTGCCACTCGGAGGTAAAATGACTCAACATTACTCTTTGCTGAAGCAACCCCTGTTTTCAGCTCAAGTTGATTTGAACTATTATCAACAAATTTTTCCTTAAAGTTTTGAAAATATTCAAATAATTGTTTTAAAAAAATTGCTATTTTTAAAAATGGACGATTTTAGAAGTAATTATGAAGTTTGAAACTCAGGGGTTCCTCCCCCCATTTTACACTCTTTTTCTACCTTAAACATACTTCTGTATTTCTAGAATTATTTTTATCATTTATATAGTTTATCACAGCATTCTCTGCATAGTTTCACTCCTTAAAACAAAACTACATCTTAAGAAGCCTCCTGAGGCATAAAAGTAACTGACCAGCAAGAACAGCTGCTAGTAATTAAACACGTTTTTATGCTCTTTGTCTCGTCTGGTCACTGTCTTGATGGGGGATTGTTTTCAGGATTGGAAAGTCAAATTTTTGGAAAATTCAGAATTAAATGCTGATTAATTTGGCATATAACTTGCCATAATTCCTTTCATTAGTTATTTGGCAAAAAAAAGTAAAAAAAAATTTTTTTGGCTTATTGTAGTAAAAAAAATAGCTGGGCCTCCAGATGTAAATCAGTATTTCAGATATGGACCCTGGAAGGTTTAATAATTCATAATCACAGTATAGATAATCCCAATTTATGTAATGGTTTCAGTTCCAGTAACTCTTATGTAAGGTGAATTTTACATATATTGGAAATTACCATAAATATGTACATTTGTCATATTATATACTACTTTGATGATATTCAACAAGTTGTAAAAATCATTGAACTAGTGGCTAACATACTTAATTTATAAATGAAAGCTTGTTCAGAAAAAATATATGCATATAATAATTTTATTAAATCGAATAATTAAAAATAATTTAAAATTCAACTTCACATGTTTTTATTCCTAGTGTTGGCTGATCATGTGAAGGGGCAGAAATGGTGATAGGATGCTGGGTTTTAATCTGAGTGAATATAAATGTAATTTCAATACTTTTTGCATATTCTACCCAAGTATTTCTCTAACCTTTAACGCCCAGAACGGCCCAAAATGGCCGAGATTTTTAAATGGACTAGTCCAAGTAGTGCTGTATTTTTATCTTTACTACCCTCTATCTTTTTCTCAGATTTCTTGGGTGTTAAAGGGTTAATGAACAATGAAGCACTTGGCTTCATTCTTTCTCATGGAGTACTAAATGCAAATTTCTGATGGTAATGAAGAGGAGGATGGTGCTAGGGTTTTAGGAAATCTACCTTAAACTGACTACAAGCCCATGTATTAGAGGTGCTGATGAAGTTAAAGCTTGTGGTAGTCAATTAACCTTCCTTATGAACTTACCAAGAATCTGTCGCTAATGTAAATTTATGCAACCCCAGAAGCTTTATAAATTTATTTTCAGAAGTGTTGTACAAAGTTGAATTTTCATGAGTTGTCTTGCATAACCCAAGGAATGTCTGTACAGTTATAAACAAATATTGGCAAATTATATTTTTTTAAAGGTTTTATCTCTTTAAACTGTTGCTCCCAGCCTTTTTTTTTTTTGCCAAACACCCTCTTTTGCCATGTATTATTTTTAATGCCCCATTTATGAAAGGTTATGTAAATCTAAGAAGTGTTTGCTATTCTATTTAAACTGTCCACAAAAAAACAAGAAAATACTTCCACAAATTTCCAAAATGTCTTCTAGGGGATGGGGGCAGTAGTGCCTTCTTTGGAAACCATTGTATTAAAGCAAACTCTCTAAAAATCATCCCTTTAAAATTTTTAATGATTTGACAATTGCAATATTGTTAGTTAACACTTCAATGCATTTCAGAATAGGTGCCAATATTATAACATTCACTATAATTGTTTGCAAAGTTAAAGTTCCACTAGTTTGTCAATATGAAAGTTCTTTTATATTTGCATAATGAGTTAATAACCTGAAAAACAATGACTTACAGATTACACTACTGGTCATGTTGGTATCAATATTACCAGGCAAAGTCAGTCCATGTAAGCATTGAAAGCACTGCTTGTCTATCCCTAACGAAACACTCTTGCTAACTCTTAAAAATATTTTAAAATTCATAAACCAATATAAAAATTTGAAATGATATCAATATATTTTTTATTATATAAATGAATTTTGACAGTCATGGTTGTATTTCATATTATTCTAATGAGAGAGGGCAAAGAGGAAGTTTTATGCATTCCATGTGAAAAATAAGCCAAATTTGAACTGCCTATGGGTAGAACCTTTTGACCTCCCGTCATTTTCAAAGTAGCTTGCCTAGCTCCCAAGCTCACTGATCATCCTGCATATTCATGTACATAATGTGAAAACTTGCTAAGTCACACCATGGTATCTGGTGATGTATTTGGCATGTAATAGCAGCAGATCATAGTGATCAGGTTACATCATCAAGGTAGAAAAATTACATAACCAAAGCTGTTTTGCCTTTGGAGGTATCATTGGCTTCAGTGGTAAGTTTTCTTTTGAGATTAATAAAAAATAATTACTCTTCAAGTAGCTGCTTGCCACAGAGATCTGACAGGAGCCTAACAGTATAATTTGCCATAGAGAAGATCTTTGTTGAAGGTGAGACTTCAGCAAAAGGACAATGCAAGAAAGAAAATCTGGGTCTCATTGATTAGTAGCCAAGACACTAGCCCATCATTATGGTATGCACCCAATTCTGTTTTTACACAATAGATTGGTTCCTGAAAAAAACATGCAAAAAAAGACAAACATGTAAAAAAAATACAGTGCATATGAAAAAATAGAAGATTGTCTCCAGACATGAAAACCCAGTACAAATAATAAGTTGTTTTCAAACAAATCATATCAAAATCTTTAATTAAATCTTTGATTTTTATTCATTTAAACATATTTTTTATTTTATAAATTTATAAAGATAATTATATGTACATAGTAAATTATCCTTCAAGAAGAAATAATAATGTCAAAGAAATCTTTGGCATGAAAGAGAGTCTTTGAATAAATTCAAAGAAAATAATATGTCACTAATTCAAGAATACAAAAGTGCGAAAAAGTGACTTAAATATGCTTATTAACTAAATTTTATTCGTTGTCACTTTCTGACAATAGACACATTCGTTTGCATAACACTGGAATTAAATCACTTTCATCATTTGAAACATTTTGGCCATCATGTTCATACTCTAATGGTGGAATGCTCTCTGTGGCATGAGGAACCAAATTATCACTTGTTTCCAGTGATTCTGAAGTTTGATTAATTTTGACAATGAACTCTGTAATCAATTGTTGAGATCCTGCTTTGACTAGATCTTTGTATAATTTTTGATAGCGTGCCATACATGACTTCAGTTCATGTTTAAACTGCTCAGCTCGTTCGACAATGGGATCATGTATAAGAAAATGACTTTCCAATTTACTAGCCATTTGAAGCCCTTTAATTAAACCTGCAGTGAGTGAAACATCTTCATCACCATTACTTTTTTCTTTTTCATCAGGAGTCTCAAGGATAACTTCTATTATCTTTGTCAAGTATTATTTCGTCTTCACTAAGAGCTTAGTGTTTTATCCTTGTCTAGTTTATTCAAAATGTATTGGAATGGTTGTCTTACATAGTAAGTTTTAAATTAGCAATTATACCCTGGTTTAGTGGTTGTATTAAGGATGTCATATTAGACAGCAGAAAACAAAATTGCACATTTGAGTATTGCAAAACAGGATGGCGAGGCGCATTGTCTATAATCAATAGAACTTTAAATTCGAGATTTTTTTCATTCAAATGGCATTTAACTTCTGGAACCATTCATTAAAAATTTCTTTTGTAGCCTAAGCTTTTTTGTTTGCCATCCATTATACTGGCAATTTATTCAAATATACACCTTTCATTGACTGTGGTCTTGGGGATCAATTGATGAGCAGCGGTTTTAACATACAATTTCCTGA
This sequence comes from Ryuthela nishihirai, assembly GCA_038380435.1. NCBI lineage: Eukaryota > Metazoa > Arthropoda > Arachnida > Araneae > Heptathelidae > Ryuthela > Ryuthela nishihirai. The sequence goes on along the minus strand of JAWZYU010000017.1, from coordinate 42,701,454 downwards.
AGTGTTGCTGCAAAATAAAAAGGTCACACAATCCTTAGCTGTTTTGAAGCCACCAACAGTTTTTTGTGATTTTGCTCAGCAGGTTCTACTCGGTATTTTTTTTTTCCAAAAAAGACCAGTTTCATATGCAAACTTGATCAGGAGTGTATCCACCATCTTCAATGATTTGGGCCAATTTTCGACAAAATTCTTTAGCAGCTGACTCATCTGCAGATGCAACTTCACCTTTTAGCTTTACATTATGAAATGTGTGTCTTTGAAGAAATCCTGCAAGCCAACCTGTACATGCAGAAAATTCCTAATTTTTGTTTAACTGAGCTGATGTGGTTGGTTCCATTTCTTATATCTGCTTATATATTCGTAATGCCATCTGTTTGATGGTATTTCCATCTAGAGGTATTGTTTTTTGCGAGTTATCTTCTATCAACATTACTAGTGCTTTTTCCATTTTCACTTTTACAATATCTCTCGTGTACAATGACAACTTAATGCTCAATTTTGTTCCAGAAAGCACAGATTTTCTAATAGCATCTACATTTTTCTTGATGGTTCTTACGGTTGCTTCGTTCAAACCAAAATATTTACCTATGGATGTTGAATGTTCTCCAGTTGCAAGACAATCTAAAATTTAGATCTTAGTATCCAAAGGGGGCGGGGTGGCTCAGTCGGTAGCGCGCCAGGCTCGTAATCTGTAGTTCCCAGGTTCAAGTCCCAGCTGGGTCAGCGTTGAGATTTATCTCCGCAAATTCCCCGCCCTGCCCACGGTCAGTAGGAGACACCGATGGGCTTGGAAAGGCCGCCGTCCGTCAGATGGGACGTTAAGCCATGACCCCGTGTGTCGTAGAGCCATACCCTGTGCACGTTAAAGAACATGCTAGATGACCTTGACGGGAGGCTACCATCTGTCTCCCAACAGCTGTTCCAGTGGGTCCCCTCCCCCAACCTTCTCTGAGCCTTCGGGGTCCATGTGACCTGGCCATTTAGCCCATGGTGTGCAAAAAAGTGCCGCTCAGAGGTAAAACAACCCAACCCTAGTATCCAAAGAGATCGCTTTCCTTTTCTGCTTTTGTATAGTTGAATTATCCGACATCATGATAAAGCTTACGAAAAATAGTTGAATTGTAGTTAATAAATCAGATGATGAAAAATTGTAAATTACCTATCTACAAAATTTAATAAATTTATATTACGCACACAAAACTTCAAAAAAATATTTTTTTTTAATATTTCTTCTGTTAAACATCTAAACACTTCTAACTTTAAACATGAAATGAGAGACCAAGACTAACGTATGTATTGAAGTGTCATGTAACAATGCCTTGTTCAATGTAACATTACATTGTTGAATGTAACTAAACTCATATTGACAAAATAATGAAACTTGAATGATGGACAAACAATTACAGTGAATAACTGTAATATTGGTATTTACTTCAAAGTTCCACAGAGGTCCTTCTCTTTTTTTCTCAAAGTTGAGAAAACAGAATGAGGGAAAAGCATGAAGTGTCGGACTAATGATATTGTGGATGTCAAATCATTAGTCCAGAACTTTTAAAGGGATTGGTTTTTAGAGTGTGCATCCTTTTAAAAAGCTTCTCTCTCAAAGCAATCTGTCAACACATATTTACTCTGTATAGTGATAATATGGGTAAAAAATTAGCTGTATTTCATTACATTTAAATGCTAATTTATTGTTTGTTTCATAAGTTTTACTGTGAATTTTTTTGTTTTAAAATTAAAGCTACTAGAAGTCTAACCCTTAATGTACAGGAGACTATTTGCATTGAAGCATTCATGTTCTCTGGTGTGGGAAGCCTGTATTCAGCATTGCCATACTGGATTACAAAAACATCCATTTTAAACTTTGCCTGTTGGTTTCCTAGAAAATCTGAAATTTAGACTTCTAATTATATACCACAAAATTTACAAATAGCAGATTAATATTATATCTTTAAATTACTAATTTTACCAAACTAAAATTGCTGAAGGTAACTCACATATCTAAAGCAGATTAATATGTATGTGTAAGCATTACAATACATTCAGTTATGGCCAAGTGATCACAAATAATCTGAATGAAAGATTTGAAAACATTAAATGTAAGTCAGTGACATAGAAGACTGCAGACATCTTTATACTTAGTTTTTTAAGCAGCTAGCAACCAATATTAAATGATATTTCCATACAGAAATAAAGGTTTTAAATTTTGCCACCTCCCTCAATACATATTCAGAAATAGTAACTTTGATATTTTGACATCCTCTCTCCTCCATTTAAAAAAAAAATTGAAAAAAAGAGAAGCTTGCACAGAAAATATAGTTCTATAGTTTAGCAGCTTTCTCGACCTTCTTAGCCATACTACGAAGCCAAAGATTTTAGATAACTTTCAATCAATCTCTTAAACATCTGTTAAGTTCTCTATGATATTATCTTTTAAGACTAATATTTGATAATTTATTTTTATCCTATATTTGTTTAAAAAACAAGCTGCATTGTCTTAATCATTCAGGTGATTCCTTCTTTTTTGCATCTCTTTACCCAAAACTGTGCTGTTAAAAGTATAATCTGCTAATTAAAAAATCCTACTTTTAAACACACAAAGAGTTGTTTGCAAGGTTTGTAAAGTGTATACCAGTCTTTAATCTACAGAAATGGACTGAATTTGGAGTTATCTATAGATGTAGGAGAAACTACATACATAACATTGAAGATACTGTACTTGATGTGCAACAAGAACTATTTTGCTACTTTTCACAGGAAAGCACAAGTTTATGTTTTACTATATTTCAATGTGTCATTCATTTGATGTCTTTATCATTGCAAAGTGCACATGAATTAGAATTCTTTTCCTTTTATGTTTCATTTTACTGCTTTCTGAGATTTCAGAATTTTGCAATTTTTGGGATGGTTTTTACATTATATTGTACTTGCTGAATTTCATGACATGATGTTAAGAAAATAATCAGTTTTAATTATCACAAAATTCGCTGTATAAATTAAAAACTAAATGTTCTGAGTTACATCATTCAAAGATGGAAACCTGTACTAATATCATAGTCGGCTGTAAAATTGGATAGTGACAAATTAGCTGAGTAGCTTATATATATGTTAGCTCTCTTTAGATAGGTTTAAGGGCTACATGCTGTTGGTTGGATGTTAACTTATGTGAATCTGAATTCAAATCTAAAGTTCATTTACTATGAATATATTGCAAGAGCATCTAGCATACTTTGATGTTTATAGGTGTCAATATAGTCTCTTTTGTTGCATGGAGCTACTAGGATATTCCATCGTAGCTGTTGCAGGTGATTTGCTGTTGCTCCTTTACCATCATTGATTAAGCTAATATCGTTCTGTTTTTATATAATTGTTAAAAAAAATAATTTTTATATATTCTTGTTCGTTTGGTCACTTTTAACCCTTCCAGGGTCACGGATGTCTATAGACTTTTTTGTACATCACATGAAACTTTGATTTTTTTAATTTGCCATTTGAAAATGATCTTACATATGTATTTTAAAAATACATATTCAAGCTTGAAAAATAATGTTTTCTTTTTTCATTTGATGCATATTTTATTAAACTACAATATAAATAATACAATAAAGCCATCTGATTGTCATATTTTAGAAGTGCTATACTGTATTGTTGATTTGTTTGTTGTTACTGTATATTGAACAATCACCTGATTTAAGCTCACAAGTTTGGTTTGAATTATTATCAACATATTTTTCCTTAAAGTTTTTGAAATCTCCTGATAATTAACAAAAAACTTATTTTTAAAAATGGGAGATTTTGGAAGTAATTATGAAATATGTACCTTTTTTTGGTGTACCACTGTAAAAAGTGTTATTAAAATTAATATGTTAGTACAATATTAAAATTTTTTCTTGAGTAAAATTCAGAATTAAATTCTCTTTAATATGGTGTGTAACATGACAGTTTCTGTTGATTAGTTATTTATTAAAAATGTTCTAAAGTTGACTTGTTTATTGGACTCTGCAACAAGCCTGGACTTTTCTCAAAGTATGGTATGAAGAAGAAAATTACAGAATCGAAAAATCATTTACTTTGAACAATATATTTTTTTGTTATTCAGAAAGACTTTCTATTCATGTGTATTATAATCATTTCTGTATATTAATGTTTTTTAAATAAATTTTTATTTGTGTTGCCAGATACATTTTTTGCTATATGACACTAAAAAAGTCCTATTAAAATAAAACTTGTCATATTTTTTCCTAAATATTTCATTTTCAGAAAATCCAGAATTAAATACTGATTAATTTGCCATATAACATGTCATAATTCCTTTTATTAGTTATTTGGCAAAAAAGTTTTAAAGTTAATATTTTTTTTTGCCTGATCAGAGTGAAAAAAATAGCTGGACCTGGAAAGGGTTAAATGGAAAATTTTTTCTTCTTTAAGCAAAAATTTCAATATAAAGGGGATTAAATTCACAGAGACTATGGCACCAGTATTTTTTGTTCAAGTGCAAGGAAAATCAGCTTCAACACCCTGTCTTCCTTTGAAGTTAATATGAATTAAGTAAATGATATCATCATTGGCATATTTTACTTTTATTTTTTACTTTTTAGGACACGTATAGATAGGTATTTTTCAAAATTTTCTTAATTTATATATATTGTTCTTGAAATTTTTGAAGTACATATAGGAAGATAGGTTTGTAATTTATATATTTTATTTTTTGCTTTTTAGTGGCAACTTTGTATAAAATTTTGCCACTAAAAACACATGTTTCCACTACTTTAGAGGAAAAAATTTTTTTAGCTCATGTTACTCTGTGTATGATGAGCTTGGATGTTTTTTTTCTGTTTATTGTTGCTTTTGGACAGAGATCTCATCTTCCTCAGAAATCTCTGGCATGTTATACTAGCAGGCTACTGTCAGTTACATGAATAATTTTTGTTTAAATGTTCTAAAAACATCACATTAAAGTATTTTGCTTGCAGTCAAACTTTAGGGGGCCATTGTTTTCATTCATCCTTTGCCCTCAACAAAAAAGCAGAGGTTGTCTCAGTTGCACTAAGCTCCTAATCTGCATTTCCCAGGTTCAAGTCCCACTGTGCCAGCATTTAGATTTATCTTTGCTAATTCTCTCCCTGCCCTCAGTGAGAAAGGGGCACCAATGGCCTTGGAAAGGTTGTTGTCCTTCAGTTGAGATGTTAAGCCATGGCCCCATGTGTAGGAGAGCCATACTTTGTGCATGTTAAAGAACACCCTAGATGATATTGACTGGAAGCTACCATCTGTCCAGTGGGTAGCTTCCAGTCAATACAACTTCCAGTCCCCCAACTTTCTCTGAGCCATTAAGGTTCTTGTGACCTGGCCATTTAGCCCAATTATGCAAAAAAGTGCCATTCGGAGATAAAACAACCAAAAGCAAAAACACCACCCAACAAAAATAAAACATTCAAACATATCAAAATTCAACATTATGTACTGGTGGTAACTGGTGGATGAATGCTCATTAAATCAAAATTCAACACCAGTTTTCCAAACTTTCAATAATTCTGTTCCAAAGGAAAAAATGAGCAGAATGCACTGTAAAAATATACTTGTGTTTTGCCCCACAAAAGTTTAAAAATCTGCTCTGCATTTTAATATTTCCTTATTAGCATGCTAACATTTATTTACCTGTGATTAAATAAATAATGTGAACCTGAAAATCAGCAGCTTTTAAAATGGAAAACAAAGTTTTTGAAAACAATTACAATTTTTGCTGTGCAAATAATCTCCATGCTGCATGTAACAGTAATTGAATTTTTGGCCCTATATGGTAGTGTAATAGATAATTTTATTATAAAATAATATTAGTTTTAAAATAACAGCATATATTTTTATTGTAGTAAATTAAATTTGTACTTTTTTTTTACATATTTACACCCAATAGTTACTAAAGCAGAAATGTTAAAAAGGCACAAGGAAACTCTGGCCACAGAATCTCAAGTCCATCCACATAATGTAGCAGTACTGCAAACAAAGCAAGAACAAGAAAAAGAAGTAAGAAATTATTTTTGTTGAAATCACTACAGAAAATACTTCTTTATGCAAAAAATAGTGATACCCAAATGATATGGTAAAAAATGGTGATTCCAGATAGATGGGCATTTTTTCTTTGACATCAGTGGGTACATTTTGGTCATTGGCTCACTGCCTGAAAATCAAGTTTTTTTTTAAATATTTTGCTTCAGATCAGTGATTGGCAAACTATGGAGTATGGACCATGGGCCAAATCCCATAATTTTGTTTAATCCAGCCTGCAAAGTATTAGTGAATCCAGTAAACTGAATTGAAATTTTTAGCATTATATAATACTGTATTCTCATTAAAACTTACTTAGTCTGTGTTAAATTGAAATCTTTATATCCTTAGCATGATCAAATAATTTGAAAATAACAGTAAAAATTAAAATAACTTAGAATTCTCTGTCATTGAGCTATAAAATTTTTGTTTACCCTTCAAACTATTTGCATGTTATAAGTTTTTAGGAGTTTTGATCTACTACCAACACTTGAAAGCATTATGGACTTTATTTATGGTTAAAACTTATGAGTCTGGAACAATTGGGATTTCTTCTGTGCTGTTGACTAAATGTTTTCCCACAGTCAATCCACCTCATAGGCAGCAGCCTTCCCAGTTCATGTCAGTGTGTGCTGCGCACAGTGGAAGGCAAGCTTCTCTATGCTCTAATAAAAGAGTAATGAAGCAGTCATACCAGGTACACCAAGACCTGCTACAGCTGCCTCCCATCATGTTCACAGATCTGCTTGAAAGGCTCCACTATAGAGATGAAAAATGATACCAGACAGAAACATTTAAAGAAGATCCAGTGGCTAGCTGAAACCTCAAATATGCTTTTTGCCCTAATTTTAAACCCCTTGTTATTAATCTGTCTAATAAAAACTTCTACCATAACAAATTGGCTGCTCTGAAACATGACCCTAAATTTGGCCCATTTCATAGAAAATTAGACAAGATAAAGATCATCGTCAAAATTGAAAATTTTATCAATAATGCACCCAGACATCTTGAAGAGAATAAAATTAATGCTATGAGACAAAGTCTTCAAATTCATGTATTCCTGATAAAAGTCTTCCCCCTGCTTGGAATGAAATTTCTCCTATGTGTATTTTCAGGCCATAAAGAACATTAGAAACACCCCTGACATTGTTATCATATTAGCTGAAAAAACATGTCAGTTTGTTATCATGAAAAAAATGACTATGATGCAAAAGTTTTCGACTTTATAAATAGCTCCAATTTAGTAGTCTAAATGCTGACCCTACCACTAGCATCAAAGACAAGTGTGCAAAAGATCATCCCCCCAACATTCTTTCTAGAAAAGAATCTGCCCAAATTTTTTTCAAGCTTCATTTGTGATCACCCATTTTCCATAAAGTCTACAGCGGAATTTCTCAACAGACTTGAAGATCTGTCTGCATCCTCACAACAGCAGATTAGTCACACTTGACGTAGTCTCCTTATTCCCATCCACTCCAGTTTTTGATGCCATTATGTTATTTTTGGACAAAAATTATGGAAGCACAAAAATTTTCCCTTCCTGAAATCAACACCATTCATGAAGCTCTAGAACTAGTCACCAAAAACAATTATTTCCAATTCAGCAACAAAATCTAAGGCAGGACTCAGGGGCCCTTTCTGGCATTATGTCCAGGATTGTCCTTCAAGACCTCGAAACAAAATTATTCAACTCGACAGCAATTTTACCTGTTTTCTGGTGTTGCTATGTTGATATATTTTTAATTTGGAATGCAGCAATGAGCAATTAAACTGCCTCATTAATACAGCCAACAATATCTATCATACAATACATTTTACAAAGAAGGAGGAAAATAGCAGTGCCATCACCTATTTAGATGTTTTTATCCAAAAAGATGACACAGAAGCCTTGATGACAAAGTATATTGAAAACCTATTTATGTCTCCTCCATCATATGTGCAGACTTTTGTACACCCCATTGATATACAAAATTGCAGCCTTCCATTCTCTCATCCATAAGGCCTTCACAGTATCATCAAACAAGCATTTGCTTAAAAAAAGAGATTTGAAACATTCAATCCATTGCTGCACCCCATGGCTTTGACCCAACAACAATGGAAAAGCTAATCAATAAATATAGAAATGACAACAGAAGAGATTCGATTCTCCTCCAAATCACTGACTCCAAGCAGGCAACCTTTGCCAGATCTATATCTTGCTTTCCTGTTCTATGCAAATCAGTCTGCAAATTACTAGGAGCCAAAAAAAATCAAAATTATTTTCAGCCCAGCTCCAAAATTTGAAGAAAATTATAAAAAGGGACAGAGACAAATTTAGCCTCATTCAAAAATTGGGTGTATACAGATTTCCCCTCCATTTGCCAGATAATTCCATTGTCTACTCTATCAGAAAAACCATACATTCTCTAGAGGTTCACAGAGCATCAAACAAATGTCAGCCAAAACAAGCTAACGACTGTTGCTGCTGAACTGGCAATACAACACACAGCAACCATAGACTGGAAACACACCACACTGCTAGTATATGCATTCACTTACTACAGAACCATAATCCATGAGGCTATTGAAATAATGACCTCAGCCGTCCCCACCTGCAATTGAGACACTGGAATCACCCTTCACCACATGGAAAGAAGCTCTTAACAGCCCTAACATCACCATATAGTGTCACCACTGAAAACAGAGCACTGTGCTCTGAAAAGCTTCTGAGTTTTCTCCTAAAAACTTTTAACATGCAAATAGTTTGACAGATAAACTTAAAAAATTTATTGCTCAACAACAGAGAATTTCAAGTTATTTTAAATAATTTCTGAGCAAGGAGATCTTAGTCTGGTACCTAAACTTTGGCTTGTCTAAATATTGCATCTCACTACTGGCTTAGAAATAAAAAATTATTTCCCACCACTACTCTAAACATTCTTTTTCTAAATTTTCGTTTTTCATGATTCTATATTTTTTGAAAGGATGCACAAATATAATGTTACACGTATTATAGTTTGGTGAATATATGAAGACAAAATGTTATAAAATTAATAATCTTTTTTAAATTTTATATAATATTTTTATAATATTTAATTATTTTTGCACCCATAATTAATGAAAACATAATTTGAATGTTCATCTGCAAAAATATATTAAGGATTAAATGGGAAAAGTAAGCCTACATGGTATAAATGACCAACTTTAGTAGGAATGATATAGCCTAAAGCAATGGTTCTTAAACTGCAGGGGCCAACTATGCAGTATGGTGAATGCCTTACCCATATCCAGGTACAGATTAATGAGTTTCTCCACAAAATTTTTTTCCCTTTTGCTGTTATTTTTAGTTTGTGAGACAGTTCAGTTCTCACACTTTTATTTTCTTTATTTCATTTTGCAAGGACTAGGGTTCCTCAAACTTCTGTTTCCTTTTTTCTTTTATTAATTTGTGAGGACTTGGCTCACTGACTTAATGGGTATAGTACCCATGCATACCTGGTACTCTTGTTGAGCTCCATGGTGGGTGGGGCCAATGGTACTGAACTACTGTTCAAACACTATGATTTGCATTAGTGCAGTTGATTCAGGGTGATCAGGTACTTGGAAACATGTCCCCATTGTTTATCAGCAAGGATTTGGGAGGCCTTGTGGGACCACCAAAATCAATCAAGCGTCTAAGATTTTGTGACTTATTGGTGGAGACTGCATGCTCTAAACACTCCAAGCTCCTCCTCCAGGTAATAGCAATTAGTGGGATGGCCATCACTATGTTGCCCCATAAATTGCCGAATTCCTCTAATGGTGTCATCCCTGAGTGGAACCTGTTCAGAGTTTCTGAGGAGGAAATCCTCTCAAAGTTATCTGCCCAAGGAGTAACAGCAGCCCATCGGGATGAAAAATTAGTACCCACCAGGGTACTCGGACTTTCAATTCGCAAACCCTCCTACCTCCATTAAGGCAGGTTATTTACATGGCAAGTAACACTATATATTCCCAACCCTCTGTGCTGTTTCCAGTGTCGAAGATATGATCATGCCCACACAGCTTGACGAGGTGAACTTACCTGTACTCCCTGCAGCAGTCAGGATCACCTTGATCTGGACTGCACAGCTGAGACTGCAAGCTTCATAAATTGCAGTGATGCCCATTCTGCTTATTCCATTGACTTTCCAAACTGAAAAGAGAAAGAGGTTCAGCATGGGAAAACGATACAGAACTTCTCATGTACAGAGTCAAGAAAGACGTTGCTCTGCCACCTCTACCTGACAAACTTTACTACACTAGTGTGGCTGCTGCAAAACCTATCATTCCCACAGCATCCATGGCAGTGCAAATTGACATCAGTGTGCTACCATCTGTGTATTTCTCACCCACTATTAGGTACCTCTTGCAGCAGGCAAAACAAAAGTTGGTGTCCGACTTTGGTTTCCATTCCTGCTTCACTGCCTTCCACTTCCACCACTAGAAGGCTTCCTTCCAGACCTCAGACAGCCAGACCTTCCAAACTAAAGGGGTCAACCCACTAGGGCTGAAGAAAAAGTCAATTACCCCACCCCATATGGCGGTGTCTAATCCCTGTCCTTCGGATGATTCCCAGGACATGGATACAGACCATCATCACTGTCATCCTCAAGCAGCCATCTGCTATGGAGGTCCAACCAGATTGTGCAGTTTAGTTCTCCAAGCATATCGGCCCTGAGCTACATCTGCTGCAACTGGCCACTGCACATCGGTTCTAAACAAGGCCCTGTTTGACATTATCTGCCCACCACATCCTAGGTCTGCTGAATTGATCCTAGGTCTGCTACCTTCTTTATGAGGCCTTTAGACATATTGTTCATAAACCTATTTGCTAATCTACAATTATCAATATAGGCAACATAGCCAAACCAACAGAGTCTCTCTCTGCACAATATGCTGCTCAAAGGAGGTTGCCAACTGCTTTGCTTAACCTCATCATTACTTATCATTTTATCTTGGGCATTGAACCACCTAATGCCCAAGATACTGCATAATCATCTAGACTCAAAAACATCAAGTTTCCTGTTAGAACTAACCCTAGAAACCAACCCTAGAAAGAACCAAACTATTATACAGTCTAATTTTAGCCTGTAGGTGTATACGCCCTATTTCTCCACTCTCCATAGATTCTTAAAAGTCCCAGCAGCAATACCTGTTTGTCTGTTAATCTCATGTTGCATATCACCAGTATCTGTTACATAGCTCCCAAGATAATTAAACTGAGACACCTCCTCAAGAGTGGAGCTATTCAGATTTAACTGAATCACAGCCTGCCTGACCAATTTTCATCACTTTAGTTTTCTCTCTCTTTATCACCAAACCAACTCTACTACCAGTCTTATCAACAGCTCGAATCAAAGAGTTCATCTCATCAATATCATTTACCAAAAGGGCTAAATCATCAGCATAATCTAAATCAGAAATTTTCATATCTCCAGACCATTTAAGGCCAAAAACTATCCCTTGCAATGAATTTCGCATAACATAATCAATAACCAAACTAAAGAGAAAAGGAGACAAAATGCACCCTTGTCAAACACCAGAAACAATGCTAAACCAATTGCTACAAGACTTACCAACTCTCGCACATGACTGAGTGTTATTATAGAGAGCTTTCATTATGTTAACTAAGTCTGGTATACCATATGATCTCACAATCAACCACAAATTATGACGATCAACAGAGTCGAAATCCTTTTTGAAATCAACAAAGCTAGCAACCAAAGGTTTCTGAAACTCGAAACATTTCTCAAGAATCTGCCTAAGGAAAAATATCTGATCCACACATCCCCTACCACTTCTGAATCCACATTGCTCATCACGCAATTGACTGTCAACCAGATTCTTAATTCTATTAAGCACAATCATGGAATGAACTTTACCTGGAACGGAGATTAGGCTGATACCCCTATAGTTACCACAAGAACTGCGATCACCTTTTTTGAAAATAGGGATAATAATAGCTCTGGTAAAATCTTCAGGAACCATGACTTTATCATAAAAGTTATTCAAAATTTCAGTCATCCAAATAGTAACCGAAACATTCCCAGCTCTGAGCATTTCTGTAATAATTTCATCTACCCCTGGGGATTTATTAAGTTTAAGTTTATAAATAGCCAAAATAACTTCAGATTGTGTTATAGAGCCAACATTAATTCCCCAATACATTTATCATTACAAACAATGGGAGTAAAACTAACCACATTGTTTAGAACATCACTGAAATACTCAACCATGACAGAATCCTCACCTTCTATAACCTTACTTTGTTTATTCCTCAATCCCTGTATACTTGTCTGTTTTCTGCCACACGAAACTAACTAGCTGGTACAGCTCTCCCCTAGCTCTCCCCTAGCTGGTTCACTCAAATAATTCTGCCTCTTCTCCTTTTTTCCTAAAAGAGGGCCTATTTCTCCACTTAAAACTAACTTTTCTGCCACACAAAACTAACTAGCTGGTACAGCTCTCTGCTGTTGTGCTAACTGCTTCCTTGGCTTTGTCAGTTATTAAGTTCTCTTTAATGTTTTCTATTAGGACTAATAGGGTGTTGATTAAGGACATTCCTGCAGTTCATTCTTTCTTAAATAAGCACAAGTACCTTTCACTCAAATAATTCTGCCTCCTCTTCTCCTTTTTTCCTAAAAGAGTACTGTTAGTTTCCAAAAAAGCCTATTTACAATGGTCCCATTCTACCTCAACTTCAGTAGTAAGCAAATCATGACTGTCATAATGAATAAGTAACCTATCTTGGTAAGCATTAGATATAACGGTCTTTCAGAGCTTCAGAATTAAAGCTAAATTTTTTTAACCTTAGCACAACACTTCTTAAGTTATAGTTGCAAGACACTTAACAAGGTAATAGTCAGATCCAATTTCAGCTCCCCTATATGACCTGGTATTTCTAACAGAACTAGCCCATTTGCAGTTAATTAATATATAATTAATCATATTCTTATGCAGCCCACCTGATGAAACCCATGTGTACTTATGTATGTTGCGATGTTTGTAATAAGTGTTAGTTATTCTCAAACCATTAAGTTTTCTTAGCTGTAGAAGATGTTGCCCATTGCAGCTACCAATACCAAAAGGGCCTGTCTCCCCTCCCCAAGGTCAGAGTCAGTACCAACTTTGGCATTGAAGTCATCTAGAGCAAGGTTAATATCTCCTTGGCAGAATTCAAAATATCCCGAAGTTGTCCATAAAATCCTATCCTTCTCATCCTCATTGGCATCCAACATTCAAGTCTTTAATGCTTGTCTGAAATTTATCAGTAAGAAACCTTTCATTAATGCACTCATATCATAGAAGAGCATCACTAGTGTGTCTGCTGAGAAGCAGACCTATGCCTTGGAGATGATTTTTATCTTCCCTTCCTAAAAAGAGAAATTTAAGATTATTTTTTAGAATCTGACTTTTATATGTCCATCTGGTCTATTTCTAGCCAAGTATATCAAGGTTATAATAATGGAATTCTTGTATGAGGATACCAAGAGAATAATCTCCGTGCAGAATCCTCACATTCCAATCACCTATGGAGAGAAAATGATTAGTGGGATATTTAAAGAAACTATGTTTATTGAGAAAGGAAATGCTGACAATATCAAACAGACCCCTAATTGCAGGCATGGGACAAAGACCCGTTTCCCCACTACTAAAGGCTGAAGCCATTTAAACTCGAAGATGTCCTCCAATGTAGGATTTCACAATGCCCATAGAAGCAAAATTTCAGGTGCCTGCAATGACCTCTGCTCAGGATTATCCACTAGCTGATAAAAAAATATCCTGTGAATCTATTCACTTGGTGCTGTCAACCCACAAACAAACAGGACACACAACGGAAGATTTTCCCTCCACAGAAGCCGACCAGTGCAGCAAATTCAGGATCCATAATCAAGCTCAGAGCCTTATTCCAGTCTAGTTAGTATATATGGTCAGCATCAAGATCCTGTGTGGTTGACCTCTCCTCAGCAGGATCGAAAAAAAGAAAAGTAGCCATCGTTGTTCAGATCAGTAGGCTTCACTGATTTGGCCACCATCCCCTTCCATTCCCTTCCACAAGAGAGTATCTCTTTTGAAATACCACATTGTTTTTAATAAACCATCCTCAATGACAGTTAAATTAAACAGAAAACTGTTGTCTGCCCAATCTCCTAGGACCTGAGATGTCACATACCTACAATGGAATTGTCATGGATTCTGAGGAATACTGACATAAAGGTCCATCTGAGGGCACACGAACCCATCTGCATGCACCTGCAAGAAACTTACAGACAGTCACTGCTCCCATGATCTGACACTTTTCCCTGGTCCTCAACCAATAGCTCCTGGATCCTTCATTCTTACTGTTGAACAATGGTGTCGGTACCTACTTTCACTCCTCAATCTGCACCATTCACTGCCACTGATCTCACCATCTGTTCCTTCGATTTTTCCACTCTTTATATGGGAGGTAAAGGACAATCCATTTTCGAACTCCTATGTGACTTTAACCAACACCCGATCAGCCAGGAGCCAATCAATGTTGCAGTGGCAGAGATGACAGACTGTATTGTCTCAACTATTATTCAAACTTTGACATGGTCTCCTGGTTTGCAAAACCATGGTGGAATCCTGACTGCACCACAGCTTGTAAAGGATCAGAACAAGGCATGGGGGGGGGGGGGATTTGGAGATTACCTAGAAGCTATCAAGCCCATCAGAGTTAAAGCCCTTTTTGATCGCCACCAGTGCCAGAAGCAATCTAGGATTAAATATACGTGTTATAACACCGACTGAATGAGTGCTAAGGTCATATGGGATAAGGTCCGGAAGATAAGTTGGAACTACACATCCCACTCACTTGATCCTGGAGCACAATGGACAGGCTATTGCTGATCCCCAGCAATTGCCAACATTCTGGGGGAAAACATTTTCCTCCAGCTGGTGTTCTTCATACTCCCCAGAGTTTCTGGCCCTGAAGAGCAAGGCTGAACGCTCTCTACTATCCTTCTACTTGAATGGCCTGGAGGCTTGCAACAGGCCATTCACAGCAGAAAGGGGCAGGAGTGGCTCAGTCAGTAGCACGCCAGGCTGTAATCTGTAGTTCCCAGATTCAAGTCTCAGCTGAGTCAGTGTTGAGATGTATCTCTGCAAAATTCCCCACCCTACCCACTGTCAGTAGGGGACACCGACGGGCTTGGAAAGGCCGCCATCCTTCGGATGGGACATTAAGCCGTGGCCCTGTGTGCGGGAGAGCCATACCCTGTGCACGTTAAAGAACACGCTGGATGGCCTTGACGGGAGGCTACCATCTGTCTCCCAACAGTTGTTCCAGTGGGTCCCCTCCCCCAACCTTCTCTGAGCCTTTGGAGTGTATGTGACCTGGCCATTTAGCCCATGGTGTGCAAAAAAGTGCCGCTCAGAGGTAAAACAACCCAACTCACAGCAGAGGATCTTCACCTTGCTCTACACGCTTTTCATGTATCTGCTGTCAGGCCAGACCATGTCCATTATCCATGCTTCAACATCTCTCACCATCTAATAAGGATTGGCTGCTCCAACTTTTCAACCACATTTTTCTCCAGGAGCAGTTTTTGGACTCCTGTCAGGAGGCCATCATTTTGGCCTTCCCGAAGCCAGGAAAGGATCCCAAGATTCCTTCCATTACCATCCTATCATTTTAACAAGCTGCATGTGCAAGGTATTGGAAAGAATGGTAAATGCCAGATTCGTCTGGCATTTAGAACATCACAACCATCTTTCCTTCCAACACCCAGTGTGTCTTTCGCAGGCTCGGTCTACCATAGACCACCTGATCAACCTTGAATTGGCAATCAAGAATACATTTTTATGAAGAAAGCACCTGGTGTCCATTTTCTTCGACATCAAAAAAGCATACAACATGGTATGGAGATTCAGTATTCTTCATGACCTTCATGGCATTAGCTTCAAAGATCACATACTGATCTTCATTTCCAACTTTTTATCTTCTCGTTCTTTTTGTGTCCATATTGGGAAAACTCTGTTTCGGCCTTTCCCTCAAGAACAGAGGGTGCCATAAGGCTGCATCCTGCGTTTACACTTTACACTGCCAAAATAAATTCCATTACTCAACAACTTCCTCCCGGGGCGGGGGTGGTTCAGTCGGTAGCACTCCAGGCTCATAATCTGTAGTTCCCAGGTTCAAGTCCCAACTGGGTCAGCGTTGAGATTTATCTCTGCAAAATTCCCTGCCCTGCCCACAGTCAGTAGGGAACACCGATGGGCTTAGAAAGGCCGCCATCCATTGGATGGGACGTTAAGCTGTGGCCCCGTGTGTGGGAGAGCCATAACTTGTGCATGTTAAAGAACACGCTGGATGACTTGGACGGGAGGCTACCATCTGGTCGGTTGGAGTGGTATAAAGCATGGCCCAAACCCTGCTCCTCCACTACCAGTGACCCTTACCTGTATAAGGTTGGATAATGGTTTAACAATAAGCAAGATCACTTGGTTATTATGGGTTTTCTAAGACAATGGGTACTTTGTTTGGTGATCTCAGATTCAAAGTTTGTTAAGGTAGATGTACAAAACAGTGTCAGATAGTAATATTAGAAATGTTGTAAATATTTGTATGTATTCAGTATAATTGTTCATAGTTACACCTTCATGGTCACTGAACTGCTTTTTGGCTTCATTTTATCGCAGTAGTTGTGACAATTCTAGCGCTAGCTTAAAACTCTTGATCATTCTCTATGTAAAAAGTTACTATATATATAAAGATATGTAAGTTTGGCACAATTTATGTTATGACTTTAATGCAAGAAAAAATTTAGTTTAGAGAATCATGGTCAGATAAGAAGTAAATTTGTTTTTGAATCAAATATAATATTAAACAGTGATTTCAGAGTACATAAACTCTAGAACTAAGTACAAAGTATGTATAAGATGATGATGTATTAACATATTTTCTTTCTTTAAGGAATTGGAAAAATGGCATGAAGAAGAAGAAATTCGCTTGGATATGAAGATAATAATGGAACTAGATCAGGCAGTATGTTTTGTGTTTTAGATTTTTTTAAATTATATTCAGGATTGTAAAACTTTTATCCTTACCAACTGCAGGTGAGGTTCTATCTAGAAAATTTGTTCCTTATTCCAAAAATTTCTTTCATGAAAATGAACTGTATTTTTTAAAGGACCAAGTGAGTTGCACTATTTTTGCAGTTCTTAAACACATATTTGAAGACTAATGCAAAAAATACTGTTTTTTTCTTAAATTGGTTTTAATTGTAAAATGTTTAGCTAGTTGAACAGTGAAATAAGAAACCAAGTAATTTACAGTAAAAATATAAGAAAAAAAAGGAAAAGAAATGTTTTTATAATTATAATGATTATATTGATACAGGCAAGGAATTTTTTCTTTAGGAACTATATAGCAGAAATGAACAGAAATGTATCGTGTTGTGTACTAAAAGAAAGAGCATTTATTTCTGAATAATAAAATACAGAAAATTAAAAGGTAAATAAACATGTTGCAAGGTCTATCTGTATGTATTTTAAAAAGTACTAAATTCCTGTTTAAAGGGCGGGGGTGGCTCAGTCGGTAGCGCGCCAGGCTCGTAATCTGTAGTTCCCAGGTTCGAGTCCCAGCTGGGTCAGCGTTGAGATTTATCTCCGCAAAATTCCCCGCCCTGCCCACGGTCAGTAGGGGACACCGATGGGCTTGGAAAGGCCGTCGTCCGTCGGATGGGACGTTAAGCCGTGGCCCCGTGTGCGGGAGAGCCATACCCTGTGCACGTTAAAGAACACACTGGATGGCCTTGACGGGAGGCTACCATCTGTCTCCCAACAGCTGCTCCAGTGGGTCCCCTCCCCCAACCTTCTCTGAGCCTTCGGGGTCCATGTGACCTGGCCATTTAGCCCATGGTGTGCAAAAAAGTGCCGCTCAGAGGTTAAACAACCCAACCCAACCCTGTTTAAAGTTAAAATGTAAAAGCATTTTTTTTCCTTATATTTTTACTTATAGAAATTTTATGATCATTCTGGAATATTTTTCTCCCCAGAAAAAAAGATACACTACATTGACATATAAAGAATGAGCATAACTTGTATAGACTAAGCACTATATACAGGTTGTGTGCTATTATGGGAAACAGATCAGGAAGGTTTTCACATTACTGTCTCCACTGAGAATAAAATACTAAAGGGCTGTTGGATGAATTGGCAGTTTGGAAACCCAGCACTCAAAACCACCACTGACATTTTTCTCTTCACTAATAGCAGTATCCAAACACTACCCTCATTTTTGTGTATTGAGGCTGTATTATTGCCTAGGATGCTTAGCAAATTCACACTATATTTTTATATCAGGTAACCTTTCCAGTGTCCCACCTGAAAAACTGGTTTACAACAAAAGGCCCATCTTTTTTTCACTATGATCAGCCAAAAAAAAAATATATAACTTTTTTGCCAAATAACTAATGAAAGAAATTATGCATGTTATATGCCAAATTAAGCAGCATTTAATTTTCGATTTTTTGAAAGTGAAATATTTAACAAAAAGACTAGTATTTTTAATATTTTTTTTTACAATCATGTAGTAAAAAGATGCATGTGGCAATACAAATAAAGATTTATTTAAAAAAAAAATAGAAATGATTATAATGCCTTTGAATTGAAAGGCTATTTAAAAAACACATTTAAAAAGACCTTGTTCAGAAAATAAAAAAAACCCTTAAAGTTCTCTGTCAAGCTAATGACTGCCACTGCTGAGCTGGCAATACAACGTAAAATAACCATACATAAACCCACATAAAATACATACTAAATACAAATACCATAAAATACACACCAACATAATATACCCAGGCAATGCTGACAATGATTAGACTGAGAGCATGCCACACTTACTATGGAACCGTCGTCCTCAAGGCTATTGAAATAATGACCTGGAATCACCCTTCAGGATGTGGAAAGAAATTCTTAGCTGTAACATCACCACATAGTGTCACTTTCTGAAGATGGAGTGTTGTCCTTGCTTCAAAAAACTTCCGAGTTTGCTCCTTAAAATATTTTTAATATGCAAATAGTTTGAAAGATAAACTTCTAACTTTTATTGCTCAATGAAGACAACTTTCAGTTATTTTTAAGGAAAGGCTATTTATTTTTGAATAACCAAAAAAAGTTTTACTTGAAACAAGAAAATTACTCTCTTTTTATGTTTTATTTCTCGGTATTATGAGAAAAATCTAGACTTTTTACCAACTGTTCCAAGTTAAACAAGTCAACTTTATTGATTTTTTTTTTTTAACAAAAAAAAAAAATCAACTGAAATAGGTCATTTTATATATCAAATTAAACAGAATTAATTCTGAATTTTATGAAAATAAATTTAAACAAATTTTACAAGCATGTTAATTTAATAAGACTATTTCATAGTGATATAGCAAAAAACAGATCTTACTAAGCAATTAAGGTTTAATATTGGAAAACATTATGAATAAAAACAGTTAAATTATATAATAATTGAAAGGCAGTTTCTTCCTAAATAATATAATATTTACTTGAAACATGTTTTTTATTTATTAAAAACATCTGAAAAAAATTATCGCTGACACAACCAGAATCAAACCCACAACTTTTTAGATACATGCCAGAGCACTCTACTGTTAAACCATGCATCAGACGCTAAAATCTTCCAGAATAAGACCTTTAAATCTTTCACTGAGATGTGATGGACCGTGTGCTATCTATACTTCAGGAGAGGAAACTTTTCCAATTGTTGCTAATGATTTAGATGTTAATGAAGAAGTCAATCACGCTTAAGCATATATTATTAAAACTCCATTCGTAGTAAATACACAAATTACCTGTAGAAATAGATTTCAACAATTATTAAAAACATCTGAAAAAAATTATCGCTGATGCTGCAGGAATTGAACCCGCAACTCTAGATACATGCCAGAGTGCTCTACCATTAAACCATGCATCAGACGCTAAAATCTACCAGAATAAGACATAAATCTTTTACTGAGATGTGGCGGACTTTTTAAATCATTACCAACAATTGGAAAAGTTGCCTTTTCTGAAGTATAGATGGCAATATAGGTCCACCACATCTCAGTGAAAGATTTATGGATCTTATTCTGGAAGAGTTTAGCATCTGATGCATGGTTTAATGGTAGAGCACTGTAGCATGTATCTAGAGAGTTGTGGGTTCGATTCCCGCCACGTCAGCAATAATTTTTTTCAGATGTGTTTAATAATTGTTGAAGTCATTTCTGCAGGTAATCTGTGTATTTACTATGGATGGTTTTTATTTCTGTAATTCTTTTCAGTATGGTATATTTTAAAACACTGGCCAGTGTTATACAATATGACTTTGACTGCTCACATTAATGGGATTTTCTGTCCTGGATATGAAATGGAGGAACACTTTCTTGGTCCTTTTTTTCGTACTGAACATTATGCATTTTTTTCTTTGGGTTGTGAATTTTGGAGATCTTGATTAAGTGATGAAAAGTTAGTGCACCGAGGCAAACAAAAAGTCTGTATCATCAGTGTCACAGCCAAAATATTGTTACGACAGATGAACGAGCAACAGTGACTTCATGACTTAACATGACTCGAACCCTCGTGTGTGCTTCTGTGTGAGATTCAATTAGCCAACGAATTGGAACTTAGAACAGTTTCGAAGAATGAAAATGGGAGAAATGTAATGCAGTAGTGCGTGGTATTGTGAAAGATGAAGTAAGTTCATCTGAGTATTTACAGTTAAGTGTGTTAAAGTTGTGAGATCTGAAAGGATGTTCAAATAGTATGAGTCAATGTGCGTTAAGTGAAAATAATTAGTATATTTATTAGTGTGTGCGCGGGTGTTTGTTTTCTGTTGTTAGTGAAGTAGCACAGGACGAGAATTTGTTTACGTCTGAAGGTATTCAGGTGATGGTAAACAAAGTGAAGAGGTAGTATTTTAGTAGAACAAACAGAGCTGATATTGTATACTCTGTACAAAATGGTTAATGACTTATATATGATAGCAGTTAATTTGTTTATAAGATACTTCATCTATATTTTTGCAACAATTTGATTGAATGCCATACTAGAAGTATGGATGAATTAGTAAAGTTGATGAATGACATTAAAGGAGAAATTGGTGACCTTACTAGACAAAGTGATAGCTTGAAAGTTGATATAGCTGCCCAAAGCAATAAAATAGGTGACCTGGCCGCACAAAATAATGAGTTGAGAACTGAGATAGTTTCTCAAAAAGATGACTTGAAAGCCGAAATGGCCACACAAAATAATGAGATGAGAGCTGAAGTGGCTTCTCAATTTGGTAAGATTATTGATCAGTTCAAGGATATTAAAACCGAACTTAATAGACAATGTAATAGTTTAAAGGTTGAAATTGTCAGTGAATAAGATTATCTTGATAGTGTTAAGTTAGATTGTAAACATGAAAAAGAGAAAGGCAACACATATCAAAATGTGAATCCCAAACCAATAGGTGAAATTTATGAAACTAACAGCACTGGAGGTTACAGATGACCAATGTTTTAAAGATGCTAACCATAAGAATATTGTTAAGCAGTATAAAAATTATAAGAACAAAATTATTCAAGAGGTGAGAGCTGGTAGAGATGTTGTTACAGTTACAGTTAAGACAACGAAATTAGTTGAAGGTGAATATATCTCCAGCAGTGGGAGCTATAGTACAGATGAACATAGTGCTGATGCGGGAAAGAAACGATGCAGAACCAGAAAACATTCTAAGATTCTTCACTATCTGAAAAAGAAGCAATTTAGATTCAATTCGTTTTTACAAAATTCGACGGACAGGAAAAGCTTGCTGGGGCAGCGGCGTTCTGATGAAGCCTTCATATGGATTGAAGAGAACTTGAGAGAGTTGGAGAAGGTGCGAGAGGACTGCGAGAGGGAGACTACAGAAGAATCGAATCTTTGCAAGGAAGGAGAATCTCGAAATGTGGATCTGCTACGGGAAATCAAGAAACGTAGAGATAGTGCAGACAATGCCTTTAACCACACATCTACTGATGATGCATGGCAGAGTATCTATGTCGCTGGTGACATGTCTAAGAACTGAGGAACAATCACACAGATCAGAGAGCTGTGAGACTACAGAATACGCTTTGCACTTCCAAATACCTAAGTATACAAGTCTGGCACGATCTGAAGAGAGATCCACACGAAAGGTATTCTATCCCTCGCTGTCAGCAAAATGTGTCATGGACAATTCTCGAAAAGACAGAGTAAAGAGTGGTAGTGAGGGGGAATGAATCAGAGTTTACATATCGCAGAGTGGTCCGAGTAGAGAAGAGTCGTCAGATCATATCGTTGACAATGAAAAAGAAGAGGTGTCCATTCATCATAGAAATGAAGTGCTATTTGACGTTACTGGGGAAGTCGGAGAGATTTTTCCGAAGCATATAGCTACACTCGGAATCGTTTGTAGAAAGTGAGGATGTAAGAAAGAGGAATTCCAAAGAATGGCGTAGAAGCGTAACAGGTGATGCTAGTAAAGGAGCTTCAGGCAGAGACAGTACTTCAAAGACTCATTTAGATATTCCTTTTTCTATGAGTAATAAATTGTGCTCGGATAGCAGTAACTTTATGGATAAAACTAAGCCTCAGAGTTACGATCAGAGAGAAGTGAAACCCTCAGATAACCTCCTCAACGTAGCCATGCTGAATTTCTTTTCTGAACAGTCAATGTGCAGATTTGGACATTATATTCATTTAGATTATAAGGATATAGAAAAGTTTTATCATGACTACAAGAGCTCTAAAGTGGACAATACCACGTTACAAAACTAGTCACTGTTCTCCAGAATGAACAATTTGTCTTGATTTCATATTGCTCTGGCAAATTACAACGAGAGCTCCAAGAATGTGAATTCAGAGGAAGACACAGCAGTTATAAAGAAAGTCGATGAAGAAGCCTACAGCATAGGGTGGAAAATGGTTCAAATGAGAAATGATCCTATATCCCTTAAACTTGGTAAGAAGAATAATAAGGAAAAATTGTCTTTATCAGAGTTTCAGTGTCCAGGAAATATCGATTCAGTGAATGGACAGTGTAGAGAAACAGTATCCATAGAAACAAAATTGACTTGGCAAAATTCTAAAACTAAGTTGAATAACATGTATGTCCTAATGGAAATTGCTTCATTTCCTCATCCTCTTGACAGTACAGCTACAACCCTGAGCTCGGAGCAGTTCCAATTACCAGAGACTCTTCTTCGTAAAGTTGCGTGTCATATTGCGTCATCAAGTGAATCAGCCTCTGATATTCCTCACTATGAACAGTCTAGCAAATTGGTAGAAGACGTGAAACCAGAACCAAAGGCAAGATGAGCCATAAGTAAAAATCCAAAGAAGAAAACTTTTGAGTACAAGTTTTGCACGAAAACTCTTAGTCGATTCTTCTCCCTGCAGAGACATAAACGTGTTCACATGGGCTATAAGCCTTACACGTGTTCTGTTTGTGGACGAGGCTTCAGTGAGGAGAGAAATCTACGTCATAATGTGATTTGCTTCCATTTTGACACAGACGTGGGATAAACTGAGGAAACGTGAGAATGAAATGTTCTTTTTATCGCCAGAAGCAAAACAACAGCAATAAACTCTTCACCTTCCTAAAAAAAGACAACCGTCCGTATTTTGAATACAGTGGAACAAAATAGGTGTTCACCTACTGCTGTAGAGAAAACAAATCCACATGGGACGAAGAAGCTTTCTCCAGGACTTCAGACACCTTGGGTAGGTCCTTATACACTAGTTAACAGGATTAATGACGTGATGTATCGCATTCGTCGACTTCAACTACAAAGTGCAAGGCTGTTCACGTGGATCATTTGACCCTGTTTCATCGAAGAACTGAAGAAGCTTCGGAATCCAGAATTGTTCAGGACGAACAAGACCTAAGGAGGGGGCAGTGTTACGACATGAACGAGCAACAGTGACTTCATGACCTAATGTGACTTGAACCCTCGTGTGTGCTTCTATGTGAGATTCAATTAGCCAACGAATTGGAACTTAGAACAGTTCGGAAGAATGAAAATGGGAGAAATGTAATGCAGTAGTGCATGGTATTGTGAAAGATGAAGTATGTTCATCTGAGTATTTATGCGTTAAGTGTGTTAAAGTTGTGAGATCTCAAAGGACGTTCAAATAATATGAGTCAGTGTGCGTTAAGTGGAAATAATTAGTATATTTATTAGTGAGTGCGCAGGTGTTTGTTTTCTGTTGTTAGTAATAAAAGTTTAGTGAACTAGCACAGGACGAGAATTTGTTTACGTCTGAAGGTATTCAGGTGACACGGTAAACAAAGTGAAGAGGTAGTATTTTAGTAGAACAAACAGAGCTGATATTGTATACTCTGTACAAAAAGTTTAATGACTTATGTATGATAGTAGTTAATTTGTTTATAAGATACTTCATCTATATTTTTGAAACAATTTGCAGTGTATTGTAATTGGTTTGAAAATATACTATTGATACTCATGTTCAGTGTTTATCCATTTTTAAATTCGAAGCAATATTGAAGGGATGCGGGGGAGGTAATTTTTTTTTTAAAACCATTCAATATAAACTTAAAAACCGTTAATTTTTTAATTAAATTTTTCTGGGGGGGGATAGTAAACACTGTCATTTTAGGGGAGGAGGATTAAAAACACTTACCAAAATTGTCTTCCTACAGGGGGACTAATTTCTGTGCCAAGGAAGTCCTTTTTGTTTGTGTATCCAAGACCTCATTCATTTTCACAAAAACGATAAAAAATGAAGCCTTTTAACTTAAATATAATAAAATAATAAAAGAAAAATTAACATATAACCTAATGCGATGTTAAAAAAAACTTACAAAGCAACAAGTTGTAAGCTGTTATTTTCACAACCAACAATGTATCATGACTCCAAAAGATTGATAACAACATATAAATATATGGGAATAAGAAACAATAAATCGATAGAATTAAAAACAAGTTGTAAGGTGACCATTGTCATAACTAGCAATGTAGCAAAGATTTGAACTCCCAAAGATTGATACATATAAATCAAATAGAATTAAAATCATAATAGCTCTATAAAGATAAAAATGAAGTTTTAATTATAAAAGTACAAATAAATTACTAACTTAATTGAAAGGTATCCATTGTAGAAGCTATATGCAACATACATACCAACAAATTGCTACTAGTTAGTACCATCTGTGTATTGCTGGGCTTGGTGTATTTACCAGGACTTCAGCACAAGTTATTTTTATTTGTGCTTTTGGTTTCAGTAGGTGGAAAGTACAATTGAATGCTGGGATGAATGATAAAACTAATTCTAAGTGTATTGAAATAATTTTAAGGCAGAAAAGAGGACAAAATGAGAAAAAAAATAGAGCTACATACTTCATAATTACTTTCAAATATCTTCCCATTTTAAAATAGCAGTTTTTTGGTTAATTTTCAGCAGAATTTTGAAACTTTAATAAAAAATTATAGTAGTTCAAATTAAACTTGTGAGTTTAAATCAAGGGGTTGCTTCAGTAAAGAGTAACATTAACAAACAAATTGGCAATACCGTATATCATTTCTATGAAATGGTGATCAGGTGGCTTTAACAAACTATTTATATTCTATCTTAATAAAATATGCTTCAAATGAAAAAAGAAAATATTATTTTTCAAACTTGAATTACATATTTTATGAGATATGTGTAAAAATTTTCAAACAGCAATTTCTATTTTTTAAAAGTAGAAGTTTTTGTTGTAGTTAAAACAGACGTAGATCTCTTGGGTCTCTCATTTCAGATTCTGTCAATGTTTATGTTCAATGGAGATCCTGGAAGGGTTGAGGTCTCAAGTCATCGTTCTGTTATACTATGGCACATAGAATTTCATGTTTAATGGTTATGAATAAAACCACACCCTATATAAGGAAATATTTAATGTATTTAAAGAAACTGAACCATCGCTAACGTCAGGTTTTCTGTGCCTGGTGTATACAACTAAGTTTTCACTCCCACACATTTTCCCCTTAATTATACATTTAATTATTAACATCATAAATATGTAGAAGAATATAATACTATTTTAAAGTAAAGCCTGAAAGATTTACATTTCAGTTAATAATCAATTTACTTATAGAACTCCTTTCAAAATCTGGTCAAATGTTTGCACTTCTGCTGTGCCTACTTTCTACACCCTTGTCACAGTGCTCTTACAATTTCCATCATTATGTCACTTTTTAAGAATAACAGATAACTAAGGGGGAGGAAATCCCCTCTTAAAAAATTAAAAAGTGCAAAAAAAGTTGAGCTACTCCTGAAGCAGCTCATGTTGTTGCTGTGACATCTGAAAGAAGCCTGTGACAGAAGATTTGTGAGGAAGGCAAGACCTCAGCAGAAAATGTGTATCAGAAAGATAACATTCGTGTATTATCTGCACTTTTCACTTCGTTCAGATAGTTATGTTTTTCAGCTCTTGCATAGAGTGAGAAAAGATGAGACAATGAATATCATTATACATATTACTCCTTTTGTTAATCTTCAGATCCATCCTTGCAGATACTAAGTTAAGTTTAGCATTTGTCAGTAATAAAAGCAGCTTGTAGTTGAATCCAATTCTGCCTCATATTGAAATAGTACCAATGCATGAATGAAAAGGAAGACATATAAAGTGAATTGTAGCTCCACTTCTTTCATCTTATAAATTTGCAAATTTTATATCTTACAAATTTACATCTATACAAATTATGGCGCAATAGTTGTGGAACTTGCTGTGGCACAATAGTATGAGAAATAAATACTTTTTCTAACCTATTAATCAATCAAAGGTAAATCCAGATAATATTTTCATTCATTATTTTATGTTTCAAATATTGGAAGGCAATATAAAGTTGTTAATGAAATAGCTGAAGAAAAAAAAAATGTTTTTTCAGTTAACTATTTCAGTGTCCCATGTGTACTGGGCATCTCTCCTGTGATACTTTTCTATGGAATATGTGGTTGTTGTTCTCTTTCATTATGATTCAATACTAGTCAGTATCACTGATAAATTTAGTTTTTCTTTCATAACACATCAATTGATTTGGTTTTCAAGGGTTGCTGAATATGAACTGGGATACCAAAAGTAATGCCTGTTGGGTAAAAACATCTGTATTTAAATGAATAGAAGGTTCGGTGCTTTAGGAATAATTTACGCTATAGCAGCCATCAGTCTATTAGGATTCGTTGTTTGAGCTCATCATTATTCACTGTAGGAATAGAAGTAGACACTCAGCTTATTTTACAGCAGCAAGTTACAGTTGAGTGTACATCCATTGTTGCACTACACCAAATTACTATTCAAAATAATCTCCAGCACACAAAATGCATTTGTGCCACCACTGAACTTAAGGCTAGAATCCAGTTTGGAAAAATTGTAGTGTGCATTTTGTCATCAGTACCTGCAGTTGACAGCATCCCACTTCAGGGTTTATCATCAATGATTATTTCTCTTTCAGTAAACTTAACCAGCTTTGCACATTGCTCATGTTTATTGTTCACTGTACACCTTGTTTAACCTAGCATGAATGTTGGAAGTGCTGCAGCCCTCCTTAATCAAGACTCGATTATAGCTCTTTGTCTTAGCTTCATATTCATGAGCACTGATCTGTTGAAAAGGTGATGCAAAAGACATAAGAAGGTGCATTTACAAACAGCTATTTATGCATATTATAGCTCTACAGGCATTACTTTCGGTTACAACCTTCAGCTGTTCATAAATTTAAAGCCTCTTATCTGCACTGTGCCAGTGTGTGGTTGACTGTATCTTTGCAATCTCATAAAGTGATGTTCCCAGGTGGGGATCTCCAATGGGCATTGTGTTGAGATTTTCATTGCCACTCTACAGTTTGTGAGAAAGTGGACATCAGTAGTTTTGGTAGGATGCTGTCTGCCAGATGGAATATTGAGTCATGGCTCTTTGTTCAGGAGAGACATACTTGTATATTAAAGAATATTGAATGTCCTTGTCAGGAGGCTTCCATCTTTCTCCCAATAGTTGGCCACTGGGTCCCCTATCCAACTCTGGTGACCCTTCCATTTAGCCCAATGTATGAAAAAAAAACACTCAAAGGTAAAACAACAACTCTGATAATGGGCACAGATCTGAGAAGCGATTGATTATTCTGTACTCTGTTCCGGATAAAAAAATGGAGAGGTAAATCTGATGATGAAAGAAAGCAATCAACCAGTGAAAAGAGGCCACACCACATGATTTCTTGCAAGAACAACTCGCAGATGTAATTGCACCACAGCAAATAGTTGTGGAACTTGCTGTTGTGCAATAGTATGAGAAATAAGTACTTTTTCAAACCTACTTGTACATTATTAATATGCATACTTTATGGAAGTGAGAAATTGAAAATACTGTTTTAAATTTCAGAATATTGCAAAGCACAAAATGAAGCATAATTTCTTTTACACCGGTATATTGGCAACTAGAAGAATTTCCCAGTGTTGCTCAAGTTATTTTTGGTGTCAGAGCACACTCATAGATGGTGGCTTTGTCTGTATGCAAATATTTAAATTTCTGTTTTGATAGAATTTGGTCTACTGTAATTTCCTAGATAATTGATATAAGAGTCCCAAATTTCATATGCTGGTTCCCCTTTGTGATCCCATGTTAGGTGAAAAAATCAGGTTCCAACCTGCAATGGGATGCCTTAACATAATAATCTCTTTGGGATTGTAAGGGATCTGGCTATGCCTGGGGGCTTTCTCGATTAGCATTTGCGAATGAGAAGAAGCTGTGAATGGAGAATGAAATAGAAAGACATTTTATTCAAAATAACGCTTTGTAGCCATCTATTCAACCTATTGAGTTTATATTTTCCATTGTATATTCTTATGCTATTCTTAATCTTCTGCCAATATTCCAGGTTCCTAGCCCCATTATGTGAAGAGTTTTGGCCACCATGCACATCTTTTGTTATAGATGTAAAATATTTGCCATAGCAGCTCCCTAATAAGATGAGGATTGATTCATTTTCAGGCTTTCGTGGTTAAGCATAATAAGCCATGTTGGACAAAAACTCTTTGACTTAATCAATAGCCACTTTTACTGCAAGTAGCATTTTTTTTTTCATTACACTGAAAAACAATATTAACCATTTTTTTCCACTTTACTATTTCATGAGTGACATGTCTGCAGGATATCTGTGATCTTTACTACTAAATTAATGAAATTCTATTTATTTATTATTATAAGTGTAAACTGAAAACCGAAAGATTGATTTCCTGCTTTTACTCTTTAAATCTGTGTTATACGTATGTTATTCTTATTTCTGCCCTTTTTTACTTTTGTATCTACCACAAATGCTTAAGGGATTAATTATAACAAAATTTCTTGTGTTTTATGTAAATTTGTAGTTATTAAATGTTTTCTGATAACTTCTGTCTTACATTTATCTGCATGCTGAAGAGACTAAAAGATTTGGAAATAATTCGTTGTCTAACCCAAGAGGTCACACTGATAATTAATAATGTGTAATTTAACTATAATGACTTTTATCACTCTTTATTTGTACCTTGGATTTTACCTATAATATTTTTCATGACATATACATACACCTTAGCAATACCAAATCTTCCTTCTAATACAATTTATTGAATCATTTTAATGGATGATTTTGAAGTTATATTTCAAATAGAATGATTTATAATTTTGAAAAACCTAATTGTGTACATGTTATAAATAGTACACTGCTTGCTGCATAAAAATCGCCCCATTCTGAAATTGATAGACAGATTTTATTCAACAATGTGTATTTATGCCTTTTTCTGATCTTGAAAGATGACTATATATATATTATTTTTAACTCCGTAGAAATAAGTTTTTAACTTCAGCCTGTTTTGAATGACCTACATTGTTGAAATAACGAAATATTTGTTGTGAATAATTATTAAAGATTTTTTTTAGTAATATTAACATTTGTACTTTTGCAGGTGAGTGATCAACAAGTTACTCTAGAAAAGGCTGGTGTTCCAGGATTTTTTGTTAGCAATAAGCCTAACGAAATAAAGTTACAGATGTACCTTTTGGAATTCATTATGATTTTATTAAGTACTGGAGATCTACATTTAAGATGATTAGTTTATATTGTTTAATAATAGGAAATTATTTGAATCTCTGCAAAAAAAAGTATGTACATTTTATAAGTTGTAAGAACAGAAAGCATTTCTATTTATTACCAGAAGATTTAGATCAAATAAAGTTTTATTATTTAAGCATTTATATTTATTGCAAGAACATTTTTCAATAAAGTTTTCTGTAATTGTTGAAATATGAAATCTTACAAAAAAAAATTAGAACTTTAAAGGGCAACAAATCTTATCTAAAATCATGAATAAAAGAAGGAAAAAATGTTTTCTTCAACATAGTTCTTAGTTAAAATTATGATTGTTAGGTGAGATATTTGGAAAAAATGTAGGTGAGCCAATGAATAAATAAGATAAGATGTGTTAGAGACTGATTGAAAGAAATCGGCACAATGAAGATTAACATAGGCTAGTAAATGAATGTTCACCCCTAAATGCACAGTTATAATAAAAATGAAAAGATGGAGAATACAGCTCGGATTATAAAAAAAAATGCAGAAATGGAGAGAAATAAGTATTACCAAAAACAATGAGTTTTGAATTTTATTGTTAATCTATGTACATAGTACCAGATTTAACCGGAATTGCTCAGGTACTGAACCGTCTTAACATGTGTGTGGCACAGGCCACGTTGCTAAATTTCATTTCGCGTAAAACCTTTTGCTCTTAAAATTCCCCGCCCTGCCCACGGTCAGTAGGGGACACCGATGGGTTTGGAAAGGCCGCCGTCCGTCGGATGGGACGTTAAGCCGTGGCCCCGTGTGCGGGAGAGCCATACCCTGTGCACGTTAAAGAACACGCTGGATGGCCTTGACGGGAGGCTACCATCTGTCTCCCAACAGCTGTTCCAGTGGGTCCCCTTCCCCAACCTTCTCTGAGCCTTCGGGGTCCATGTGACCTGGCCATTTAGCCCATGGTGTGCAAAAAAGTGCCGCTCAGAGGTAAAACAATCCAATCCAATCCTTTTGCTCTTTTGGGGAAAGAACATAAATTGAAGTACTCGTGATACTCCCTACATCAGTAACTTTCATTTGGTATATAATTCATCAAATTTGTTAATCATTTACATATTTTCATTTTTTATCCCCGAGAAGTTGCGGGGGAGGGTAGAAAAGTTTGGGGCCAAATCCTTCAGTGCTTAAAGCTATGATGAGAGGAAGGCGTAAACCGAATGTTGGGGGTAGGTAGTTCGATGGATCAATCTGAAGTTCAACTTACTATTAGAGGATGCTATATATCGAATTTGGCGTACCAATTACTGTTTAAAAGAAATTCCCTTTTCGGGGGGGGGGGGGGATTAGGAGCCAAAAATACGTTTCTTTAAGATCAGAGGGTGCCGTAGGTAGAATTTGGGATCTTCCTGTTAGAACAGTCATCGTTTTTCTGTGGGAAGGAGGAATAAATCCCATGGTACATACTATTGGAGGGTGTTAAGTACGTGGACGCTGACAAATCTTTCAAACAGCTAGCAAACTTTCAGGCAAGGAGGAAAAAATATTTCTATCCACTGGGTGGGGGAAGCAAGAAATGATTCAAGATACAAATATTTCTTTAGCCGTTCGTTAATGAGTGCAGTTCTAAATAATAAATCATGCATACATCATACAATAACAACCGAGATATGGGGGCGGGAGTAGCTGCCGGTAGGTTCGGACCCCGGCTAGGCGAGTGTTAAGATTTCCCCCAAAATTCCCTGCCCTCTGTCACTAGTGGACATAGATTGGCTTGGAATGACTGCCGTTCGTTGGATGGGATGTTAAGCCGTGGCTCCGTGTACAGGAAAGCCATATCCTATGCACGTTAAAGAACATGCTGGATTGCCTTCACAGGAGGCTACCATCTCTTTCCCAACAGCTGTTCCAGTGGGTCCCCTTCTCTGAGTCTTCAGAGTTCTTGTGATCTGGCAATTAGACCATTGAGTACCTCTCAGAGGTAACTCGTAGCTGTATACCGAATATTATGGTCCCAGCTCTTGCCGCTTATGAGCTGAGAAATTCGTCGCATTTACGTGCAGTTAAAAAAAGTGAGATTAATGGTTGAATGGGGCTAAAATAAAGTTTTTAATGGAATTTGACCTCTGTACATTATATTTTATGCGCTTCGCGCACTTTTAATGTAATTTCTGAAATGAATTCTTAGTTAAATTATATGAAGCGCTTCCAGTTTATGTTTAAAAGATATAACTACGATGGAAAAATAAAAGTATTTATGCTAACATTAAAACTATGTGAAATTACATTTAAACTATGTGAAAATTACATTAAAACTATGTGAAATTACATTTAACTGCCATTTTAAATTCTAGAAAATATATTTGAAATAGTAAAAAAAATGTATATAAAAACATAGTTTTTCATGTTCATTATCTTCTACTGTGGCATATAAACTGACAGGCTCCTGTCAGACCTCCTGTGGCAAGCAATGCTTGAGGGGGTATTTATTTTTTTTATTTATTATTGGTATTAAACATCTTTACACCAAAAGTTTTTTAATTTGGTTTCTTTCCCTTGAAAATGGCGCCTTGGCATAACTATTATTATATATCATGGAGCTTCTACTTTGTTCTGTACAATATCGTCAGTGTAAATTCGTATTATGGAGCTATGTTATTATATTTTGTGTGTCCCGTTGACAAGCAAAGGTTATTAAGTAACCTTTGCCTGTCAACGGGACACACGAAAGAGAGTTTCTGAGCCTACGGGCCCGCAATAAGAAATTTTTTCTAACATGTAGAACACACTGAAAATATAACTATATATAAACACATTAACTGAAAAATTATGAAAAATAATTGTTTTCAAATTTGTAACAATAACAAATGTCAAATATTTATATTTTTTGGCATAAGCTGTTGCGGGTTGGCACCATTCGTCTAAATGAAACTCAATGAATGAAACAAAAGTCAAGTTTTAGAGCACTTTATTTTGCATGATAATTTCCCACAATATTCATCTAGTATTTAGAGAGTTATAACAAGATGGAACATTTAAAAATAAATTTGCTCGATTTTCCAAATCATATAAAATTGGCAAAAATTTAGGGACTTATTTAAGGAGATATAGGGTATAACACATTATATAATATGTGTGGGTTTTCCTTAATGAGTTCACGAACAGCAGCGATGTTTCGCTCGTTCACGGCCTCAGGTCTTCCCTTACCCCAAATGTAAACATTTCAATTTATTTAAAAAAAACTTCTAAGCATAGCTCCATAATATACCCACTGGCTTTATTTATTTGATTGCCTTTTTTAATTTTCACTTATTGATTATTTTAAATTTTTTTTTTATTTTTAAAAAAAGGAAAATCTTCTTCCCCAAACATATTTTGAAAATACGGCAAAACCGTATTACCTGAACTTCGTTTTCTTTTTTTTCTGAATGAGTCTGCATAGTCCTAATATACATATATGCAGGAATATTCATTTGTGGATGTGTGACCATCGACCTGAACTTTGTAAAATACTTCTATTTCGGCAAACGGTTTAATTCTTGTTTTAACTTTTGAAAAATTTAATTACTGCCATTGATTTTGTAGCCGTCCCGTGGCCGAGTGGTTAGCGCGCTTGGCTACTGATCTACGGGACCTGGGTTCGAGCCCCGGGTAAGGCATGGATGTTCGTGTTGTTTTTCTGCTGAGGTCCTGCCATCCTCTCAGACCTTCTACTCTGGCATATAAACTGACAAGCTCCTGTCAGACCTCTGTGGCAAGCAGCTGCTTGAGGGGGTATTTATTTATTTATTTTTTATTGATTTTGTTATGTATTCGTGCTTTCATCTCTTTAGATAATGAATATTGTTGACAATCGAGATTTAATATATCTGATAGAGATGCTATTTGCAGAGGTGAGGCTCTATTGAATATGTTTATAAAATATTGAAAGTTGGTTTATACCCAGATGCCAGTTTACGAGGGGCAGTCAACAAGTTCTTGACATGCATCTTCAGAACAGAAACCATTGCACTTACCTCAACAACAAAACTTTTACTGTTCTTCAAAGTACACCCCTCCATCATCTATCGAAAGTTGCAGACGTCTACACCAATTCTGGAACGCTTGATGGTTTTCATTGTCTTGCACCCTTGAAAAAGGCTTTTTAAATGTAATCTTTTTAATTAAAATAAAAAAAGTATCTTTTTAATTTTTGGAAACAACCAAAAATCGCGTGGTGCAAGATCGGATGGCTATTCAGAATGGGGTAGTTGTTTGATTTTTTTCCTGCTCCAGACAGACTGTAACTTACCGGGTTTCGTGAGCACTGGCATTGTCATGAAGAAGGAAAGCCCTTGGCACTTCTGTTGTTAGATGCTGCTCCTTCATCTCTACCGTTTTGGGCAAAATAATTTTGAAATAGTATTGGTTATTTATAGTCATTTTTTTCAGGGTAGGTATCACGATTTCCACTCCTTAACTGAAAAAACAACTTCCTTGAGCAAAAGTCTTGTTAGGGGATTTGGGCACACAGTTCATTTTCTGCAGCCCAAACATAGTGTTGATCTTTCAGGAAGTTGTATTTTAATAAAATCACGTCTCATACCCGTAACAATGTCTGTTAACCATTTGGGACCATTAGGTTCAAATATTGCCAGCATCTTGCACGAGTTGACTCTAGCCCTTTTTTGTTCTGCCAGTTTGTGGTTTGTGGGGTACACATTTGGCATGATCCTTCGGAACCTTTGATGTCAGTGTATCAGTTAGCAGTTGGAAACAATTATTCATCAGTATTTCCTGCCATCCTCTCAGATCTTTTACTTTGGCATATAAACTGACAGGCTCCTGTCAGACCTATGTGGCAAGCAGCTGCTTGAGGGGGTATTTATTTTTTTTTTATTTAAACATTACCTGAACGAGAATGTGTGGGTTTTCCTTAATGAGTTGACGAACAGCAGCAATGGTTCGCTCATTCACGACCTCTGTTCTTCTTGCACAAGGGAGGTCTTCAAAACTCTGTCGTCCTACTCAGAATTTGCGCATCCATCTCATAACAGTGAGCGGTAGTGCGCCGGACTTGCAATCTGCAGTTCCCAGGTTGAGATTAGATTTGATTTCCCAGGTTGAGATTAGATTGAGTTCCCAGGTTGAGACCAGAGTTGAGATTTATCTATGCCAAACTCACCGCTCTGCCCTCAGTCAGTAGGGAATATTGATGGGCATGGAAAGGCCATCGGATGAGACATTAAGTAATGGCTCTGTGTGTGGGAGAGCCATACCCTGAGCATGTTAAATAACACTGGATGGCCTTGATAGAAGGCTACCATCTGTCTCCCAACTGTTATCCAGTGGGTCCCCTTCCCGAAACTTTCTCAGGGTCATTGTGACCTGGCTATTTAGGATATTGTATGCAAAAAAGTGCTGCTCAGAGGTAGCCCTTTCCACCTCATCTGAAAGATGCTTAATAGGGTTTAGATCTTGGGATTGTGCAGGTCAGTGAAGCATGGAAAACTCGGCATGTTCCCACTTCAGTGACGATATGTGCCTTGTGAGCAGGTGCATTATAATGCTGAATGTGTCTGAGTGAGGATAAACTGTAGCCATGAAGGAATGAACTTGATTAGTAACAATGTCCAAATACATTGTGGCATTCAAATGTCCTTTGATGGATATCAGTGGCCTAATGTGTTTCACTTCATTGAACATTTTTTAGGGGTAAACTTCCTTTGGCAGAGCAGTACGCTAAGCCTCAGGATATCTCTATAACTCAGTAGAACAAATTAGTACTTCCCCCAGTAAGGGGAGATAAACGATCGAGCCACAACGGCTGACCTTGACCCCGGAGGGTCGGTAGATCTCCAGGCAGTCGAGAAGCAGGCTGTTGTGGAACCCCCCCCCCACACACACACACACACTTGTTGCGGTGCCAGGCAAACATTCCCCCACATCGCCCTGTACTATTGACACTAGACAAAATGGCACCATGGCTTCATATTGTACCAAATTCTGATCCATCAGCATGATGCAAAAGGAACCTTGATTCGTCTGACCAGGCGGCAGTTCTCAATGGCCCAGCTTCAATGCTCCTGCACCCACTGGAGTTGTGCTTTCATGTTCTTCACTGACATCATTGGTACTCAACATACTCCTCTCGAAGGGAACCACCTTGTCGTGGTGAGGGGGCTTGCGTGCCTTAGTGAAGTTGAGGTGACTAGAGTCACTCATGTCGGAAAGGCCAGACTAAGAGCTCAACAGCCTTTAGGCTTGAGTGTAGCTGGAGGTGGGCTGTTAAGAAAGAAAGTGCAAATGGATAGATGGTGATGAAGGTGAGAAAAGTTGAAGTGGGAGTAGAAAAATGGAGCACAAGGTGGCTAAAGGAGAGGGAGATGAGAGTAGTTGGAGTAGATTGATTTGGAATGGAGGAGTGAGATGAGTGTAATGAGTTGGTTGGTAAAAGTTGATAGAAAAAAATTTGTACATGCAGTGTGAATGCTGGATATAAAAACTGCTATGTAAGGACAGGATTATAAATAAAGGATGCTAAGTGAATGTACTATAAAGGAAGAGAGGCGTGCAAACGCCTAGTGGCTAAGGGGAGACCCAAATTACAGGTATGTTGCTATTAGGGGGAGGAGGCTTGGGTCCAAGGATCCAGGCTTCTCTCCCATTTTTCTTTTCTTTTTCAGGTTCACTGGTCTAATAATCATTCGACGAGATTAGGTTGAGGTCGCAACTCACTAACACGGGGGAGGTGAGGAGCCCTTGGTTCTTTGGACATGGGTTCCTCTCCTCCCCCCTTTTTACTTCGCCAATTTCCCGTTTCCGGCTGATTTCTCCAACGAACTTAACCCGGAATCCGCACCCTTATATGTCCAAGGGCCTCACCTCCAATAGCTGGACTCAAGGGAGGACACTGGCCCTAGGTTGCTGAAATTAAGCAACATATCAAATAGGGAAATGGCAGGCCAGTTGAACAGGTTAGGATGGGCCCATATTGGGCATGAGGGTGATTTATCATGGTTGCCATGCCTATGAGTGGCCCACCAGTTTACCGTTGGTGGAGACCCGTAATGTGGAAAAGGGAATCCTGGCGGTTGAGGGTCAGGAAAGCTCGTAGCCCAATACACTGTCTTCGGCCCCTGCTTCAATAAAATGGGCGGTCTGAGCTGGCTCACTCAGATCAATCGGTTCGTGAGATATCCCATGTCCTACCTCTACGTCTGGGGTGGGTCAGGGGCGATTGCGGGAGCCAATGGGGTGGAGGTAATTCCTGACAATAGGGGTTGGGTCCTGACCAGGACCCAACCCCTATTGGTGCGAGGTATCAACCCCTCTGGTCCGAGGGGAGATCCGAAGTCTGGGCGTAGCTCTGAGGCATCTCGAGCGATTATTTCTAACTCTGAGACCTCCCCTTGTTGGGCTCAGTAGTGGGCGGAGACCTCCTGGGTGGAATACCCTAAAAACAAATATGAAACCGACGATGACGGAATCAGGAAGTACCAGAACACGACGGACTGGGAAGAAAGACAGCAAGCCCACGGAGGCTGCTGATCTTGAAGTGGTAGTAGAGGAAGTCCCAGAGACTTCCCCTCCCACCACAATAGCGATGGTGACAAAGAAGGACCTCCAACACGTCCAGAGGACCCCAGTGAAGGTAAAGATAAAGGGTGCCAAAACAGCAGGATGGCCCCGGATACAGAAATGGTGGAACCCAACGGTAACGAGATGGATTCGGGGAGGTTGGCTACTGCTGCCAACATTGGCGGATTAAGATCATTCGGGGGCCCCTAGGCACAGGCAAAAGAGGAAAGATGACTTTGTAAATTGTAAAAAAAATATTAATGAAACAAAAAATTTTATTTGTGATAAAAAAAACATAGTTTTGCAAATATACACAATACATATATAAAACTATATTTTAGCTTTGCGCACTTTTGAAGCAGCAAATTTGCGGATTATTTCTTTGAAATCTATGTCTTTAACAAATTCGTGCTCTATGCATAACAAACTCAAGGCATTTAGGCGATTTTGAGACATGGCGCTTCTCTTTTGATTTTTTATTAATGATAATTTGGAAAATGATCGTTCTCCTTCACAAAGTCTACAAGCTAAAGTTAAATACAATCTAAATGCTATAGCAACATTTGGATAGCAGTTGGATTTTAAAACTTCTTTAATAGTTCTTAAAAGATCTGCTGTGCCAGTATTTGTGTTTTGGAGGATTACTTTTATATGCTCATGACAGTGTATAATTTCGTTTTCTAATTCATTTTCCAGATCCAGTGGATATTTTTTCACAAGTCTTTGAGCTGCAGATCTTTTTCCACTTAAATCTGTCATTTCATAATTGAAAATAAATGAAAAATATAAATGTAATTCTTTATAACAACGAGAACTTCTTTCTATTTCAGCAATTAGGCTATCACAAATTACTCAAAAAACTTGTGCTTTAAATTTTTGTTTTGAAGAAAAAATTTCCGTACAACCGATTCACCATCGAATAATTTTCTTTTAATTTGACGTGTTTTATCGCTTTTATGATTAACTCAAATTCGGATGAACATTTTTTTTTTAATACTTTTTGCTTCTTCATAATAGTCAAAATTTTGGCGAATTATTTTCAGATATCTGTCAAAGATTGCATTTGATCTACAACTAGTTTTAAAATAAGCCCTTCCGTTTGAAACATTAAGTTTACTTTATTTATCCTTTCTAAAACATCATACCAAAATAAACTGAGAATACATGTCTCTAGTTTACTCAAGATATTTGTCCCTTCATTTCGCGTGTCATAACTTTGTTCAGAATCCTGAGATAAGATTTTTAAAGTTGACATAATTTCGATGTAGTTTATTTTTAATGATTTTAAAGCATCATATCTAGCTGACCTGACTTCAACACAAATAGTCTCTCATTAATTTTTAAATTCGATGATTATTTCTTGGATATCTCTTCTTTCATTAAATTCCACCTATATGTCGAACCAGACAAAAAATTGTATAATTTTTGTACACCCCCAAAAAATGATATCGCCTCTATACATCCACTGGCTGCTGTCTGTCCAACAGGATTCAGGGAATGAGCACTACATGGTACAAACTCTGCAAAATTATTAATTTCCTTTATTCTACTTTGGTCACCCTGATATTTTCCAGACATATTGGCCGCATTATCATAACTTTGAGAGCGGCAATTTTTGATGTTTAGATCGCACTTACTTAAATATGCACAATTTTTTGAGCTAAATCATTTCCTTTGTGGTTTTTTAAAGGCAAAAATTTTAAAAATCTTTCTGACACTTCAAAAGTTTGTGAGTTTACATATCTAATTATAACTGTAAGTTGATCGACATGTGTTATCGACATCAGGAGTCGAGTCAACTATAATTCCAAAATATTTTGATTCTTTTACTTGTTTTAAAATTAAATTAGTTACATGGTCTCCTAGCAGTTGAATAAATTCATCGCAAATTGTTGAAGACAAGTAAGATGTTTTGCCACGCCCGAAATTTTTAAATTTCTCTATATGATTTTCTAGAAACGCGTCATATTTAGCCAAAAGCTCCAATACACCTAAATAATTCCCATTATGTACTGAGCCAAAAATTTCATCTTTACCTCTTAATGGAAGCCCGCGTCGACACAAAAAACATATGACATCAATAATTCTTTGTAAAACTTTTTTCCAGTACTCACATTCATTTTCATACATTTTAGAGAAATCGGTTTCCAAACATTGTTTCTTTGATCTAGCAAACCAACTAAAACAGGACTTTGAATGTGAAGCACTATTTTCATGTGATAAGAGCCTGGATGCGGCATTTTTCCAGTCAATGAAGCCTGTGATAAACTGATCTTGAAATCCTTCTAATAAAAATAACTTGCAGGGTCCGCAGTATAACTTACATGTTTTCGGTGAAAATATTAGCCAAAAGCGATCTATTTCTTCACCGTTTAACATTTTGCGTTTAAACATCGATTTTGAAATGAATCTTTGAGTTGCTCCGCTGATTTGTAACGTAGATTTTATCATTTATCTTCAAAATCAATATTCTGTGCAAAATGTCTTCAATGCGAAGCACCCCTTGTGGAGATCAAATAGACAAGTCATCAGAGGAGATATGACTCTGGATTTTATCAACTCTGCTGATCTTATTTTATTAAATGATTTGGATACACCAGCAACTTTTCATGGCCCTCTAGGTCAGAGCTGGATCGACTTGACCCTGGCAATGCCATGGCAAATGCCTATATTGTGTTCCTAGTGGGTGGAACAACACCCCCACAATATATTAAAAGGTTTGTGGTGGGTAAGACCCCTGACTGGTGTAAACTCGCGCATTGTGTTGCACCGGGTCTGGCGAAGATCAGCCAGCACGTCCCAAACATTGGTGATTGTCTAACTCTGAATAACATCCTCAGAGATCTTACTGAGTGTTTAAGTTCTGGATGTGAGATAACCTTTGGGTTCAAGAGGCAACCCAGCACAGGCAGTAGATCGGTGCCCTGGTGGACACCTGAGCTATTAAAAGGAAAAGGGTCAGAGCTCTTAGGAAAAGGTATCAAAGGTGCCATAATGGGGATAGAAGTTCCAGAAAAGAACTATACAGGAAGGAACAAGCGGAGTATAAGCTCGCTATACGCCAAGCTCAGTTGGCCTCTTGGCAGAAAGTTTGTAGTGAAGTCTCTGCACAGAACTCCTTTACTCTGCAGTATAAGCTGGCTACGGGGAAGGACACAAAACCCCTGGAAATTGAATATGTTCGCAAAGAAGATGGGTCCAAGACCTCTTCTTTTGGCAAAACAATCCAGGTATTATTAGAGAATCTATTCCCGCCAGAAGACAGGAGCTCTGATGATGCCCAACATCAACTTCTGCGGGAATATAGCAGAACTCCACCGGACACGGAAGATGACGTTCCGTTCACGGAAGAAGTGAGAGAGGTGATGAAGGATATGGCCGGGGTAGAGCCTCTGGATATGATGGTCTGACAGTGGAGATATTGTCACAGGTGTTTAATGAACACAAAGATCTGTTCACCCAGCTCTTCAACGTATGTTTGAGACTGGGAATTTTCCCACAAGCCTGGAAATAGGCTGACCTAGTCCTATTTAATAAGGCAGGCAGGGATAGGGCAGAGATCATACAGACCAATTTGTCTGTTGCCGGTGCTGGGAAAAATTCTTGATAAGCTCCTGACAAACAGGATGTATTTCTACTGTTTTAAGAACAATTTCCCGAACGTTAAGCAATTTGGGTTCAGGATAGACCAGTCCACCACTGCTGCTATCAAACAAGTGGTGGACATCATTAAGGTAAATAAAATGTACAAGATGCATACCTCTCTCATTGACTTGGATGTGACGGGCGCCTTCGACAACATCTGGTGGCCTGCTATTCTTAGTCGACTAAAAGATTGTTCTTGTCCTAGGAACATCTACGTTCTAGTGGCCAATTATCTCAGTGAGAGACTTGGCCACTAGAACGCAGATGATAGAGGCTCTCAGTGAGAGACTTGGCCACTAGAACGCAGATGATAGAGGCTCTGGTATATGACTATTCCCATGCCAACAGGACAGCCTCAACAAACTTGGAGAGAGGCTGCCCACAAGGTTCGTGCAGTGGACCATTCCTCTGGTACTTGGTTGCCGATACTGCCCTGGAGTTGACCCTACCAGAGGGTGTATGGCACCAGGCTTATGCTGGTGACATGCTGCTTGTCATATCAGCACCCTCCAGAGCGAGACTGGATATTGCCAGCAATGCAGCATTGTCAGTACTTGAGGGATGGAGTCTGCATAATAAGCTTGTGTTCAGCTTTGCAATGACAACATCCATGATGGTGGCCAAAGAGGGTGTCCTCAAAAAGAGATACCCGATTTTTAAATTACATGGCAACAACATTCGCCATATGACGACTCTTAAGTACTTGGGGATCACTCTGGATGAAAGGATGAGCTGGATCCCACACTTGCAGGACCTTAAGATTAAATGCACAAATGTTATGTGCAAACTGGGGTGAATGGCTTGCGTCGTGGGGACTCAGAGGTGAAGTCCTCAAAGAAATTTATCTCAGGGGCACGGAGCGGATCCTAACTTATGGAGCAGGCGCCTGGTGGTTCCTGACGGACCACTTCATCATGTGTAGAATGCTGATTGCAGCCCAACGACTGGCTTTACTGCGAATCACCAGGGCTTATAGGACCACATCTATGGATGCCCTCCTGGTGTTAGCAGGGATCCCTCCTCAATTTTTGATGGTCGGTAAAGAAGCTACCATTTTCAGAGTCCTGCAAGCTAAGGAGAAAGCAGCATTCCTTGGAGAAAGCAGCAATTCCCGAGGATTATGAGACAGATACCGCTAAGTGGGATATCCATCCCACCAGAAGACTAAGTGTGTCATGGTCCAAGGAGTTACCATCAAGATTAGGAATTGAGATATACACTAATGTTCCAAGAGCGAGGATGGTGCCAAGAGCGAGGATGGTTCCAAGAGCAAGGAGTGTAGACTTAGCCTACACTGTCTACAATCAAGGAGCCAAAGTATACGATTACAATAGGAAAGTTTCAAATAATGGCTCAGCCTTCCAAGCAGAGCTGCTCAACATCAGAGAGGCCCTTAACTGGGCCCTCCATGACAGCGGTCATAATAGCGACATCCGGCTGTACATGACAGCCAGGCAGCTCTGCAAGCGCTTGAAGATGCAAACAACAGGCATCAAATTGTCAACGAGATCAAGCGCATCCTGGGTAATCAGAACATGCCCAGAGTTTCCTTCTCCTGGATCAAGGCACACATAGGTCATGAGGGGAATGAGCAGGCAGACCAACTGACCCGCTCAGCAGGTAATAATACTCAACCTGTGATAGCGGTCAAGACTTCAAAAACTACCCTGAAGTCTTTACTTAGTCGAAGAGAAATTGATGAGTGGCAGAGGCTCTAGGATATGACTGAGAATGGTCTTCAAACAAAGACATTCTTGAAAAGGGTCAGTCTATCCCTGATGTCCTCTGACCACTACTTGACGCAGGTCCTGACAGGACACGGGAGTTTCCCAAAATATATGGAGCACTTTAAAATCACTACCCACAGTCACTGCTACTGTGGGGCTCCAGATGTGGATGTCAGGTACTATATTCTCAGGTGCCCAATTACGGAAGGGTTCGCTAACAAACTCTGGAACTCCCAGGCGATCAATGAGGTAGCAGGTGGGGTGGTCATGGTCTCCATCGAGAGTGCCCGAGTCAGGACACATCTGAGGGACATTGGCTGGCTTGTCTGCTGGCTCCGGGACTCCCTACTTTGAGACCGGAGCTGCTTTCGCTCTCTTTCTTATTTTCCACTTTCAACCCGGGCTGCACTCTGTACCCCTTTAATACCACCCATACTCCAAGTCCCTACTGGTCTCCTTTGAGACAAACTTCTTCTTCCAGGCTTCTCTTGCTAAGCACGTGTAGTGTTGTGAGACGGAATACGTGCTTTCCCCATGGAGGGCGGGTCCCGAAGGACCCGCCCCCCACCCCAAAATAAAGAGAGATACTCAACATGACTGCGCTCTGCACCCACTTCAAGCCACCCATACTCCAAGTCCCTACTAGTCTCCTCTTTGACAAACCTTTATCTTCTACTTCCAAGCATCCATGCCACTCGTGTAGTGTCGTAAGATGGAATACGAGTTTTCCACATGGAGGGCGGGTCCCAAAGGACCCGCCCCCCACCCCAATTATTGAGAGGTACTCAACATGGTCGGCAGCTGTTGTAGCCCAATCGTGACAAGGTCCGATATGTAGCGTGTTTGAAGATGACCTTCTTCATACCAATGTTTATTGCTGCTATGATTTGCACAGTTGTGGTCCATCTGTTTGTTTGCACGATTCTCATCAGTCTCCTCTCACCCTTTTCTGGATGAGTCAAAACTCAAGCTTTTACCGAGTTTTTGAATTTTCAAGTTCGAGAGCAGTTTGATGATGATGATCCTTTGACCCTTCTGATCCACAAGTTGTTTTCCTGGGTTGTTTTCATTCCCAGGATCGCAGATTACTGGTAGTATTTTGCTTTT
The DNA here is from genome assembly GCA_038380435.1 of Ryuthela nishihirai. NCBI lineage: Eukaryota > Metazoa > Arthropoda > Arachnida > Araneae > Heptathelidae > Ryuthela > Ryuthela nishihirai. The sequence goes on along the minus strand of JAWZYU010000017.1, from coordinate 42,657,308 downwards.
TGCACTATTCTTAATAAACCCTTGAAATTTTTGTGAGTGAAAAGCCCAGGAGGACAGCCATTTTGGGAGATGCTAGAACCAGCATGCTTAGTACCAATTGTCATGCCATGTTCAAAGTCACTCATCAGGTCATTCGTTTTGCCCATTCTGATGATCGATCCAACTCGGTGATTCTTGAAGAGCTGGTCTGCTTGATTTATACCGCACATTGTGATCACATGACATGTTATATATTGAAATGAATCATTTATTTGACGAGGGGTGGTGTATCTAATAAATTGGCATCTCAATGTATGTAATCTTTCATAGTTAATGAAAGGAATCTTGAGCAGCTTAATTTAGAACCACGTATGTTTTTAAGCAAGATTGATATTAAAAACTCTGTGAAGGGTTTTTCCTGGAATTTTTTAAAGTATTACGGTTTATAAACCCATAGCAACACACTGCATCTTAAAAATAGAAGAATACTAAAGATCACAGTTGGTAACAATATAATATGCAAAACGAAATGAATGCCATGAAATACACTCATATATTACCGAGAGATGTTTCTGGTAACCAGTATCAGCATGCATTTTGCAGTTTGCCTTCACTTTGAGAGCGACATGCTATCTCCATGATTAGAATTGGCGATGGGGAAGATGGAGGCGATCGTGGATGGGATCCTTACCTTGCACTCCTGTTTCAGGAGAATATTAATAAAAATCCAACAATATTAGTAGTATTACTGAAAGTTTATGGGTAACATTATTATAAACACAAAATTTAAATTAAATGCCTCCTCAAGCAGCTGCTTGCCACAGAGGTCTGACAGGAGCCTGTCAGTTTAATATGCCATAGTACAGGGATCTGTGAGGATGGCGGGTCCTCAGCAGATTTTTTGCCAACTGCGCGCGTGGTCCCATTTTCAGTAATTAAAAATAAGTACCATGCGGCTTTTGATTAAATCATGCGATTTATGGGTTGGACGCCATTCTTTGCCATACTGTGAGACGAAAGCCTGCGAGTTAGTGTGTGTACCTAATTAAAGCTCCTCGGTTGTTATAGTTTTATACATTTCTACCACTTTTTTTCTGCTTATAAAAGCTTCCACGTTTTAGCAGTACCTTACTGAGCTGCACTTGGTTGTAATAATTCCACCTATAAAAGTAATGATTTTTCCGCGAAACCTCCTTTAGAAGACACCAATGTATATTATAGAGCAGAAATCACTCTGGTGGCGGGTTAATTTCGAAATGCTTCCAGTAAAAAATTTTTCAACTTTTATACTGGAGTAACTAATAGATAGAAGTAGGTCACGTCATATACCAAAAAAAGGGACTTTATTGCGATTTTTCAGAAAATAAAATATTTGATGAAAATAGAATGTATATTAATTTTAGTAGTGCTTATTTAAAACAATATATTAAAAAAGTAATTCATTGGATTTCAACCTCATTCTGAAATAACTAATGAACAGAATATGTCCTTAAATATATAAAAAAATTATATCTTAAAAGGAAGAACATTTAATTCTGTATGATTATATATAAACAGATTTACCGGAAACCAAAGAATTATAGATATACACCCAAGAGCCAAAACATTATGACTACCTGCCTAACATGATGTTAGCCCTTCACATGCCGCCAAAACTGCTCTTATTCGGCGAGGCATGGACGTTACAAGATTTCTAAAGGAGTCTTGTGGTATCTGATACCAACACGTTAGCAGCAGATCCTTTAATTTTTGTAAGTTACATGGTTGAGCCGCCGCAAATCGGTTATGCTGTTCCAACACAAACCACTGATGCTCGATTGGATTGATGTCTGGGGAATTTGGAGACCAGGACAATACCTGGAAGTCTTCCTTGTGTTCCACAAACCATTCTCGAACAATTCAGGCAGTGTGGCATGGTGCATTATCCTGCTGAAAGAAGGCACTATTAGAGGGATATACCGTTGCCATTAAAGGATGTACCTGGTCTGCAATGATGTTTAGGTAGGTGGTAGATATCATAATTTTCTGCACATGAATGACTGGACCCAGGGTTTCCCAGCAAAACACTGCCCAAAGCATTACATTTCCCCTACCGGCTTGTTTTCATCCCACGATACATCATGGTGCCAATACTTCCCCAGGTAAATGATGCGCACGTACCCGGCCGTCCACATGGTGCAACAGGAAACAAGATTCTTTGGACCAGACAACCTTCTTCCAATCATTCAAGGTTCAGTTTTGATGCTCGCATTCTCATTCTAGGCGCTTTCAACCATGAACCGAGGTTAGCATGAGCACTCGGAGCAGACTGTGCTCTGCAGCCCATTTTCAGCAGGGTTCGATGTACTGTGTGTTGTGACACATTACTCCTGTCACCAGCATTTAAATTACTGACGAGTTGCACCAAAATATCCCTTCTGTTGGCTCATAGAATACAGGATAGCCTTCGCTTGCTGGCGGTTCATGGTTTTTTTCCCTCCTCGGACCACTTTTCGAAGGTCTGAAAACTCAGAAATGCTCCGACTGAGTCGTTTTTTTTTGTCAAAAAATTTGGCCTTTGTCAAACTCACTAAGTCCGCTGCTTCTCCCATCCGAAGAACAAGAATAACACTGGTTAACAAAGTTCAGTATCATGTTATTTATACCGTTTCATGGCCTTCACACATGCCGTCGTTTACCTGCAGTAGATTCGAACCTGTAGTTGCTTTGATCTGTAGGTTGCGAAAACAGGCTGGTCTCAAAAACTGCAGGTCTCAGAGACACGTTGGTCATAATGTTTTGGCTCTTCGGTGCAGTTCCATATTTTTTTTCTTGAACAGTACTGCTGGAAGTTTTATCAGAGTCGCTATAATTGTGTACACACTGTTGGTATCAACATTTACTATTAATTCATTACATAAGTTATTTTTGACGGAATTTCAAAAGGAAAAAGTTTAACTGCAGGAGTTCAAAGAACACTCTTATGAAAGTTTGTAACAGTAGTTTGGGAACATTGAAACCAGGAAGAAAACAATTATCTCAGGTGTATAAAAAAGTAGTCTGCTATATTTTAGGAACATGCGACGCAAAAGGTGTTCGGTTAATGGAACTGACGTTTAACCACCAAAGCGAAGCCATCAACTCTGTGCATGGTAGGAGTAAGTTCTTGTTTACTTCTTTTTTTAATGCGACTTTGTTCACTTTTCTGTATTGTGATGTAAAATTTATCTTCTTTTAATTTGTAAATTATAAACTGAATCAGCACTTTAATATAAATAAATAAAAGTATAAATACCCCCTGAAGCAGCTAGTTGCCAGAGAGGTCTGACAGGAGCCTGTCAGTTTATAGGCCTTAGTAAAGGTCTGAGAGGATGGCTGGACCTCAGCAGAAAAACAACACAAATATCCATGTCTTACCCGGGGCTCGGACCCAGGTCCCTTAGATTAGTAGCCAAGCATGGTAGCCACAGGATGGCAACATAAAAATAGGTGTTACTTAATTCTAATTTTACTTAATTCTTCTGAATTAATTTTGCTCTTTTAAATGCAGTCATCGGCAACTATGGAAAAACACTCCCTTTTATTACCCAGTAACTCTCCTCTAAAACTTTGTGATCTCTCCGACTGATATTTAATTTCCGTTTTCCTTATAACACCCAGTAATTTTTTGAATTTATATTCTGCTTTGCAAGGAAAACGATCGCTTCTGTCACATAAGTTTTTTTGTTGAATTGGTTTGTTTTACCTCTGAGCAGCACTTTTTTTTTGCACACAACAGGATAAGTGGCCAGATCACAAGGATTCCGAAGGCTCAGAGAATGTGCACAGGGTATGACTTTACTGCACACAGAACCACAGCTTAATGTCCCATCTGGCAGACAACAGCATTTCCAAGCCCATTGGTGTCCCCTACTGACCATGAACCGAGGGGAATTTGGCGGAGATAAATCTCAATACTGACCCAGCTGGGACTTGAGCCTGGGAACTGCAGATTATGAGCTTGGCGTGCTACCGGCTAAGTCACCCCCACCCCCTATAAGCTTTTTTAAATTGTGGCTTTGTCCGAATGGACTTTTTGTTTTTAAATCAGGTGTCTTTTAACATTATCACAAGAAGTTTTTTCACTAATTTCAACCATTAAAAATGCAATAATGTTTGCTCACGTTTCTGCATATGTTATCAAATACAAGACTTTATCCGTATTGATACCGTATTTCCCCGAAAATAAGACCTAACAGGAAAATAAGCCCTAACATGATTTTTCGGGATGCTCGTAATATTAGCCCTACCCCAAAAATAAGACCCAGTTAAGCTCGTCAGCCAGATGGACGCATTTAGTACGTCCATTGCAACACACGACGGACGTATTGAATTATAAAATAATAATATTAATATATTAAATATAAATAAATAATAGTATTGATATTAATACTTAAAATAAATGATAATATAAATTTTAATCAAGTATTTGTAAATATCCAAGCGGGCGCCTTTGGACGAGAGGTAAACGCATATGTAAACAGATGAACGAGACTTATTGCCGAATGACAATACAGACACAACGCACGAATAACGTGCGCACTTGATAAGAACGGACGTGGTTGTGTCTAATATGAATCTTCAGAATGCTCATTAAAGTGCTCATTTACGGAGAGCTCTATTGCTGGACATGAGAGATTGGGGCCAATGGTTCTACAGGAAATGGAGTCGCATGAAAATCCGGCCTGAATTCGGAGTTTTCTGAGATGATATTCCAGAAGATGACATGACTGTATTTGAATAAATGTAGATTTTTGTACATGAAAAAATAAGACATCCTCTGAAAATAAGCCCTAAAGCGTCTTTTGGAGCAAAAATTAATATAAGACCCGGTCTTATTTTCGGGGAAATACGGTATAAAATTTTTTATCCACATCTGCGCAGATTAAAACGTATATGTATGTGTATGTTTTTCTCCAACAAATTTAAACTTGAATTTCGTTATAAATTATCGAAATAATCATTAAAGAGCATTTATTACTCCAAGGTACTCTTTCTTAAATCTGCAAAGTTCCTTCAATAAAGTTGCCTTGAACATTTCCATCAACCTATATTAGCATATAATTTAAATTCCTATTGTTCCATTGGCGGGGTGGCTCAGTCAGTAGTGCGCCAGACTCGTAATCTGTAGTTCCCAGGTTCGAGTCCCAGCGGGGTCAGCGTTGAGATTTATCTCCGCAAAATTCCCTGCCTTGCCCAGTCAGTAGGGGACACCGATGGGTTTGAAAAGGTCGCAGTCCGTCGTATGGGACGTTAAGCCATGGCCCCATGTGCGGGAGCCATAACCTGTGCACGTTAAAGAACACATTGAATGGCCTTGACGGGAGGTTACCATCTGTCGCCCAACAGCTGTTCCAGTGGGTCTCCTCCCCCAACCTTCTCTGAGCCTTCGGGGTCCTTGACATTTAGCCCATGGTGTGCAAAAAAGTGCCGCTCAGAGGTAAAACAACCCAACCCAACCTATTGTTCCAAGTAGAAGTGGCTTTCTATTACGATCTGGTACTTACGGTTATAAAAGCCGCGCAGAGAGATCTGACCAATGGAAATTGGCCAGAATAGATCACTTATGCTGCATGTGCATCAGGACAGACCGACTGGCAAAACACATGTGACTGACACACACTTTTAAATGTTCCGAAAGAAATACTTGTCCACAAGCTATTAGCACTGTAAGAATCGCTGTTGACTCCGAGGGAATGGGGGGGGGGGGGGAATAATGAAGTTTAGTTTTGCCTCTTAAACGTTAAGGAATGCTGTTGACAGGACTGTTCGCAGATATTTGCTTTTATATATTCTATTCTTTATGTCAAACAGAGTATAAATGGCTCAGTCCTCTCCTATGATGCGCATGAAGATTCGTCAAATGTCCCTTTAACTTATAGAGAGCCCAACCTAAATTTAAGAGTGAATTGACTTTCACTGAAAAGTAGATCAAGCTAGTTTGGCGCTGAACACATGGATGCTGTCCGTAAAATCGGAGTCTGTAGAATCAAGATTTTAATGTGCAATTAAAATTATAGCGTCTTTTCGGAAACACTTTATAGGTGCCAAGCAGTGCCGCGCTAATCGGGCGACCAAAATTTGTGGACGGCCGAATGTTCGACAAAAAAAATCCTTTAAACTTTAAAAAAATAAATTTTTGTGTAAAAACTTCACAACGTAAAAAATTGCATTTTGTATTAAATGTATCACTGTCCGACTTATCAAAACTACTTGTAAGTTAGATATTAATGAAAAAAAAAACAAACTTACAAGTAGTTTTGATGACTTTTCGCTTTGCTACTCGGAGCATACTCTAGGCTGCATTATTTGTTGTTTAAAGAAAATTTAAAGGATGTGTACGTTTTATGAAAATGAAAATAAAGAAATAGATGTTAATGAAAAAAAAAACATTATTTTTATTTTCATAAAACGTACACATCCTTTAAATTTTCTTTAAACAACAAATAAAGCAGCCCAGGGTATGCTCCGAGTTGCAAAGAGAAAAGTACCCGCTTATTAATTAAAGTTCGGGGATGTGGACACATGATGACCATAAAGGAGTCATGACCATAAAGGAGCTGTAAAGAGGGGAGGGACAGAAATAATCAGAGGGGACTCAGAGGGGACACGATAAACCCTGCAGAAAAACGGTTACAACAGTCTCAATAGGTTGAAAATGCGGGAACAGATTGGTTGGCTTTCATGGAATTAAAATCCAAAATTTGTTACAATTATTCTTCAGAAGTCTTTTAAACATGCGGAGAACTGTTGGCTACATATAGAAATGCTTTAGTAGATTATTTTGTGAAGGAATACAACCACTATGTTGCTTGAGGAATACTGCTCGTTGCTTGAAGGTGTCCATAGCAAACTTGGTTGTCGATAGCGGTTCCCTTTATATTTCAATGACAAGGTGATTTCACTAAATGGTAGACTTCAGTTTCCAGAAATTGGTTTCCTTGCTGGGGAACGTTTTTCCAACAACTAGGAAAAATATAATGAGAGTTTCAGTGACCTCATGGGAGGCTGTCCAGTGAGTTAGGAGTGTGGCGTTAGACTGGGGGGAGGTTGCCATTAATTCATAAGACACATGTGAAATAGGGTAGGAACCTTTCAGTTGTTTCAGCTCTATTCCCCATATCTTGAAGTTAAAGAGTAAACATTATACTTAGGAGATCATCCTGCAACCAGACAACGAGAACTATAAAAGTAACATAAAGGTAGACTTTTTCCAATTTTTTTCCATAGATTATTTTTGAACCCTTTTCGTTTTGCAAAAACAGGGTAAATGTTTTTACAAAACTGTTATTTGAATTTATGCTATCGTTACGTGACCATTCGTCCTATATTTTAAAGGATATATTTATAACTATAAAAATTTAGAAAGAAGTTTTTATCTATCTTCCTATTGCTTTTCGCTTGACATTTGTCAATTTGTAAATTTGTCAAAAGAGTTGTTCCACGTATCTTTCGAACGCGATGGAGAAACTTAATCATTTATGTAAAGCATGTTAAGAGGGGAGTGTCATAGGATATAAAAAATTACCCCCCCCCTGATTTCTTCCCCCTAAAAAGGAAAATATAAAACCATTCTTCCGCTATATCTCCAGAATGCGAGTGCGGAAAGTAACAAGCTCAAGACAATTTTTTCTTTAAATCTGATATCGATATTAAGAGTGATTCATCTAAGGAAAAACGATGCATCGAGATATAAAGTATTGCAGTCGATAGAATATAAAAAATTTAGTACATTTCCATAAAATACGATCTTTTGTGTACATACAGAAAAAGTCTAATCCCTTATACTGGAACATAGGACATCTTTGCCCCTATTGTTCCATCACTACTCCAGAAAATCACAAATTACATATGGAAGTCTCTAGTCAGGCCATTCAGTGTTTTTCTAAGCTGTCTAATATTTTTCCTTCTTTAGATCGAACCACGGATTGACATTCCCCAAAGATGGAGAAAAATCTCATGCACTTTTACTTCTGATACTTTTTTATAGCCGCCCTAGTTGCTTTGTGATTAGCGAACTTAGTTTCGGAGCAAAGGGTTACCTGTTCAAATCCAGGATTAAGTATGGATTTCGAGTTCTTTTGAGATATCGCCCTTCCTTATATCTTCTCTTTGGTATATTATACCAGGGCTAGGCAAAATACGGCCCGTGACGCTTTTGTAACGGAAACTATAAAACTAAACTTAAAAGATATGAAGATAAATTCGAATTATCAGAAGTATTTACTTTTTCCTTTTAACTTTGCATGAAAACAGGATTTTTTATTCTTGTAGCCATGTTGTCAAAATCAAACTATCCAATCTACGCAAAAATGCAAAACGATTGGTCCGATAATCGTCCTACCACTCATACTTTCTGAGCTCTCGCGCTACTAAACATCGCCACATAAATGAAGTCTAGAATTTTTGTAAATTGCTATTGTAAATTGTAGAATAGAATTATATTAAGGTTAATATCAATAATATTTTAAAGTATTTTAAAAATACAATTTTTTTTCATATACACTGACGGAAATTGGAAAAAGAACACCATTACCAATTGAAGTGTAATCTATAAGATTTATTTAGTAGAACAACTTGTTGAGAAAGGACAGTGATCACACGTGTAAAGTGATCAATGTTTATTTCACCCTTTAATGAGTATTACATTTTACAGAAGGCACATTTTAATAAGGTGTTTGAACCTCCTCGAGCAGCAATACAAGCTTCCAATCTGGCATATAATCGGGGGATACCATTCCATGTGCTTTCAACTTGGACGTATAACTTAGCGATAATCATTGTCCACAGAAGTCTCTGACTTGCTTGATATATGTCCTAGACATGCTTAATTGCAAACAAATCCGGAGAGCTTGCTGGCCAAGGGAAATGGTGTACTGCCTGAAGAGCATGTTGAGTTGCCCTGGCAAAGTGTGGGCAAGTGTTATACTGCTGGAATATCGCATTTGGGATTACTTAAATATGACAGGACGACCAGCTGTATGATGTTGCCGACGTACATATTGCTATTCATTGTACCTGTACAAACACCGCACACTTACGAGACTGATAGCACATCACACCCCACACTATGATGCATGCCATGGGCCCTGTGTGTCACTGGTGGATGCATAATGGGAAAGCCGCTCACCTTGTCACCTTCGGATGCATAAATGACCATCAGATGCTCCTAAACAGAATTGGCTTTCATCACTGAAGACCACAGACTGCCATTCTTCCCTCCAATGAACTCATTCTTGACACCACTGCAAACGTGCTCGACAGTGACATAACTGTGCCAGCGACCATATATCCATAGCCGTTTCCAAAAGACGATTGTGTATTGTTCTTGTAGACACCCTCGGTATGACAGAGGATCGAATTAGTGATACTGTAGCTGTCCACTCTGCCACTGCAGCCCTCCTGATACACCGATCCTCTTGTGCATCTGTAACTCTGTATTGCCCAGAACCACTTCTGCGAGTGTGCGAATGCTCTTCTGACCATCGATGCCTCCATCGTACCACTGCCAATACCTCTCGTCCAATGCAGTGTGCAATTTGACAAAAAGAACCTGCTTCCTGAAGACCCACTATACGACCTCACTCAAACTCCGCTAACTGAACAAATTTTGTGTGCCTGTGTCATCCAGGCATAGTAGGTTCTTCAAAGAGCACTGAACACTTCTTTATTCATGCCCTAGTCCTTAAATATGCACTGCATACATTTGCATGTTATCCTCAGTGACATCATTATTCCATCCAATGACTGCCAATCTTAGATCAGTTTCTGCTACCCATAACTATTAACATATTATAATATGACGTTCCTAAAGGAATTCCTTCTGTACGTTCCTTTTTCAATTTCCGCCAATGTATTTTTAATTAAAATTATTAGAATGGTGAATCGGAAAACTAAAGCCAACTGACATCCCCCAGTCTCCCCATTTCTTTGTCATTCATCACAGAGATAGTCCTCCAAAAGTCCAGCACGGTGGCGGTTGAACTTTTTCTTATTTCAGGGCCAGTAGCAATGTAGAATATTATTAGTAGAGTGCCAAAACGTTCATCAGTAATAATAAGTTGTAAAAAAAAGAGACAGAGAACATCGATGGTTGATCCAAATCAATCAATAGTCGTCTTCATTTCAAAAGTACAGAAGTGTCGAGACATCTATGTAATACAGGGGAGTAGTCCGTCCATCATCTCAGGTAGTAAAGAAGGTCAGGTCCAGTGAGCTGTAGGTGACTGTGGGCCAAAATGTCAAATTCTAGCAATGATATAAAAGAGCAAGTTAATGCATATATTTATTCGTAACTATGATAGAATACAAATGGTAAAAATGAGGGCAAAAATGTGCTCTACATATACGAATATAACTCTAGACCATGATACAGTCTTGGAGCATATTAACCTTCTCATGGTCAGGGCGTACTTTGGGGCAACTCCTAGCTCACGTACAACTGCATCATTGGCGCAGTCCCAGGCACCAAGTAGTATGGCCTACACGTGAGCATTGACGCCTCTTGCAGTCTGGAAATTGACAATGGGTTGATATTTATCAATCTTTGACCGTCTGGCAGTGATGAAAGCTTTGGGGCTGTCTTCAAAAGGGACAAAAACGTCTATGATGATGACTCGCCTGTCAGGCATAGTCACCACCAGATCAGGTCGTACGTTTTCAGTAATACCATTGAATCTCTGATTGACTGAGGCATTGGAGACGTTTCGAGGTAGAGCTTTCACATTCTGTCGAGGATCTCATTGTGTCGTCGCTGCCATGCCGCCAAATGGAATTTGCAGTGTTTTAACATGTGGTATTGACTCTATGTAGAAACCACATCGTCTACAACGTTAATCGCCATGCCCAAAGAGCCGTGTACCGTTTAAATTCAGACAGCCAAGGTGAGCTCGGAAAATGAATCTCCAGTCACAAAATCGGCAATATAAACCAGTTTTGATAAAGTGGCTGGAGGCATCATGTGCAGCGTGCAGTCTTCCCTTGATCCTTCTTCTGGGTAAAGTAACTCAAGGTAATATGAAGAGTAAGAGGCCTTGAGTCTCTTAACCCTTTCACGACTAAGGGAAACATTTTTCCCATTTTAAAATTGGTGATTGTCGTATTTAATTATAACCTTATCTGCATTTTTATACAGAATGTCAAAATAGAACGTATGCCGAACGCAATTACGTAAACGGGAACGTTTAGAAAACAAAAACAGAACTGTCAGGACGCATAATATATGTACTATGTGCAATGTCCATCTTTGCCTCACTACCAAAAGAAATTGCTTCGCAGAATATCATAATTAGCACATCATTTTGTATAGTAATTTTATTTCATAATTTTGTAATATTTTAGTTAACATTTTGTTCTAATAAACCAATAAATAAAAGACATTGCATAATAAGCCTAACTATAATTTGTGTTACCTTTATAGTCCATTGGGAAAAATATTTCCCATAAAATTCCAAAAAAACTACACATTGTTATGTATTTTTCTTATGATTTTTATTTATTTTACGTCTAAACAAACTAAAATAAACTGTTACATACTAATATTTACTCTTAGAAACCTTATGGGCCTGAAAGGGTTAAGGATCGTCTTTCTTGCAGATAAGGATAGAACAACGTCCTCCTCCCTTGAGTTCCGGATTGTCATCTGCAATTCTCTCCTTGCAGTTGAATAAGACCAATCGCACAGTCCCAAGTGACGCAGTCTCTTGGAGGCAGCTCTTATTTTTGTCCAGAATGAAGCCACATCACCTCCATCAGGTCCAAACTCATTCCGTGTGGAGCCATTCAGATATTCAGCAAGATCATCAGGTGTTGGATGCCGCTCAATTTTTCTCCGGATCGTAGCCTGCAACACACTAGTCACAGCAGATTGGATAAATGGTTCAATAGAACCAAGTAATTTGAATCCGTGGGATACCAAAAAACCGATCGAGGCAGTTGGTTATTGGCAGAATTCCCATGCCACCAATCATGGTGCTCATAAAGATGAGCTCTGAGCTGGCTTGATTAGGCAGGTTAAGCCATCGTTTGAAGTGTTTTTTGCACAATGCATCCAGCCATCTCATATGTTTCTTCTGAATCACTGAATTTGAAATGCAGAAGTCGAATTTTAGAAGTAAGAAGGTTTCGTAAGCATCAAACTTCTGCCAGGGACTCAGGGAGGAGGCACTTATCTTCACCATATCATTCTCAATTTTTTTCCAGTAATGTAAAGGGGGTTTGGTCAACTCTGAATCCAGATGGGATGCCCAAATATCTGATGGCTTCCGAGTCGGTCAATGCAGTGCATGGAATATCATTCAATGTGAAGACAGAGAGAAGCATTAATCTCCTTTTCCGGCAATCAACATGAAGAGTTGCACATTTTCCGACATTTAGACTTAATCCAGCGAGATCCAATTGGGATATCAGCAAATCTAGTTGGTTCTGGAGACCATCAGGTGAGGAACTTAGAATGGCCATATCGTCAGCATAGGTGAGCACTGATAAATCCTTAGCAAAATGTGTATAAGCAGCACTCTCATTGCATTCGAGTTCTGATGATAGGCTCCATGACCAGGTTGAAGCACAGAACTGAGTGGACAGCCCTATTCCACACCTCGGGTCATTCGAATAAAGTTGGACCAGCCTCCTTCGGAGCGGATGGTGTTGAAACAATCTGTGTAAAGTTCTTTGATAATCTCAATGAACTGTTGTGGAACACCCATCTTCTCAAGTACAGAAAAGATATATGGGTGATCAACAGTGCTGAAGGCATTGGCGAGATCCATCTACCAAACACAGATTTGCTTGCGATTTCTCGTGTGATGGTTAATGCTTGATCCAAGATGAAGTTATGCTTTGAGCACCCCTCAAATTCTCTGAATCCCTTTTGTGAATTCGAGAATCTTTTATTCGCAGATGCCCAGGATCAAATTCTGTCTCTAACCAGTCCAGAATATAATTTGGCGATGGTGTTAAGGAGCATGATGGGTCTCCAATTCCCAATGCAATCCTTAGGGCCTTTTTTATATGAGTATGACCTTGCCCATTTGTCAAGCATGAGGTGTATGGCCTTTCTTGAAACAACTATTGAAAATATAGGCGAGTAGGTGAAAACTTGGGTCCACATTTTTCAGGTCTCTATAATAGATTCCGTCGTGCTCGGGAGCAGTATTAGCAGCTTTGGAGAGTCTGCTCGACACTTCATCAAGAGAGAGATCAGATAGCATGCCTAGGTTGGAAGTCTCATTAACATCGACGAGACCGAGAATAGTGACGTGGATCTCTCTTTCGGGCAATGCAGCTTAAACATTAGTAAAATGCTCCTCTATTGCTTTTGGGTCAATTCGGCAGTAATTTTCCGAAAACTCAAATATTTTGCCCATAGCCTTCTTGCAGTTGAGGCAGTACATCTTCTACAACTCCGCAGCCTCACGGGCGTCATAATTTGATTCGTTGTTAGCTCTAAAATAATTACGGGGTCTAGTGGAGGGAGCCATGGCAATAGGAGCACTGTCCTCAGTCTGCAGAGTCTTCCTCTTGTATTTGAAGGATATGGTGAATAAAAGATCATCGATGGCTGCCTCAAAGGAAACCCAGTCAGCAGCACAAGAGTCTGTCCATCCATGCCTCCTGGAAATCATTTAGTTTTACGGGAGGAACAGAATCAAGGACCTCCACCCATACATCATTCTCGTTAAGTCCATTCTCGACCGAGATTTCGAGCAGAGCCAAATGGTTAGTTGATTTCCGAGATGTTGCCCTCATCAGTATCAGGGGGCACAAAAGGAGGCAGGTACCAAGACGTGATCTCGTCTTCAATGATACCATAAAAAAATTGATAAATATGTATATACTTTATTTTTCTGTAAATGGTAGCTAGGTAGTCACTGGAAGGAGATCTACACACCAATCCCCTATGGTGATGCATAGAACCGGCCAGGCCTAGCACCTAATGCCCGACCCAGTCTTTTTGTGGTACAGGCCATTAGTACCTTTCAAAAGAGATACTCTCTTGTGGAAGAGAACGGAAGAGGTCCGGCAGATCAGTGTAGCCTACTGATCTATGGCTTTTTTTTCCCACCCAGCTGAGTGATCAACCACACAGGGTCCTGGTGCTGACCACATAAACCAACCGTATTGGAATAATGGTTATGAACTTTATTATGGATCATGAATTTGGTGCACTGGAGGGGCTTCCGTGGAAGGAAAAATCACCCGCTGTTTTCTGTTTGTGGGTTGACAGCCCCAAGTGAATAGATTCACAGGATACGTTTTATCAGCTGGTGGATAATCCTGAGCAGAGGTTATCGCAGGCACCTGAACTCTTGCTTCTACGGGCATCGTCAACTTCTACATTGGAGGAAATTTTCCAATGTAGATGGCTTCAACCTTTAGTAGTGAGGAAACGGATTTTTGCCCCATGCATGCGATTAGGGGGCTGTTTGATATTGATGGCATTCCCTCTCTCAATAAACATAGTTTCTTTAAACATCCCACTAACCGTTTTCTCTCCATAGGTAGTTGGAATGTGAAGACTGCACAAAGCTTATTCTCTATGTCCTCACACAAGAATTCCACCGTTAAAACCTTGATATTATCGACTTGAAAGAGACCAGATGGATAGTTTAAAAAAAATCTTAAATTTCTTTTTTCACGGAGGGAGATAAAAAGCATCTCCAAGGCGTAGGTTTGTTTCTCAGCAGACACGCTAGTGATGCTCTTCTAGGATAGTGCATTTATGAAAGATTTCTCACTACTAAATTTCAGACAAGCATTAAAGACTTGAATGTTATCTTGTTATGACCCCACTGAGGATGCCAGAGGTTGAGATTTGGGTTGTTTTACCTCTGAGCGGCACTTTTTTGCACACCATGGGCTAAATGACCAGGTCACATGGACCACGAATGCTCAGAGAAGGTTGGGGGAGGGGACCCACTGGCACAGATGGTAGCCTCCCGTCAAGGCCATCCAGCGTGTTCTTTAACGTGCACAGGGTATGGCTTAACGTCCCATCTGACGGAAGGCTGCCTTTACAAGCCCATCAATGTCCCCTACTGACTGTGGGCAGGGCGGGGAATTTTGATGAGATAAATCTCAATGCTGACCCAGTTGGGACTCAAACCTGGGAACTAGATTATGTGCCTGGCGCTACTGACCCAGTCACCCCTGCCCCAATGAGGTTGAGAAGGATAGGCTTTAGACTTCAACATATTTTGAATTCTATCAAGAAAGGTTATATTACCCTTGATCTAGGCGACTTCAATGCCAAATTTGTTACTGACTCTGACCTTTGGAGAGAGGGCGATAGGCCCTTTTGGTATTAGTAGCTGCAATGGCAATGGGTAATGTCTCCTACAGGTAAGTAAACTTAATGGTAAATGGCTGTAATTCGCACTCATCACTGGCCTAGCACATCTTATGTGACCACCAAGCGAAATATTTGCCCATCCCTATATTATACCAACGAGCTCCTTCCGAACCACTCTGATCAGGTTCGAATTAAGCAGTGGTTTCCTTGCCTTTATCCTATTTGGAGCTTTCATGCACTACGAAATCATAAAATTGAATTTTGTGGGGCTGACGACCGAGTATCGCCAGTCTTTAGGCCGTGTACTAGATGACCTTAGGCCGTGGACAGATGCTAATGGCAATTGTTTTTAAAAATCAGTTTTCAATAACCTACTGTACCGTAAATTTCCAAATGCAACAACAGAGCGATTTTTTTTGTATGAGACTGCCAAAAAAAAGCTTGCAGAAGTTTTAAAAATTATAATTTTTTTTTAATCTAAAATTCTTATTTTTTTACGGACATTTAACAAAGTCACATTTTGGCTAATATTTACGGATGGCTGGCAATCTTGGTCCAAAAAAACCGAGTGGTTAACACGATTGGCAACTGATACAGGACCTGGGTTCGAGCCCCGGGTAAGGCATGGATATTTGTTATTTTTATGCCGAGGTCCCCCTTCCTCACAGACCTTCTACTCTGACACACTCCTGTCAGACCTCGGTGGCAAGCAGCTGCTTGAGGAGATATTTATTTTATTTTATATTGTTGCATTGAGGTATAAAAATGCAATTTTTTTTTCAGAGGTAAGTTCCAAAACCCCTAACACAGGCTAAATCAAGTAAAAGTACTTACAACAATAAAAGCATGGTAATGAGAAAATTTTGGGTCGTTTTTCCTCTGAGTGGAACTTTTTAACATAAATGTTAGATGACATGGTGACAAGACTCCAGGGGTTTAGAGAAGGTTGGGAAGACTATACAAGAAGCACGATTCTTGTTTTAGGTAAATCTGCAGCAGGGTCGGATTGGGGGGGGGGGGGGTCATACCTCCCGTCCCCTCCTCAGCATGCTAATAAAGTTAATAGAAGCAAAAAATATTAAACTTATTTATATTTTATGCAGTTTTCAAGAATTGTTTTACAGACCTGTAAAATGGAAAAGAAAATATCTTTCCCCCCACATTTTTCAATCCCTCCTCCACATTCCCCACACCTTGCCCTTCAGCGCTCTTTCTTTTGATATATGACAAAAAATATTTTTGTTCATTATTTCAGAATAAAATTCAAAGAATATTCCACTTTTTAGTGCATTATTCTAGAAAAAAAAATACTTTAAAAACACAGCTTTAAATTTTAGGGAAATATTTTTCTTTATTACTACTCAAACTGAATGTTTTTTCTTTTAGTATATAACACAGTTTTGTTGTCAAGGTTTGAAATTTCAAGGTCACAAATTGTTTTCCTATTGAAATAATTCAAAAATTAATTCCAGCAGCAAATACAGTTCATGTCATAAGCTATGTACTTGAAATGTTAAATAACATTGCTCAACACAGTAGTAGTTCCATTTGTATTCTGTTACTTTAACGTAAATGCCACTTGGTGATGTCAGTAAATATTTGTTTTAGTCGAGTTCAAGTGCCTCAACTTTAAGTATTGTTTTAACTGTACCACTGGAGATTTAAAACTCATCATTGGAGATATGACATCTTGTCATAGCTGACATACACTTTCAAGACTTGTCAACTGAGTTACGACTTAGCTGTTAATAACGGCTGAGAATATGTTTCTTGTGTTGCATAATAAACCTTTGCTACCATTGCTCCTGGCAATACATTTTCATTACAAATTTATTTATGTTCTTGTTGTTGAAGCATTTTTTTCCTGTCAATGATCTTAACTGCTAGTTTAACATCAGTTCTTAACAGGTTATAATAAAAGCTAGCTTGCTGCCTAACTAAAGGACAATGGGAATTCTTTGCTGATTGAAGAATTTGTCCCAAAAGTGTTTGCATTTCTGCTGGTCTGGAAAAAAAAAGTTTAACAGAAGCTATTAATAAAGCAATCATTATGTTTCCATTTCCTTCATCTTCAATATTGTGAAAAATTTCTTCTAGGATATATGGCGACTGATCTATTTCTACTCCATAATTTCCTAGTGACCACAGTAATGCCACTTTGCTATCTTCTGACTGAAATCTATGATACTGTCGAGGTAAAACAGACAAAATAAGATTTTTGGCTTCTTTCATTTCATCCAAATCTAAGCAACTAAATGCTTTCATTATTTCTTCATTCAGATCATTATAGTTCAAATCCATTAGCTGTACTAAAGTTTTCACACAATGACTGCTCAAAGGAAAATCGGTTTTAAGTATGCTTACCAAACCCAAGATAGCACTTTTGGAAACTGCCCTGACATTATCAGTGCAGTGGGTAATAAGCTCATCAGTAATTTCATAAGAGTTGTTGTTGTTTATTAGGAATGGTAACAAACTTAATTTTTTCACTTTTACATATGTTGCATCTGGAAAACTACACAGAAAGCATTTGTGATAACTAGAAATCTGTTCCTTGTGTTCAGGTAACAGTGTTGCAATGAATTCCAGTATAGCATAAACTATTTCACTGCTACAAGAAGTAAGGAGTAGGATTATCTGAGGTGAAATTCGTTCAATAATATCATTTTCTAAATGTTTATATTGTAAATTAACTAAAGAAAGAACGAGTTCAGTGGCTGAAATAAAAACAACAGGGTTTCTCTCTGCTAAATGTTCATCCAGTGCATCAAGAAAAAGTAACACTTCATCTTCACTCTTTGGTTTGTATTTTTTTAGAAAACTGCACACCACTGCCATGCTCCACTCATGAAAAGAACCAATTCTACTTAAAAGGTATCTAGCAATTTTTGAATTGATAACAATTCCTCCTTCAGCAGCAAGAATTTCATCCAATGCTAAGAGAGTGCTTGCAACAACAGTTGGATCAGGATCTCTTATCATCTCATACATCATATCTAAAATATCTTGATTAGATTCAATAAGCACTGAGTCTGTGATTACTTTTGAGCAGCATGATACAGCAGCTCTTCTCACAAAGGCACTAGTATCTACTAGAGCCTGGGGTAATAATGTAAATGATAATTCCTGAAGACATGGAACTGTGCAGGCAGTTTTGATAGCTAGTCTTCTTATATAAGGATTAGGGTCTCTAAAATCTTTCAGTACACTATTTGTTGCCAAAACGTTCAAATCTGAAATACGTTCAGCATACCTAAAATGAAAACATATACATTGTACTAATCTGAATTAACATTGAATTATTGATGTATATATGATTAAAATGTCTCAGAGCAACATAAAAATAGGAATAGAGTAAAACTTACCTGACTATGAAAGAAAGGTGATAAATGATTTTTACACTGTAAAACTAAAAATAGCTATATACATTAAGCTCTTGTAACTTAACCCTTAAATTCAAGCTGTTCTGCTAAGACAAAAGGTCACATAGCATTCACAACACACCAAAAAACAAAAGTTCCTTAGGTATTCAAGGAAATTTTTTTCACCATTCTGTTGTTTGCAGAATTATTAATGTCCGTAAGGAAAAAAGGTTTTCAATAAAAAAGTTGTAGAAGTTTCTTAAAATATTTATATAAAAGTGACTGTTTTCAGTTCCTAATTTCACATTTGGGAGCTAGCTATTTTTGGCAACGAAAACTTCTTAACAGGAAATTCTTTGAAACATTAATAATCAAGTACTTAATGGTCTGTCGCTCAATAGACAGACTAAAAGATAAGCAAGCATTTTTTAAATGCCCTTAACTACCTATGCTTGATTGCTGTTGCCATTTTCATTCTGTTAAAACTTATCAATAGCACTCTAGAAAAGTGCTAAAATTGATGTTTATTTCTTATCATTGCTGAAACATAGTTTTTTTTTCCTATTTCCAATGAATTCATGGAGGTCAAATCCTGAAATAGGTCTTTAAGATCTGACAATAAAATAACCAGACCAATGTAAAAACATTACACTAACCTTTAGTGGATGTGATCATCTTCAAAGTACTCTCCTCCTGACTGTATACACACATCTCAATATCTCTGTCGTGCCTGAAAATATTGTTGGAAATAATTTTTTGAAAGTCCTTTCAGGACTGCTACCCCATTCTTCTGAATGTCAATTGATTGAAACGAGATCCTTTCAAGGAGTTTGAAGAGAACAAAGTTTTTCATGAAAGAGTCACATGATACAAGATTAGGTGAGGAAAGTGGATGTTGCAACACTGGTATTTATGTTTTGGTCAAATATGAGCTGACCAAAGAAGCTAGTGGAAAGGTGCATTGTCATGATGCAAAGTCTATTTATCTGGCTCCCTTAAAGGGTCTTCCCATTCAGCTCCTTTCGTCAGATCATTTTTAACAAAAAAAAAACTCCCAACTATCAGTGTTGTAACTCTTCCATACCCACCTGATCTTATGTGATGAGATTTTTCATGTTCTCAAAACCAAAAAGTTCTATGAAAGGATCTCATTTAAATCAACTGAAGACATTCAGAGCAATGTGACAGAAGTACTGAAAGGACTTTTAGAAAATTATTTCCAGTAATGTTTCCAAGCATGGCAGAGTCTGAAGGAGAGTACTTTTAATAAAGGTTTATTCCCATTTTAACCCTAAAGCCCTAATATGGGTAAAAAACATATGCAAATCCACTTCAAATATAAATATTACTGTTTACAAGCTGTTTATAACTTAATTCATCTACACATACATTGCAATATACTATACACTGCAATAATCTGAATAGTTACGAGTTATCTAGTAGCCGAGTTTTGAATTATTTTGTGTATACTCATCTATCTTTTACTTATGCTTTGACATTGCAAATGGTAAGATAAAATTGGGTTTGGCAGATCTCAGATATGTTTACATCTCATTTTTGAGATTAAATGCTTTTTGTCTATTTAAATTAACACCTTTTTGCTTTAAAAGGGCTATTTTTATTTAAAAAATGGTGTTTGATGATACTTTTTATGCTGATTATTATATTTCATTGAAATGTGTGTGTGATATCAATTTGTATAAAAAAACTGAAAAGGCCTATTGTTTTCAGTGTGGCTGTTTATTGTATTTGCTTATTGTTTTGCAATGTAGGTAATTTATGTTGTTAACCATTGTTGCATGTGATATGTGTGTGATATCAATTTGTATTAAAAATTTAAAAATGCTTTTTTTAGTATGGTTGCATGCAGAAATAATCATGAAGTTTATTTTTAAAAAAAATCCTCCTCAAAAAAACTTCAAAACTTCAAAAAAAAAAAAAAAAAAAAAAAACTCCCTGTCAGTTTAATACACCATAGTAGAAGGAATCTATGACAATGGTGGGTCCTCATGATTTAAAAATTTAACTATTCCATTTATCCCATAAAATGAAAACATTGCATTTTCTAACCCTCCAGGGTTAATGGTCAAATCAGTTAGTCAACCCGTTAGCCAGAGCCACCTAGATAAGATCAGTCTGAACAGCTATCTGATCCAATATTATTCTGATAGCAAAAAAGGGGAAAAAAGCAGAAAAATTATATATATATATATGAGTGATTTAATTTTAAAAAATTTAACTACAAGCTACTTAGTTTAAAATAATATAAATTAATTTCTTATATTTAAATTTTATTGGAAATTTTAAAATTACTTTTTTTAAAATAAAGAGCAACTGGTCAAATTTTAACCACAGCAATTCAGTTAAAGCACCATATAAATCTAAATTTATTCACTTTTAACCCTCTCCTTGTTGCAGCAGTATTAATCAATATCATCTTTCAAATTCTAATGATTTGAGAAGTAAAGTGCCACAGTACAAGATTGTAAAAAAATTTTTATAAATAAAAATCTGTATTTTAACTGTTTCTAATCCAATATCAGAAATAACATTAAAAATCTATGATACCTATATTTTTTTCCACTTGAAAAAATTATGATAAAGTTTGAAAATTAATCTGAGTCTGCAGTGAATGTATGTGCATGTCCAGTCAATGTAAATATCATCAAGTAGTGATGATTTAGTTTATGCTTTCATTCTACTCTCCTGTATGCAGATTATCAATCGGTTGTGATTTCTGGTCTTCTGGCTTAGTTTCCATTCTAGTTGAGTTGTAATGCATTCTAAACTTTTAATATAAAGATACTGATTTTATTACTAAAGGAAATTGCATCATCTGGGAACTATGCACATCAGCTTCCAGTCAATATTTTAGCAGACTCTATTTTAAAGACTTTTTTAAACTCAAAGCTTCTACAATTATATTTTATTGCTCCTCAAATATATACTGCAAACAATAATTAATTTGAAACAGTTGAAAATGTAACTGCTAGTTATCTCTTATGGTGGATATCAAGAGAACCACAGGATTGAGAAATTAGCCTCAAAGCACAATTTTTAAAAAGGTAGGACTTACTTTAGCAATACTTTTAATTACATTTCAACCAGATAAAGTATTTAAAGTTATGAAATTGTGATTTTTAACCAATTTTTCTGCCTGGATTTCAAAATTTAACTTTTCTGTAGCAGTTATGCAGCTTTGTACCAAAATGATTCATTCTCAATTTCAGGACTTCACAGTTTTTTCCCATGGATCTTTTATCACATTTCAGATATATTTTTTAAATTTTATTAAAATTATCTTTTTTTGAAAGCAAAATGATTTTTTATGACACTGCTTTCCTTAGGCTTAGAGTTTGTCAATAGTCAAAAGTCTAAGCATATGCATCATATGCATAAATGGCTAAAAAATTGACAGAAAACTAAATAAATGAAAGATTTAAGCATTAGCAGATATATTATGAATTGTTTATATTAGAATAATGAAATAATTTAGAAAAACCAAAAATTTAATTAAAAAAATTGTTTTTAATTTTACTGAAGTTCAAATGAAAAAAAAAAGTCTGTTACCCCCAACAGAACTAGAATTAAGTGGGACCACCCCACCAAATTTGGGACTGATCGCTCAAGTACCAGCAGAACCACAAGGAAACCAACAATTTCTGCCACCCATTTCAACTTTGAATCAGGTATTTTTATAAGATATATGCAAGAAAATTTTCAAATGGTAATTTCTGTTTTTTGAAATAAATTGAAGTTTCGTGTTGTACTAAAAACAGATATAGCCACCTTGGGCCTCTCATTTTGGATTCTGTCAATGTATAATTGGTGGGGACCCTGAAAGTGTCGATATACAGAAGGCAAACAAATTTTTTAAAATATCTATCATCAAATCTAATCTATGCTCAAGTTTAAATCTACTTTCTTTAGTGAAAACTTCTTGTGCCTAGTTTGCATTTATTGAAACTCAGGAGACAAAGCTGAAGAAAAAGGTTCAAATAAGAAGTAAAAGCAATAAACATGTACATTGCAAAATTTGCAAAACCTACCAGAAGACATATTTCAATAATTTGTATAAAATGTCCTGAAAGGATTTGCTATTAAGAAACAATGTTCAGATACTGATGTACAATATTCTTTTTGCATTTCATTCAATCAAATATTTGATGTTTTATAATTTGCCATAGTCTTTGAACATTTCTTATTCATTCTTGATATGTCCTTCAGGTGATATACAAAAGTACAGCAGTTTTTTTTCATCCATCATGTGCACACACATTTAAAATATACAAGAGCATTCATGTGCAGAAATATTTAAAATACACATTAGGGTTAATAAAAATTTTCCAGTTATAGAGTCAAAAATTTAATTCAGTTTTAAACACTAAATTTTTTTCAAAATTCTGCAGGAATATTTATTCATCAATAAGTTGGACAGTTTGCTATGTGTATTTTGACACAATTTGTTGGGTGAAAGTGGTGAGATTAAAATAAATATACTTTCTACAAACTCATTTTTTATCTCGTTTTCTTTGAAAACGAGAAAATAGTTTCACTTTGTCATCTGTCTCTCCGTCTGTAGAATCGAATTTTTTTGTTTATGGACATAAATTAAAAATTATCTTTGTGTTGGGTAGGTATTGCTGAAATATTATGATGTGCATTTCCGAATCTCTCTAAAGTTATAATTACACCCTCTAGCGGTGGAAAAAATTTTAAATTACAAAATTTCAAACGAATAATGCAAATGATGTATTTATGCCAGAAATTTGAAATTTTGGTGGTGGAATGTGAACGTCATGAAGTTTACATTGGAAACAATGAAAAGATTAATTAGAAAACTCTTTTTTTAATTTGAATGACACTAATGAAATATTATAATTCACATTTTTTCAAATTAATAATTTTAATATACAGGGTGTTTTTAATTAAATTGGCAGTACTCAGAGCAATATAGAGAAGGATCTACTCGACGGATCACAGCAAAAAGTGGTGGATACCTTAATAAGAACATGGGGTAGAAAATTTGTGAATAAAAAAATAATTAGTGTTAGTGCCACCAAGTGGCATGGGTTCACTAAAAATGTGGTAGAACATGCTAATTTCTAGTGACATTGCAGCCAATCACATGTGCGAGTCACATGAGGCACACTATAAAATGTGATGTCTTCCCTGTAATTGCTAGAAGGAACCATGGGTATCTTCAAGAAGACCGAGCTTTGCTAGTGAAATTTTTATACCAAAACGGCAGTAATGCCACCACTGCATTACACGAATATCATCGTCTGAAAGATATAAGGAACGGACCTTTGTCACTAAAAGGGCTGAAGAATATGATACAGAAATTCGAAGAAACAGGTGAGTTAGGTTTGGCTCCGCATAGAGGCCGGCAGCCTATTGCAGAAAGAAATGTGGAAGATGTCCACACTTACTGTTGCAGAAATCAAGTTGCAATCGGAGCTACCTGTAGTTAGTGTGAGAAGGGTATCTCAGCAACTGCAACTTCCGTCCGTAAAATTCTATGGTCAATCCTGAAATGGTATCCTTATAAAATATAGGGTGCAGAAGCTGCAACCGTGTGACCTTGAACAGCGCACTGACTTCACTTTGTGATTTCTGGCAAGAATGCAGCTTGACATGTGGCATTCGAAAGTCTTATGAACCGATGAAGAGCATTTTTCCCTATGTGGAGCAGTGAATACATGCAACTGCTGAATATGGGGACCTACACATCCGCATGCTGTGCATGATGTGCCCCTACACTCCAACTGTGTAACTGTAAGGTATGGGTGTACACAAACTTTATAATCGGACCATTTTTCATTGAGGAGATCACGTCTCAAGACCCTGTGCATCGATCGGTGAATGGACCATGTTACACAGATCTTCTCTGCCGCAAGATTATTCCGGCTTTGCAAGAAAGGAATTGCTTAGACTACATAACCTTCATGCAAGATGGGACGCCACCCCATATTGCACATACGGCAGTGCAACTGTTGCTTACCACATTTGGTGAGGACAGAATAATTTCTCAAACATTTTCCAATGCTTGGCCACCACATTCCCCCAACTTAAACCCATGGGATTTTTGGTTATGGCGTTCGTATTTTCATATAACTTCGTATTTTCTTTATTTAGTGCACCCACACCACCTGGTGGCACTAACAGTATTTTTTTTATTCGCAAATTCTCTACCCCATGTTCTTATTAAAGTATCCACCACTTTTTGCTGTGATCCATTGAGTAGATCCTTCTGTACATCGCTGAGTATTGTCAGTTTAATAATAACTACCTGTATATTCTTTACAGATCACTGAAATGATGAAGCAGCAGAGCTGTTAGTTTTACAAATAATATGTATAGAATAAAAATTTGAAAAATTAGTAATATGTTTTAAGAGATATTCCATTGACAGCAATAATCTACTCACTTCTTTGAGAGGTGTGTGGAAAATGCAACTTTTAAAATTTAAGAATTAAAAGAAATACTTTTGTGCTGTATAATTACTAATAAAATACTATTTGAATTTTACCCATCATCCACTAGCTCAAATTAAAACTTTTAAGGAATGAAACAGTAGGTAAAGGAAAAACTTCATTCTCTTTGAAAATGAGATTCTCATATGTGCCAGAGGTGATATGCATTCTTCTAGTTTTTATTTCAATTAAGTGTACCTCTAAAATGGAATGATAAACAGCAGTGATGAATAGCAAGTTATGTAATGGTATTGACTTTTTAAACAGATGCATTTACCTTATTAAATAAGTATACACCACTTTTTTAAGTGGTGGATCTGGTAATGCTAAAAGTTTAATTACACTTCCAGCCAAACATGTCAGATCAGTTTCTTGTGTCATCAAGTTTAATATCTGAAACAAAAAATAAGGTGCTATAGAGAAGCATAAAATTACATAATTTTAATAAAAACTACAGCTAGAACATTTGTATAAACTAAATGTTAATTTAACAATATAACTGAAGATTCTGGAAATGAATGATGCTGGAAAGCACTTTTCTTACTGATATATGCATAATATAACTTGTATCTTGGATAGCTCTGACATTTAACATAGTAATGTTTTAAATCTATGGCTGTCTATAATCATCAAAATTAATACCTAGTGCATACATTAAGTTGATTATTCTACAGCAGTGGTTCCCCATGGGGATGTTTTACGAATTTGTGGAGGCAGTTACTTCAGTTTTTCAGAAGAAATAGATTAAATTGAATAGTTGAATCAGGGTTTCTCAAACTGTGGTCCATGGAACACTGGTGGTCTGTGGCAGTCCACCAGATAGTCTGCAGGTAGTTTCAGGGTAAAAGAAATTATCAGTTTTTCTATCACAAAATTCACATAAAGCTCAATATTTTCATCATCAAGCCAGATATAGATATCCTGGTGCAAGATTTCAAACAATATCATCATTCTCACAATTATTATCATCATCAAATTAACTATTATATTATATAATACTACATTTAAAAAAATAAAAAATTTATATGAAAAAAAAAACTGATGAATCCATTTTTAAACAAATTTACTTTCAATTAGTGGGGGAAAAAATGCTTTTATGACAACTTGAACTAAAAGTTTCTCCTATTCATAGAAAACAGTTCATTTACATTACATGTTCTTATGAGTAAGGGAATGCTATGACAGATGAGTGGTCTGTGTGTGCACCAATCGCCAATGTAATGATGTGATGTTACCAAACGTTTGAAAAAGTTTTAAATTAACTTATGTTTTATTTCAACAGAAAAGCTTTTGAAATTCATGGATCAATATACTCATAAATATATATTTATGGGAAATATTTTTCCATTTAGATTTATACAGGAAAATTATTTGATTTCCATGAGGTTAGAAAAATAATACTTGGTAATTTCAGTCCAAAAAGATTGAGAACCATTGTTCTAGGGGAATTAAGTTGTGCACTGAAGGATTAGGATATCACTTCATAATTAATATATCTGATGCATTCACCCATTGATTCTATCTCCACAAAACTCCTCACCCTGCCCTCAGTCAGTAGGGAACACCAATGGGCTTAGAAAGGCTAACCTTCGTCAGATGGGGCTTTATGCCATGATCCCATGTGCAGGAGAGTCATACCTTGTGCACGTTAAAGAGCAAACTGGATGACCTTCACGGGAGGCTACCATGTCTCCCAACAGCTGTTACAGTGGGTCCCCTCCCCCAACCTTCTCTAAGCCTTCAGGATTCTTGTAACCTGGTCATTTAGCCCATTGTGTGCAAAAAAGTGTCAGAGGTAAAACAACCCAACAACCAATTGGCTCTATTCAATTATGCTAAATTTTCGTACTGATATAAATTGCTATACCTATTAAAAATTTAAAATATTTATCCTATATTCATGTGACACCAAAATACAACCAGCTCTACATGATATTAATGTAAGGCAAAAAGCATTTTAAATTTTCAAATTATACTTCTTACAAAAAAAAAAGGACTTAAAGATCTCAATTGAATCTGGCTAAATATTGATTTTAAACAATAATTGCTTAGTATCTTAAGAAAGGTGGAGGTTAGTTGGTTACCTGTTGACGAAGAGGCAATGCTTAAATATAATTCGTAACTATGGTAAGCTTCCTATAGTGTTTTATTATGTTTCATATACAATGAACAAAAATATAATTAATGTTTACTGCTTATTATATTTGATACTTATTTCCACATCTTTGCCATATGAGAGGTTGGGTGGGGAAGGGTTGGGTTGTTTTATCTCTGAGCAACATTCACTTTTCTGCACACAATGGGCTAAATGGCAAGGTCACAAGGACCCAAAAGGCTCACGGAAAGTTGGGGAATTGGATGCACTGGACAACTGTTAGGTGATAGATGGAAGCCTCTTGTCAAGGGGGGGAAAGGGGATGGACAATGGATGGCTACACGAGATACCAATCTGAAAAAGTATCAATTGACAAAAAAATTACAAAAATATATTAAAACAGGAGCAAAAGCAGAATTTATTAATATGAAAAGAAATTACAAAATATAGTGATGAAATTGAACCAAAACACAATTCTGGTATTTGATATTTTCAAGTCAGTTCTTAGTTCTGGTTTTTAAAGCAAATATTTTTGTGACATTTGATTTTACTTATACCTATCCCTCCATTTACATGGAACTTAATTCAAATAATTTCAGTTTTATGTGGTCAAAAACTGCAACCAGTAATGTTTTACATAACTGTAACCAGTACTGTATTTATACCATGTAAATTAAAACCCAATTGGGTTTTAATTTACATGGTATAAATACAGTTCAATTCATAAGAAGGTAGAAAACAATTCATCATGGAGTGTGACGAAAGTGCTCTTGAACTTCAAACTAAAGTCAGAAAAATTGTCAATCTGGATGAGATATGAACCCATGACCTCCTAATTACATGTCAGGTTCTCTGACTATTGGGCTACTAGCTGCTGAGCAAGATTTCCTCTATGATTTAAAACTTTCACCAGTAGTACACAATCTCACATGTGTCAGGGATATCTGCTTCAGAACATTGTCATAACAGAGATTACATAGAGATAGATAGATAGTTAAAGTATATTGCAAGTATACCAGCACTCACATGTAAAAATATCTGATGTTAATTCCATTGAAATTTGATAAAAACGCTCTTGATCATCAAATCAACAATATATGTGATTGTGCAATTGTTGGTGGAAGATTCATATAATTTATAGAGGAAATTTCAATAAGTGACTGGTAGCTTGATGGTCAAAGCTATCTTATCAGGAGGTTGTGGCTTTGTATCCCACTTGGTTCAATATAATTTTTTCAGTAATTTTGTTTCATGTTCAAGAATGCTTTCATCAAATTACTACTCAATCAACATCAGTCTATGCATTCATTACAGAGATCTGGCAATATTAGAAGCTCCTTAGGTTAAAAGTTTTGCCCCTCAATTTTAAAATTAAATAACTATAATTTTGAATGATACTTATGCTATAATCAACCAATAGTAAATACACAATTTTGACACGGAAGTTGATAAATGAATAGTTTTTCGGGGGGAAATGAGTTTGCCAAATTGATACTGATGCTATTTCATTTTATATTAGTTAACACCCTCTTTGAAATTTAATATATTAAGATAAAATATATTTATTATCTTCAAACTATATAAGGAGTGAGAATACAAACAATTAAGTCTTCATGAAAGATAATAAAAATAGTCTATAGAAGCTTTATTCATGTCAGAACACTTGACACGTTATCTGGAGGTCGTGGGTTCAGATCCCACTCAGCTAATGACAATAGATGGCGCCAATGTTTGGCGCTGAAAATCTTCGGTAAAAAGGATGAGCTGGTATTAGTTCAATTGGTAAGAATCCTCTGGCATGTTTCTGGAGAGATGCAGGTTCAAGTCCTGTATGTCGACAAAATTTTTTCCCACAAAATATTTATTGATATACTAACTAAATCAGCATAATAGTAAAAATAAATATTTAATAAAAAGGCAAAAATTACATTAGAAGAAATTGGTTGTTTTGTAACAATTTGGTGAACCTTTTACAATTTTATACCCCATTATCCAGCCGTATATGGGGTCCAAGGTTAGGAGACCCATTTGCCCCACCCTTACCATGGGACTTCCTAGATTATATTCTTTTCTGTTTTGTGCAATTGTCACTGATTTGTTTCCCAAAAAATATGCTGCTATAAGATATAGTACAATTAATTTGCATAATATGTTACATAGCTTTATTGCATTTTACCTGATGACTAGTTAATATCTCTTGCAACTTATTGCACCTTTTTCATCTACTCTAGTATAGGGATTATATTTTTTACTACAATGGCTGGAACTTCAACCAACACTGATAACTAGTGAAATGTGTAAACAAAAAATTCACTTCAGTCTTGCAAAAGTTTTTATAATCTCACTTTGAGAAATCTATAATGTTTTTGTTGCTTAGTATTTAAATCATAAGCTTCACTCTCCTATTAATTTTCAGTTAACATTTTAGTAGATTTTAAATTTTAAAAACATGTTTTTTTTTTACTTTGCTGCTTCTACAATTTTTTTACTGCATCTCAACTATATATTGCAATTAAATGATAATTATTTTAAAACTACCAGAAATGAAACTATACTATGCTATATGTCAGAAATTGCTAGCCTCACAATGCAACTGTCTCAAATAAAACTGGATTACAGAATTACATTGGAAAACTCAATTTTTAAAGATATGACTTATTTCAGGCATATTTTTAATTACAATGAAAGTAATTTGATAACTAGCATTAAGAAACTGATTTTAAAATGAATTTAAACATAACAACAAATATTTTAACTTTAACATAACAGTTTAGACTGTAACATGATGCAAAAGTAATTTGACTTCGATTTCAGTGCTTAAACTTTGAAAGCTTTGAAAAATTTTCATTTAATTTTTCATTGCTCTTTACCTTGTTTTTAGTTATATATTTTTTCTGTTTTTATTTCAATTTTCTCGTTTTTAAAGAGAAATTATTTTTTGGCACTACTGTAAAACATCAATTTTGTTAACCGTGATTTTACTGGCCTCAGATTTTACCACTTTTCTTCAATGAAAGTCACAATTCCCTTTAAATTTATGTGAGCTTTCCACAAGTGGAAACAAGTGTTGCTCATAGCAAAAGTACTAAGATAAATGCTTGCAAGAAATGATGCCTTGGAAGTACAAGATACTGATGAAATTTTACCAAAAGGAAGAAGAAAAAGCATAAGAAAATTAAACTTTTCAAAGTCAGATACACCCTAGACATTAAGTGTTTAAGGTTGTGAGCTTCTTGAGTGTGACAGCCTGTCATCACTACAACCCCCTGCTAGTAAGATGCTGGTAACATGATAGCTCTTCAAACTCAGAAAAAAAGTTTTTTTATTTAATGAACAGAATCATTTACTTTAGTATTTTAATTGCTATTACAGATATTAGGTACACATATTAGATCTGTTTAATTGTGTTCCTAATGTACTGCATTGGTTATTATAAGATACAGTTATTTACTCTGTGCATCATCATATAAACATTCAGATCTAACAAACAACATTCTCCACTTAAAATCTAAACAGAGTTATGTATTGTTTGAATAAATGAAAAAATCAGCAAAAGATGGTAAAATTTATTTAAAACAAATTTTGCTGAAGATGAAATGAAAAAAATAAGCAAAATTTTGCTATTTTTGGGGAAAATCTTCATTTATCTTTCTTTTTGAAATTTTGACATTTCATCAATCACAATTAAATGCTTTTTCTTCTGGCATATAACATATTTCTGTTCAAAAGTTACTTCAAGGTAAGGTTCTCAGTTTATTATTTTATTTTCTGAAAACCAGGTAATCTGTGTATTTACTATGGATCCACTTCAACATTAATTTAGCAACCAGAGTAAGTTCAGTTTCAAAAACTGAGAAGACTTTAAGAGCTAAAAAGTTTATCACTGAGGTGAGGACATAAGAGGGTTTCTTCTAGAATGCTACATAATACTGTATTTGGTCACATATAAGAATCACTTGTTTTTTTCAAATTTCAGTCAAAACAGGGATGCATTTCTTTTCCCACCTACAAAATTTTTTTTTATAGAATTTGAATATTATAATTTCAGAAACCTTACACTTCAATCCTTAAAGCATAAGGTTTCTGAAACTGGTTTCACTCTGGTGGCAAAGTTCATCTTGAAGTGTTTTCAGAAAATAAAATGCACAACTTTAGAATGTCATCCTGAATTAAATAATGAAGAGAAATACTCATGTTATGCACCAAAAGAAAGAACATTTAATTGTGATTAATAAAATGGCAAAAATTCTAAGAAATATAAAATAGTAATTAAAATTTTTAAACATTTTTTGAAATACTGCAAAATTTTACTGTACTTTTTTCTATTTTTTAGTTTAATAAAAATAAGAAATGTATTTTTTGCATTTTTTTCAAATTGTTTTGTTATTCTAATATAAATAAGTTAATAATATTACCATTAATGCTTAAATCTTTCATTTATTTAGTGTTTTCTAATTTTTTTAGTGATTTATGCAAATAATGCATAGATTTTTGGCGATTGGCAAACTCTAAGCCTAAGGAGAATGGTGTCATAAAAAATTCATTTCAATTTAAAAACAAGATAATTTAAATAAGAACTTAGAAATACATCTAAAAAAAGATGAACTGTGAAAAAAAATTGAATAAAAATATTTCAGAGCATTAAAGTTTCACTGAAGCACTGAAATTGAGGATGAATCATTTTAACATAAAGCTGCATAACTACTATGGAAAAGTTTGTTTTTAAAATTTTGACACAAATTTCAGTTAAAAATCACAATATCCTAATGTTAATTAATGTTTTTGGTTAAAATATCATCAAAATTATCACCAAACTAAGTTCAACCTTTTAAAAATGATGCTTTTAGGCTAATCGCATTATCCCGATTCTTCCGATATTGGCCATTAGAGATCACTAGTGACTTCATTTTCGATCATTTCAATTTATTCTTCATAATCGCAGTATACATTTGAAAAGCAGTGAAAAATAATTCCTGGTGTTTCACCAGAGTAAAAATGAAGTATCTGAAATTGAAATTCTGTAAAACATTGATTAAAAGCTTTGTCAAAATTATGGGATGATGCAACTTCTGGTAGTAATAAAATCAATAACTTATGTTAAAAGTTTAGAAGGCATTACAACTCTGCTACAGCTATAAATAGGTCATAACACCGAAAATCAAAAATTGATCAATAATCTACTATGGTAAGGTAGAATAAAGGTATAAACTAAATCATTGCTCTTTGATGGATTACAGTGATTCAACACATGCTTACAATCAAGACAGGCTCAAGTTAGTTTATTTTTTTCAAACCTTTTCATCATTTTTTCAAGCAGAATCAACAAGAAAAATATATATATACAAGGTGATTCAGTTAAGCGTGTACAAACTTCTGGGAGGGGTAGGTTGCACAAAGGCGAATCAGAATCATATAGCAATGCAGGGTCGGTAATGGCATCAACATGTGATAGTGTACAGAGAGGATGTGAATGAAAGAGCAGCACATAAATGAACAAAATGCTTTATATTAATCACAATATGTACATTTGAGAAATGCACAGAGGTCACAGAAGGTGTTCAAAGTTGCAACCACGAGATGTAACACAGGCCTGACATTGTCGGTACATGGAATCACGTATATTCTGGAAGATTCCTGGTGTGTCTCAGACTTCCGAGGCAGCTGCAGAGATGCGTGCGACAAGGTCCTCAGCACTTTCAACGGGGGTGTCGAACACCAGTCCTTTGATGTAATCCCAGAAGAAGTAATCAAGATCCAGTGATCTTGCAGGCCAATGAACGGGACCACCATGTCTGATCCACTGTTGTCCAAATGTCACATTTAAGTGTTGACGAACTTCATGGCTGAAATTGGTGGAGGCCCCATCATGCTGTAACCACATTGCATGGCGCAGCAACTGAGGGACCAGTTTTTCATCCGAAAGTTCTTGCAAGACATCCTCCAGAAATATCCACTAACTCCTTCCGTCCAGATGAACAGGCATGGGCCTATCAAGTGGTCCCCGACAATGCCGGACCAAACATTTACTGCAAAACGGTTTTGTGCTGCACATGTTCGTGTAGCATGGGGGTTCTCCACTGCCTATGCATATGCATTATGTGCATTGAAACTACCTTCCCGTGTAAAGCATGCCTCGTCTGTGAACAGCACAGAAGCAGGAAATTGGGGTTCTGCCGCACTCTTCTGCAGGTACCATTGCGCAAATGCAATATGCTGTGTGTAATCCTCAGGCTTCAGTGTCTGGACACGCTACCATGATATGGATACAATTGGTTATCGTGCATAATCCTCCATACGGTGGATTGGGAAAGACTGACTTGGTGGGCGATTGCTCGAGTACTGGCACTTGGAGGAGAATATGCTACATCATACAGAAGACACTCCATGTCAGGAGTCCGTGCCCATCATTCCCGACTCCTGGCAGGTCTCTGGAAGGAACCAGTGTCACATAACCTCTGATGCAGCTGTGCAAACACCTGGTGGTTGCTAGTATGCCTCATCAGGTACCGTTCCTGGTACATGCACACAGCGACTCGCCCGTTGCAGTCTGCAGGCCCCGTATGCGAGATGCATATCGGCCAACTCTGCATTTGTATAATCAGCCATCCTACTACCTCTGCAGGTGGTTCGCGAATGACGGTTACCTGCAAGGACATTGTGCAGTCCTGCGGTCGTACAATGCCATGTACCGCATCGAACGTCATCTGCCGCATGAAGATGCCATTACTGACCCTGTATTGCTATATGATTCCGATTTGTCTTTGTGCAACCTACCCCTCCCAGAAGTTTGTACATGCTTAACTGAATCACCCTGTATATATCATAGACTGAAATGTTATTTTCAAAATTTGATTAGAAATAGTTAAAAAATGGCAATTTCTGTTCGAAGAAAAATAACATTTACGATCTAGTATTACCAAATGGTAGATAGATTGATGGCTCCCAGAATTGAAAAAGTGAAAACTGTACACCCAACTACAGCATGTTAAGTGTTAATCCTTCCAGTATCAAGGATGTATATATCGGTTTTTAGTAAAACAAAAAAAAAAGATTTCTAAAAAATAAAAATAGATGTTTTAAAATTTTTTACAGATATAAAAATATATTCTTCAGGCTTGATAAATGATATTTTCTTTTTTCATTTTACACATATTTTATTAAACTGTGACCTAAAAACTTGCTAAAGCCATCTGAGTGCCATTTCTTAGAAGCAATGGCAATCAGATTAAGATATAAGGTATTACCAATTTGTTTGTTAACATTACTATACGCTGAGGCAATTCCTTAATTTAAGCCCAGAAGTTTGATTTGAACTATTATCAACAAATTTTTCCTTAAAGTTTCTAAAGTCATCTGATAATTAACAAAAAAAAACCACTATTTTTAAAAATGGAAGATTTTGGAAGCAATTATGAAATATGTACCTTTTTTTTGGTACAACACTGTACAAAAGTGTTATTATAATTCATATATTACTACAATGTTCAAATTTTTACTTCAATAAATTTCAGAATAAAATTCTCTTTAATTTGGTATATAACATGGCATATTTCTGTTGATTTATTAAAAATATTCTAAAGTTGACTTTTTTATTGGACTGCAACAAGTCTGAACTTTGTCAAAGTGTAGTATGGAGAAAAAAATTACAAAATGAAAGAAATGTTTACTTTAAACATGAAAATTATTTTTTTTTTTTATTCAGAAATAAATAGTCTTTCTATTCATGTGCATAATAATCGATTGGATTGTATTGTTTTACTTCTGAGCGGCACTTTTTTGCACACCATGGGCTAAATGGCCAGGCCACAAGGACCCCGAAGGCTCAGAGAAGGTTGGGGGAGGGGACCCACTGGAACAGCTGTTGGGAGACAGATGGTAGCCCCCCATCAAGGATATCCAGCGTGTTCTTTAACGTGCACAAGGTATGGCTCTCCCGTACAAGGGCCACAGATTAACATCCCATCCGACAGACGGCGGTCTTATCCAAGCCCATCGCGGTGTCCCCTACTGACTGTAGGCAGGGTGGGGAATTTTGCGGAGATAAATCCCAACACTGACCCAGCTGGGACTCGAACCTGGAAACTACAGATTACGAGCCTGGCGCACTACCAACTGAGCCACCCCCGCCCCACATAATAATCATTCTGTCTATTAATGTTTTTTAAATAAATTTTTACGTGTTGCCAGATGCATTTTTTACTACATGACTAAAAAAGTCCCTATTAAAATAAAACTTGTCATCTTTTTTGTTAAATATTTCATTTTCAGAAAATCCAGAATTAAATACTGATTAATTTGGCATATAAACATGACATAATCCTTGCATTAGTTATTTGGCAAAAAAAAGTTCTAAAGTTAAATTTGGCCGCTGGATGTACACCACTTTTTCGGGTTGGATACTGGAAGGGTTAAAGACAAACAACAGAAATATAAGCTCACTGGACAAAATATTAGTAACCCCTGGCTGAATGTCACCTAATAATGCATAATGCCTCCGTGCGACTGAAGAACAGCTGAAATCCTGTCTGGCATGGATGCCACCAATGTGCGGATGTAGTGCACATCAATATTCATCCACTCTTCCAGCAGCAAATGCTGCAGTTCAGCCAGATGGCTGGGACAGCACTTCACTCATTGCCCCAAAGAGTCCCACAAGTTTTCTATGGGATTCAAATCCAGGGATTTGGTGGGTCAGTCAAGATGTTCGAAGGCTTCAGAATGTTCGTTGTGCCAATCCGACATACTTCGAGCCCTGTGCACGTGACAATTGTCGTCTTGGAAGACTGGGGTATTCCTCTGGTGCTCACTATGGAGATGCTGCACAAAAGGCAACATGTGGTCGTCTAGTAGCTCCACATAGCCCTTCTGGTTCAAGTGTGATGCCACCACAATCAAAGGACCCATTTCCTCATATGTGAAACACCACCTCCAGAAAATCACAGAGCCTCCTCCAGCTTGAACAGAACCTTACACACAGTCCACATGGAACACTTCACGTGGCTTACGATGTACCCGTCACCTTGCATCATTTCAGTACAAGCAAAAACGTGACTCATCTGACCAGATCACACACTTTCAAGAGTCGACAGCCCAGTCTTTGTGGCATAGCGCCCGCTGTGGCTGTGCACCCTTGTGCAGAGCTGTTAACATGGGTCTCTTCCGTGGTACTCTGCTCCAGATATCCAAGGCATGCAGTTCCCTTCGGAGTGTTCATTCAGAAACAGCTGCATTGCAGGCCTGCATTGACTGACTGGAGCAATTCCTGCCTTGTTGCAAAGCAGTTTTCCCTAACAGTGCTTGACATACTGTGGTGATCCCTATTGGTGAGCAGTGTACAGTTCGCAGTTCTGGCGACGATTAGCGGTGGACTGCAATGTACAGCACTGCTGGAAGACCCTTTGGATCGTACGTTTCGACACATCTGCAAAGGCAGCAACTTCTTGTACACTATGCCCTTTGGCTCGGCCAAATGCAATAACACCTTTTTGCCACTCATTCACATCTTTGGCATGACCCATGTTTCATGGAGTGACTAACACACACGTGGCACACAACACAATTCTTGTCACTGTGTGAATCCTGTAGTGCATGGCACAGCTATTTGTAGGACATGATTATTACTGGTGCACCCTCTATTGCTGTCAAACAGACATAACCCTTTTACAGCATGAAATGACTAATTTTTTGTCCAGTGAGCTTATGATTGATTGTGTTCCCAAGATCACCAGTTAACAATAGTAAGAACAATTCAATTAAGAAACTCTAAATCTAATTAAACCCAAATGAAAATTATCAATGTAATTTTTTTAAAATGAAACAGCATCTGTAACACATGTTCAGTTACATTTTTTTTTTTGCATTGGTAAAACTTATTGTGAGTAGAATATTATGCAAAATGTAGTACATTACTTTCACAGAAAAAATAAAATTTACTCACATAGCTTAAGAACTCTCTTAATGAGCTTTGGGATCTTGTATTACATAGCTGTGATATAGCTGATGATAACTGATCAATTTCTTTGCTCATTTTTCTGAAAATAGTTTTAGAAATCAAATATAAGCAATTTAAATATATATACTCAAATATTTATTTTTAACTCTAGATAAGCCAACCTTTATTTATAAGGACATTAAAAATAATGTGAAGCATTGAGTATCCCCAAAGCAAAAGTGCAACAAAAAGTAGCTTTATCCTTACTAATTTAAATAAACATTTATCACAAAACATTTAAAGTAGGCTATGCAAAAATTCAAAATACAGCTACAACAATAAATTTTCATCAATTATATTTACATATTACAGATTACATCTGATTATGATATGTAGTAGAAAAATGTGATTAAATGTTTTACATAACTGCACATTTGTCCATTGATTATATCAAAGGAAGCATTCCTGGAAAATGTTCCTGGACCTGCAAATATGCACAACCTTAACAGATGAATTCTTGTCAAATCAGTTAGGGTTTGGGTTGTTTTGCTTCTGAGCGGTACTTTGGTGACACACAATGGTGACACCAGGTCACAAGGATCCCGAGGGTTCAGAGAAGGTTTGGGAAGGGGACCCACTGGACAGCATTAGGAGACATATGGTAGCCTCATTGTCAAGGCCATGCAGCACGTTCTTTAATGTGCACAGGGTATGGCTCTCCTGCACACAGGGCCATGACTTAACATCCTATCCGACAGATGGCAGTCTTTCCAAGCCCATCGATGTCCCCTATTGACAGATGGCAGGGTGGATGGCCTTGACCGGAGGCTACCATCTGTCTTGCAACAGCTGTTCCAGTGGGTCCCCTCCCCAACCTTCTGGGTCCTTGTGATTTGGCCATTTAGCTCACTGTGTGCAAAAAAAAAAGTGCTGCTCAGAGGTAAAACAACCCAACCCAAAAACCTGTGGTCTCAAAAAATTTTAAAGAACCTTTTATCTGAAATATCCATAATAGTTTCTGTTAATTAAAATTATATTCTCTTTAAAGATTCTGTAATGAAAAAAAAAAAGGGAGCGGGGTTAGGTTGAACTATGTACATATATCATTGGGCCAATTAATCCAAAAAAAAAACTTTTTAATTATAATTTGTATTTTTAAATGCCTGTACTGTTTTACAAAATATGGCTCCTATTATCACACCAGAATATAAAAGTATTTGGGTTTAAATTTTTCACTCTAGATTTCTGTGCAACATGGTTTTGTTAATCTAAAATCCTGCAGCCTCAAAGGGTTAAAAACTTTTCTTAACTCCAGCTTCTTCAATTTAGACTTATTGTTTCTGTTAATTACAATTGTATTCAATATAAAGATTTTATAACCAGGGTGAGGGGGAAGATGGTCATGTTGAATATGAAGAGACAAACTTTGTCACCGACTTGAATAACCCCAAAAATTATTTTCGTTTTACTATTTAAATGAATGAGAACATTTTACTTAGAATTCTTTTAGGTAACGTAATAGTCATTTATCATGATTATAATAGTTTCCGAGTTAAAATTATTTATCAAAACAGATATCTGTGGACTATGGGTTTTGCTTTTATCCCCCAATCCTGTGGCCTCAAGGACTATGAGGACCTTTATACATATTGCTTCTGTTAATTAAAATGACATTGGTTAAAAACTGCAATCAAAGGAGAAATGAACATTGTATATGACATTGATTAAATCAACATTATTTTATTTTCGTTTTTTTTTCATTTCGTACTAAATATTGAAACTACATTAAAAATTACGAATTTAAAATTTTTAAATCCCTGCTTAAAATATCTACAGATCTATTTTTGCCATTTTATGATATTAATCTCACCTAAAATAATCTGGTTCAAAATGCACAGAAAAATGTCTTTTGTGTTTTCTTTCAGTGTCTAATTTAATCTTACTTGATGTATTCATTTGTTACACAGTTCTTTATTTCGCAACAGAAATCGAAAAATAATGCAAACAAATTGCTAAGAAATAATTTCTTAAAATAGCGAACTTTGAACAATTCTATTACATCTGGAAAAAAAAACTCTTGATGGCGTGACGAGATAGCAATAATTTTTTTCATATGAAAAATTGTTGAATTCTATATATACAGGTAATCTGTGTATTTACCATGGAGTGAACATTGATTCTCACATGTATAATATTAATAAATATAAATTGCTTTTGCATACCCATGAACGGTAATTGCATTATCTTTTCTATACCTGCTGGTGCAATTAATTGCACAGCATGAATTCGGCATTTTTCTCGCAGTTTAAGGTATTTCATAAACCTAAATAACATGCAAAATTTGTTACAGAAACAAACGGAGCTATATCGTGACTGTCTTAAGGAGCTGAAGCATTGCTATCAAAGAGTTGCCCTAAAGTGTCATGGATGCGAAGTTTCCAGAAATCACGTGTTGGTGGTGCTGAAAGCAGTGATACAAGCAGTCTGTGTATTCTAGGTTGTTGGTCAACCCCCACCAAAATATCTCTCCCCTTTATCATGGGAGAGAATGGTGAAGGCAAAATTGGAAACAATTTACAATGGTCATTATATATACATACATGCAAAAACCTCATGCAGCCATGGGCTATGGAGAGCCAACCAGACTGTGTACTTTTCCTCTCCAGAAGCATCTCTTCTGAGCTACAACTACTGCATTTGGCCACTCTAGGCCAATCTAACAAGGTCCTGTTTGACATTGTCTGCCCATTGCATCCTAGGTCTTCCCTTCTTTCTCAGGCCTGTAGGCACACTGTTCATAACCCTATTTGCCAATCTATAATTATTCATACGGGCAACATGGCCAAACCAGCGGAGTCTCTCTCAGCACAATATGCTGCTTAAAGGAGGTTGCAAACTCCTTTGCCTAACCTCATCATTAGTTACAAAGCTGAACCACCAAATGCCCAAGATACTGCGTAAGCATCTAGAATCAAAAGCATCTAGTTTCCTGTTATCTTGTTTACACAGCGTCCAAGTTTCACTACCATAACTAACCCTAGAAAGAACCAAACTATTATACAGTCTAATTTTAGCCTTTAGGTGTATACGCCTATTTCTCCACACTCTCCATAGATTCTTAAAAGTCCCGGCAGCAATCCCTATTCATCTGTTAATCTCATGCCGCACATCACCATTATCTGTTACATAGATCCCAAGATAATTAAACTGTGACACCTGCTCAAGACTGCAACCATTCAGATTAACTGAATCACAGCCTGCCTGACTAATTTTCATCACTTCAGTTTTCTCTCTGTTTATAACCAAACCTACTCTACTACCAGTCTCATCAACAGCTCGAATGAAAGAGTTCATCTCATCAACATCATTTGCCAAAAGGGCTAAATCATCAGCATAATCTAAATCAGAAATTTTCGTATCTCCAGTCCATTTAAGGCCAAAATCTTTCCCTTCAAGTGAATTTCGCATAACATAATCAATAACCAAGCTAAAGAGAAAAGGAGACAAAATGCACCCTTGTTGAACACCAGAAGTAATGCTAAACCAATTGCTACAAGCCTTACCAACTCTCACACACGACTCAGTGTTATTACAGAGAGCTTTCATTATGTTAACTAACTTGTCTGGTATACCATATGATTTCATAATCAACCACAAATTATGACGATCAACAGAGTCGAAAGCCTTTTTGAAATCAACAAAGCTAGCAACCAAAGGTTTCTGAAATTTTTACATTTCTCAAGAATCTGCCTAAGTGAAAATATCTGATCCACACATCCCTTACCACTTCTGAATCCACATTGCTCATCATGCAATTGACTGCCAACCAGATTCTTAATTCTATTAAGCACAATCATGTAAAGAACTTTACCTGGAACAGAGAGTAGGCTAATACCCCTATAGTTATCACAAGAACTGCAATCACCTTTTTTGAAAATAGGGATAACAATAGCTCTGGTGA
The DNA here is from genome assembly GCA_038380435.1 of Ryuthela nishihirai. NCBI lineage: Eukaryota > Metazoa > Arthropoda > Arachnida > Araneae > Heptathelidae > Ryuthela > Ryuthela nishihirai. The sequence goes on along the minus strand of JAWZYU010000017.1, from coordinate 42,616,197 downwards.
AATCCTTAGGAACCATGCCTTTATCATAAAAGATATTCAGAATTTCAGTCATCCAAGTGGTAACTGCAACATTTCCAGCTCTAAGCATTTCTGTAGTAATTTCATCTACCCCTGGGGATTTATGAAATTTAAGTTAGAAATAACCAAAATAACTTCAGATTGTGTTATAGGGCCAACATTAAAGCCACCAATGCATCTATTATCATTTCAAACAATGGGAATAGAACTAACCGCATTTTTTAGAATATCACTGAAATGCTCAGCCCACGTAGCCATGACAGAATCCTCACCTTCTATAACCTTACCTTGTTTATCCTTCAATCCCTGTCCGTTTTCCAGCACACAAAACATTAACTATCTAGTACAGTTCTCTGCTGTTGTGCTGTCTAACTGCTTCCTCGGCTTTGTCAGCCAAACCATCAAGCCAAAGATTCTTATCAGCAGCTAACTGATCTTTTACATGTTTATTAAGTTCTCTGTAATGCTTTCTATTAGGACTAGTAGGGTATTGATTAAGGACATTCCTGCAGTTCTTTCTTTCTGAAATAAGCTCAAGTGCCTTATCACTCAGATAATTCTGCCTCTTCTGCTCCTTTTTTCATAAAAGAGTACTGTTAGTGTCCAAAAAAGCCTGTTTAAAATGATCCCATTCTTCCTCAACTTCAGTAGTAAGCATACTATGACTGTTATAATGACTAAGTAACCTATCATGGTAAGCTTTGGCTATAACTGGGTCTTTCAGAGCTTCAGTATTAAAAGCAAATTTTTTAACCCTAGCACAACACTTTTTAAGTTTAAGTTGCAAGACACTTGTAACAAGGTAATGGTCAGATCGAATTTCAGCTCCTCTATATGCCCTGGTATTTCTAACAGAACTAGCCCATTTGCTGTTAATTAATATATAATCAATCATATTTCTATGCAGCCCATCAGGTGAAACCCATGTGTACTTATGTATGTCGCGGTGTTTGTAATATGTGTTAGTTATTCTAAAACCATTGAGTTTACTTACCTGTAGGAGACGTTGCCCATTGCCATTGCAGCTACCAATACCAAAAGGGCCAATCACCCCTCCCCAAAGGTCAGAGTCAGTACCAACTTTGGCATTGAAGTCACCAAGAACAAGGGTAATATCTCCTTTCTTGACAGAATTCAAAATATCCTGAAGTTGTTCATAAAACCTATCCTTCTCATCCTCATCGGCATCCTCAGTAGGGGCATAACAGCAGATAACATTCAGGTCTTTAACGCTTGTCTGAAATTTTGCTGTAAGAAACCTTTCATTAATGCACTCATATCCTAGAAGAGCATCACTATGTGATGCCCCATCGTTCACTTTTGCTTTACCTTAACCAGTTTTTGTTTAATTTACGTTATATTTATCATTTTGGGGATTTTTATTTCCTTTTCGACATCACAGCACTCGTTTTCAAGTTTCTAGGAGTTGCGTACGCGCAACTCCGAACTTCCGACCGTAACCGTTAAAGCGCGTGCCAAGGACACGCCCCCTCTTGCGTCATAGCTTGCGTCCGTCATTGTATGCAAATGTCTTTCCCGGCATGCGCCGGTCTTTTGTCAAAACCGTGCCCTGCGAGGCACTTGGAGGATTTAGCACTTAGGATTTTGTCACTTGAGGATTTGTCACTTGAGCTTTGAGAGCAGAGAGATGTAGTAAGGTGCGTAGCACCATGCGTGTAGCACAGATTTTAGTTTCTTCATTGATGTCTTGGTGAGTTACTTATTTTTGGAAATAAATCTATTTTGTTATGTTACAAACTTTTGAGTCTATAGTTTTTATCTTGAGCAACGCTGATTTAGAACCTTTTTTTACATTAACTTTTATTTGTTAAGATACATTTTGACTCTCACTTATGAACGCTCACTGGCATTGGAACCCTAAATCAACTTCTTCTACATTTTTGGCAATTTGTTAATGATTGCCTGGCGCCCGTTAAAGCTATCCGGAGCAATAAACTTTAATTATTTTACATTGTTTGGAGCGTTACAGAGTCAGATAAAAGAAGTGGCGCAACGAACAGGGACTCGCCAGTATTTAAAGATAGTAATTTTTTTGAGCTCAATAGTGGTATATACTAGTTGTAGATTTAACGGCAGCTTAAGCCGAGAATTTTTGTTGAGCAAGTAGCTTAACGTTTGTGTATATTATTCAAAGGTACTGAAGTTTCAGCTTTGATATTGCTGAATATTTAAGATTGTTGTATGTAATGATTAGAAGTGTCCGGACACACAAGTACGTAGGACGATAAGAAATTTTTTTTACAAGCAAATTTATATTTTTGTAAAGCTTAGTTATAGCTTTATTATTGTTGTATAGCAGTACCTTTGAGCGCTGCTCAAGATAAAAAAGTTTTCAAAATTTCCAAATTTCGGCAGACCGCTAAACATGTCTGCTAATAATATGGCCGATTCCGCCATAATGACTCCCGACATAGAAAGAGTAAAGGGTAGATTGAAAGATGTAATGATGGAAGCAGAAGTGCTAATGAATCTGCTTGATGATAATCGGGAGAAAAGGGGAACGACAACAACCCCTAAATTTGCTGACAATGCTACGTCAGTTCACCAACAAAGAAACTTTGAACGTAAGGTTCCATTTTCTGTTCCGCCAGAAGCAAGCGATAGAACAGAGTATTTTCAACCGCCACAACGACAATTTGCCAACCCATCCATTAACTATAGTCCTTATGTTAATTGGCCTTTACCTGAGATAAGGTTCGACGGTTCGAAACGTCCGTCATCGTGGAAATTTGTCAAGTCCATGGAGGAGCACTTCCGTTTACATGAAGTGCCAAGCAACAAAAAAGTTGTTTTAGCAGTATCTTGCCTAATTGGATGTGCTAAGCAATGGTGGAATAACATAGGATGTCGTCATGGCATAGAACTTTGGGAAGAATTTAAAAATGAAATCATGGACATATATCCGGCTTATAATGATTTTACAGAACTAGCTACAGAGTTGTTTTCACGAAGACAAAGGGAAAGAGATGACATAGAAAAATTCATATGGGGTACAGTAGAATTATACCAGCTGTACGATGCTGATGCCGCTGAAATTGATATTGTAAATTGCATATTGTCTCAATTACTGTTGCCCATCCGAGAATACCTAGAAGTACGAAACATAAATTCCGTGTCCAATTTAGTCAAATTGGCTCGGCAATACACTGCAAGAAGAGAATCTGCAGCAAATACACATAACCAACAATGGATGCCATTCCCGCCAAAGCAGCGATATCAGGTTGAGTCACGTAGAATGACTTCCGCACGACCGCAATTTACACGGTCCCGACAATTTGCGCCGAACGCGCCAGGAACTATAGAATATGAACGAAGTAGAGACTTTTTGCCACGTCAAGCTTCAAACCATAACACTAGACCTAAAACTTTGGTTAAACAACCTCAATCTTTCACTTGTAACTTTTGTGGCCGACTGGGACATACTGAAAATTTTTGCTACCGAAAATTCGGGAAACTTTCATCGGGATCTTTGAAGCGAGAGGCCAAAGTTCCTCAAGAAAAGCCCTCTCAGGAGTTATGCCTTGCCACTATGGCTTTACCTTTTGTTACTGATTGCCACGAAGTAACTAAAATAACAGATCAACACGATACAGAAGTCGATCTTCAGTTTGCTAAGGAACAAGTTTGCGACGATAATAATGACGAATGTCAATTGACAGTGCAGCCGCGGTCCAGTGGACTTTTTGACTTACCTTGTGGTCCAGAACAGATTATTTCAGAAGCACCTATAAAATGTCCCGTTAGTGCAAATAATGAGTGTTTAAATAACGAAGTTTGTGAAGTAGAAGAATCGTATGAGGAAGCCGTTTTTGAAAAGGTTTTTAAAGTAGAAGTTTTAAAAGAAAGTAATAATAATGAATATAATTTTGAGTCTGATTTAAGTGAAGAAAAAACCAACCAAGAAGTTGTGCCGACCGCAAGTATTCCTGACAAGTCTGGAGGTCATCAACTATTAAAGCGTCATTTGGAGGCGGACACCAATAAGCCTAGAAAGTACGAGAAAAGGTTCTTCAAAAATCCGCACGGAGCAACGAAAAGCCGACGAAACGACCAGAGCCTGCAGAGCGACAACCGGCAGCGAAGCAGCGAACATCGGGAAGATGACGTCACGAGAGAGATCTACAGCGACGACTTGACTTGAACGAGATCTTCAGTAACAACTTTACGTGAAGCCACCCAACGACGACGGAAGGATGTTATCGGAAACGGACTAGATGATTTATCGCCACGGAGTGCCAACAATGAAATTTAAGTATATTTTTCTTTCACTTGGCACTTGATTGAGTTATAAAATGTTTTTTTTCTGGAATAGATGAAGACGAAGAAGAAGCCTTATTGTGAATTGTATAGTTAGCGATGTTTAATTTCTTGTTGAAACTTTAGAGTTCGATATTTATTTTTGAAAAGTGAAATTGTTGTAGTTCGAGTTTATACTTGTGTGAATAGAGTTTTTTTTGCATTCTTGTTCATCGAGGTTCTAGTTATTGTATTTACGTGAGTTAAAATGTATTTTTGTAGATTTTTTTCAGCTGACTGATGCTGAAAATTTTGTAAGTCGATATTGGAAAGTTTAGAAATTGTAAAATGTTTCTGGATATGAATGAGAAGAGTGAAAGAGAATTAGTGATTTAAGAATTTGTATTGCAAAATAACGTGCATTCCAAAGTGAATTTATAAAAAAAAAAAGGAGATTCATGTAAAAGTTATTGGATGAAATGTTATCATCGTATATTATAAATTATTTACACTCTTTTTTCTTTATTCTTAGATACGATTTATGTATATGTGTTTAAATCTGTTCAGTGTCATCAGTGATATTTATGTGTCAATGATACGTAATTTTTGGGGATGACATTGACAGTATTTATTGGTATATATAGATGATGACCATGATGATGACTGCAGAATTTTGTTTTTTTTGTGTGTACCTTTTTGGAGCTGTCCCCAAATGGCCTAGTCTGATAACAGAGTTGTTATCAGCATAACTCCTTTGGGAGGGGGACGTTAGCTCTGAAGGGGGAGGTAACTAATGATTTTTTATTTCAGCTATATCGCGATTTCTGTGAATAGGAGAAGAATTAGCGGATGATTACAATCCCGCTTGTTTGTAAATTTTGAATTTTCTTAGCTTTGCGTATTTGAATGTAATTAGGAGGAGATAACGGTGTTCGAATACCCGTTTTTCTATGTGATTTAGGTGAAGAATTAGCTTTCACATATTTTTATTGTGGTTAGGGGAAAAGCGGAAGTTATTACCCCGCTAACAACAAATGTAATGAATCACTTTTTCTTTTCATCTTTTTAACATTTATTAGACTTAAAGAAGTTAGGAGTTGATTAACCTGATTTTCTGTACAGTTCAAGATATGCCAATTTCGAGTTTGTATCAGAATGTGATACTAGTTAGACCGATGATGCTAGTATACAGTTAACTGTCACAGCCACTGGTACGTAAGTACACTAGGGTAGCTGTTAAACACATATTTTTGTTAGGAGGAAAAGGGAGGAGGTACCTTTGGTTGTGCTGGAAAATTGTGTCAAAGTAAGAATAGTTCATCGTATCCAAATTTGCGATAGCATACTTTTACTTATTTATGTTCAGCCATGTGTAAATGACGTAAGATGTGTCCTTTATTCAAAATTTGCTCGTCAAAATTTGTTAGGTCAATCATTTTGACTCCCTTTGGAAGGGGGAGTTGTGATGCCCCATCGTTCACTTTTGCCTTACCTTAACCAGTTTTTGTTTAATTTACGTTATATTTATCATTTTGGGGATTTTTTATTTCCTTTTCGGCATCACAGCACTCGTTTTCAAGTTTCTAGGAGTTGCGTACGCGCAACTCCGAACTTCCGACCGTAACCGTTAAAGCGCGTGCCAAGGACACGCCCCCTCTTGCGTCCGTCATTGTATGCAAATGTCTTTCCCGGCATGCGCCGGTCTTTTGTCAAAACCGTGCCCTGCGAGGCACTTGGAGGATTTAGCACTTAGGATTTTGTCACTTGAGGATTTGTCACTTGAGCTTTGAGAGCAGAGAGATGTAGTAAGGTGCGTAGCACCATGCGTGTAGCACAGATTTTAGTTTCTTCATTGATGTCTTGGTGAGTTACTTATTTTTGGAAATAAATCTATTTTGTTATGTTACAAACTTTTGAGTCTATAGTTTTTATCTTGAGCAACGCTGATTTAGAACCTTTTTTTACATTAACTTTTATTTGTTAAGATACATTTTGACTCTCACTTATGAACGCTCACTGGCATTGGAACCCTAAATCAACTTCTTCTACATTTTTGGCAATTTGTTAATGATTGCCTGGCGCCCGTTAAAGCTATCCGGAGCAATAAACTTTAATTATTTTACATTGTTTGGAGCGTTACAACTAGCATGTCTGCTGAGAAGCAGACCCACGCCTTGGTGATGCTTATTGTCGTCCCTCCCTGAAAAGAGAAATTTAAGATTATTTTTAAGAATCTGACCTTTATCTGTCCATCTGGTCTCTTGCAAGCCCAGAATATCTAAATTATAATGGTGGAATTCTTGTGTGAGGACATCAAGAGAAAAAGCTCTGTGCAGAGTCCTCACATTCCAACTACCTATGGAGAGAAAATGGTTAGTGGGATGTTTAAAGAAACTATGTTTATTGAGAGAGGGAATGCCGACAATATCAAACAGCCCCCTAATCACAGACATGGGGCAAAGACCCGTTCCTCCACCACTAAAGGCTGAAGCCATCTACACTGGAAGACTTCCTCCAATGTAGAATTTGACGATGCCAACAGAAGCCAAGAGTTCAGGTGCCTGCGATGACCTCTGCTCAGGATTATCCACCAGCTGATAAAATATCCTGTGAATCTATTCACTTGGGGCTGTCAACCCACAAACAAACAGAAAACACAGCGGAAGATTTTCCCTCCACAGAAGCCCACCAGTGCAGCAAAATCAGGATCCATAATCAAGCTCAGAGCCATATATCTGTCCAGTCCAGTGCGTTTATATGGTCAGCACCAGGACCCTGTGTGGTTGACCACTCCTCAGTAAGGAAGAAAAAAAAAAAAGTAGCCATAGTTGTCCAGATCAGTAGGCCACACTAATCTGGCAGCCCTCCCCTTCCGTTCACTTCCACAAGAGAGTATCTCTTTTGAAAGGTACTACTAACGGTCTGCACCATGAGAAGGCGGGGTCGGACATTAGGTGCTAGGCCCGGCCGGTTCTATGCATCATCACAGGTGATTGGTGCATAGCTCTCCTTCCAGTGACTACCTAGCTACCATTTACAGTACAGCCATTCAAAGCAACTGAAGCACCATCTGCCTGACCAATTTTCATCACTTTAGTTTTTTCTCTGTTTATCACCAAACTTACCCTATTACCAGTATCATCAACAGCCCGAATGAACGAATTAATCTTATCAACATTATGTGAACTTTCATTTGACACCTAACTCATAACTGTAGGCCTTGGGGTTGGAAAGGTATAGTAGAAGAATTACTTTTGCATTTCACATTTTTAAGAAGAGAAGAAAGCAAGGGAGGAGGGCGGGGGTATTACCCTCAACACACCACAAGTCACAAGCTTTCATTCGATACACAACTTGCTATTTTCAGCACTCATGTTCTGGAGATATACCGGAACAATCGGTTTCACATTTCCCCTTTCTTAAGGGGGAAAGCATAGGGTTAGTTTTTTATAGCTTATGACACTCCCTGTATTACAAGCTTTCATTCGACATGTAGCTTGTTACTTTCCACCCTCACATTCTGAATATATATAGGGGAAACAATAAGCTTTCATATTTCCCCCTTTTCTAGGGAAGGAAGAAAGCATGTGGGGTCAATTTTTTAGAGCTTATGACCATCTCCACGTCACAAACTTTGATTTGACATACAGTTTATTAGTTATCCCACTTGTCTTCTGGAAATACAAAAGAACAATCTTTTCATATTTCACTTTTGTTAGGGGGGATTTAGGTTGTTTTACCTCTGAGCAGTACTTTTTTTGCATACAACAGGCTAAATGGCCAGGTCACAAGGAGCCCAAAGGCTTAGTGAAGGTTGGGGGAGGAGACCCACTGGAATAGCTTTTGGGAGACAGATGGTAACTCCCATCACGGCCATTCAGCGTGTTCTTTAATGTGCATAGAGTGTGTTTCTGCACATGGAGTCGCGGCTTAATGTCCCATCCGATGGACAGTGGCCTTTCCAAGCCCATTGGTGTCCCCTACTGACGATGGGTAGGGCAGGGAGTTTTGCGGAGATAAATCTCAACACTGACACAGCTGGGACTTGAACCTGGGAACTGCAGATTACGAGTCTGGTGCGCTACCTACTGAGCCACACTTGCCCCTTTGTTAGAGGGGAAGAAAGCATGGAGGGTCAATTTTTTTATAGCTTCTGACACTCCCTGTGGCATAAGCTTTGATTTGTCACATAAATCATTAAGTTTGACTATCGAAAGATATGGTTCAAAGCTTTTAAGTAAAACAACTGCATTTAAAATGTAACTATAGGCATATAACAGCTCTATATTAACCCTTCCCAAGTCCAGCTATTTTTTTACTCTGATCAGGCAAAAAAAAAAATTTAAATTTAGAACTTTTTTGCCAAATAACTAATGAAAGGAATTATGGCATGTTATATGTCAAATTAATCAGCATTTAATTCTGGATTTTCTGAAAATAAAATATTAAAAAAAAGACTAGTTTTATTTTAATAGGACTTTTTTAGAGTCATGTAGTAAAAAAATGAATCTGGCAACACAAATAAAAATTTATTCAAAAAACCCTAATAGACCTAAATGATTATAATGCACATGAATAGAAAAGCTATTTACTTCTGATTAGCAAAAAAAAAAACTTTCTTGTTTAAAGTAAACATTTCTTTCATTTTGTAATTTTTTCTCCATACCATACTTTGACAAAAGTTAAGGCTTGTTGCAAAGTCCAATAAGCAAGTCAACTTTAGTTCTATTGAATATGTTTATTTATATTGAATATTTTTTTAGTAAATAACTAATCAGTTATATAAAATACTAATAGAAATCATCATCACCATCATCATCCTCAAGCAGCCATGGGCTACAGAAGTCCAACCAGACAGTGCAGTTTAATTCTCCAAGCATATCTGTCCTGAACTACATCTGCTATATCTGGCCACTGCACACCAATTTTAACAAGGTCCTGTTTGACATTGTCTGCCCACCGCATCCTAGGTCTCCCCCTCTTTCTGAGGCCTTTAGGCACACTGTTCATTACCCTATTCGCCAATCTATAATTATCCATACAGGCAACATGGCCAAACCAATGGAGTCTCACTTTGCACAATATGCTGCTTAAAGGAGGTTGCTGACTCCTTTGCGTAACCTTATCATTAGTTACAAAGCTAAACCACCTAATGCCCAAGATACTGCATAAGCATCTAGTTTCCTGTTAGCGTCCAAGTTTCACTACCATAATTAACCCTAGAAACAACCAAACTATTACACACTCTAATTTTAGTCTTTAGGTGAATACGCCTATTTCTCCCCACTCTCCATAGATTCTTAAAAGTCTCAATGGCAATCCTTATTCTTCCATTTATCTCATGCTGCACATCACCAATATCTGTTACATAGCTCCCAAGATAAGTAAACTGAGACACTTGCTCAAGAGTACAGCCATTCAAAACAACTGAAGCACCATCTGTTTGACGCAAGGGTGCTTCAGTTGCTGCTTCACGTAATTGCCCGTCAACCAGATTCTTAATTCTATTAAGCACAATCATGGAAAGAACTTTATCTGGAACAGAGAGTAGGCTAATACCCCCATAGTTATCACAAGAACTGCGATCACCTGTTTTGAAAATAGGGATAATAATAGCTCTGGTAAAATCCTTAGGAACCATGCCTTTATCATAAAAGATATTTAAAATTTCCATCATCCAAGTGGTAACCGAAACATTCCCAGCTCTAAGCATTTCAGTAGTAATTTCATCTACCCTGGGGATTTATGAAGTCTAAGTTTAGAAATAGCCAAATTAACTTCAGATTGTGTTATAGGGCCAACATTAAAGCCACCAATGCATCTATTATCATTGCAAACAATGGGAATAGAACTAACCGCATTTTTTAGAATATCACTGAAATGCTCAGCCCACGTAGCCATGACAGAATCCTCACCTTCTATAACCTTACCTTGTTTATCCTTCAATCCCTGTCCGTTTTCCAGCACACAAAACATTAACTATCTAGTACAGTTCTCTGCTGTTGTGCTGTCTAACTGCTTCCTCGGCTTTGTCAGCCAAACCATCAAGCCAAAGATTCTTATCAGCAGCTCCTGTGTGGCCAGCAGAAGTTACGCCAGAGCTCAAAGATAAGCCTTTCACTCCCTCACTCACCACAATAGCTCCTGTTGAATACATGGAACACTTAATTAAGGAACAACAAAAAGATTTAGAATTTGGAAATGTGTACCATTATTTGAAAACTGATGAATTACCTCTAGATCCTAGTATAGCTTCAAGTATTGTTGGAAGAGCCAGACATTTTAATCAATGATATTTTGTACTACTGCAGCCGACCGAGTCAAACAGGCAGTTATCACCCATTTATTCCCAAGAATTTTAGAGAGTACGTACTCTTGAATAAATATTGGATCAGACAAAGGGTCCAAAACTTTAAAAATATATAATCTTTGCAGTGTTACACAGCTCTCTGCTGTTGTGCTGCCCAACTGCTTCCTCGGCTTTGTCAGCCAAGCCATCAAGCCAAAGATTCTTATCAGTAGTTAACTGATCCTTTGCACGCTTATTAAGCTCTCTGTAATCCTTTCTATTAGGACTGGTAGGGTACTGATTAAGGACATTCCTGTAGTTCCTTCTTTCTGAAATAAGCTCAAGTGCCTTATCACTTAAATAATTCTGCATTGTAGTTTAATAAAATATGCATCAAATGAAAAAAAGAAAATGTTATTTTTCAAATTTGAATTGATTAGAGACATCCTTGACCTGGGAAGGGTTAATAGCACTTATGTGGTTGAACAAACTTTTACCGAAGACCAGCAAGTTCAAATTCAACAAACAAGATATTACTTTGTACTAAAATTCTGTCAATATTAATTTTTACACTGGTAATAAAAAAATTACTTTTATGGCTGGTTTAATAATTGAACTAGCAACTAGCCTATGCATTCAAAAAAGGCTAGGCCAGTTAATAACTGATCAGCTGGCAATCCTTATAGACTATCACAAAACTTTTGATTCTTTCATGTGCAAATGCAAGTTTATAACTCATGTATAGCTGTAATTTCTTTGTGTTTCTTTTTGTTTTTTTTGTGGTGTAGCTGTTGTTCCAAGTGTAGCACTTTTGTCCATGTTTAGTGGGTGAATTCAGTCTATTAGCTCTCTCCAATAGAATGTTATCCCTCTTTAAAAAAATCGGCACTAAACAATCATTTTGGACTGTTTCTGCAATTTATCTTTTGAAAGAATATTAAAATACAATATTATGTGGTTTATATTTCAGTGCAGGTATTATTTTTTTAATTAACAGTTATCTATTTTAATTAAATCAAATTAATATGCATTTGGAATACTTAATATGGCCTTTTCATACATAATTTACAAAAACATACTTTGAATGTTCAACTGCAAAAATACAGGTGAATTCAATGTAAAAAAAAGGAAAACTATGGCGAAAAAAAAAAACTTATATCAGTATGCATATTATGGTCTTCTGGCCTACCAACGATTTTCCCCATATCTTTTAATACCAATGTAGCATGAACAAGCCAGATCAGCTAGATAAGTGGACATGTGCAAATGCCGAAAAATTAATTTGAAGACATTGAAAATTAATGTGGAGTGGCTAAAAGATAAATGCAGATTTACTCCTTGTAAAAAAAAAGTAATTATAATCAGATGTTTCATTACTTCTTATGTTTGTGTACTAACTTATGCTCCCATGAAATTTATTCTAAAAATGTTTCATTTGAGCTACTGTAAAATACAGAGCAAGCCAGCCAACCTGCAGCTCACTGCAAAAAAATTCAAAGCTCATAAAACAAACAGTCAATATACTGAATCTAAGCATAAGTGAGAATCACAGCATTACCTGTTGACTTTTTTTTAATGTCTACAAATCAATAAATATATCATGGAAAAAATTTTGTTGACATATGGGATATGAACCCACATCTCTCCAGAAATGTGCCAGAGTATTCTACTGGTTGAACTAATACTGACTATGTCTTTTTCAACTATGTAAGACTTTAAACTTCTGAGATATCGGTGCTTACAGTTGGCACCATCTATGATCTCATGTGGCAACTATTACTTTTATATTGTGCAGAGTAAGATGGAAAAAACTAATAAAGTCTCTTCACACTATTTAGCATTATTAATGATTTAAATCTAAGTGACAATCACAGCATTACCTGTTGGCTTTTCAATGTCTATAAATCAATAAATATTTTGTAGAAAAAATTTCGACAACATTTTTAGATGCATAGCAATGATTTTGTCAATTATAGTACTCAATAAAAATTCATATATTTTTGTTTTTTAACCATATTTTCTTGATCATTTAATTTTGTTTCATTATGTATTAGAAATATATGTGATTGTTTTAAAATTTAGAATTTCTTCTATACCTAATTTAGAATATGGTTTTTCCTAGTGGCTCTTCACTAAGTTTAGGTTGGACAGACCTGATATAGAGAGCACTTTCTCAAAAAACCATAAGCGATTGCCATTTCTTGCTATTCCTTCTGCACTGTAGTGTTAATATACAGGGTGTCTGAAAACTCTCTGTACAAATTTCAATGGAAGATAGGGAACACCAAGACAAACTTCTTTCATCTATGAATGTATGTCCACTGACGTAATCCTTCAGTGCTAGAGGGTACTGTTTGGCAGCACTGTAATTGGCTAGAGGGGCAAAGTGGGAACGGAGAACAGACTTGTGTTTGCCATCAGCATTCATGAATCAGACACATTGTAATTCATAAATTCATTGTAATATGAAATTCATAATTCATTAATTAACAGATTCATAAATCAGTAGCATGTAACACATTACATGAACATGGAGTGTTTCATGAATGCTGAAATGGCTGACATACATCTGGTGTATGGAGCTGCCAAAGGAAACAGAAAAGCTGCTGTGAGGTTGTACCAACAGAGCTTCCCAAGCAGACATGTGCCAAACCACCAAACATTTGTGCGTTTGCACTGGTAACTGTGAAAAACTGGAACATTCCATGCAAACATGCATGATACTGTTTGGGAGAGAATCATGCGCATTGCTGACATGGAAGAGATCCTACAGTGGATTGAGTACAATCCAGGCAGAAGCACATGAGCTGTTGCACATAGCCTCGGTGTGAACCACACCCTAGTGTGAAGAGTATTGCACAAACAGCAGTTACATCCATTTCATTGTCAGAGTCCAGACATTGCAACCTAAGGATTTCCCTCTTCGTGTCAAATTTGTGCACTGGTTTCTGCAGGAGACCATGGCACCATGGTGCAGCCTGATTTTCCGACTCGTGTGCTCTTCTCAGATGAGGCCACTTTCACACGTGAGGGTGTGTTTAATGTGCACAATTCTCATGTTTGGGCGTGCAAAAATCCACATGCTACATTGATGGTGAACCGTTGTCATGGTCATTAACAATGGTTCGCCATCAATGTTTGGGTGGGTATCGTCCATGACATTTTGATTTGGCCATACCTAATGCCTCTCAGACTCAACGGGCAGATTTATTGGGTATCTCTTGAAGAAACATTGCTGGGACTGCTGGAAGATGTTCCTGTGGCTATTTATTAATGAATGTGATTTCAACATGACGGGGCACCAGCACACTTCAGCAATGATGTGCGGGATTATCTGAAAGACACTTTTGGGGGCTGATGGATAGGCCGGGGTGGACCAGTCAACTGGCCACCAAGATCATCCTATTAAACATATATCGATTTCTTCCTCTGGGGACATATGAAGAACCTCATGTATGAGATTTACATTGACTCAGATGACGACCTCATTGCAAGAATCGCTGTCACCGTTGCACCTGTTCGCGAATTCTGGGAATCTTTCACCATGTATGGCAATCAATGCTTCGATGCTGTCATGCATGCAATGCTGTTGTTGGTGGCAACTTTGAGCACCTTCTTTAAATAAACATGTTGTCCACACTTGTTTCCATTCATTTATTACCAGTTCCACCAATATTTCTTTTAGCGCCCTCTAGCATTGAAGGGTTTCATCAGTAGACAAAGTTTTGTCTTGGTGTTCCCTATCTCCCATTGAAATTTGTACAGAGAGTTTTGAAACACTCTGTATTTACTATTTAGCTTAATCAATTACTAATCAATGAATGATACCTAGTAATTGATTCATCCTAATTATTAGTGATTAAGCTAAATTTCCATAATATTGAAAAGTACATATGCCATGGACTTGGGTTGTGCCGCTGCATAGAGCCATCAATGCCACAGTTCTTCACCTTTTATCCATTACAGATGAAACCAAATAGGCTTTCCCATTCAAATAATAAAGTTTAGCAATGGCCATTTTTATGCACCCAAAATTGATTACAAATTAAATTTCCTATATCATACATAACAAGGACATTGAATCTGTTTACTGAGTTTTTTGTGGAACAGAAAATCTGAGGTGTGCATACTTTCTGATATTAATTACACTTAATATATACATTAAAAGACATACTCCAAATGGGTCACTACCTCAGTGGACACTGACAGATGTTTCTAATGGTAATGTTCAGTATATGCATTAGCTTCAAATGGTTAAATCAATAAATATTTTGTGGAAAAAATTTATTGACTTATCAACACCAAAAGAGCAGCAGATATCATTGTGATTATCATCTATGTTCAAATGATTATTCTTATCAACATATTTTGGGGCCCTGTAATTCTAGATACTTAACCAATTGGTCCTAAATCTCATATGCAGTTGCCCCTTGTCTGGCCCCATGGTGGAGGTTCCTACCTACCATAGAAAAGATTGATCCCTTGCAGTTTGTCAAGGATCTGGGGTACTACCATTGCCTCACAAGAATTGTGAAAGTTATGAATGAAGTTACGTACCAAACTTTCAGTGGGAAAAGTTATTACTTGAGGTATGTTTCACACCAAATTTTGACACTATGTACCTAGTCAGTAATAATTAATAATCAGTACATGGCCATCATTCAGCAAATAATAATATATTAAACAACATATTGTAGAAATTAACATTGTAATATAGAAGGAATTGCAACAAATGCAATTGCACCCATTTCTCCATTTTTTTTTTGAAAGTGATGCATCATTAGCAGTGGCAGTTTGGTAATTAGCACAAGAAGTGATGGCTTGCAGCAGCCATGACAAAAGGCCACAGCATGAAACGTTTTTGATATTAATGAAATTTAACAATGAAATAATTAATAATCAATATGTAGGCATCATTAATAGAATAATACTCAATAGATATATTACATAAACAGGACCTGATCTAGGTCCATGCATAAGGTTTTGGGTTGTTTCACTCTGAGCAGCACTTTTTTTTTTGCACACAACAGGCTAAATGGCTAGATCACAAGGATTCCGAAGGCTCATAGAAGGTTGGGGAGTGGACCCAGTGGAACAGCTGTTGGGAGACAGATGGTAGTCTCCTGTCAAGGCCATCCAGGGTTAGCGTAGTTTACATGGTCCTGAGACAACAGATAGCATTGCTCAAGTGGTGTGTGACATCGAAGTGTAAAGTGTCATGTCGATGTATAAAGTATGACGTAGAAATGTAACTGTTGGTTGTTGGTGGCCTATGGCTCTTTATTTCTTTTGGGTGGGTAATGTGGAGTCGTGTTATGTGTGTGATTTGACGGGAGTGTGAAGTTACGTTCGATTTTTTTTCGCCATTTTTGCTTTATAATTCATTTGGATAACATGCCTATACGGTTAGAGGTAAGTGCTTATATATCGTATATTTAATTAGGGATTTTTAGAGCTGTGTACCAATCCCTAGTGATGATGCACAGAACCGGCCAGGTCAAGCACCTAATGTCCGACCCGTCTTCTCGTGGTACAGGCCGTTAGTACCTTTCAAAAGAGATATTCTCTTTTGGAAGGGAACGGAAGGGGAGGGCTGCCAGTTCAGTATGGCCTACTGATCTGGTCATCTATGGCCACTTTTTTTTTTTTTCAACCCTGCTGAAGAGTGGTCAACTTCACAGGGTCCTGGTGCTGACCATTTATACCTACTAGACTGGACTTGTTTATGGATTTGAGCTTGATTATTGATCCTGGACTTGCTGCACTGGTGGGCCTCTGTTGAGGGAGAGTCTGCTGCTGTGTTTTCTGTTTGCTTCTGGGTTGCCAGCTCTAAGTGAACAGAGACATGGAATACCTTATATTAGTTGGTGAATAATCCCAATCAGAGGCTATCACAGGTACCTGAACCTCACTTGGCTAGTTGGGCATCGTCAAGCCTAAACTGGAGTAATGTGTCTCAGGCAGGCCATATGGCTCTTGAAAAAGTCCACTTGAAAAGGTGATGCCTAAAGTTCCTACAAGCATTGGTGACTTCAGCCTTTACAGGAGGGGGAACAGGTCTTTGCCCCATGCCTGTGGTAAGGGGGCTGTTTGATATTGTTGGCCCTACCTATCTCAATAAACCTAGTTTCTTTAAAAATAATACTAATCATTTTCTCTCTACAAGAATATGGAACATGAGAACATTACATAGAGATTATTCTCTTGATATCCTCATGAAGGAATTCCAGCACTATAACCTAGATATTCTAGGCTTGCAAGAGACCAGATGGACAGGTAAAGGTGAGATACTTAAAAATAACTTTAAATTTCTCTTTACAGGGAGGGAGGATGGAAAGCATCACCAACGTGTGGGTCTGCTGCTCAGCAGACATGCTAGTGATGCTCTTCTAGGATATGAGTGCATTAATGAAAGGTTTCTTACAGCAAAATTTCAGACAAACAATAAAGACTTGAATGTTATCTACTGTTATGCCCCCACTGAGGATGCCAATGAAGATGAGAAAGATAGGTTTTACGGACAACTACAGGTTATTTTAAATTCTCTCAAGAAAGGAGATATTACCCTTGTTCTTGGTGACTTCAATGCCAAAGTTGGTACTGACTCTGACCTTTGGGGAGGAGTAATAGGCCCTTTTGGTATTGGTAGCTGCAATGGCAATGGGCAATGTCTTCTACAGGTAAGTAAACTCAATGGATTCAGAATAACTAACACTTATTACAAACACCGCAACATACATAAGTACACATGGGTTTCACCTGATGGGCTGCATAAGAATATGATTGATTATATATTAATTAACAGCAAATGAGCTAGTTCTGTTAGGAATACTAGGGGATATAGAGGAGCTGAAATTGGATCTGACCATTACTTTGTTAAATATGTCTTGCAACATAAACTTAAAAAGTGTTGTGCTAAAGTTAAAAAAATTTACCTTTAATACTGAAGCTCTGAAAGACCCAGTTATAGCTAAAGCTTACCATGATAGGTTACTTAATCATTATGACAGTCATGGTTTGCCTACTACTGAAGTTGAGGAAGAATGAGGCCATTTTAAACAGGCTTTTTTGGAAACTAACAGTACTCCTTTAGGAAAAATGGGGCAGAGGAAGCAAAATTATTTGAGTGATAAGGCACTTGAGCTTATTTCAGAAAGAAGGAACTACAGGAATGTCCTTAATCAGTACCCTACTAGTCCTAATAGAAAGGATTACAGAGAACTTAATAAACATGTAAAGGATCAGTTAGCTACTGATAAAAATCTTTGGCCTGATGGCTTGGTTGACAAAGCTGAGGAAGCAGTTAGGCAGCACAACAGCAGAGAGCTGTGTAACACTGCAAAGATTATATATTTTTAAAGTTTTGGACCCTTTGTCTGATCCAATATTTATTCAAGAGTACGTACTCTCTAAAATTCTTGGGAATAAATGGGTGATAACTGCCTGTTTGACTCGGTCGTCTGTAGTAGTACAAAATATCATTGATTAATCTAAAATGTCTGGCTCTTCCAACAATACTTGAAGCTATACTAGGATCTACAGGTAATTCATCAGTTTTCAAATAATGGTACACATTTCCAAATTCTAAATCTTTTTGTTGTTCCTTAATTAAGTGTTCCTTGTATTCGACGGGAGCTATTGTGGTGAGTGAGGGAGCAAAAGGCTTATCTTTGAGCTCTGGCGTAACTTCTGCTGGCCACACAGGAGCACAGGATAATCCATCTGGTAGCTAAAGTGCACTTCCCTTTTGGTGCTCGACCTTGAAATTGAATTCTTGTAGGCATAATGCTCAGCGCATTAGATGACCTGTTAGATTGGTGGATGTCTGCAACCATTGTAAAGCAGCATGGTCGGTAAAAATAGTAATGTCGGATGAGTCTAATTGTACTTTAAATTTTTCTAGAGCCAATATTACGCTTAGACATTCTTTTTCAGTCACTGTATAGTTTTTTTCAGTGTGACTAAAATGCGACAGGTATACATGATAACGTGTTCACAATTGTCATTCTGTACTTGGCTCAGCACAGCACTGAGACCGATATTGGAAGCATCAGTGTAGATGTTAAAAGGTTTGCCTAACTGTGGCAAGGCCAACACGGGAGCATGACACAATGCATCTTTTATGGTCTGAAATGCTGTGTTGCAAACAGGTGTCCAGTGGAACCATTTTCACTTTCGGCATAATTCACATAAAGGTTCAGTCAAATTAGCAAAATTAGGCACAAATTGTCGGTACCAACCACACATTCCTAGAAATCTACTAAGTTGTTTCGAATTGCACGGTGTGGGAAATCGTTCTATGGCTTCAACCTTATTAGGTAATGTTCTTACTCCATCTGCATTAACATTGAAACCGAGGTATTGAACATCTTCTCGGAGAAATGTGCATTTATATAATTTTATGGTGAGTCCAGCTTCTCTTAACCTTGCATATACCAAATTTAAATCACGTAGATGCTCCGAAAAATTAGTAAAAAAAATAACTGTCGTCTAAGTACACTTCACAAATTTTTCCTTTCAGTTCACCCAGAACCACGGACATAAGACGTTGAAACATGGCGGGTGCTCCGGATAATCCAAATGGTAAGCAACAAAACTGGAATAATCCATCTTTTGTGAGGAAAGTTGTTTTGGGCCGATCTGGTGGATATACAGACACCTGCCAATATCCTGAAGGCAAATCTAGTGTGCTAATAAATTTCTTGCCAGCCAGTTGTGTTAGCAGATTCTGAATAATAGGTAGTGGATATCTATCGAGAACTGTAACAGCATTTAGTTTTCGATAGTCCACACAAAATCTTAAATCACCAGTTTTCTTATCCCATCTTGGTTCTATTATCCCATCACTGAACATTTCTTTAATTTGTGTTGAAACTATTTCTTCTTTACTGGGAGGATAATTATATGGTTTGCTATAAACAGGTGTACTATTGCCTGTGTCGATATGATGCTCCAAAATCTGACAACTGCCAGGCTAGTTGTTAAAAAGTTCGCAATTAGCATTGAGCAGAGCTTCTAACTTAACTCTCTCGCTATTATCTAAAAGAGTGCTGTCAGCATGTTTTCTAATATCCGACTTTATCCAATCGATATCCAGTTTTTCTCTCATTGTTACTTTCGGTAAAATAGTATTATTAGCAAAATCAAATTCAATCAAGTGTTTCATATCGCATCTATCTCTATCAAAGAGTTATATAATAATTCACTTATTACTAAAAATTCAAGTCTTATCTCCACATTATTTAAAGTGATAGGTAACTCAACAGTTCCTTGCGGGAAAACACTGCTTGGAAGCACAAGCTAAGTTCAAAGGTCCATCAGACCACGGCTGCAATTTCAGTTTACAACTTTTTTGAATTTTATCCCATACTTTCTTATGTAGACATGTAATATCAGCTCCTGTGTCAATGCGAGCTATGAATTCGGTCTTGTCGTGATAAAGCTTCACAAAAAGGTAAACGTAGGACATTATGTATACCCACAGTAGCAAGACTTAACTCATGAGAGGGCTTTTCTTGAGGAACTTTGGCCTCTCGCTTCAAAGATCCTAATTCAAGTTTCCCAAATTTTCATTCCTTCGATAACAATATTGCTCCGTGTGTCCTAGTTGGCCACAAAAATCACATCTGAAAGTTTCTCTAGCATATGTTTTAGGTCTAATGTTATTGTTCGAAACTTGACATGGAACAAATTCTCTGCTTCGTTTGTTCTGCATTTTCTAGGCGCGTTCGGCGCAAATTGTCGGGACCGTGCAACTCACGGTCGTGCAGGAGTCATTTTACAAGACTCAACCTGATAGTGCTGCTTTGGTGGGGATTGCATCCATTGTTGGTTTAATGCAGTTGCTGCAGTTTCTCTTCCTGCAGTATATTGCCGAGCCAATTTGGCTAAATCTGAAACTGAGTTTACATTTCGTACTTCTAAGTATTCCCTAATGGGCAAAAGCAATTGGGAAAATATGCAATTTATATCAATTTTGGCGGCATCAGCATCATACAGCTGGTATAACTCTACTGCACCCCAGATAAATTTTTCTATATCATCTCTTTCCCTTTGTGTCTTCGTGAAAACAACTCTGTAGCTAGTTCTATAAAATCATTATAAGCTGGATATATGTCCATGATTTTGCCTTTAAAATCTTCCCAAATCTTTTCAATTCCATGATGACATCCTACATTATTCCACCATTGCTTAGCACATCCAATTAGACAAGATACTGCTAAAACCACCTTTTCGTTGCTGGGCACTTCATGTAAACGGAAATGCTCTTCCATGGACTTGACAAATGTCCACGATGACGGATGTTTCGAACCGTCGAACCTTATCTCAGGTAAAGGCCAATTAACATAAGGATTATAGTTAGTAGATGGATTGGCAACTCGTCGTTGTGGCGATTGATAATACTCTGCTCTATCACTTGCTTCTGACAGAACAGAAAATGGAACCTTACGTTCCAAGTTTCTATGTTGGTGAACTGACATAGCACTGTCAGCAAATTTAGGGGTTGTTGTCATTCCCCTTTTCTCCCAAGGATCATTAAGCAGATTCATTACCACTTATGCTTCCTTCATTACATCCTGCAACCTATCCTTTACTCTTTCTAAGTCGGGAGTCATTATGACAGAATCGGCCATATTATTAGCAGACATGTTTAGCGGCCTACCAAAATTTGGAATTTTGGAAATTTTGAAATTTTTTTATCTTGAGCAGTGCTCAAAGATACTGCTATACAACAATTCAATACTAAAGCTACAACTAAGTTTGCAAAAATATAAATTTGCTTATCAAAAAATTTATCTATTTTGCCTGTCTGTGTGTGTGCCTGAACACTTCTAATCTTAACATACAATAAATATCTTAACTATCAGCAATAACTGTGCTGAAACTTCAGTACCTTTGACTAATACACAAAAAAGTTAAGCTTCTTGATCAACAAAAATTTTCAGCTTAAGCTGCTGTTAAATCTATAAATAGTACATACAACTAATGAGCTAAAAAATTACTATCTTTGACAATCACGTTAAATAACATATACAATTTATACTAAATATACAGTCCCTATTCTTGGACTACTATCTTTTACTGGCAAGTCCCTGTTCTCGGTGCGCTACTTCTTTTCCTACTGGCAGGTCCCTGTTCATGGCACCAGTTCTTTTAATGGCTTTGCAATGCTCCAAAGATTTAAATATTTTTAAACTTTTGGACCCTTTGTCTGATCCAATATTTATTCAAGCTCCAGATAGCTAAAGTCAGGCACCAGGCAATAAATAACAAATTGCCAAATAAAGTTCAATTAGGGTTCGAATACCAGCAAGCATTACTTAGCGAGCAAGAATTCAAAAATTAAATGATTGTCAAAATTCTAATGTAAATTCTAATTAATTCAACGTTAATTGAACAACTAACGTTGTTCAAGAGAAAAATTAGTAAAGATTCAAAAAAGTTTCTATAATAAACAAGTTTATTTTCAAAATTATTTTAAACACTCACCAACTTCAATGAAGAAGATACTACATCATTTCTATCTACAAACTGACAACTAACAAACACCAACTCTTGTGACTTACTACCACTATTGACTCTATCAACTACAACTCTATCGACTCTCTCTTTCAACTGCCTACTGTATCGACTGAATGCTCTGTGACTACGTCACAGTTATAACAAGCTTACAAGCTTGGCAACACGTGGCTGTTGCACTGGTAAAGACATTTGCATAATTTGACGAGTGCGCAAGCTATGATGCAAGAGGGGGCATGTCCTCGTACACACGCTTTAGCGGGTGACAATTGAAAGTTCGGAGTTGCGCATGCGCAATTCCTATGCTCTTGGAAACGAGCGCTGTGATGCCAAAAATGAAATAAAAATCCCCAAAATGATAAATATAATGTAAATTAAGCAAAACTCGTTAAGATAAAGTAAAAGTTAATGAGGGGGCATCACAGCTGTACCAGATAGTTAATGTTTTATGTGGTAGAAAATGGACAGGTATACAGGGATTGAAGGATAAACAAGGTAAGGTTATAGAAGGGGAGTATTCTGTCATGGCTAGGTGGGCTGAGCATTTCAGTGATGTTCTAAACAATGTGGTTAGTTCTACTCCCATTGTTTGTAATGATGATAGATGCATTACTGGCTTTAATGCTGGCCCTATAACACAATCTGAAGTTAGTTTGGTTATTTCTAAACTTAAACTTCATAATTCCCCAGGGGTAGATGAAATTACTACGGAAATGCTTAGAGCTGGGAATGTTTCGGTTACCACTTTGATGACTGAAATTCTGAATATCTTTTATGATAAAGGCATGGTCCTTAAGGATTTTACCAGAGCTATTGTTATACCTATATTCAAAAAAGATTTTCACAGTTCTTGTGATAACTATAGGGGTATCAGCCTCCTCTCTGTTCCAGGTAAAGTTCTTTGCATGATTGTGCTTAATAGAATTAAGAATCTGGTTGACAGTCAATTGCATGATGAGCAATGTGGATTCAGAAGTGGTAGGGGATGTGTGGATCAGATATTTTCACTTAGGCAGATTCTTGAGAAATGTTTAGAGTTTCTGAAACCTTTGGTTGCTAGCTTTGTTGATTTCAAAAAGGCTTTCAACTCTGTTGATCGTCACAATTTGTGGTTGATTGTGAGATCATATGGTATACCTGACAAGTTAGTTAACATAATGAAAGCTCACTATAATAACACTGAGTCATGTGTGAGAGTTGGTAAGGCTTGTAGCAATTGGTTTAGCATTGCTTCTGGTGTTCGACAAGGGTACATTTTGTCACCTTTTCTCTTTAGTTTGGTTATTGATTATGTTATGCAAAATTCACTGCAAGGGAAGGGTTTTGGCCTTAAATGATCTAGAGATATGAAAATTTCTGATTTAGATTATGCTGATGATTTAGTCCTTTTGGCAAATGATGTTGATGAGATGAACTCTTTCATTCGAGCTGTTGATGATACTGGTAGTAGATTAGGTTTGGTCATAAACAGAAAGAAAACTAAAGTGATGAAAATTGGTCAGGCAGGCTGTGATTCAGTTAATCTGAATGGTTGCAGTCTTGAGCAGGTGTCACAGTTTGCTTATCTTGGGAGCTATGTAACAGATACTAGAAATGTGCGGCATGAGATTAACAGACGAATGGGTATTGCTGCCGGGACTTTTAAGAATCTATGGAGAGTGTGGAGAAATAGGCGTATACACCTAAAGAGTAAAATTAGACTGTATGATAGTTTGTTCTTTCTAAAGGTTAGTTATGGTAGTGGAAAGCAGACCCTTTGTAAACAAGATAACAGGAAACTAGATGTTTTGATTCTAGATGCTTACGCAGTATCCTGAGCATTAGGTGGTTCAACTTTGTAAGTAATGATGAGATTAGGCAAAGTAGTCTGCGACTTCCTTTGAGCAGCATATTGTGCAGAGAGAGACTCCGCAGGTTTGGCCATGTTGCCCATATGCATAATTATAGATTAGCGAATAGGGTTATGAACAGTGTGCCTGAAGGCCTCAGAATGAGGGGGAGACCTAGGATGCAGTAGCTAGACAATGTCAAACATGACCTTGTTAGAATTGATGTGCAGTGGCTGGACGCAGCAGATGTAGCTCAGGACAGATATGCTTGGAGAATTAAACTGCACGGTCTGGTTGGACCTCTGTAGCCCATGGCTGCTTGATGATGATGATGATTTTTAGTGATAGCTAGAATATGAATAATTAATATGCTACTGTTGTTTTTTAGAAATTTTGCTAAGATATGATTAATAAGTTATTTAAGATATGTTGGCATTGAAATTATTTAATATTAGGAAGGTTGTTGGTGAAAGTGTTAGTGAACTGTCTTGTAATGTTATGGTCACGTCATTTGGAAGTGGGAGTTCAGTAGCTTTTTAAGGCTGTGTGTAGGGGGAATGTTTTTGTAAGCTGTTTAGAGTGAGGGGCATTTGAAGGGGAAGGGAGGAGTGGTTAACCAGATAGAATTATTTTAAATTTTTTTTTGTGTGTTTAGTATAGTAGTATGTGTTTTGTTGTGAGTGGAAGAAAAATGGCAAAAGTTTACAATGTGGGGTAATTATTAAGTTTTAAAAAATGAGGGTTTTAGGAGATAGTTTTTGGTGAAATGTATACAGTGGGTTGGGTTGTTTTACCTCTGAGTGGCATATTTTTGCACACTATGGGCTAAATGGCCAGGTCACATGGACCCCGAAGGCTCAGAGGTTGGGGGGAGGGGACCTACTGGAACAGCTGTTGGGAGGCAGATGGTAGTCTCCCGTCAAGGCCATCCAGAATGTTCTTTAACCCTTTAACGCCCAAGAAATTTCAGAAATGGGTAGAGGGTATTAAAGACAAAGGAACAGCACTATTTGGATGAGTCCATTCCAAAATGTCGGCCATTATGGGCGTTAAAAGGTTAATGTGCACAGGGTATTGCTCTCCCACACACGGTGCCATGGCTTAATGACCCATCCGACAGATGATGGCCTTTGCAAGCCCATTGGTGTCTCCTACTGACTGTGGGCAGGGTGAGGAATTTTGTGGAGATAAATCTCAACACTGACCCAGCTGGGACTCGAACCTGAGAACTACAGATTACAAGCCTGGCATGCTACTGACTGAGCACCCCTGCCCCCAAAATGTATAAAGTGAGTTTTCAAAGGATTCTAATATACTGGGGGTGGAGTATGCTTGGGGGAAAGAATGTTGGAAGTTTCTTCGTATGGGACTAAACATGGCAGTAGTAACAAACGTGTAATATCGGTTTAGTAGTTTCGGATGAATTGAGTGATTTTTTAGTACTTACGTGCAGTATGGTAATTATTAGTGTATTATAGCAATTTATTAATTTTGTTATATATTTTGGAGTCTTTTAAAGTTACTTATATGATTCATTGTTAATATGTGGAAGTGTTTGGCAGCTTTTTGATGTAGAAATTATGGGTATTATAAAATTGTTGATGTGGAAAAAAATGGCAATTTTTGATGGAGTCAGGAAAGTTAATGAATAATTTAGAGGAGTTATTAGAGCTGTAGATGTTTTTTCTGTTGTCTCTGATGAGATTATTTGGTTTCGGGGACTTTTTTATAATTTGGTCAGCAGTGCACTGTTTCTGATTTTTGTACTTTTCAGTTTGCATTGTCTGCGAGGACATCATTTGGTTTCGAGGGCTTTTTACAATTCGGTTGGCAGTGCACTATTTCCGATTTTCATGTTATTCAGTTTGCATTGTCTGTGAGGACATTATTTGGTTTTGGGGGCTTTTTTATAATTCTGTCAGCGTTGCACTGTTTATGATTTTTATGCTTTTTGGTATGTGTTATCATTGAGATTATTTAGTTTCAGGGGCTTTTTTTATAATGGCAGTCGGTGATGCATTATTGATGATGTTTTTTGGTTTTGAGATTGGTGTTTGATTTAATTAATTGTGGTGATTTACTTAGGCTAATTATTGTGTTCGTGAGTGGATTTATTAGTTTAGTTTGTGAAATATATTTGTGGAGTGTCTTAACTATTGGGAAAAGATGGGGGGGGGGGGGGAAATTTCAGGAATTTGTAGTATGTGGGAAGGCAAATGTGTTGTCACAGTTTCTTTGTTTTTTTGTTTTGTTTTTGTGTTTGTTTACAACGAAAATTGGCAACGCTACTTCACCATGGTACTTTGCATTTGATGTAAACTTGAGTTATTACCATGGTAACGAAGAAAGCAATCTTTTTTCCAGGAACCCCTGTTTGGGTTAGGGTTTGGGGGAATCAACAAAAAGGACCATTTTGTTACGTTGCGTCAAAAAAATGGTGGCTGAGGACCGTGATCTGTACTACTGCCCCATCCAGTGTGTTCTTTAACATGCACAGGGTATAGTTTATCACACACAAGAGCCGCAGCTTAATGTCCCATTTGGTGGGCAACAGTCTTTCCAAGACCATCGGTGTTAATATCATTAAATGGCTATATATATATACTGAGTAGATAGATATGAAGGGCTTATTTTGAGTTAGAATACTGAACATGCTCTAAAATTTTTAATATATTAAGAGTTTTACAGTTCAGAGTGGACAATTTTAAAAGCAACTATATCTGTCACTGAAGTACTGCTCTAAAACAGTTTAACATTGTAGAATATTGCTGTAAGAAATACACAGAGCACATTCAGTATTCTTTCCATTTGTGAATGTTGCCAAAATAGCAATAACAAGGGTTAAATTCTCCATTGGTATTTACAAGGATGCAAATGAGGTTCTTGTCTATTATTTAACATGATTCTGTTTTGACACTGTTACAAGAAAACTTTATTCCAGACTCTAAAAAGAAACACCAAGACCAAATAATTCAATCAGAAAACTAGTCACAAAAATTAAATTGTTGCTACCAATAACTTATAAAAAATAAAAACAAATTACTCCTTAAGCAGCTGCTTATCACTGAAGATGACCCGAGCATGTCAGCTTACTACGCCACAGAGATCTGTTAGGAAGAAAGCAGAAAAGAAACTTAAATAAATAAAACATAAATACCCCCTCAAGCAGCTGCTTGTCACAGAGGTCTGACAGGAGCCTGTCAGTATATATGCCATTGTAAGTCTGAGAAGATGAAAGGACCTCATAAGAAATGTAGCATATTCCAAAAAATATACCCATGAGCTGCTGCTATTCATAGCTGTCTGATAGGAGCCTGCCAGTATATTATGATATAGAGATGATTTTTAACGAAGGCGAGATAGATTCCAGCAGAAAGACATTACAAGAAAACATTCATTACTTATTCGGGGCTGAAACTCGGATCACTGATCAACATCCAAACACACTAAGCAGTCGCAGACATTAAAATTGAAATTATGCTTGCCAAAGTTATCTAAACTGTTGGCTAACCGCTCTTTCTTCGTTAACTAGAAAAAACATGGTTCTGCTTACCGTTAGTCTGCGTTCAAGTTAATGTTAGATCATGGTGAAATTAGCCTCCAATATGTAACTCCCTACACCGTATCAAATCTCTAAGTGAGTAGTAATCAATCATGTTTTGAATAAACAACACTCATCAACCGCTGTTAAGATGAAGATTGTTTTTCTCCTTCGTTCAGATACTATTACACTGTCAACTATTTGCATCCTAAAAAAAATATGTCCTTCAAGCAGATTGCCTAATTTGTTACGAATATTTCTCTGATAAACTTTTAAAGAAAATTAACAGTAAACAGTAGTAGTCGCTCTCTCTACATTTGAGCCTCCGAATAAAATGTCCAAATATCAGGCAAATGAGGAGATAAAATACGTTCCAGCAACGAAGACACAAATGTAGAAAATGATGCTAGAGGCAGTAAAAAATATCTTCAATTTATAGCTTATGTAAGTTCAAATTTCATAAATTTTTTAAAATATTGTCCATCTTTTTCGTTAAAAATGAAGTTGGAAAGATGTAGGTGGTTTCGTTTCTTTAAGCATTTCTCTTCTGATATGTTCTATGACGGGAAAGCCATGAGTCCAAATCAACTCCTAATTTTTTCAATTTCACTCATTCAATTCATTCAACTTCAATTTATTTTCTCTACAAAAGCCACTTCGCGTCATATTTAAGGTCTTCCAAGGGTACTTAAGTATAAAGTGTATGACTGCCTCAAAAGACTAGCAAGCAAATTATATTTTTCTGAACAATTAAAAAAATTGCTATGACTTTTATCCGTTTCCACTGAACCAACTTTAGCTTTTTCCGAGGATACTTCTGGATTTGTCTCAGATCTATAGATTGAAAGGGCAATGAAGCTCTAATTAATAGCCATTACTACAACAGATTTCCACAATATTATGGTAATTTTTCACATATTGTATGAAAAAGTAGTTTTTCGCTACTGCTTATAATATTTGTGGATGCAAGGCAATCAAGTTGTCAGAGATCTCATTTAAACCCTTAAAACGCGTTTCTTGTATCCTAATGGCTCTGTCGAAAGTTAAATACTTCAATTAGGAAGCCATTTTGTTAATTCTAATACTCTGGCATTCACATAGGTGCACACTAAAAGTCTGGAATCTTGGTTCTACTCCCCACATTAATGCCATCTTTTGTGTATTTTCATTGAATTTTTTAAACTTGTACCACAATTTTTAACAAGCCTTTTTTAATGCAGTATACAGTAATTGGGAGGATTTTGAAATTTCAACATCTTCAGAGTGCAAAAATTTAAAGACAACATCTACTGTTTGCAAAATTTTTGATAGTATTTCTAAAAAAAACTGTGAGAAAATGCCTGTATGTTTTCTTAAATCTTGTTTTCTGGTGACCACCCGCATTGTTCAGTGGATCTTTGCTATTTCCTTTGTACAGCGGAAATGCGAAATTACTCCTTTTCCATTTGCAAATGTTTCCGCTGCTCCGAAAGAAGATATGGAAAATGATAGTTGCTGGCAGTGCTTTTAAATTTTAAAGAAAAAAATTAACTTCCCTGTTTTTATTTTTTGGTCCCCTCTTCAGTTCAGGGCCCTAGTGCAATCCAGGTCTGTGTTCTGGGGCATACCAATCTGCTGCAAACTCTTTTTGTAAAGAAACCGTTAAACCAAATAATCGTCCTAAGAATAATAGTAAGAGTAATCGGCGTAAGAATTTTCTTCTCTTAATTCACAGGAATGTTATACACTGGTTTCCAAGAATTAAAGAAAAATTAGAAAAATCGCGATAATTCGCCAAAGGTTGTGGGATCCTCACCCAGCTTATTCATGTAACCAGTAAAGTTATGCCGAATGAGCAAATCGTATGCAAATTAGTGTACGTTGCGTCAATTTCCGTAATCGGATAGCGGCATAAAAACTGGTGTTTTTGATTAGATCGTTACTGTGTGTTATAAATGTGAATAAAGAAATTCGAAATAGCCATTTTGTAGGAATGCTCCCGAGACATTATTTGCCAAATGAACTGCGGTGGAGAGCTATTGCCCGGCTCGAAGCAGGCCAGATTCAGTCAGATATGACACGATGGCTGAATGTGAGTCCTTCTATGGTCCATAGACTGTGGGGTCAGTTTTTTTTGTACGTATTCCGTGTTTCGGAGCTTTAGCCGAGAAAGAGCTAGAGTTACGACCGCTGTACAAGACCGATATCTGAGATTAACAGCATGAAGGAGCACGACGTCTACTTCCTCTCAGCTACGACCTTCTTTTGCAGCAGCCACTCGGAGTGTTGTATAAGATTCTACTGTGCGTAGAAAGTTTCAAGAGAGAGGTATGTACGCTAGAAGGCCAGTAATTTGTATACCCCTCACGTCACGTCACAGTTGAATTGGGGAAGCATACATGTTAACTGGACGAAAGAACAATGAAGGTCCGTACTCTTCACAGATGAGCCCAGATATTTCTTGCAGAATGATTCCGGACATTGTTTGATGTGGAAAGAACAAGGTACCCGCTATAATCCCAAACATCCGTCAAAGAGACAGGGCGGCGGAGGTAGCATGTGAGTTTTGGGGTGGCATTTCCTTTGTTGGATGCACAGACCTCTATGTGTTGACCAGCGGGAACCTCAATGCTCAAAGATATAGAAATGACATTCTGGACCCTTATGCACGAACTTACGCTGGTGCAATAGGTGAAACGTTCATCTTTCAAGACGATAATGCTCGTCCACACACACAGCTCGATTAATGGAAGAATATGTTCAAGAGGCCATCATTTAGCATATGAAGTGGCCAACTACATCTTCTGACCTAAATCCGATTGAACATGTGTGGGATGCTCTAGGGCAGTGGCTTACAACCTTTTATGCTTCACGTACCCTCTGGAAATGTGTATGTCACTGGCGTACCCCTTGTATAGATAGAAAACACTATAGTTTTAGTATAACAATGGGAACAAAATAAAACATATATATATACATTAATTTTGTATTCATAAATTATGTATATCGATAAATACATAAAATGACAAAGAGTTTAAGAAGTCATAAAATTATAAGTATTTTACTGCGTAATCAGTGAAATGGTTGCGTTTGTTTACGCTTGCACAGTTCATCAGTAGTTGGGGTTATCTTGCTAAGGTAGAGTTGCAAGTCATCTTCAATATTCAGCTTGTTCCTATACTTATTTTTTAAAGCAGTTAAAGACGAAAAACCAGTTTCACATAAATAAGTTGTTGTGAAAGGTTACAAATATTTGACTGCAATTCTTAACAAAGTCGGATATTCCTTCTCCACTCCAATCCAAAAACGAATCAATGGCTTTTTGGAATGGATGCTTTTTAAACTATTACCACAAGATATTTCAATCAACTCTTTTTTTATCGTACAATGGAAGATTTTCCAAACCAAATGTGAAGGGGTCTCGAATCCATTCTTGTGTTTCATCAAGGGTGGAAAATACCCGCCTTATAAGAGTTTTAAGAGCGCTTAAGTGAACAATTATTTATTGTCTGATATCTTCAAAGTCTACAATCGTTTGCTCATTTTCTTAAAGAAATGAATCTAGTCGCTGAAATTGGTCACAGAAGTTCTATTTATTTCCGTTTTCCCAGAGAAAAAATGCTTTTTATCATGGCCTCTGTTTTCTTCTCAACATAGAACACATCAACATTGTCTCCTTGCAATCATAAGTTCAAAATATTCATTTTCTTCAAAAATATCAGTTAAATATGCTAACTGTAGAAGCCATTCTAAGTCTTGTAGTCTCAAAGAAAGTCGAAACTCGTGGTCCATGAAAAAAAAGGTGTACTTCATTGTGGAGTTCAAATAAATCACAAAGAACATTTCTTCATGACAACCAACGTATTTCTGTGTGAAGCAGCAATCTCTCATCCAGGATACCCATTTATTCACATAATAATTGAAAAAAGTCGAGAATTCAATGGTCGGGTTTTGATGAAATTAACCATAAACTTTCATCCAGAACTCTTTTCAAATCATTAGGGACAAATTTGAATATCAGCGCTTCACGGTGAAGACAACAATGAGTGAACTGACATTCTGGTGCAACTTGTTTTATACGACCTGCTAGTCCTGTGATATAACCACTAATTGCTTTTGATCCATCAGTACATACAGAAATACAATTTTTCCATTCCAGGTTGTTTTCGGCAAAAAATGAATCAATCGTATTAAAAATATCCTCACTCTTAGTAGAAGTTTTGAGAGGCTTACAAAATAAAATATCTTCAAATATTGCATCCTGGAATTTTCCACGAACAACAAAAACAAGTAATTGAGCTAGCCCAGCTACCTCTGTCGACTCATTCACTTGTATGGCAAACCATGGATTACATTGAATAGCTTGAATGAGTTGGTCCTTAATATTACAGGCCATATTTTTTATTCTATTGGAAACTGTGTCGTTTGACAAAGGAATGGTTCTGACAAAAGTTTGCCTCTTTTTGACCAAACATACAAGAAGCTATTTCTTCCGCTGCTGGAAGAATGAGTGACTCGCCTATTGTGTAAGCCTTTTCGACTTTGGTAATTTGAAGGCTTACTTTGTAAAACGCTTTAAGTGAACTTTCATTTCTTCTACACCGGAAAAATTCTTAATTACGGTTTTTCTACTACTCAAGTCTTCCAAAAGACGTTCAAAATAGCTTAAGGGCTTATTTTTTAAATGCTCATATTCTGTTTCAAAGTGCCACCGTAAAAGAAACAGTTTCATGAAATTTTGTGACAGGACTTCAGAGCAAACAATGCACTATGGATTTTGTTCAACTAAATTTACCGTCCATGTAAAACCAAATTGTAAACATGATTCACGATATTTACGTTTTTTAATTTTTTAATCACTTGATTGTTTAACATTTAATGTTCTTTTAGTTACTGCTGAATTCACCTTTTTACTCAAATGGGATGATGACGTAGTCGTAGACGTAGAAGCAATCGGCTCCGGTTCCACCTTACGTTTCTTTTTAATTATCCATTTATCGATGTTTCAAGGCACTTTAGAAACATGTTCATTTAACTTCTCAGTAAACTGAAGACTAAAATAACTTTAAGCACTGCAAGTGAAATAACTCACAAGAAATACATAGAGCAGTAAGAAGTCACATTCACTCACTTAGAATGGATGTTTTGACTGGGCGATCAGCTGTTCGGGTAGGTTCGGTTCTCAGGTAGGGAAGGGAGGATGGGGAGGATTGACAAACGTGTACAGACCATTGAGGTAGTAATACAGAGACAGGACTCCGATTCCCGTAGCAGTAACCGCCGTGATCACAGACGGCTGTGTCTGCCGACTGCTTGTGAGGCGAGATACCCATGATCCCTTGCGAATTGGCCGCGAACAACAATGAAGGCTATTTAAAAATGCTTAACAAATGATTAAAATGAGGCACAACTTTGCTGTTTTTGCTAGCCCCCTCCCACAAACACACAAATGACATGATTGAAATTTCATGCAACAAAATACAAATATTGTGAACTTTTATATCAGCTAAGGTAGAAGAAATCCAAGGTCACACACACACAAATGATATAATTGAAATTTGATGCTATAAAAAACGAAAACAAAAATGATAACTATTTTCATTTCAGCTGAGGCAGTAGGAAATTTCTATCACACACACATAATATAAGAAATGAAGTTACTGCAAAGTATATTTTTGTCACTGTGTTCTGTGCAAATTAGATGTATGCTCTAATATGATGCCTTTTAATGTTTCTGTCATTTGTGTCTCTAAATGGTGAAGTCTAATTTTATAATATTCTTTTGTAACGTTCCTTTTTCATATTATAAGCATGATTGTCAACTTCCACATCCAATTCTCTATTACTGATATGACAATCTAGTGATATGAGCACCAACATGAATTGAAGCCTATGTAGGACATTAACCTGAATTTCTTAATTAGGTATGAAATGGTTGTTGTTGAGAATATGAAGTTTTCTCCTGGAAGACACTGTTCAGCAATTTTTGCAATTGCACACACATACTGTGAGAAAGACGAGAAAACCTCAATTTTTAATATTAACCTTTAAAGTGACAGAAGCTGATTAATCAGTTTCCAAAAATCCCTACAAAAAAACCTGCAACATGCCTTTTTTTTATGTTTCCCAACCATTTTTTTCCAGAATTAAATGCTTTTTCTTTTGATATGTAATATGGACTATTTCATTCATTAGTTTTTCATAATAGGGCTCAAAAGTTGTTTCTTAAAGAAAACAAAATTGTCTTTGTAAGGGTTAATAAGTGCAGACACAGAAGACTGCATTAAGTTAGAGTAAATTAATGCTAATTTACATTCTATGCAAGAATTTTTTCATAATTTTTTTGCTATAAAGACAGCTTAATATTTTTCAATTTTAGAGAAAAGAGATACAATGACCTTCATTGCTTTACTGTGATTGCTTGATATTATCCACATGTGAGAAACAGATAAATTGTCACTGGACATTTCATTATTGCTGCCAATGATTTTAGTTTCATTGAAAGTTAAACAATTGCCATTTTATTTATTAATTATCAGCCGGTTAATTATCAACTGTATGTGTGCACTAAGGCGTCCCGTGGCCGAGTGGTTAGCGCGCTTGGCTGCCTGATCTAAGGGACCTGGGTTCGAGCCCTGGGTAAGGCATGGAGTAAGTGTCGTTTTTCTGCTGAGGTGCTGCCATCCTCTCAGATCTTCTACTATGGCATATAAACTGACAGGCTCCTGTCAGACCTCTGTGGCAAAGCAGCTGCTTGAGGGGTATTTATTTTATTTTTATTATGTGTGCACTTTGGAACTAAAGATCATTAAGTTATTATAGTTTCCCTCTTTTGCTCTTATAACTTAAAAATTAAATATGGTCCTGGCTGGATTTGTAAGTAAAAATATATTTTGAATTAGACAAACCAACTGTTAAAAAAAACCTATGGGGATTTTCCAGCTATATAAAACTGAAATAAACATAAAAATTAGAGTTTCAGAATCTATATCTGAATTTTTATCATTAGCATTATTACCATATTCTATATATCCACAATTGCATTTGCCATTGAACAGTATTTGTTACCTAATTGATTTCTTCTCCAAGAATAAAGTGAATATCATATGATTCTGCTTACTATCAGTAAAATTTTCCATGTAGTAAACTTCAATAAATCCAGGAAAGCCATCTACAGATCTGCACAAGTTAAAATTGTGGAGCTATTGGGAAAGAAGATTTTCTCTTACAAATTCATAAGCCTTCTTAAAAATAAAAAACTAGAACCTCAATTTTTAATAAGCCTTTGGATGTATGTGTCATTTTTCTGCTGAGGTCCTGCCATCCTCTCAGACCTTCTACTATGGCGTATATACTGACAGGCTCCTGTCAGACCTCTGTGGCAAGCAGCTGCTTGAGGGGGTATTTTTATTTTTTTTTTTTTGGAGAATGAAAATATCATGTTAAACCTATTTACCTCTTGGCAATAAAATATGCCACTACTTCTTTCAGCATTTCGCTGTGAATTTCTGAACAGGTTTAAAGTTATATCTAGAAACACAGGCTTTGGTGTCTCAATGTCATCTTGATGAGCTTTTGAGCCTTAAACAAATCTAATATTTCTTTTACAATAGAAGAGTCTGATTGCTTGGCTCTTAGCTGGCAGTAATTTCCCCTTAGCATTTTCTTTAAACTCTGGATTTTATTTTGCACTGACAACAACTTTCTCTTAAATTTTCTGGGACTCTTCCCTCGCTTTCCTCTTTCACAGCATGAGTGATCATTTTTATAAGCAATATCTGTTCTCATTGCAATTTCTATCATATCTTCTTCAAGTGTCTTAATATAGGCATTTGCTACAAATGTGAATAAATGGTAGTAGAATAAATGGCACAGTAGGATTAATAAATGGCACAGTAGAATAAATGGCACAGTAGGATTAATTAATGTGATAGCATCATTAATTAATCCTACTGTGCCATTTTCTGGAGCTTTATTTTTAAAACAGTTTAGTGCTGAGAACAGATAGTACTAGCTAGTGTTTAAAGAGGATCAGTGGAGCTTCAATCACAATTAACAAGCCTTAGCATTTCAACTCATAAAATTTTTATCAAATATGAAGAGCAAAGTTTTAAGCTTCATTTATCACATACAGATTTATAAAATCCCTATTTCAGGAGTTTCGTTTGAGAAAAAAAAAGCAATTTATGTTATTTTGCTAAAATGAAAATGCAAAGCAGAACTCATAAAATCAATGTCTAAGTTCAATATTTCTTTTAGAAACAAAATTCACGAAAATATGCTATAAATTCCATTCTGTTTGAATCTATATATCGCCTTCTTTTCATATGTAAATATTATTAGTTTCTTTTCTGAAAAAATCGTGAACTACATCTGATATTACACTAGGACAGAAGAGTATTTTTAAATGCTTTAGTTCTTTTTAGGCCTTTCTGCTTTAACAATTTAAATTTAAAAGCATTTCACAATATTCGTAAATTACTAACCTATGAAATGTCGAATTGCTGCTTTTATAGTACTTTTCAGTAGTTAGTACACGATTCATGTAAATATAAGAGCGTGGTGAAATGTTTGTTTACGTTAATCCACACGCCTCTCTCTCTCTGCCTTACTGAGGAGTAGGCTTAAGATTTTATACATGTTCATGGCGTCCGTTGCTAGTCCTGTCTCTAGTAATATTACCTCAATGGTACAGACAACACTACAGCGCCGCACTTTGTCACTCAGTTCTCAGAAATTAATCAGTAGCAGTGTTACCAACTTAGTGACTTTGTTCCTAGATCTAGCGACTTTTGAGCCCTCACGGCGTATCCAAAATATTTTACCGCGTAACCCTAAGGGGTACTCGTACCCAATGTTAAAAACCCGTACTCTAGGGAGACGTGTTGCTGTCCTCAACCCGCCACCTGGAACAAAGGAGGAGCTTATTACTGCTTTAAACGAACAATGGTTATTACTCCCTACTGAGCTGATTGATAACATCATAAACAGCATGTTGTACATCGCTGCCGTGCCTGCATTGCTGTAAGGGGTGACCACACTCCTTATTAAAGAACTTTAATGAATGTATTTTGACACCTCATTTTTCGACTAGTTCCTGTAAGTGATTTTTTTTGACGAAAAATGTTTCTAGTGTGAAATATTTTATGATATTCTGAAATCTAGCATTGTGATTCATTATTCATGAAATTTAATTAAAATCATTAATAGAATTTTTTTGTTTATCATAAGTTTTCTGAGTTTTTCCTTAATTTATGGAAACCAGTGTACTTGAATATGAAGCTCTGGAATATTTTAAATATGATTAGAAATGGATTAAAGAAAGTGTAAATGGGACACAGCACAAAAAGCTGAGTTGGAACTTGGCTTTTCTGTTATTACTGGAAGAGAAATACATATTTAATGTTCCTTTTAACAGAATAGTTATCTTGTAAGGAAAGATGGAAAATTTAGGACCCGAAGTCGACAGTCGAATCCAATACTTCTTATGTGAAGGAAGACTACAATGTGTGTGAAGTCATGCTGTGATGAGAAAATGTTTCCTGATTTGTGGTTTTGTAATATATTTCTTTTGTGTTCTATTTTCTGTCTTGGAAGCTCAAATAATATAATTACAGAGCATGGGAATAAAGAAGAATTTAAATACGTGCATCATAGTTCTAGTCCTATACATATGTCGGGTGAAATAGAAATATATGGCCGGAAGTTAAATAATCACGAGATACCTAAACCAGAGAAACCTAGTGTGATAAAAAAGATTTTGATAAATGAGGAAGTGCTGAAAAGAAAACGTCGTGATTTATTTTTATCGGAGAAATCTTATCCTTTTGTAAAAATTTTTGACTCAAATCTTGTGTACTTTAATGGACGAAACTTTTCTGAACGGTCTGCTCCTATCTCAAAAGTTCAAAGTAATAGTTCATCAGACATAAATTTTGTTAATAAAAATCGTATTTTGGAACGTATACATGATTTATTTTACCCAAACTTATGGAATTATCCAGAAATCGGCCCAAATTGCTCTAGACTATTAAAAAGATTTGGAAACTTTGCTGAAAATTTCACATTGTGTGCAATTAAGAATTCGCAACCTGTTAGCATTTGCCAGAAGTGTGTCAGCAACTATTTTAATATTCTAGATGTATATACACAAATTCTAAAGGTGAGTTTTGTATCTTCGATAAATAAATAAAATAAAAATAAATACCACCTCAAGCAGCTGCTTGCCACAGAGGTCTGACAGGAACCTGTCAGTTTATGTGCCATTTAAAAAGTAAATATTAATCTGATCAGGTTTTTATGTAACATTTGAACTTTAACAATTAGGAAAATAGATAGAGAAAAATATTTTTTTTCTGTTATATAGGAATCGAGTACTTGCTTGTATGTTCTGTAAAATTAAGTTCTTTCACATAGGCCAATGTTTATAGAAAAGTGGTGTGCCCAAATTGCAATTTCTCATTAAAAAAAAATAAAATACCCCCTCAAGCAGCTGCTTGCCACAGAGGTCTGACAGGAGCCTGTCAGTTTACATACCAAATTTTCTTGGGAAAAAGCATGGAAACTATTGTATACTATAATTCATTTAGTAGCTGCTTATTTTGTGCTGTTTGTTCAGATTTGAAATAGCCATATAAATTTTAAAGTTATGAATATAAATTATAATTTTTTGGATGCTCCACTTGTCTAATATGTTCATCAGTAATCACATAAATTTATTGAAGATAATTTAGAAATTTCTTCCTTATTGCAGACATAGAAAGTTTCTCTAAATAATTGCAAAGGAATCGCAAGAGAAATACTATGTCAATTGACAATAAAAAAAAGTCACCAGTTTAGCCTAAACTGAATCAAAGAAAAAGACTGAAAGATAGTGACATAAATTTCATGTCAAATAAGAGTATAAATTTACCATCATAGGACAGAATGAGATCAGTGTATTGGTTACAGACCTCAGCTAACAGATGGCACTACTCAAGTGGTATATGACGTTTAAAGAGTTTGTAAAGTATGATGATGATGTTGAAGTGTAAAGTATGACGTAGAAACATAACGGTTGGTGGTGGCCTATGGCTCTTAGATTTGTTTCTTTTGGGTGGGTAATGTGGAGTCACGTATTATGTATGTGATTTGATGGGAGTGTGAAGTTAGGTTTGAGTTTTTTCGCCATTTTTGCTTTAAAATTCGTTTGGGTTGGGTTGTTTTACCTCTGAACAGCACTTTTTTTGCACACAATGGGCTAAATAGCCAGGTCACATGGACCCCGAAGGCTCAGAGAAGGTTGGGGGAGGGGACCCACTGGAACAGCTGTTGGGAGACAGATGGTAGCCTCCCATCAAGGCCATCCAGCATGTTCTTTAATGTGCACAGGGTATGGCTCTCCCACACACGGGACCATGGCTTAACACCCCATCTGACGGATTGCGGCCTTTCCAAGCCCATCGGTGTCCCCTACTGACCGTGGGCAGGGCGGGGAATTTTGCGGAGATAATTTGCGCTGACCCAGCTGGGACTCGAACCTGGGAACTACAGATTACGAGCCTGACATGCTACTGACTGAGCCACCCCCGCCCCAAAATTTCATTTGGATAACGGCTGTATGGCTAGAGGTAAGTGCCTATGTATTGTATATTTAATGAAGGTTTTTTTAGTGATAACTAGAATAATTAATATGTTTTTTGCAAAATTCATTAAGGTATGGTAAATAATAACTTATTTAAGATATTTTGGAATTGAAATTATTTAATATAAGGAGTGTTGTTGTTGATAGTGTTAGTGAACTGTTTTGTAAGTGGAATTTGGTAGCTTTTTACTGCTGTGTGTAGGGGGAATGTTCTTGTAAGTTTGGAGTGAGGGGCATTTGAACGGGTAGGGAGGAGTAGTTAACAATATAGAATTATTTGAATTTTTTTTTGTGTGTGTTTAGTATGATGCAGTTGTATGTGTTTTGTTGTGAGTGGAAGAAAATGGCAAAAGTTTATAATGTGGAGTGATTAAGTTTAAAAAATGAGAATTTTTATGGGGTGTTAGGGTTTTAGGAGAATAGTTTTTGGTGAAACATATAGAGTTTTCACAGGATTCTATTGTAGTGGGGGGGGGGGGGAAGGAGTATGCATTGGGGAAAGAATGTTGGAAGTTTTTCATATGGGACTGAACATGGCAGTAGTAATGAACACGTGTATTTCATTATCATAGTTTGGAATAAATTGAGTGTTATTTTAGTAGTTACGTGTAGTATGGTAATTATTAGTGTATTATGGTGATTTATTAATTTTGTTATATATTTTGGAATCTTTTAAAGTTATATGATTTATTGTGAATATGTGAAAGCATTTGGCAGCTTTTTGATGTAGAAATTATGGGTTGGGTTGTTTTACCTCTGAGTGGCACTTTTTTGCACACCATGAGTGAAATGGCCCAGGTCACAAGGACCCTGAAGGCTCAGAGAAGGTTGGGGGAGGGGACCCACTAGAACAGCTGTTGGGAAACAGATGGTAGCCTCCTGTGAAGGCCATTCAGTGTGTCCTTTAACATGCACAGGGTATGGCTCTCCCGCACACGGGTCCACAACTTAACTTCCCATCCGGCGAACGGCCCTTCATGTCCCCTGCTTTTCAAGCCCTTCATGTCCCCTGCTGACTGTGGCAGGGAGTTTCGCAGAGATAAGTCTCACTGCTGACCCAGCTGGGACTCGAACCTGGGAACTGCAGATTACGAGCCTGGCACACTACAGGCTGAGCCATCCCCTCCCCCGTTAATTATTGTATGTGTGACTGGATTTATTAGTTTAGTTTGTGGAATGTTTTAACTATTGGGAAAGGAGGTGGCTGGGATATTTCAGGAATTTGTAGTATATGAGAAGGCAAATGTATTGTCATAGATTGTTTTTTTTTTTCCATAATTTAAATTTTTTTAACAATTTGTGGTTGTGTGGGATGTTTTTAGTGGAATTACAGTTTCTAATTTGTTGCATTGCTTCTTTACAATGCAAATTACCATTACTATGATAACGGTACTTTACATTTGATGTAAACTCTGTTTTTTTTCGTTACCACAGTAACGAAAAAAAACAATCTTTTTTGCTAGAAACCCCTGTTTGGGTTAGGGTCTGGGGTTTGTGGGAATCAACTAAAAGGACTGTTTTGTTACGTTGCATCAAAAAATAAAAATGGTGACTGAGGACCATGATCTGTACTACTGCCCAGAATGAAATTCCAATGTATATGTTATAAAATAAAAAAAGTTTTTTTTTTGAAAATGTGATGACAAATTTAAAAATCATTTCCAAAGTTTACACAATGATATGAAATTGCCATTTAGTGACCAAAATTTGGCAAACCTGCAGTTTGCTGTACTCGGGTGCTATATTTTTTTAATGCAGTACATTATTACATTGTGTTTGTTGCATCTTGATGGAACACTTGAACTTTCTTAGAATAACCTAAACAATTATGCCACTAGCTGAAGAGGCTGTACAATGAGAAAACCCTGCAAATAAAAGATGAAATACCAGAAGTAAGAATAAGGCAATTTCTCCTAACTGTGCATATCGCTATATGATGAATATCATTCATTACTATCTGAGGCTACTTGTATCAATAGCATATTATTGCTAACGTATTATTACAACATTAAAAAACTCTTTAAAAATCAATAATTTCATAGGGCATGGCTATTTTAACAATCATTTACTGTCATTCTGCAATTTAAGAAAACCCCAGAACAAAATTGTCTCACCAGAGATAATTATTTTACCCTTATCATACTGCTAAACAAACGACCCCTGTTCTGCACTTTTACCCCACCCACCCTGTAACGGACCAAAGAAAGTGAAATTACTTTTAAAGTTTGGACCCTTTGTCTGATTGAATTATTTTTATGCTCCAGATAGTTGAGTCGGGTTCCAGGCAATAATTAACAAATTTCCAAAAAAAAAAAGTTAAATTAGGGTTCAAAATACTTCATCATCATCATCATCCTCAAGCAGCCATGGGCTACAGAGGTCCAACCAAACCGTGCAATTTAGTTCTCCAAGCAAGTCTATCCTGAGCTACATCTACTGCATCTGGCCACTGCACACCAATTCTAACAAGGTCTTGTTTGACATTGTCTGCCCACCGCATCCTAGGTCTCCCTTTCTTTCTGAGGCCTTTAGGCACACTGTTCATAACCCTATTCGCCAATCTATAATTATTCATACGGGCAACATGGCCAAACCAACGGAGTCTCTCTCTGCACAATATGCTGCTTAAAGGAGGTTGCAAACTCCTTTGCCTAATCTCATCATTAGTTACAAAGTTGAACCATCTAATGCCCAAGATACTGCGTAAGCATCTGGAATCAAAAGCATCTAGTTTCCTGTTATCTTGTTTACAAAGTGTCCAAGTTTCACTACCATAACTAACCCTAGAAAGAACCAAACTATTATACAGTCTAATTTTAGTCTTTAGGTGTATACGCCTATTTCTCCACACTCTCCATAGGTTCTTAAAAGTCCCAGCAGCAATTCCTATTCGTCTGTTAATCTCATGCCGCACATCACCATTATCTGTTACATAGCTCCCAAGATAATTAAACTGTGACACCTGCTCAAGACTGCAACCCTTCAGATTAACTGAATCACAGCCTGCCTGACCAATTTTCATCACTTTAGTTTTCTCTCTGTTTATAACCAAACCTACTCTACTACCAGTCTCATCAACAGCTCGAATGAAAGAGTTCATCACATCAACATCATTTGCCAAAAGGGCTAAATCATCAGCATAATCTAAATCAGAAATTTTCGTATCTCCAGCCCATTTAAGGCCAAAATCTTTCCCTTGAAGTGAATTTCGCATAACATAATCAATAACCAAGCTAAAAAGAAAAGGAGACAAAATGCACCCTTGTCGAACACCAGAAGTAATGCTAAACCAATTGCTACAAGCCTTACCAACTCTCACACACGACTCAGTGTTATTATAGAGAGCTTTCATAATGTTAACTAACTTGTCTGGTATACAATATGATCTCACAATCAACCACAAATTATGACGATCAACAGAGTCAAAAGCCTTTTTGAAATCAACAAAGCTAGCAACCAAAGGTTTCTGAAACTCTAAACATTTCTCAAGAATCTGCCTAAGTGAAAATATCTGATCCACACATCCCCTACCACTTCTGAATCCACATTGCTCATCACGCAATTGACTGTCAACCAGATTCTTAATTCTATTAAGCACAATCATGGAAAGAACTTTACCTGGAACAGAGAGTAGGCTGATACCCCTATAGTTATCACAAGAACTGCGATCACCTTTTTTGAAAATAGGGATAACAATAGCTCTGGTAAAATCCTTAGGAACCATGCCTTTATCATAAAAGATATTCAGAATTTCAGTCATCCAAGTGGTAACCGAAACATTCCCAGCTCTAAGCATTTCCGTAGTAATTTCATCTACCCCTGGGGATTTATGAAGTTTAAGTTTAGAAACAGCCAAAATAACTTCAGATTGTGTTATAGGACCAACATTAAAGCCACCAATGCATCTATCATCATTGCAAACAATGGGAGTAGAACTAACTACATTGTTTAGAACATCACTGAAATGCTCAGCCCACCTAGCCATGACAGAATCCTCCCCTTCTATAACCTTACCTTGTTTATCCTTCAATCCTTGTATGCCTGTCCGTTTTCTACCACACAAAACATTAACTATCTGGTACAGCTCTCTGCTGTTGTGCTGTCTAATTGCTTCCTCGGCTTTGTCAGCCAAACCATCAAGCCAAAGACTCTTATCAGCAGCCAACTGATCCTTTACAAGTTTATTAATGTCTCTGTAATGCTTTCTATTAGGACTAGTAGAGTATTGATTAAGGGCATTCCTGCAGTTCTTTCTTTCTGAAATAAGCTCAAGTGCCTTATCACTCAGATAATTTTGCCTCTTCTGCTCCTTTTTTCCTAAAAGAGTACTGTTAGTGTCCAAAAAAGCCTGTTTAAAATGATCCCATTCTTCCTCAACTTCAGTAGTAAGCAAACCATGACTGTCATAATGACTAAGTAACCTATCATGGTAAGCTTTGGCTATAACTGGATCTTTCAGAGCTTCAGTATTAAAAGTAAATTTTTTAACCCTAGCACAACACTTTTTAAGTTTAAGTTGCAACACACTTTTAACAAGGTAATGGTCAGATCCAATTTCAGCTCCCCTATATGCCCTGGTATTCCTAACAGAACTAGCCCATTTGCTGTTAATTAATATGTAATCAATCATATTCTTATGCAGCCCATCAGGTGAAACCCATGTGTACTTATGTATGTCGCGGTGTTTGTAATAAGTGTTAGTTATTCTGAATCCATTGAGTTTACTTACCTGTAGGAGACGTTGCCCATTGCCATTGCAGCTACCAATACCAAAAGGGCCTATTACTCCTCCCCAAAGGTCAGAGTCAGTACCAACTTTGGCATTGAAGTCACCAAGAACAAGGGTAATATCTCCTTTCTTGACAGAATTCAAAATATCCTGAAGTTGTTCATAAAACCTATCCTTCTCATCCTCATCGGCATCCTCAGTGGGGGCATAACAGCAGATAACATTCAAGTCTTTAACGCTTGTCTGAAATTTTGCTGTAATAAAACTTTCATTAATGCACTCATATCCTAGAAGAGCATCGCTAGCGTGTCTGCTGAGAAGCAGACCCACGCCTTGGTGATGCTTATTGTCGTCCCTCCCTGAAAAGAGAAATTTAAGATTATTTTTAAGAATCTGACCTTTATCAGTCCATCTGGTCTCTTGCAAGCCAAGAATATCTAAATTGTAACGGTGGAATTCTTGTGTGAGGACATCAAGAGAAAAAGCTCTGTGCAGAGTCCTCACATTCCAACTACCTATGGAGAGAAAATGGTTAGTGGGATGTTTAAAGAAACTATGTTTATTGAGAGAGGGAATGCCGACAATATCAAACAGCCCCCTAATCGCAGACATGGGGCAAAGACCCGTTCCCCCACTACTAAAGGCTGAAGCCATCTACACTGGAAGACTTCCTCCAATGTAGAATTTGACGATGCCAATAGAAGCAAAGAGTTCAGGT
This sequence comes from Ryuthela nishihirai, assembly GCA_038380435.1. NCBI lineage: Eukaryota > Metazoa > Arthropoda > Arachnida > Araneae > Heptathelidae > Ryuthela > Ryuthela nishihirai. The sequence continues at coordinate 42,571,694 of JAWZYU010000017.1, read as the reverse complement.
GCCTGCGATGACTTCTGCTCAGGATTATCCACCAGCTGATAAACATATCCTGTGAATCTATTCACTTGGGGCTGTCAACCCACAAACAAAAAGAAAACACAGCGGAAGATTTTCCCTCCACAGAAGCCCACCAGTGCAGCAAAATCAGGATCCATAATCAAGCTCAGAGCCATATATCTGTCCAGTCCAGTAGGTTTATATGGTCAGCACCAGGACCCTGTGTGGTTGACCACTCCTCAGCAGGGTAGAAAAAAAAGAAAAGTAGCCATAGTTGTCCAGATCAGTAGGCCACACTAATCTGGCAGCCCTCCCCTTCCGTTCACTTCCACAAGAGAGTATCTCTTTTGAAAGTTACTAACGGTCCGCACCACGAGAAGGCGGGGTTGGACATTAGGTGCTAGGCCTGGCCGGTTCTATGCATCATCCCAGGGGATTGGTGCATAGCTCTCCTTCCAGTGACTACCTAGCTACCATTTAATGAATAAGTATTCAAAAAATATTAAATGATTGTCAAAATGTAAAGATAAATTCTAATCAAACAATTAACATTGCTCAAGAGAAAAAATTAGTAAAGATTCAAAAGGTTTAAATAACAAACAAATTTATTTCCAAAAATCACTCACCAAAACTTCAATGAAGAAGATACATCATTTCTCAACTCTGACTATACACAGTGCATTAACTGTGCTACTCACTATTCTGTGCTTCTCTCTGTGCTACAGTGACAACATGTCACTGTAGCACAGAGAGAATATATATCATAGCAAAATGATAAATATAGCGTAAATTAAGCAAAACTGGTTAAGGTAAAGTAAAAGTGAATGAGGGGGCATCACAACCCAATTTTGAACAAAGCAATCTCATTGGACAAAACAAGCCTAAAAAGCAAAATTGTAAACAATTTTCCCCTGATCCACACTGCTAAAAAGCCCCTGGTGCTAAAGAATCCCATCAGAGACAACATGCCTAAAAACCCATATTGTCATAAACAATTCACACCAACCCGCAGTATAAAAAATCCCCCATAAATAATGTCATAAAAAACAACAAGCCTAAAAGGCATAAATTATCATAAACCATGCACTGTTCAACTACATTATTAAAAAAAGATATACACGCATGCATGCACAAGACAGAGAGACAGACACCACTCAAAGGATTAAAATATATTTATGTATTTATATAAGTATGAGTAAAAACTTCTGTAATTTTTTGAAAAGTCCATGATGCTATTTTAAATTTTGTCCATTTTCAGAGACTAATAGTTTTTATAATAGTCTATATTATGTTTTTAATGCAAAGGTGTTTAAAATTATTGTTATTTTATTTCAGGAATCTGATGAAAAATGCCAAGATATGCTTTTAAATACAAGAAGACTTTCTGTGGTTCAAGTAATTTATAACAATATTAATAACATATGGAGTCAATGTAACTGCATCAGTAAGTTCTTACTGATTATGATTTCATAAAAGTTACTATATTTTTGGACCAAAACATATTCATGTAAATGGCCAATGTGTTTTTCCCATAGTATATAAATTTAAAAATTTATTTGTCTTTAAAATTATTATTTCATACACAGCAATTGTTTAGAAAACATTTAATCTCTTCATGATTATACTATATTAAAATAAGTTAAATAACAATCCCTAGGAGCTTATTTAAGACATTGATGTTATATTCATTCTTGTTGCTTCATAAGCAACTTCTACAGCATTATATCAAGCTATTTACTTCTACTTAAGGATACCTTTTTAACTTGCCGTAAAAAGTTCCAAAGTAATTAGTTAAATTGTATATTGTTAAATTGTATATTACCATTAGCCCTGTATTTCAGCTGACTGAGACGTTTGTTTTCTTCTGCTGGATGTCGCCCTCTGGAAGTTCACTTCCCTTGTGAATATAATAGATAAATACCCCCTCCAGCAGCTGTTTGCCACAGAAGTATAAACTGACAGCAGCTGTCAGTTTATATGCCATAGTAGAAGGTCTGTGAGGATGGTGGGATCTCAGCAGAAAAACAACAGAAACATCCATATCTGAGGCTCGAACTGTTGTTTAATTGTACCACTTGCTTGATTACCACTAGCAGATTGTCTAGATGTTTGCAGACCACCACATACCAGTCCTTGTTAGCACTTTCTACTATAGGCTTGGTTGATGTCATTTCTTGATGTGCAACTTTAGATGGTATGCCTTTACTAGCTCTAATTGCTGTTTTGTCTTAACTCCTCTAAGGAATGATTTAACTGTTATTAAAAACATGTACACAACCCAGTCTTTCTAAAAAGCATTAAACATCTGTCTTCCTTGCAGAACTTGCAACATGTTTTGTTCCTTTTTTATCTGGGAGCTACATCTGGCATTGACTAAGGTGCTCACGATGTTTAAATAGGAGTTTCCCTTGGGTATCTGCGAAGTTGCTCGTGCAGCAGGAGATTCCATGCTGATGGTAGGTGTAGGATCTTGCTGTTGCATATATTTTCCCTCTGCAAATTTATGAGCATACTTCCTATATATTGCAACTGAAATTTAGTGGGTGGTGGTACTAAAGGTTTATACATTAAATTTCCTGTATTTAAATTGATAGATAGATATTAAATAAATATATAGGGAAATCATTCATGACTTGTGAGCAAAATATCTTAGAAGATAAACAGGATATAAAAAATATAAAAAAAAACATATGCATTAGCACAGGTGATAATAGAAAACAATTTAAATACAGAAAATTTAATGTATAAACCTTTAGCAGCACCACCCACAAAGTTTCAGTTGCAATATATGGAAAGCATGCTCATAAATTTGCATAGGTAAAATGTATTCAACAGTGAGATCCCACACCTACCATCATCATGGAATCTCCTGCTGTGGGAGCAACTTGGTAGACACCCAAGGGAAACTCCTATTTAAATGTTGTGAGCACCTTAGTCAATGCCAGATGAAGCTCCAAGATAGAAAGGAGCAAAACATGTTGCGAGTTCTGCAAGGAATCTTTTAAGGGAACAAGATGTTTAGTGCTTTTTAGAAAGATTGAGTTGTGTAATATTTTTAATAATAGTTAAATCATTCCTTAGAGGAGTTGAGACAAAACAGCAATTAGAGCTAGTAAAGGCCATACCATCTAAAATTAAATATCTAGATAATTTGCCAATGGTAATCAAGCAAGTGGTGAAATTAGACAGCAGTAACCACAAGGGAAGTGAACTTCCAGAGTGCAAGACATCTAGCAGAAGAAAAGACAACTGTTTGAGCCAAAACAACAAGGCTAATGGTAATATACAATTTAACTAATTACTTTGGAACCTTTTATGATGTTAAAAAGGTATTCTTAAGTAGAAACGAGTAGCTTGATATAATGCTGTAGAAGTTGCTTATGAAGCAACAAAAATAAATATAACATCAATGTCTTAAATAAGCTCCTAAGGATTGTTATTTAACTTATTTTAATACAGTATAATCATGAAGAGATTAAATAAATTTTATATTAGTCTTTATTTCCAAATTTCTTAGAATTGTATTAAAACATGTAGACTGATAGCTATTGCTCTAACCAGCATCACAATTGATATATGGTTTTATGTTTTAGTTTCCAATATAGAAGAGTTTCCAGATTTCCAATTTTTTAGTCACTTGAAATATTAGAGTTTGTAATAATTTACCATTACAACAGAAAATAATTATCTTACCTTAGACTGCCGTGACGGGCTATTCCCTTAAGATAATGGTAAGAATATTCTCTCGGAAGCCTTTTTGACTTCCTTGGATTACCAGTTGAGTTCTAGGTGGGACAGAAGTAGCTCAGTCAATAGCTCATCATGCTCGTAATTTGCAATTCCCAGGTTCGAATCTCACCTGGGCAGTGTTGAGAATTTTCTCTGCATCTGATGTCAGTGCATGGCTCTCATTGTTGGCAATGGATTTGATACTATGCAGATTGTGCTCATCTCTGTTTTAACAGATATTTGGCCTCCTGTGTCTCCTGAGATACTTGACTGGCTGATCCCAAATTTTGTTTGCAGGTTTCCCCTGTGACACGCCATGTTGCATTAAAAATTTAGGTTTTTAAAAATATGGTTTAGAATCCAAATAACTTTATGACTACCAGGAATTTGACAACCATTGGGGATCTAGCATGGCCAGACTTATTGCTTCCTGAGCTTTCCTGTATACTATGAAACATTGCATTCAACTTCCATGATGGGAGTAATTGTCAGTGCAGAGAGCAGTGGGAAAAGTAACTATACACCACACACTTTTGCAAGATATAGCTAGTATTCATTAATTCTGTGACTCTCTTTCATCAATGTCAGTTATAGATATATGAAATTCAAATGAATTTTCTTAATGCATTAAAATTAAAGGTATAAATTAAATTTAAAGGTGTAAGTTTCATGCTTATTTTCAGATTGCATCAGTAGGGACTATGAAAATGGAACAGAAGTTTACAGTCTTTCTGATGATGCAAAGACATTCTTCAGCTTGTTAGATAAAGTTAAGGAGTGCTTTAATTCTACAGAATTAGTAAGTACATTGTATTTTGGTAAAAAAAGATATAAGTTTAATTCATGAGTTGTACCTATTAAATTAAAGTAAATAATTATGGATTCCTCGAGTGGTTAGCATGCTTGGCTACTGATCTTAGGGACCTGTGTTCGAGCCCCAGGTAAGGCATGGATGTATGTGTCGTTTTCTGCTACGGTCCTGCCATCCTCACAGACTCTACTATGGCATATAAACTGACAGGCTCCTGTCAGACCTCTATGGCAAGCAGCTGCTTGAGGGGGTATTTATTTTTTTACATTATTATTTATTTTAGTTAATTATTAAATGCAATAATGTATTGCAATAATAATGTTAATGCTTACTGTGTAAGAGACTGATTTTCTATCTGAAAATTGCTTATAAATTATTTTTTGATAAAAGGGCATTATATTTACTTGAGGGACTCTTAGACCACCATTAATTACTAAAATAAAATACCCCCTCAAGCAGCTGCTTGCCACAGAGGTTCTGATAGGAGTGTGTCAGTTTATGTGCCTCAGTAGAAGATCTGAGAGGATGGCGGACCTCAGCAGAAAACAACATGAACATCCATGCCTTACTCGGGGCTTGAACCCAGATCCCTTAGATCAGTGCCAAGTGCACTAACCACTTGGCCATGGGATGGCCTATTAATTACTACTATCCATAAAAACCTTATTTTCTTGCATAATTTTTATGCATACATAATCTTCAAGCAGCTATGGGCATCCAACCAGACAGTGCAATTTAGTTCTCCATACAAGTTTATCCTGAGCTACATCTGTTGTGCTAGGCCACTGCAGGCCAATTTTAACATGATTCCATTTGACATTGTCCACACAATGCATTCTTGGTCCCTCCCTTTTTCTGAGACATTTATGTACACTATTCATAACTATTCACTAATCATTATGCAGGCAAAAGTGTGCAAACTACTCTCTCTCTCTGCCTAGGAATGCTAACTCAGTTGTGGTTTATGCTCCTTTATATAATGTCGTCATTACTTAAATAATGAAACCACTTAATGCCCAAGATACTGCTGCAAGTTTCCTGTTATCTTACAAATGGTCCAAATTTCATTACCACAGCAAATTTAGAGAGTATTAAACTATTCTACAGGGTAATTTTAGTCTTCAGATGTATATACCTATTATTCCATAATCTCCACAGATTCTTAAAGGTCCAGCAGCATGCCTATTCACCTGTTTATTACACATCATACATTATCAGTATCTGTCACATAGCTCCCAAGATAATTGAAATGAGAAACTTGCTCAAGAGCATACCATTCAAAAAGAATTGGAGCATCATCCAACTTATCAATTTTCATCACTTTAGTTTTCTCTTTGTTTGTTACCAGTCTCACCAATAGCTTTAACTCTTCCAGTGTCCAGCCTAAAAAACAGGTTTCTATCCAGGGGCCAAGCTATTTTCTGCCTATGCTCAGCCAAAAAAAAAACTTTTAACTTTAGAACTTTTTTGCCAAATAACTAATGAAAGGAATTGTGGCATGTTGTATGCAAATTAATCAGCATTTCTTTCTGGATTTTCTGAAATTATAATATTTAACAAAAAAGACCATATGTTTTATTTTAATGAGAGATGCATGTGGCAACGCAAATAAAAATTTATTTAAAAAAAAATAATAGACAGAAATGATTGCAAAGCACATGAATAGAATGACTATATATTTCTGAATAACAAAAAAATTACTTTTTTGGTTTTCAGTAAATATTTTTCTCATTTTGTATTTTTTTCTCGGTATTATGCTTTGATAAAATTGTAGGCTTTTAGCCAATTGTGCTGAGTCACATAAACAAGTCAAATTTAGAATTTTTTTTAAAAATAACCAATCAGTGGAAACAGGTCATGTTATATATTAAATTAAACAGAATTTAATTATGAATTTTATAAAAATAAATAATATGAATAAATTTTCAAGTATATTGATTTTATTAAGCCTTTTTCAATGTGATATGGTGAAAGAAAAAGATCGCACTATACAATTAAGGCTTCATTTTGGAAAACCTGCTGAATAAAAATAGTTATATATTTATCGAAAGGAAATTTCCTCCCAAATAATATAATATTCAACCTGAAATATATATATTTTTTTCTTTAATGATTCTTTTCAGTGTCATATATTTTAAACACAGCCAGTGTTATACAACGTGACTTGGACTTATCATATTCATGGGATTTTCTGAACTGGTTATAAAATAGAAAAAAACTTCCTATGCTGCTTTTTTTTTTTACTAAATATTACGAATTTTTTCTTTGGGTGTTGAATTTCGGCGATCTTGGCTAAGTGCAGAAAGGTTTGTGTTTTAAAGCACCAACCCTTCCTGAAATTGCCCTCCCACATGACTGCCAATTTCCATAGCAATGAAGTCTGTTTTGCTTCCGTATCCAAGACATTCATTTTCAGAAAATGGTACAAGCTCAAAGTTTTTTTACTAAAAAAACAAACAATAAAATAAAAATTATATATAACCCAATGGAATGTTAAATAAAATATCTGCAACAACTTTTAACCAGCCTCCGATCTAGCGTATCTCAGAAATCGGCTGATCGTAAAATCGCTAATGGAAGTAAATCTACAGAAATGAATTTGCTTTCGTATCCAAAAACACATTTATTTTCAGAAAATGATACTAGATAAAAGTTTTACTGGAAAAGTAATAAATAATAAAATAAAAATTACATATAGCCTAGCTTGACGTTAAAATATCCACAGCAACAAGTTGTAGGCAGGCCATATGGTATAACATAACTATGAAAAAAAAAATCAATACTTATCAATCGGCCAAAAGATCGCTAATTTACGAAAATAAATCTACTGAAATGAAAACTAACTAAGGTTTAAATATAAAAAAGATACTAACTTGACAAAGAGTATCCAATATGCTGGATGAAAGCTGAAAAAAACGCAGCACACGGGAACAATGGAGATATCACATTTCATCCACCTGCATCTTGTTGACTCAGTGAAGCATAACTAATTAAATGCAGATGCATATAGAATTTCTCAGAAGGATGTGTTTACTTCCAGTTTAGATTTTGAAGGCAGGAAAGATGCATAGAATGCTGGGAAAAATGATAAAAATAACTTGGGAATACTGAAATACGTTTGTGACAGAAAAAAGTGTGAAACGGAAAAAAAAAAATTGCGGTACGTATTTTGTAATTTCTTCCAAAAAATACAATTTTTAAAAATAGCAATTTTTTGTTAATTTTTAGGAGATTTTCGAAAATTTAAGGAAAAATTTGTTGATAATAGCTAAAATTAAACTTGTGAGCTTAAATCACAAGGTTGCTTCAGCAAATAGGAATGTTAACAAGCAAATCGGCAATACTGTTTAGTGCTTCTAAGAAATGGCAATCAGATGGCTTTATAAAATTATTTATGTTGTAGTTTAATAAAATATGCATCAAATTAAAAAACAATATATTATTTTTGAAGCCTGTATTATATATTTTTATAAGATATATATATATATAAAATTTACAATGGCAATTTTTATTTTTTAAAAATCGATATTTTTTTGTTGTACTAAAACGTATGTATACGTCATTGGCCCCTCAATTCAGATTCTCCGTATGTATACATACGGGTTGGATACTGGAAAGGTTAATGAAAGAGTTTATCTCATCGTCATTTTCTAAAAGGGCCAAATTGCGTAAAAAAACAATTTTGTAATTTCTTCCAAAAAATACAATTTTTAAAAATAGCAATTTTTTGTTAATTTTTAGGAGATTTTCGAAAATTTAAAGAAAAATATGTTGATAATAGCTAAAATTAAACTTGTGAGCTTAAATCACAAGGTTGCTTCAGCAAATAGGAATGTTAACAAGCAAATCGGCAATACTGTTTAGTGCTTCTAAGAAATGGCAATCAGATGGCTTTATAAAATTATTTATGTTGTAGTTTAATAAAATATGCATCAAATTAAAAAACAATATATTATTTTTGAAGCCTGTATTATATATTTTTATAAGATATATATATATATAAAATTTACAATGGCAATTTTTATTTTTTTAAAATCGATATTTTTTTGTTGTACTAAAAACGTATGTATACGTCATTGGCCCCTCAATTCAGATTCTCCGTATGTATACATACGGGTTGGATACTGGAAAGGTTAATGAAAGAGTTTATCTCATCGTCATTTTCTAAAAGGGCCAAATTGCAAATATAATTTAAGTTAGATAGTTTCACATTTTTAGATCATATATGGCCCCAGTCTTTCCCTTCCAAAGAATTCTGCATAACAATCAATAACCCAATTAAAGCAAAAAGATGACAAAATTCAACCTTGTCAAATTCTAGTTGTAATTTTAAACTAATCACTGCAATCTTCTGTGATACTCTACTATTTGATCATCGCAAGCTTTACTAACTCTCACACATGACTCAGCATTAGAATATAGAACCATTATCATTATATTAATTATTTTATCAGGAATACCAAACCATCTCACAGTCAATTACAAAATATGTCAATCAGCAGAATAAAAATCTTTCGATTCCATAATTCATTCACAAAGCAGTTGCCTGCATGATAATCAGTCAGAGTAAAACTGTGAAGGAGGATGAAATTTTTAAGCTATCAGAAAAATTGTTTTCAACTAGATTTATGAATCCATGTCCTCCTGATAACATAAATTTCTATGACTCCTGAAATACTAGCTACCAATCAAGATTTTCACTAATAAGGGATATATATTAGGTTTCACAGTTTTGGTTGAGTTGATTGGCACTTTTTTGCACACAATGGGATAAATAGCCAAGTCACAAACACTCCAAGGGTTCAGATAAGATTGGGGAAGGAGACCTACTGGACATCTGTTAAGGGACAGATGGTAGCCTCCTGTCAAGGCCATCCAGTGTGTTCTCTAACATGCACAAAGTATGGCTATCCTTCACATGAGGGTTTCACAGTGCTAAGTACATTGATATTATAGACACTATGTACACATACTGGTCACTGAATTAGAAATCTTTATGCAGATGTATGTAAATGTCACCTATGCAGCGTATATGCAAAATGCATGGTCACATGCATCACCACGTAATCTAGGCAACTATTTAAGACTGCTGCTCATCAGTAGTGTTGATCACAATGGGAAAAACAAAGGATCTTTTGGGCTTCGATAAAGGGCTTATTGTGGGTGCTGTCTTTCTGGAGCGATGATTTTAAAAACAGCAGAGCTGACCGGCTTCTCAAAAGGTGAGCTATCTTGAGTCTTTAATCAATGGAAAAATAACCCACATTGCTTGTCTAAGAGGTATAAGCGTGGCATGACAACAATCTGTCAGAAATGAAATTGCCATCACCTGAAAAGGCTTGTACAGAGAAACAGGACTTCCTGTGTGCAGCAGTTGACTGAAGCATTCAGTGAAGGCTGTTCCCAACCCATATTTCAGCGAACTATGCACAGGGGATTCGGAATTGGTATTAGCAGTTGCATGCCTATACAGGAAATACTGATTTCTGGAAAGAACTGGAAAGTTCTACAATGGTATCAGGAACACCATGACTGGACATTGGAAGACTGGAAAAAAGTTGTGGTCTGATGAGTCGCGGTACACCTTGTTCTGTACCGACAGTAGGCAGAGAGTTTGGTGGGAGCCCATGAAACAATGGGCCCAGCTTGCCGTGAAACACTCTTAAGGTTCTGGAGGCAGTGTCATGGTGTGGGGCATGTTCTGTTGGTACAGAACGGGTCCCCAGATATTGCTGGAAGGTCAGGTGTCCTCCAAGGATTATCTGAACATTGTTGCCGATCAATTCCATCCTGCAATGTTGACTTTTTATCCAGCAGGTGATGGCTATTTCATTGATGACACTGCTACTGTCCATCGCGCAAGATGTGTTCAGTGAGCATGACAGTGACTTTCACCATCTTCCCTGGCCACCACAAAGCCCAGATCTGAACCTCATTGAGAATGTATGGGACATGTTAGTAAAACAGATATGGGAGCAAAGTCCTCTTCCGTCAAATCTGAGTCAGTTAAGGACAGTCTGGTGAATGCTTGGTATACTGTAGATGTAAATTCACTCCAACACCTTGTGGAATCTATGCCTAACTGCATACGTGCTGTAATTCGAGCTAAAGGAGGTCCAATTTGGTATTGAATAAAGGTTTCTAATTCAGTGGCTGGTGTATGTAGCTGTTAAGCATGATAAGTTTTTTTTCTTTGCTATATCCAATGTTGCATTATATTATCATACCATTAATGCACATGAATGAATGGTAATAATAATACAAAATTGGATTTAGGGAAGAAAAAAAAGTAAGTTGCACCAGTTAACAAAGGCATATTGGAATACACATGGCTTGAACTTAGGTTACATTGATCTAACCTATAAAGGTGCTCACACTGAAGTGTATTAACTTTGCAGAAAGAGACATATTTTCAAATACACTTACTGCATGCCTGCAGTAAAATCGTGTAGGGACTTTTTGACCTACCCGTACATGAAAAATTCAATTGCCTTTTATTTCCCTCAAATTTTTATTATTTTATTGTCGTAATTAAATGCTCTTTGATATCTAAATGACCTGTTTTTGTTTGTTATTTGCTCCCAGATAAGCTTCTAAAGTTGTCTTTTTTTACTGAACCCACTTCATAATTTATTTGGCTCAAAAGTTTGGTTTTAGGAACTTGATACTTTGAGGGTTAAGAAAGTGGCTCACCATTGATGGAAGTTTTGAATTCATATCATCCTATATTTCTAGTTTTGTCCATTTTTATTTTCATTTAGTATATTATAATAGGAGAAAGAGAATACATGCACCAAATTCCCACATACAGAAAGAAAAATCCTTGCTTGATGGTTGCTCTTTTTTTTTTGAAAAAGGAAGATACTCTCTTACACAAATGGCAAATATGTCTTAGAAGCTTTATCTATCTTATCCTAGTTTCTCATACAAACCAGGGCCAGACTTATGCTTAAGCTAACTAAGCTACAGCTTAGGGCCTCACGATATGAGGGGCCTCAAAGAAATGTATTTCAAGTTTTACTGCATTCCGAAACTTTTTTAACATTTAATCTATTGTTGAAAACACTGTTCATCTTTGATTACCAATGCTAGAATAATGTTTTCACAACATCAATTTCATGTTTGTTTTTCAATGTTATCCTCAATCAGAATAAATATATATATATTTAGACTTTAGAATTTTTGGGGGTTCTTAAATATGCCTTAGCTTAGGGTCTCAGAAGGTCAAAGTCCATCATTGGTTAGCAAATAGATGGTAGCCTCACACTAAGGCCATCCAGGGTGTTCTTTAACCTGCAAAGGGTATGACTTTCCCACACACTAGGCCATGGCTTAATGTCCCATCTGATGGATGGCACCTTTCCAAGATCATGGGTCTGGAGCAATAGGGCAAGGAGTTTTGCAGAGATAAATCTCATTTTTTTAAATTAATTAATTTATTAATTTTTATTAATCTCATCTTTTTTCAAGATAAATCTCATCTCATCAGCTGGGACTAAAACCTGAAAACTGCAGATTATGAGCTTGGCATGCTAGATTGAGCCACCTCTGCCCCTAATTATACAAGTAGATATTTATTATAATTAATGGAAAATCTGATATTGTAATATCTCAGCTATTTTGAAATAATCAGGTTCATAGCTACTAACTGCTAAACACAGTCATCATCATGATTATCAGTCAAATGTGTCTGGTACACAAAAAGAAAAAATACACATAAAAAGAATAAATATTGTTGACTGTTAAAAACTGAATTTAATTTAGATGAAATAATTTTAAAATATTATTTATAGTTTTTGAATGAATTCAGAAAGAAATCTACTTAAATTTTCTTTGGGATTGATCAGTTGGACACTCACAGTGGGGTATTTTGAAAATATGTTTGGATTGAGATCTGAGTTTTTCAGAAGATTAAAAAAATGGGCCATCAATAAGTAAATATAAAAAAAAAAAACAACCAATAAGTAAATAAAAACCAGTGGTATATTTTGCATCAATGCTTAGGTGTTACTAAATATTTAAAAAGCATAAAAATATCAAAAAATTTAAATGTACAGATTGGGGGGAGGGAGGGGGGGTATTTAAATATGCCATTGGCCACTCATGATCTATGGTAGGGGTTCTCAACATGGGGTACGCGGTAAAAATTTTTGGGGTACACCTTGTGAGCTCAAAAGTCACTAGATCTCATAACAAAGTCTGTGTTTTATATAACTCCGATTGTTATACTCTAACTAGAGTTTTACCTATCTATACAAGAGGTATGCCAGTTACATACACATTTCCAGGGAGTAGGTGAAACATAAAAGGTTGAGAACCACTGATCTATGGGATGCCCTGGAGAGCTATTATTATCTCTATTTTTAAAAAAGGTGATCACAGCATTTGTCGTAACTAGAGGAGTATTAGCCTACTTTCTGTTCCAGGTAAAGTTCTTTGCATGAATGTGCTTAATATAATTAAGAATCTGGTTGACAGACAATAGCATGATGAGCAGTATGGATTCAGAAGTGGTAAGGGATGTGTAGATCAGATTTTTTCACATGCAGATTGTTTAGAGTTCAGGTTTGAGAAATGTTTAGAGTTCCAGAAACCTGTGGTTATTAGCTTTGTAGATTTCAAAAAGACTTTTGGCTTCATGAGATTGTATGGCATACCAGAAAAGTTAGTTGACATAAGGAAAGCTCTGTATAATAACACCGAGTCGTGTGTGAGAGTTGGTAAGGCTTGTAGCAATTGGTTTAGCATTACTTCTGGTGTTCGACAAAGGTACATTTTGTCTCCTTTTCTCTTTAGCTTGGTTATTGATTATGTTATGCGAAATTCACTTCAAGGGAAAGATTTTGGCCTTAAATGGACTGGAGATACGAAAATTTCTGATTTAGATTATGCTGATGATTTAGCCCTTTTGGCAAATGATGTTGATGAGATGAACTCTTTCATTCGAGCTGTTGATGATACTGGTAGTAGATTAGGTTTGGTTATAAACAGAAAGAAAACTAAAGTGATGAAAATTGATCAGGCAGGCTGTGATTCAGTTAATCTGAATGGTTGCAGTCTTGAGCAGGTGTCACAGTTTGCTTATCTTGGGAGCTATGTAACAGATACTGGAAATGTGCGTCATGAGATTAACAGACAAATAGGTATTGCTGCCAGGACTTTTAAGAATCTATGGAGAGAGTGGAGAAATAGGCGTATACACCTAAAGAGTAAAATTAGATTGTATGATAGTTTGGTTCTTTCTAAGGTTAGTTAAGGTAGTGGAAAGCAGACCCTTTGTAAACAAGATAACAGGAAACTAGATGTTTTGATTCTAGATGCTTACGCAGTATCCTGATCATTAGGTGGTTCAACTTTGTAAGTAATGATGAGGTTAGGCAAAGGAGTCTGCAACTTCCTTTGAGCAGCATATTGTGCAGAGAGAGACTCCGCAGGTTTGGCCATGTTGCCCATATGCATAATTATAAATTAGCGAATAGGGTTATGAACAGTGTGCCTGAAGGCACACTGTTCATAACCCTATTCGCTTGTTCATAACCCTATTCTTATTGATAGAGGAGGAGACCTAGGATGCAGTAGCTAGACAATGTCAAACATGACCTTGTTAGAATTGATGTGCAGTGGCCGGATGCAGCAGATGTAGCTCAGGACAGATATGCTTGGAGAATTAAACTGCACGGTCTGGTTGGACCTCTGTAGCCCATGGCTGCTTGAGGATGATGATGGGGGGGGGGGACATGCTACTGCCTTTCAACACCCTCCCCAAATCCTCCATGACTTTCGGGAATTTTTTTTTTTCCAGTGGATTTTATTGCCCTCCCATTCTCTGTATTACCATATTGTGTGCAAAACTTTAACAACACTCTCAGGCTTGCAATAGTGCTAGAAGAGGCACATACCCTATTATTGACTACATAATTTGGTTTTGAAACCACTTTTTCATGTATTTCCTTTGTTCAGTAAATAGTATCTACAGAGTTACCCATTAACTTTGATAAGTTTTTGAGATTGTATCTAAATCATTTGGCTCAAATTTTCATGATTTATCACAACATTATCTTTGTATTTGATTTGAGGTGTCTAAATACGCTGGTGGAAATTGAAAAAAGAACACCATTAACAATTGAAGCATAATCTATTAGATTTATTTAGTAGAAACAACTTGTTGAGAAAGGACAGTGATAACACATGTGAAGTGATTCAATGTTTATTTTACCTTTTAATGAGTATTACATTTTGCAGAAGGCACATTTTAATAAGGTATTGAACCTCCTCAAGCAGCAATACAAGCTTCCAATCTGTCATGCAATCGGTCGTGTAAATGCTAGATATCATGTTGGAGGATACCATTTCATGCACTTTCAACTTGGATGCGTAATTCAATGATGATCTTTGCCTGCCCGCGGTCCATGGAAGAGTCTTTGTCCGATCCATTCCCAGACATGCTCGACTGAAGACAAGTCTGGAGAGCATGCTGGTCAAGGAAGTTGGTGTACTGCCTGAAGAGCATGTTGAGTTGCCTGGGCGGAGTGTGGGCGGACATTATCCTGCTGGATTATTACATTTGGATTTACACTCAAATATGGCTGACATATGTATCGCTATTCAGTGTACCCTGTGCAAACACCAGACATGTATGAGAGTGATAGCTAATTGCTCTCCACACCATGATGCCTGGTGTGGGCCCTGTGTGTTACTGGCAGATGCACAATGGAAGAATAATGACCATCAGGTGCATAAACGACCATCAGATGCTCCTAAGCAGAATTGGTTTTCATCACTGAAGACCACAGATTGCCATTCTACCCTCCAATGAACTCGTTCTTGACACCACTGCAAACGTGCTTGACAGTGACTAGGTGACAGTGGTAACCGTGCCAGTAATCCTATTTCCAAAAATGATTTCATATCGTTCTTGTGTCCCGTGGCCGAGTGGTTAGCACGCTTGGCTACTGATCTAAGGGACCTGGGTTCGAGCCCCGGAATTAGGCATGGATGTGTGTGTCGTTTTTCTGCTGAGGTCCTGCCATCCTCTCAGATCTCCTACTGTGGCATATAAACTGACAGGCTCCTGTCAGACCTCTGTGGCAAGCAGCTGCTTGAGGGGGTATTTATTTATTTTTATTTATTTAGACACCCTTGGTATGACAAAGGATCGAATTTGTTACACTGTAGCCATCCGCTCCTAAGCAGAATTGGTTTTCATCACTGAAGACCACAGATTGCCATTCTACCCTCCAATGAACTCGTTCTTGACACCACTGCAAACGTGCTTGACAGTGACTAGGTGACAGTGGTAACCGTGCCAGTAATCCTGTTTCCAAAAACGATTTCATATCGTTCTTGTAGACACCCTTGGTATGACAAAGGATCGAATTTGTGACACTGTAGCCATCCGCTCTGCCACTGCCGGCCGATCCTCTCGTGTGTCCTTAACTCTGTTTCCGGAACCTCATCTGCGAGTGTGCGAATGCTCTTCTAAACATCAATGCCACCATCACACATGCTCTGTGGTGCAGCAGTACTGCACTGTAACTCTGTTACCTGGAACCGAATCTGTGAGTGTGCAAATACTCTTCTGACCATCAATGTCACCATCACACATGCTTTGTGGTGCAGCAGTACTGCACCGTAACTCTGTGTTGCCTGGAACCAGCAGCTGTGACTGTGTGAATGCTCTTCTGACCATTGATGCCACCACCATCCACTGCCGATACCTCTCATCCAATGCAGAGTGCAATTTGACGAAAAGACCAACCTGCTTCCCAAAGACCCACTATACTACCTCGTTCAAACTCCGCTACAAATGTTGCACGCCTGCATCATCCAGAGATGGTAGCTTTTTTAAAGAGCACTGAACAACACGACACAAGACGAATAACTTCTTTCTTCACGCCCTAGTCTTTAAATACGAGCTGCATACATTTGCATGTTATCATCTGCAGTGACGTCATTATTTCATCCAATGACTGTCAATCTTGGATTACGGTTTCTGCTGCCCTTAACTATTAACATAATGTTTCTGAATTAAAATGGATAAACGCTGAGCATGAGTTCAAGTAAATATTATTTATGTATTCTTCCTTAACTTTTGATGAGAAATGTATTTTCCAATATTTGCTACTTTCATCATTAAGTGATGATTCTGTTCAACCCCCTAAACAGCCATTGGAAAGAAAAATGCAACTCAACTTTCAAATTTTATTTAGAAGTAATTAATGAAAAAAAATAATTCATATTATATACTAAAAGGAAAAACAAATAAATTCGGAACAAAACATCAAAAATTTAAAAGGAAAAAATGGTAGGTAAGCATAATAAAACATATTATAGGCAGATCTGTAGGAATTTATGAAAACAAAAAGTTGCCTTCCAACACTTTAAGGGTTAATCAGGTAATGTTCTCTAATCTGGTGCTAGATAATTTGCAGCATTTTAAACATTTTCAGTTCTCAGTCAACCATTAATTACTGTCTTTTTTGTCATACAAAATTTTAGTAAGAAAACCAATTTTTGATCTTGTAATTGTCTGACCCTACTATTCCTGTCACAAAGGAAGCAGTAGTACTTTGTATATCCCCATTGCAAACACAAGAGAGAAATACAAAAACTTTTAAATCACCATGTATTTGCCATTTTCTTATATGAAATTTAACTGAGATGAAACTCCATATTTTCATTCAATTCCTTCACATGAATAGCATGACCAACTAGGATAAGGGCTGTATGCTCTCAGCAGTAAGGTAGGCAGAATTTCTGTGGTGGGCTGAGTGAAAAACTTTCTTAACATTTTTGTTAATCTAAATTGATGAAATAATGATTTATTAAGAAAAGATTTCCCCCAAATCCCTAATCCCCCTCCTCTCTTGATTACACTACTGATTACCAATATATAACAACACAGCCTTTACAGTTGGAAGAATCAATAAAAAAGTTTTCATTCTTCCAAATTATTTTTTTTGTTCCATAGATGCCACAATTCAACATCTTTACTATTATAAGATTCATATATCAAAAGCAATCACAAAAGCTGTCTATGGCAATTGCAAAAACACAATGTTTTAAGTTTTTTCACAGAAATTCCAGCTTTTGCAATCCATATTCCCCACAGTTTTGCCTGTTTTTGACAAATTTAAATCACAAACAAAATCAATCAATCACTCTGACTAATTATGTGAGGCTTATCTTCATCTGAATAGGGAGAATCAAACTTTGAACCTTATTTTCTGCTGTTTCCACCAATTCAGTTTCATCATCCACTGACCAAGTTTCAAGTAGCTTTAATGTGCCAAGTACTGGCTTCAAAGTAGACAGAAGTTTTGCTACTAATATTTTTCCTTCATTTATCTTTCTACCTCATAGTATATCTTAAGCAAAAGTAGCAATCAGTGGTGTGATCTTTTTGTACTCTATATATGATAGAGATCCCAAATGGAATTGATTTACTTTTGACTTTGGCTACTGATCTACGGGACCTGGGTTCAAGCCCCGGGTAAGGCTTGGCTGTTTGTGTCGTTTTTCTGCTGAGGTCCTGCCATCCTCTCAGACCTACTGTGGCATATAAACTGACAGGCTCCTGTCAGACCTCTGTGGCAAGCAGCTGCTTGAGGGGGTATTTATTTATTATTTTTATTTATGCTACCATTTCAATTAATGTCTCAGGATTACAGGATAAGAAGCACAACATATATGAGGATCTATCTATTTATCTTGGTGTCCTATTTTACAGCCCAGTATAGCCCACAAGCATTTTTACATGATTATTGACTGATTGATTTAGTGTTTGGGGTATATATTTGCCACAGACATAACATAAAGTATCTGAAGCTTTATGACATTTTGATGATTTTCCTATAGTAAAATAATGTGCTCATAAAGCTATATTATACACAAAATTGTTTCTTGAATTATGTGTCAACCTGTAATCTGTGAATTTATGATTGATTAATTCTTACATTATACACTTCTGTCATTCAAAACCAAAACAGCAAACTATTAGACCTAGTGCTACATGTAATGTAGTGTAACTTGTGAACAAATCTTGCAAAATTGATTATTTCTTGAAAATATGGTGAATACACCAATATTTTTGCCAGATTCAAACAGTACAATACTATTTATGGCTGTTAAGTCAGTAAAAGCTGTGTTAAAAAGCAGAATATACTCCTATGTGGTACTTCAAAAACGACCAAGAGTGCTATAAAGCAATGTTGAACTTGTGGCACTTTGAAAAGATTAACATATCTCTTGGAAGGGAGAGGAAAGGAGAGGAAATTTCATATTACTTGAATACTGTGGGTTCTAGGAAAAAACCTCTCAACATTTATCATTTCTTAAAATTTAGCATGGCCTCAGAAACCTAGAAAATTCTCTGCTGCTATATTGTGTGTATGTGTGTGTGGGGGGGGGGGGGGGGGTAATAACAGCAACCCTCCTGACAAAATTATTTTTCTTACAAAATTTGATAATTCATGAGTTTATATTGAATATCTAAAATATGCTTAAACGTTTTGACTATGCCACTGTGAGTATATTAGATATTTTATAACCTTGGTGGGCCTAACTTGTAACCACTTTGCTAGAATGATTCTGAAAGTGTGAAAAAATCAAAATCCAAACTAAAAATGTGAATGGATCATTCTAAAAAAAACTAGCCAAGAAGCAATTGCACAGTTGTCTTGTGCAATACTGACTTTTATTTTAACTATATCATGCAAGGTAAAAACACACTCTCCTTTTTCAGGTATATATTTATATTATTCAGAAAGAAATTTTCTTTCCAATTATATATAACTATTTTTGTTTTTTAGGATTTTGAGAATTAAGCTTTGCCTTACCAGATTTCTTTTTCACTATATCAATCTGAAAAATTCTTATTAAAATTAATATTTGTAAATTTCCTAAAATATTTTATTTTAATAAGATTAAGTGCTATTTAATTTGGTATATAGCATGGCCTATTTCTGTTGATTGGTTATTGGACAAAACAATTCTAAATTTCACTTTTTTATTTGACTGAGCACAGTTGACAACAAGTCTGGGCTTTGTTTTCAAAGTTTATCATTGATAAAAGAATTACAGAAAAAAAAAGTGATTTTTCTGTTTGAAGTAAAAATTAATTTTCCTGTTACACAGAAAGAAATTTTGTTTCTACTCATGCGTATTATAATTATTTTGATTGATTAGTTTTTTAAATAATTTTTTGCAATGCCAGATTTTTTTTTTACCTCAGTCTCAAAAAATCAGAACGAAATTATTTAAAATTTTAAAATTTTCATTAAATTCCATTAATAAATTTTTATTAATTTCCATTTGTGTCAACTACTTTCTTAATTAAAAGAAGAGACCACCACATTTTAACCCTAAATATTTTCAACTTAACTGCATTAGTGAATGAGCTACTATGATTTTTGTATTTTTAAAAGTTAGCAATGAAAATCTGGGATATACCATGTGAAGAGAAGGATGGCGTTAACCTTTTAAAAGAAAATGATATTCTACCAAGATTTGTAAATGGTAACTTGATAGTCATTGGAAGGAGAGCTATGCACTATCCCCTATGATGATGCACAGGACCTGCCATGCCAAGAACCTAATGTCCGACCCCACCTTCTTATGGTGTGGACCATTAGTAGCTTTCAAAAGAGATAAAGAGATACTCTCTTGTAGAAGGAAACAGAAGGGAAGGGCTGCCAGATCAGTATGGCCTACTGATAAGGACTACTTTGGTTACTTCCTTTTTCTAACCTGCTGAGGAGTGGTCAACCACAGAGTCCTGGTGCTGACATTATACACCAACCAAAATGGAATTATGACTCTGAGCTTGATTATGGATCCTGGATTTATTGTACTGGTGGAGCCTCTGTTGAGGGAAATCTGACAATGTGTTTTCTGTTTGCTTGTGTGTTGACAGCCCAAGTGAATACATTCACAGGATATGCTTTATCAGCTGGTGGAAAATCCTGAGCAGAGGTCATTGCAGTCACCTGAACTCTTGTTTCTACAGTCATCATCAAATCCTACATTGGAGGAAGTCTTCCAGCATAGATGGCATCAGCCTTTAATAGTGGGGGAAATGGGTCTTTGCCCCATGTCTGAAATTAGGGGGCTGCTTGATGTTGTCGGCATTCCCTCTCTCAATAAACACAGTTTCTTCAAACATCCCACTAACCATTTTCTTTCCATAGGTAGTTGGAATATGATGACTCTGCACAGAAATTATTCTCTTGATGTCCTCAGGCAAGAATTTCACCATTAAAATTTAGATGTTCTTGGCTTGCAAGAGACCAGATGGACAGATAAAGGTCAGATTCTTAAAAATAATCTTAAATTTCTCTTTTCAGGGAGGGAAGATAATAAGCATCACCAAGGCGTGGGTCTGCTTCTCAGCACACATGCTAGTGATACTCTTCTAGGATATGAGTGCATTAATGAAAGGCTTCTTACAGCAAAATTTCAGACAAGCATTAAAGATTTGGATGTTATCTGCTGTTATGCCCCCACTGAAGATGATATGTTGGTTGGGAATTGCCTACCATTCTGTCACAAGAGAGAGAGAGAGATTCGGCCTGGCTAACAGTCGGCATTCCAATTCATCCCAAAGGTATTCCATGAGGTTGAGATCAGAGCTCTGTGCAGGCCAGTCAAGTTCTTCGACACCCATCTCATCACAAACCAGTCCTGCATGATCCTTGCTTTGTGGATGGGGGCATTGTCATGTTGGTACAGGAAAAGGTCTTCACTGAACTGTTGCCATAAAGTTGGGAACACAGAATTGTTGAGAATGTTATTATAGGCCATAGTGTTCAAAGCTGTTCACTGGGACCATGAAAAACAACCCAGAACATGATGCCTATTCCACCAAATTTCACAGTTGGCACAACACAGTCAGGAAAGTAGTTTCATCTTGCATCCTCCACACCCAGACTCATCCGTTGGACTGCCAAATGGTGACGTATGATTCATTACTCCACAGAACGCCATTCCATTGCTCAAGAGTCTGCTGGTGCCATGCTTTATACCACTCCAACTGATGCTTGGCGTTCATCTTGTTGATGTTAGGCTTGTGTGCAGCTGCTCGGCCATGGAAACCCATTTCCTGCAGCTTGTGACAAACTGTTATGGTGCTGGCATTGCTTCCAGAGCCATTTTGGAACTTAGTGGTGAATGTTGCAACAGAGGACAGGCGATTTTGTTGCACCACCTGCTTCAACACTCAGCAGTCCCACTCAGTCATTTTATGTGACCTACTGGGCCACAATTGTGCTGTTGTTGCTCCTAGGCATTTCCACTTCACAATAACATCACTTACAGTCGATCAGGGCAGCTGCAGCAGGTTTGAAATATCCCAAACTGACTTGTTGCTAAGGTGGCATCCTATGATCGTGCCACGTTGAAAGTCACAGCTCTGCCATATATGGTCCATTCTTCTGTTCATGTGTGTCTGTGAGGTTTACCAGACTTCCTTTTATACCTGTCTGGGCCATGACTGTGGCATATATGGGTGAATCCACTTCTCAGAAGGGGTGTTTGGATACTTTTGATCAGATAGTGTATATATAGTACAGAATATTGAAAAAGTATTCAGATGATCAGTTGAGAGTCAGTCTAAAACTTGCACGAGAGTTGATACTTGAAAAGTCAGAGTGTAGTTTCCTATAGTTTCCAGTTGACAATTTGGAAGTTTCTACTGTAGGAAATCTGAGATTTCCTACAGTAGAAACTTCCAAATTAGGGTTGCAGTCTGTTAACTCCCACACAGGATGTTTCTTGAGGGTAAAGGGAAGCATGGGTTTTGGCAGACTGCTGTTTGCAAGTTGAGACCTTCAGCATCTAGAGCATCTTCAGCATGCAGTGTGAGTACTAGTCTGTTATCAAACTCTGAAGGGGAGAAATAGCTTTGCACTTATGTGTGAGAGTTAATACTTGAAAAATCACAGAGATCAGAGCATAGTTACATAATAGTTCCCAGGTGACAATGTGGCAGTTTCCGCTTTAATAGAGTGCCATGTCAGGGGTGCAGTTGGCTTGCTCCTATGCAGGATATTGCATGATGAACACAGGATTGAAGGCATGTGCTTTGCCACGTCTCTGTTGTAAGTTGAAACTTTCAGCTTCAAGACAGCAGTGTGGGCGGTAGTCCATTATAAAAGCTCTTCAAGGACGAGAGATAGGATTGTTCCAAATTTTAGTAGCAGGAAATAGCATAGAAGAAAGAAACTGAAGAACTTATTGCATGAGACAAGTGAGGATAAAACAGTTGGTTAACAGAGCTAAAGTTTTAGAAACATGATACAAATTATTTTGCTATTACTCATTACAGCATCTTCAGGTGACTGAGTAGAAATGGAGTTCCTATGGTTTAAATACTAGAGTGATTCATGTCTGTTTACTTTTTACCATGCAAAATGTGTATGGCAATATCATCAAGTTGCAATTGCTTGCATCTGAATGTAGTACTAATGGAAAGTATAAAGTCCACTAGGTCAATCCTTAACTATTACAAGTATCTGAGTATTGGTTTCCATCATTAGAAATAATGAGTGAGTTAAATATTGAAATTCATGCTGAAAATATCATTACTGGAAAAAAAGGATTAAAAGTTACTGAAGTGGCCCATGAAATATTAGAAGTAGAAGTTAGGGGATAGTCTCCATTTGTTCTGCTTAAGCTCAGTTCAAGAAGTTAAAAGATGGTGAAGCGAGCCTTGAAAGTAAGCCATGATTGGGATAGCCAATATCAGTAGATCACAACATTCTGTGCTACCTGAAGCTGATCCATTGACAGGCACTTGCAGCCTCTTATGCAAACTTGGTTGCTTACAAGCAACTATAGTGTAGCATCTGCAACACATCAGTAAGGTAGCCAGGAGTTGCCAAAGTGTCCCACATGTGAGCTGACAACAGTCTGCAGGAAACTCATTTAAAAACTCATTTAACTCATTTGCTAATCTATGTGACCACTATTTCATCAAGCAAATTGTTATGTGTGATGAAAAATTTATCTTTTTAAATAATCAAAATGCTCAAAAACAGTAGCTTGACCCATGCAAGCCCTCACTTCCTTTCCCAAAGGGGGGGGGGGGGGATTTGGAATGAAGGCAGTGTTAAATGCAATTTTGAGTGTGTAGTGCACTTTAACTGGTTTCCAATGGACATGTATCAATGCTGACCTTTACTCAGCACAGCTGGAGCACATACACTCTGTGATACTTCAATGCTACCCAGAATTGATAAGCAGACATCAGATACTCCTCCAATAAGACAATGCAAAACCACACACTATACTTTGGACTAAAGAAAAACTTTGAGAACTTGCATTTGAACATCTTCTTCACCTAGTGTTTAGTCTGAACTTAGTTTCTTTCCAACTCCCACATCATTTGCTCCATGGCTCATTTTCTTCGAGGTAGGCAGTTTCAAACATTTCAGGAAGTTGAAAATGGATATCTGGAATTTTTCACCTCCAAGGGCTGAGCATACTATCGAAGAGGAGGAGAGATGGCTACAAACTATTAAAAATGATAGTTTATATTTCTCAAAGATTCATTATTTATATTGTAATATAATCATCTCTGAAGTGGATGATGAGACACACAGACATGTTTCACTTATCACACTTATCTCAGCTAACCATATCTACCAACTGGTACCATTCACCAAATGGGTGTGTTGGGCTCAGTTTTTAGTTATAGAAGTAATATTTGCATTTTCCGTGTGATGTTTTAATTTTTGGTTAGCAGTGGCAAGATTATTTGGTGTCTTCTAGATCAGTGTGGTTAAAACTTTTTTTTCTATTGTAAACAGTTTTCAAGCTGAAGGGGAGGGTTATGTAATCTCTTACTCTAAACCAGTGGTTCTCAACCATTTATTCTTCATGTACCCCTTGGAAATGTGTATGTAACTGATTTTCTTTTATTGTGTTCAGATAGTAAAGAAAATCATGCTTTTATTTGAAATCAGCAAAACAAATTAACAAACAAGCAGGCTGCAAACTGGCTCACACTTTTCTATATGGTTTCTTCTGAAATACAGATAATTTTAGACATCTTGGACTATAGTACAAAGATCTAAACAACATCACTTTAGTGCTCTACTCTATAAGATGATGGTTACATATACATTTATAGATAGCAGAAAGAAACTGAAAACATTTTTAAAAACTTTTTTAATTTATAAATTTTTCAGAATTAAATATTATGAACATACTAACTTATAATCTAAAAACTATTGAATTCTGCTTTCTTAACAACATTTGAATTAACCTCTTTTGCAAGATTTTCAGAAATTGTTTTTCAAAAAAACTTTGTTGCACCATGATGTCATACGCACTTTGGCAGTTATTACTAATAGACATCCTGTGATGTACATGATGCAGCAGCTATTCCTAGTGATGACTTATACATTCCTCAGATGTTAAACTGCAAACTTTGATCTGTGTCTTTATTTTAATTTTCATCTTAACAGGATGAGCAACATTTATATTTATTATGGTGTCATAATACTTAATGTATTACATGTTGTAGTCTGTAGCCTTAGAGATTTTGAGTGTTTACTTGCTATATTATAAATGCATTATATAAATTTTTTTTATACTTATGTAAACTTTTTTGTCTTATAGGAAGTATTTAAGTCAACTAATAGTACCAATAATACATGTGAGGATTGTAAAGAACCATATAAAAATCTGAATTCGTTTTATGAGCAACTTGTAACTAAATATGCAGATACATTATGTCTGGATATTGCTGATTCAGTAAGTAACATGATATTTTTCTAAACACAGCATTGCAAAGCAATAAATATTTTTCATATGCATTAAATACTATATCATTAGGACTCAGTTTTAATATCTTTAGATAAGATCTTAGGCATAGTTTACATCTGGAAGGGCTAACCAAGCATGTTGCTAAGACGCTACTAAAATTATGCTAAATATTCTTAGATAATAATTTCTGTATGATAATAATTCTAATAATAATTTCTGCTGAAACATCAAGGCTAGGGAGAAAATTTTTATACAAATTGCACCAAGCCCCACCCCTTGAGAATGATAGTAAGGTTAATGGAGGCCAAAAATTATTAAATGTCATGCATTTTTCTAAAACCTCTAAAACAAAGGGGGAAATGTCATACTGTACACAGCAATGGGAATTTAGTCTCCCCCCCCCCCCTTTTTTTTTCTGGCTTGGTCACATTGTTTGTCTCTCCCCTTTATTCTTTTCTAGATCCAGGACCATTATAAAATGACCCTCTGCTGCTACCTACCAAAATGTAAAACTTGCACAATATTGCACTCTCATCCCTCTCCAAGCTAAAGAAATATCTACATTTAATATTAAGAACTGATAAAAGTTGATTTTTTTTTAATTAGAAAATCGAGGTATAATAAAGTTAAGAAATAAATGTCAAGTTTAATAGCTGCCCATAGCAACAAGTTGTAAGACTTCCTCATAAGAAAAAACTATTGAATGTGTGGCCATAACTCTAAAGTATTGATAATGAAAATTAAAGTTGCAGAAGTAAAAGAGAAGTCATATTTTCGTTAAAAGTCATACTAAGATTAGCATTTATATCCCACTCAGGGCAAAACCAAATTTTTTTCACCTGATTATTCCTTCATCTCATTTCTATTTGGTGGGGAGGGAAAGTTGGGTCAGTTGGTATTGCACCAGGCTTATAATCTACAATTCCCAGGTTCGAGTCCCACCTGTGTCAACACCTAAGTATCTTCCTTGCCCTTGGTTTGAAAGTGAGGACAGTGGATAGGATGGGAAATGAAGCTGTGGGCCATGTGCAGAATAGCTTTAAAGTACCTTGGGACTTTAAAGAACATGCTGGATGGCTTTAATGAGAGAATGAGAGATGTCCATCTGTTGTGTAACAGTTGTCCAGTGGGTCCCCTTCTCCCTAACCTTCTTCAAGCACTTTGGGTTCTTTTTACCTGAATAATATAGCTATTATGTGCAAAACAAAGTGCTGTTCAGAGGTAAAACAACCCGAAAGTTGATGGTTATGTGGTGATTTAATTGTAAATGAGCCGAAGAAGTGCATCTGTTGGTATGGACTCACTTAGGAAAATATGGAATGAATGTTGGTTGGATATATGTAAAGTGATCCATAATAGCCTTATTGAACATTTGTCATCTTTTTTTTTGGTATGTAAAAAATTCCATATGTTCTTTCAAAATATGTAGGATTTGCAGATGTTGCATTTAAAGTGTTTGTATAGGAAACTTGTAAAATCATTGCATTCATTTCTAATCACTCTATATATATATGAATGTATAAAGAAATTCAAAGGGAAATTTATGTTTTTAAAGAATTTAAGTTTGTTTCTGAATTGTCAGAATCTGTCAATGTCTGGAGATGATGGGACCTAGAAAAGGTTAAGTCTAGACCGTATTTTTTTTGTTATATATTGTGATGTCCACCCATTCACTTTGCTTTTCCTTAACCAGTTTTACTTTATTTACACTATATTTATCATTTTGGGGATTATTTCATTTGGACTTATCACATTTCTCATTCATATATAGAGTGATTTTTCAATCCCAATCCGCTAAAGGAGTTGCGCATGCACAACTCTGACTTTTTCATATTTCATATATAGAGTGATTATTCAATCTCTTCCAATCCACTAAAGGAGTTGCATATGCACAACTCTGACTTTTGAATGTCAGCCGCTAATGCGCATGTTTAGGACATGCCCTACTTGCGTCATAGCCATCGCAAGCATGCGAGTGTCAGATTATGCAAATGTTTTACCCAATGTGCAACACATGTGCTGGATTGTATGCCTTATGTAAGTCACGGAGTTGAATTAGAGTAGAGAGAGAGAGTTGTGTTGGAAAGGAGTTGGTGGGAGGAAAAGGAGTCAGTATGGAGTTGGTAGGAAGGTGGTGAAAGAGGAAGTAATGCATGCACAACTCTGACTTTTTCATATTTCATATAAAGAGTGAGTATTCAGTCTCTTCCAATCTGCTAAAGTTTTTATTATATATTGTGATGTTTGTTATACAAGAGGAAGAGGTTAGTAGTGGAATTTAAATGTGGGTATTAATAAAGCCCTCGCATGTAAAGGTGCATTCGTCAGTGAATAAGACGTGCTGTCTGGAGTTTGTCCGAAGATAAGCTATCCGGAGTTTGGATCAGACGAAAGGTCCAACTTGAGAAAGTTAATAATCTTTGGAGTGTTACAGAGCCAATAAAGAAAGTGGCACACCGAACACAGGGACTGTATATATATATATGTATATAAATTGTATGTTATTTAATGAGATTGTCAAAGTTAACAAATTTTTCAGCTCATTAGTTATATGTACTAATCATAGATTTAATGGCAGCAAAGGCAAAATTTTTTGTTGAGCACGAAGCTGAACTTTTGTATTTGGCAAAGGTACTGAAGTTTCAGCGCAGTTATTGCCGATAGTTAAGATCTTATTTTATGCATGTAAAGATTAGAAGTGTCTGGACACATGATAGATAAACTTTTTGATCAGCCAGTTTATTTGCAAGCTTAGTATAGCTTTACTATTGTGTTGTTGTATAGCAGTACCTTTGAGCACTGCTCAAGATAAAAAAAAGATGCAAAATTTTGAAAATTTTGGCAGATCACTAAACATGTCTGTAATATGACAGATTCCATCATAATGACTCCTGACTTAGAAAAAGTAAAAGATAGGTTGCAGGATGTGATGAAAGAAGCAGAAGTGTTAATGAATCTGAAGATCCTCAGAAGAAAAGGGGAATGACAACTCCTAAATTTGCTGACAATGCTACATCAGTTCATGCACATATATAAACTTTGAAAGTAAAGTTCCATTTTTTATTCCATCAGAAGCAAGTGACAGAACAGGGTATTATCAACTGCCTCAATGACAAGCTGCCAACCCATTTATTAACTGTAGTTCATGTGTTAATTGGCCTTTACCTGAGATAAGGTTCGACAGTTCAAAACGTCTGTCATCATAGACATTTGTCAAGTCCATGGAAGAGCATTTCCATTTACATGAAATGCTTGGCAACAAAAAGTTTTAGCAGCATCTTGTTTAATTGGATGTGCTAAGCAATGGTGGAATAACATAGGATGTTGTTAATGCATAAAATTTTGGGAAGACTTTAAAAACGAACATTTGGGAAATTTATCCTTCTTACAATGACACATCTAGTTACAGAACATTTTTCACAAAGACAAAGGGAAGGAGGTAATATCAAAAAATTTAACTGGGGTACAGTAGAGTTATATGAACTGTATGATGCTGATGATGCTGAAATTGACATTATAAACTGCATTATGTGCCAATTACTTTTGCCCATATGAGAGTTTTTAGAAGTACAAAATGTAAATTAATTTCAACTTTAGTCAAATTGGCTTGGCAATATACTGCAAGAAGAGAATCTGCAAACACTGCATTAAATCAACAATGAAAGCAATCCTTGCCAAAGTAGAAATACCTGGTTGAGTCTCACAAAATGATTCCCGCACAACCAGAAGTTACATGGTCCCAATGATTTGCGTCGAATGTGCCTACAACGATGCAGAACGAACGAAACAGAGATTATGTTCCGCTTCGAGTTTCCAACATTGAAACTAGACCAAAAACTTTTGCTACAAATAATAGAGAAACTTTGAGATGTAATTTTTGTGGTCGACTAGGGCATATGGAGCAATATTGCTACAGAAAAAACGGCAGTTCAGGAAACTTAAATTAAGATCTTTGAAACGAGAGGCCAAAGTTCTTCAAGAAAAGCCCTCTTATGAGTTGCCATTGTGGGTACACATAATGTTATACATATATCTTTTGGGAAGACTTGTCATGAAAAAACCGAATTAATAGATAGCAAAGATACAGAAGCCAATCTTTCATGTCCAAATGAGCAAGTTTTAGATGATATTAATGACAATTGTGAAATGAAATTGCAGCCGTGATCCAGTGGACTTTCTAATTTATCTTGTAGTACAAAGCAAAATGTTCAGAAAGAAACTGAAAACTTTTCTTAGTTTAAATAATTTAGATTTAAAGAAGCAAGTTGATAATGAGAAATGTGTTGAAATAGTTTTAAAGGAAAAGAGTACAAAATTAATTGATGAAAAAGTTTTTGAAATAGGATTTTTATAGGAAAATAGTGCTGAAATTGTTGATGAGAAAAATGAATTTGAGGTTGTAAAGGAAAATAATGTTAACGAAGAACTATTAACTAATGAGAAAAGCATCCCAGAAATTGTTTTGAGTGCAAATAATCCTGATGAATCTAATAAGTTTAGAAGTTTTCAACTTTTGAAGTGTCATTTAGAAGCAGGCAGCAATAAACCTGGAAAGCACAAAGCCAGGCTCTTCAAAGACAAGCACGTAGTGACGAGATGTCAATGAGATGACCACAGCCTGCAGAGTGACAACCGGCAACGAAGTTGTCACCCTAGAATAGATGACATCACCAACGAGATTTTCAGAAGCACCTACACCTAGCTTATTGATCAGCTTAGGAATAATGTCACCAGGAAACAACTGAATGATGATTTATTGCAACGGAGTGCCAACAATGAAAATTTAAGTATATTATTATTTTTCCACTATGCATAGAAACGGCCAGGCCTAGCACCTAATGTCCGACCCCGCCTTCTCATGGTGCGGACTGTTAGTAACTTTCAAAAGAGATACTGTATACATGTGGAAGTGAACGGAAGTGGAGGGCTGCCAGATTAGTGTGGCCTACTGATCTGGACAACTATGGCTACTTTTCTTCTTTTTTTTTTTCTACCCTACTGAGGAGTGGTCAACCACACAGGGTCCTGGTGCTGACCATATAAACCTACTGGACTCGACAGATATATGGCTCTGAGCTTGATTATGGATCCTGATTTTGCTGCATTGGTGGGCTTCTGTGGAGGGAAAATCTTCCGCTGTGTTTTCTGTTTGTTTGTGGGTTGACAGCCCCAAGTGAATAGATTCACAGGATATGTTTATCAGCTGGTGGATAATCCTGAGCAGGTCATCGCAGGCACCTGAACTCTTTGCTTCTATTGGCATCGTCAAATTCTACATTGGAGGAAGTCTTCCAGTATAGATGGCTTCAGCCTTTAGTAGTGGGGGAACGGGTCTTTGCCCCATGTCTGCAATTAGGGGGCTGTTTGGTATTGTCGGCATTCCCTCTCTCAATAAACATAGTTTCTTTAAACATCCCATTCACCATTTTCTCTCCATAGGTAGTTGGAATCTGAGGACTCTGCAAAAAGCTTATTCTCTAGAACTCCTCACACAAGAATTCCACTGTTACACTTGGATATTCTCAGCTTGCAAGAGATCAGATGGACAGATAAAGATCAGACTCTTAAAAATAATCTTAAATTTCTCTTTTCAGGGAGGGAAGATAATAAGCATCTGCAAGGTGTAGGTTTGCTTCTTAGCAGACACACTAGTGATGCTCTTCTAGGATATGAGTGCATTAATGAAAGGTTTCTTACAGCAAAATTTCAGACAAGCGTTAAAGACTTGAATGTTATCTGCTGTTATGCCCCCACTGAGGATGCCGATGAGGATGAGAAGGATAGGTTTTATGAACAACTTCAGGATATTTTGAATTCTGTCAAGAAAGGAGATATTACCCTTGTTCTTGGTGACTTCAATGCCAAAGTTGGTACTGACTCTGACCTTTGGGGAGGAGTAATAGGCCCTTTTGGTATTGGTAGCTGCAATGGCAATGGGCAACGTCTCCTACAGGTAAGTAAACTCAATGGATTCAGAATAACTAACACTTATTACAAACAATATGACATACATAAGTACACATGGGTTTCACCTGATGGGCTGCATAAGAATATGATTGATTACATATTAATTAACAGCAAATGGGCTAGTTCTGTTAGGAATACCAGGGCATATAGGGGAGCTGAAATTGGATCTGACCATTACCTTTTTAAAAGTGTGTTGCAACTTAAACTTAAAAAGTGTTGTGCTAGGGTTAAAAAATTTACTTTTAATACTGAAGCTCTGAAAGACCCAGTTATAGCCAAAGCTTACCATGATAGGTTACTTAGTCATTATGACAGTCATGGTTTGCTTACTACTGAAGTTGAGGAAGAATGGGATCATTTTAAACAGGCTTTTTTGGACACTAACAGTACTCTTTTATGAAAAAAGGAGCAGAAGAGGCAGAATTATCTGAGTGATAAGGCACTTGCTTATTTCGGAAAGAAAGAACTGCAGGAATGTCCTTAATCAATACCCTACTAGTCCTAATAGAAAGCATTACAGAGAGCTTAATAAACGGGTAAAAGATCAGTTAGCTGCTGATAAGAATCTTTGGCTTGATGGTTTGGCTGACAAAGCCGAGGAAGCAGTTAGACAGCACAACAGCAGAGAGCTGTACCAGATAGTTAATGTTTTGTGTGGTAGAAAACGGACAGGCATACAAGGATTGAAGGATAAACAAGGTAAGGTTATAGAAGGGGAGGATTCTGTCATGGCTAGGTGGGCTGAGCATTTCAGTGATGTTCTAAACAATGTGGTTAGTTCTACTCCCATTGTTTGCAATGATGATAGATGCATTGGTGGCTTTAATGTTGGCCCTATGACACAGTCTGAAGTTATTTTGGCTATTTCTAAACTTAAACTACATAAATCCCCAGGGGTAGATGAAATTACTACCGAAATGCTTAGAGCTGGGAATGTTTCGGTTACCACTTGGATGACTGAAATTCTGAATATCTTTTATGATAAAGGCATGGTTCCTAAGGATTTTACCAGAGCTATTGTTATCCCTATTTTCAAAAAAGGTGATCGCAGTTCTTGTGATAACTATAGGGGTATCAGCCTACTCTCTGTTCCAGGTAAAGTTCTTTCCATGATTGTGCTTAATAGAATTAAGAATCTGGTTGACAGTCAATTGCGTGATGAGCAATGTGGATTCAGAAGTGGTAGGGGATGTGTGGATCAGATATTTTCACTTAGGCAGATTCTTGAGAAATATTTAGAGTTTCAGAAACCTTTGGTTGCTAGCTTTGTTGATTTCAAAAAGGCTTTCGACTCTGTTGATCGTCATAATTTGTGGTTGATTGTGAGATCATATGGTATACCAGACAAGTTAGTTAACATAATGAAAGCTCTCTATGATAACACTGAGTCGTGTGCGAGAGTTGGTAAGGCTTGTAGCAATTGGTTTAGCATTACTTCTGGTGTTCGACAAGGGTGCATTTTGTCTCCTTTTCTCTTTAGCTTGGTTATTGATTATGTTATGCGAAATTCACTTCAAGGGAAAGATTTTGGCCTTAAATGGGCTGGAGATACGAAATTTTCTGATTTAGGTTATGCTGATGATTTAGCCCTTTTGGCAAATGATGTTGATGAGATGAACTCTTTCATTCGTGCTGTTCATGAGACTGGTAGTAGAGTAGGTTTGGTTATAAACAGAGAGAAAACTAAAGTGATGAAAATTGGTCAGGCAGGCTGTGATTCAGTTAATCTGAATGGTTGCAGTCTTGAGCAGGTGTCACAGTTTAATTATCTTGGGAGCTATGTAACAGATAATGGTGATGTGCGGCATGAGATTAACAGACGATTAGGGATTGCTGCCGGGACTTTTAAGAATATATGGAGAGTGTGGAGAAATAGGCGTTTACACCTAAAGACTAAAATTAGACTGTATAATAGTTTGGTTCTTTCTAGGGTTAGTTATGGTAGTGAAACTTGGACACTTTGTAAACAAGATAACAGGAAACTAGATGCTTTAGATTCCAGATGCTTACGCAGTATCTTGGGCATTAGGTGGTTCAACTTTGTAACTAATGATGAGGTTAGGCAAAGGAGTTTGCAACCTCCTTTAAGTAGCATATTGTGCGGAGAGAGACTCCGTTGGTTTGGCCATGTTGCCTGTATGAATAATTATAGATTGGCAAATAGGGTTATGAACAGTGTGCCTAAAGGCCTCAGAAATTAGGGGAGACCTAGGATGTGGTGGGCAGACAATGTCAAACAGGGCCTTGATAGAATTGGTGTGCAGTGGCCAGATGCAGTATATGTAGCTCAGGATAGACTTACTTGGAGAACTAAATTGCACGGTCTGGTTGGACCTTCGTAGCCCATGGCTGCTTGAGGATGATGATGATAGCACTAATGATTTATGATGTTTTATTTCTTTTCTCTGGAAAGATGGAGATGATTAAAGCAATATTTATTGTGATTTATACTTATAGATTTTGAAATGTTTAACTCTTTGCACTCGAAGGTTTTTTCGCAATAGGAAAGTAGCAACTCGAAATTATTTTGCTAAGAAGTTGATGAAATTTTTTACAACTAGCATAAAAATAAATCATGTATAAGCAATGTAAAATCAAACTCATCTTCACTGCTGCTAATTTCATCATTTGACTCCATTTCTATATCCACTAAAAACAGACTAAGTTTAAAATAATAATAAATAAATAAATACCCCCTCAAGCAGCTGCTTGCCACAGAGGTCTGACAGGAGCCTGTCAGTTTATATGCCACAGTAAGAGATCTGAGAGGATGGCAGGACCTCAGCAGAAAAACGACACACACATCCATGCCTAATTCCGGGGCTCGAACCCAGGTCCCTTAGATCAGTAGCCAAGCATGCTAACCACTCGGCCACGGGACGGCTTTAAAATAATAATTTTAATTAAATGCAATTATATACTATGAAGTGCACATATACAATAGATTTACACATCTAAAATGTAAAGAGGAAAGATAACTGTTTATAAAAGTTATTGTTATCTCTCAGTTGCCATTTGAATTGCTGCATTAAACCAAGTGGCAACTGAGAGTCTCCTCTCGAGTGCAAAGGATTTCTGTTTAGAAACCAATTATTGTTGCCATTCGAGTTGCTGCATCAAACCAAGTGGCGACTGAGGGTCGCCTCTTGAGTGCAAAGGATTCATTTAGTGTTGAATTTTTATAGAGTTTCATTATTTTTTTTTTGAAAAGTGAATTTACTCTTCAAGGTTTATAGTTTGAGTATATAATGTGAAGTGAATAGGGTTTTTTTTATGTCAGACCTCTGTGGCAAGCAGCTGCTTGAGGAGGTATTTACTTATTTTTTTTTTATTTTGGTTTATCTGAAGTTCAACATGCAAATAGTTTGAAGGATAAACTCTAAAATTTTATTGCTCAATGACAGAGAATTTTAAATTATTTTAAAAGGGGAGTTGTGATGTCCATCCACTAGTTGAACCATAAAGAGTTATATTGTATTTACATGATTTCAAATGTAATTTTGTATTTTTGTAGATTTTTTCGTTTCAGCTGACTGAAAGCTGAATTGAGTGCTGTAAGTTAGCATTAAGTTAGAATTTAGGAGTTATAAAATGTTTATGGTTGTGAATGATGAGAATATAGGAGAATTTAATATATAGTGATTAAATATTTTGTATTTTGGGGTGTATTTATGTATTTGAAGTACCTTTTTGTATTTAAATGATTCTTATTTTAAAATGTGAATGGAATTGTATGAAATGTTAGCATTGTATATGATAAATTATTGATACAGTTTTTCTTTATTCTTAGATGCAATGTATGTATATGTGTTTAAATGTGTTTGTTATCATCAATGATATTGATTCTTCAATGATGTGTAATTATCAGGATGACATTGGCAGCATTTGTTTGCATATATATGAGCTGACTATGATGTCTTGAAATTTTTGTGCTTTCTTTGAGCTGTCCCCAATGACAAAGTCTAGCGACTGAGACAGTCATTAACAAAACTCCTTTGAGAGGGGACATGAGGCTCAATGAGGGAGGTGACTAAAGCATTTTTTTATCTCAGCTAGCTTGCGATAATTGTGTTTATGTGAAGCCTTAGCAGATGATTACAATCCCGCTTGTTTGTAAATTGAATTTTATTAGCTTCGTGTATTTATTTATAATTAGGAGGATTTAACGGTGTTCCAATATCTGTTTTTTTATGTATGGTAGACATGTAAGAAGATTAGATTTTACATATTTGATTTGTGGTTAGGGGAATAAGTGGAAGTTCTGTACCCCGCTTGATATGTCTGTAATTATGTTCTGTGGAAGAGCAGAATATGATGTAATTGAATTTTTTGTTTAACCTTTTTAAGAAGTTAAGCAAGACAGGAAAAATATTAACTGGCTTTTTGTACAGGTTATTGTATGCAACTTTTGAAGTTTGTATCAGAATGCTAGTATGCAGTTAACTGCCACAGCTATTGATATGTATTTACAATAGGTAGCTTTACACTTTTGTTAGGAGGAATGGGAAGAGGTACCTTTGGTTGTGATAGAAGGTTGTATCAATGTGAGAGAGAATCATCTTATCAAAATTTGTGTAAGCATACTTTTACCTTATTTTATGTTCCACGATGTGTAAATGATTTGAGGTGTCCTATTATTCTAAATTTGCTCATCAAAATCTGTTAGGTCAAATTTTGACTCCCTTTGAGAAGGGGAGTTGTACAATTAAAAAGACCTTCTTGCTCAAAAATTAATTTAAAATAATTTAAAATTCTCTGTCATTGAGCAATAAAATTAAGCTTCTGAGAGTTTTCTCCTAAGAACTTTCAACATGCAAATAGTTTGAAGGATAAACTCTAAAATTTTATTGCTCAATGACAGAATTTTAAATTATTTTAAAAGGGGAGTTGTGATGTCCACCCATTTCACTTTTATTTTTCCTTAACCAGTTATACTTTATTTATGTTATATTTATCATTTTGGGGATTACTTTATTTGGACATCACATTTCTCTCTTCCAATCTGCTAAAGGAGTTGCACATGCACAACTCTGACTTTTGATTGTCAGCTGCTAATGCGCACGTTTAGAACTGCCCCTCTTGCATCATAGCGCGAGCATGCGAGCATCAGATTATGCAAATGTTTTACCCAGCATGCAACACACATGCCGGATTGTATGCTGCATGTATCTAAGT
This sequence comes from Ryuthela nishihirai, assembly GCA_038380435.1. NCBI lineage: Eukaryota > Metazoa > Arthropoda > Arachnida > Araneae > Heptathelidae > Ryuthela > Ryuthela nishihirai. The sequence continues at coordinate 42,535,249 of JAWZYU010000017.1, read as the reverse complement.
GGCATGAAGTCACAGAGTTGAATTAGAATAGAGAGAGAGTTGTGTTGGAGAGGAGTTGGTGGGAGGAGGAGGAGTCAGTATGAGTTAGTATGGAGTTAGTAGGAAGGTGGTGAAGGAGGAAGACAGTAGTCAATTTTTGCGAGCCATATTTAGAGATGGAGTTTTTTAGTTACTCAGACTTTTGTATTCATCAGCTGAATTGGTGAGTCTTGAATATTTTGAAAATAAACATTGTTTTATATATATATTTGACTTTTGCTATTTTCTCTTGAGCAACATTAATTGATTTTTGATTAGATTTAAACTTTAGCAATTTGACAATCCTTTTTAAATTCTTACTCAATAAGTAACTCCAATATACAGGGTGATTCAAAACTCTTGAGCCAAACTTTAAGGGGTGATAAAACACACCTAAACAAGCACTTTTCATCGTACAATGCATGGTCGGAACTCAAGCAGTGAAGCGCTAGAGGGCGCTTTCCACTGAACACTTATAAGCGCTGGTTTTCACGTTTGTTGTCATTTCTACCGTGGATTGCAAAACGGATGGATTGTTTCACGACTCAGGAGAAGGCGGATATGCATTTCACATATGGAGCTGCAGACGGGAATGCGAGGGAACTCCAAAGACTGCTGGGAGCGCTTTCTGACCAGACGCATGCCTGATTGTAAAACCTTTCAGTGATTACACTGGTATCAGTGCGAAATGGGCTCTTTTGTCATCGGCTTGCAGGATACAGGGCATGCAAGGAGTGTGAGGATGCCACATGTTACAGAGGAAATTCTATATAGGGTTGGTGATCGTCCCGAATGTAGCACACGAACAATTTCCCATGCCATAAGTGTGCCCCAATCGACGGTGTGGCGAGTTCTACGAGATGAACGATTACACCCCTACCATGCACAGAGGGTGCACACCTGCAGATTATCGGCCTCGTGTGGCCTTTTGCACAGTGGATCCTGCAGCGCAACTGGACTTTGATGCACATGTCTTATTCACTGACAAATGCACCTTTAAACGTGAGGGCATTTTTAATACCCACAATTCACATGTGTGGGCCACCAGTAATCCACACACCATATGTCCACATTCATACCAGCGGCATTTCTCCATAAATGTTTGGGCTGGAATCCTCCATGACCATTTGATTGGCCCATACCTTCTGCAAAGCCGGACTGAAAGGGAGAATGTACCTCATATTTTTACAAGAAGTCTTGCCATAATTATTGAACCCTGTTCCAGCAAACATTCAAACATGTATGTGGTTCCAACATGATGGAACGCCACCCCATTTCAGCGTGGATGTGCGGAACGCCTTGGGTGCAACATTTCCAGGACGATGGATTGGTCGGGGTGGTCCCATCGCTTGGCCGCCACGATCGCCTGATCTCTCATGTGTGGACTTTTTCCTATGGGGCCATGTGAAGAGCCTCATCTACGATAGCCCCATCGATTTCAATGAGGACCTTGTTGCCAGGATTTCTATTGCCGCTGCTGCTGTACGAGAAATGCCTGGCATTTTCACCCATGTACGCCGATCACTACGTCGAAGGTGTGAAGCATGCATTAATGTTGGCAGTCACTCTTTTGAGCAGTTTCTGTAATTTGTTCAATAAAATTCTGCACTTTCTGTTCTGTAATTTCTGCAATTGTTTCAAACCTCTTCTGTCATTCTTGTGTTTCTTCATTTCCTGACACAGTAACTGCTAACCCCTAGCATTTCATCGCTTGAGTTCCGACCATGCATTTGTATGACGAAAACTGCTTGTTTAGGTGTGTTCTATCACCCCTTAAAGTTTGGCCTAAGAGTTTTGAATCACCCTGTATATAACGAACCTTATTTCAACTTTATTTGGCAAGTTAATAGTGCAATTTCCAATAAGCTAACCAGAGTTTTAATCTATTTTGGATCAGATGAAAAGTCCAACTTGAGAAAGTTAGTAATCTTCGGAGCGTTACAATACATAATTCAAATGGAAATTTATATTTTAAATAAATGTTTTATGTGTTGGAATAGGAGCATCCATGTCAATTTTCAGAATTTGTCAAGTATTATCAAGGCATGTTAGACTCAAATCAAGTATGCAAATCAAGAGTCTAACTAGTGTCCAAAGAAGACCTTCCAGAATATTTTCAGCTTGCTCAGAGTATGAATCTCCTGCACACCATGGAGTGGGGTGGCTCACTCGGTAGCGTGCCGGGCTTGTAATCTGCAGTTCCCTTGTTCAAGTCCCAGCTGGTCCAGCATTGAGATTTATCCCTGCAAAACTCTTCACCCTGCTCACAGTCAGTAGGGGACTCCAATGGGCTTGAAAATGCTGCCGTCCGTCAGATGGGATGAATGTTAAGCCATGGTCCCATGTGTGGGACAGCCATATGCTGTGCACATTAAAGTACACTCTGCATGGCCTTGATGGGAGGCTACCATATGTCTCCCAACAGCTGTTCCAGTGGGTCCCCTCCCCCCGCCTTCTCTGAGCTTTGGGGCCCTTGTGACCTGGCTATTTAGCCCATTGTGTGCAAAAAAGTGCTGTTCAGAGGTAAAACAACCCAACACTACACATCCTTCTCCTTCAATCTCTGTCCCATCCAATAGATGGGGGTCTTTCCAAGCCCATCAGGACCCCTTTCTCACCAAGGGCAAAGTGAAGGGATTATGGAGATAAATCTCAATCTAGGCATGGATAGGACTCTAACCTTGGAACTGCAGATTATGAGCCTGGCATTCTACCAACTGAGCCAACCTCTACCCCTTAGACTTCTGGATTCAAAATTTTGAACTGTATATATTTTTGTTTGGTTATGCTATCTTTTGCAAAATCTGTGAGTTTCTGCTGTTGTGAAATATAATTCTCTTTTAGTTGTGTTTAGAGATAGATGACTAAGTTTACTGACCAAAAGAAACTACTTGATTTTGATGCACATCCAATTATGAGAGTATTTTTTTGTGGTAGAATGTAAATGTAATGAATTCAACATATATCTCTGGCATAACATGTCCTTAGATAAAATCTGTGATAAAAAGTTTCATGCATGTGTATGCTTATTGTATTTATAAGAAGCATTAATTTTTTTACAGATGAATCTTCCCCGTTTTTTATGGCGACAGGAATTTTGCTGTATGAATTTGAAATTTACTGGACATTATGTATTTGCTGTATCAGCATTGGTTGCTCTACTAATTCCAGTTTTTTATACAGCAGCAAAAGCTCTGACAAAGACTGATGACATCAAACTTGTTTTACGTAAGCTAATCAGTTTTATTTAACATTCAATTGTAATATAATATTGTGATTGTGTGTAAATAATTGGTAATGTCAATTAAATCACAAAAATAGTAGTAACATAAAAAAAAGACAGATCATTTAAGTAAAAAACCACAAAAGTTAAATAAAAGCTGTTCTCAAATTCAATTCTTTATTATGTCTGTTATGCTTTCTCCAATGATGAATTAATGACTGGATTCCTTGAGAGAAGTTTTTTGGTTAGTGGTGGAGTCATTCATTTACTGTCATTTTGATCTCTTCATCTGATGAGTGCTGTCTGGTGAGTATGGAGCGTAACACCACAAACTTCATCTATTGTATCTGCCCCACTGTAGAATGAGCAATATGAGAGCAGGCATTGTCATATTGCAGACACACATCTGAGGACAACATACCTCAACACTTCTTTTGAATTGATGTCTTTGGATGATTCAAAAGCACAGCATATTACTTTGTCCTTGTCACAGTTTCTTGTCTCTCCAGGTAGTGTTCCAGAATTACTACTTTATAATCCCAGCATACATTGAGTAACACTTTTCTGGTTGAAACTTGTGCAAACTTCAGTTTTCGGGTGTAATTCAGAATCAGTTTTTGAGTGTAGTTCCTGATGAGGATTGATCAAGACCTACAGGAGAAAAGGATTGTAACTAAAAAAATTTACTGTTTTGAGTTATGAAAATTTGATAAAAAATCTCTATAACACTGTATATAGTAAAACACAGCAAAAATGAAGCAGTATAATCCAACATGAATGGTAAAAGTAAATTATCAGATTTTAAGGTAACAAGATATTTCAAATGGGTGGCAATGGCACATAAGACATGCAAGTCTTTCTTTCAGGTACAGAAATATCTTCTTTGCCTAATAATATACCTTTCTATATTTCTATAGAATGAGAATGCTATTTGGAAATATGTTGACAATATACAGTACTGTGCGAATTAGTTGGGACAAGCAAAGCCTGGAGAACCTCTTCGATCCGGTCACATCCAGTAATCACCCAAACACCCACCCAAGGTCATGTTTTGGGGATGTTTCACAGCTTCCGGGCCACAGACATTTCACCCCATTGAAGGAATGATGGACAGCAAAAAGTACATAAGCATTCTGGAAGGGAAAATGGTCCCAACACTGCAGTAGCTGTTTCCTAACGGCGATGGGGTATTTCAACAGGATCTGGCTCCATGCCACAATTCTAAGCTTGCTAAGAGCTTCTTTATCCAGCAACATTTGAAAGTATTGGAGTGGCCAGGAAATTCACCCAATCTAAACCCCATTGAAAATTTGTGGGCCATTATTAAAGCGCGCATATCTAAGATGGATTGCACGACGAAAACCAAAATGATAGAAAGTGTCATGAAAGTGTGGTACCACGACCCTGAAGTGAAGGAGATGTGTGGAAAGCTAGTGGTATCAATGGTTGAGATGGTGGAAGAAGTAAATAAAGCTAAGTGGGGTCACATTCACTATTAACTACACTATTAAACAATAAATATTTTAGTTGTGTCTTTGTTACTACATTTTCCTATTGTCCCAACTAATTTGCCCAGTACTGTATGCAATTTTTAGGTAAGGTAAGCATTGCATATATTGTCATCATATCCCCAAATAGCAGTCTCATTCTATAGAAATGTAAATAAAAGTAAAATAAATACCCCCTCAAGCAGCTGCTTGCCACAGAGGTCTAGAAAAGTGTATTCTAGGCAAAGGGAATACTTCTGTACCTGAAAGACTTACATGTTTTATGTAAGCCTTTCTTCATTTTCTTATGTAAGTCTACTGGCACCCATTTTGAAAAATATTGTTACCTTAAATTCTGATACTTTACTGTTACCATTCATGTTAGATTATACTGCCACATTCCTGCTGTATTTTACTTATATACAGGGTGATTCAAAACTCATCGTTCAAATTTCGTGGGGAGATAGGGAATACGTCAGGAAACCGATTTCACATAGGAAAGTATGTCTGCAAACATCATCTACATGAACAAAATGGACAAGTAAAGTGAACACAAGGAAACAGTACAGTTAAGTGGTAATGAATGTGACTTTTATTCCAACAAGGTAAAGTACAGGTTCACAGTAGGTGCTCAAAATTGCGACCATTTACACGGACACAGGATTTACAGCGCCGTTGCATTGACCGCCGAACATTTTCAAAAACGCCTGGCATATCACAGACAATGCCTGCGGCGGCCACTATTCGTGCAACAAGGTCCATTTCACTGTCGACAGGGGTCTCGTACACATGGTCTTTCATGGCCCCCCACAAAAAGAAATCCATGGGCGATAAATCAGGTGACCTGGGTGGCCAAGCGATCGGTCCACCTCTACCGATCCATCGAGCTCCGAATGTTCGGTTCAGGTAATCACGTTGCGCTATGGGCTGGAGCCCCGTCATGTTGATACCACATCTCGACGGATATGCGCAGGAACAGCGCCCAGAAAAGTCGGTAACACTGTCTCAAGAAATATTAGGTATTTCCGGCCGTCCAATCGGGGCGGTAGCAAGTAAGGTCCCAACAAACAGTCACCAATGATTCCAGCCCACACATTTACGGCAAAACGATGTTGCGCAGCTTGATTTCTCGTACCATGTGGGTTGTTGTAAGCCCACACATGTGAATTGTGTGTATTGAAGACACCTTCACGAGTGAATGAAGCTTCATCTGTAAAAAGGACAGAAGCTGGAAAACTGAGGTCCACGGCACCTTTCTGCATGAACCATTGTGCAAATTCCACATGCTTCGGATAATCGTCAGGATACAGTAACTGCACCCTTTGCAGATGGTAAGGATGCACACATTCCTCGTGCAGTATCCGCCACACTGCTGACTGAGAGACCACAAGCTGCTGAGCAATAGCTCTTGTGCTGGTATTCGGATTATCTTTGATGGACTGTAGGACTTGTTCTGCGACGTTGACAGTCTGCGTCAGTCGTCTTCTCCCCGTATCCTGCATGTTGCTGCGCAGTGAACCACGTTTGCGCAGATTGCGATGCACACGTGCAAACATTTGATGCTGTGATATTCTTCTGTTGGGGTATTGGTCTTCGTAAACTTGCCTAGCTCGGCGGCCGCTTTCGCCAGCTGCCCCATATGCGAGATGCATATCCGCTAGCTCTTGATGCGTAAAACGATTCATCTTATCACTAGTAAGTCAGCTCGTACACTGATGACAGCGGGAGTGGTCGGGCGAGCTGCACTGTTGGGTACACACAGCGCCCTCTACATACGCATGCGGACATTCTTTCCTATGTGAAATCGGTTTCCTGACGTATTCCCTACCTCCCCACGAAATTTGAACGATAAGTTTTGAATCACCTTGTATAGTGTTATAGAGATTTTTATTAAATTTGTGATACATACACTGTGATTTTATAGTATTGTTGAGTTATATACATTCCAAGAGAGGCCTTTTTCACTAGTTTTGTGTAGGTATTTGTTTGCATGTTACCTGATTCTAAGTAATCTTGACATTGCACATGAACTGTGTAGAGCTGTGAGATATGATGTAAGATATGCAATTGCCAGTTATCTGGGGTACCATTCTTAAGTCAGAGAATATAAATGCTGGGTTTGTAATTATGTCTAGGGGAGATGCTACACCACTCAATATTGAATCATCTGTTTCAAGTAAATCCGTTTAATATTGTTATGTAGAATTTAATGCTCTTCCTTTTGAAATGTAACATGTCATATTCTGTTCATTAGTTATTTCAGAATGTGTTTTAAATCCAGTAAAATTATTTTTTTTTACTATATAGTTTTAAATAAGCACTATTTTAAAAAAAATAAGCTTGCTGTTTTTCTCAAATAATTTATTTTCTAAAAATTCACAAATAAGAGCTTTATTTTAGTATATAACCTGCCCTATTTTTGTCTATTAGTTATTTGTATAAGATTTCAAAAGTTGTTCTCTTTTTTCTGCTGGAAGCACTTCAAATTTTACTTAGCTGGAAGAGTGAATTCTGCTCTACACCTAGCATGTTAGGGATTAAGCCTTGATTCGAACCTGACCTCATTGGCCACAATGAACCAATACAACAACATCATGAGTTGAGAAATTCAGTTTTACTGAATTTCTCAACTCATGATGATTCCCCACCTTAGTGACTCACTGCTGTGGTTCAACTAAAGTTGAACCACAGCAGTGAGTCACTAAGATGGGGAATTGAGTTCTGAGGAATCCCTCCATTGAGCCTGCAATTAGCCACAAAATTCAATGATAAATGGGCTGGTTGAAGTATACTAGTATTTGTTTGTCCCCATCAAGCCCCAAATATGCAGATTAGCAATAGATCTGATTACCTAGAAGACTGAGACAGAGCAACAGTTGTAAAAAGAGCCTATTAGGAGCTGTTAGTTGTATAGAATGACTTTTTTTTTTCTTGAAAATGACAACTGGCACTCAGCAGACAAATAGTAGAAATACAGGCTGGAGAATGCAATGGGCAAATATGATGAGTAATGAGATAAACTCGACTATTCAACATCCACTAATAAATCAGCACTTTGATGTCGATTCTAATTTTAGAGGAAAAATTATCTTGAACTGGGTGGGATATGAACCCACGACCTCCTGATAACATGTCAGGTGCTCTGGACCGCTGAGTTACCGGCTGCCGATCAAGATCTCCTCTAATTAACGCTATGAACATTCCTTTTATGTCACATATAGGCACTATTCAGGCAATTTTAGCCACTAGCAACTTTCTATTTGCAATATAGATGGAAAGCATGTCTTACAAGTATGCTAATGATGATAAGTAATGAGATAAACTCAACTGTTCAACATCCACTAATAAATCAGCACTTTGACGTCAATTCTAATTTTTGAGGAAAAATTGTCTTGAGCCGGGTAGGATACGAACTGTACCATTTGAGCTGGGTACTGTACCATGTGGACTGCTCTGAGAGTATTCCATCGCCTTTTCCAGTCTTCTTGTCCTTTTCTTAATTTATCAGAACTTTCTGGTGCTGCACCATCTTCTATTATCTGGAACATTCTACTTCTAGAACAGGTTTCCCAAACTTTTGAGTTCAACCCTTTGATGAGCTTATGAAGTTGTCATTGAAACCCACAACCTAAATAATCTAGAAGCATCAATGTATAATGAACATTTATTAATCATCAATCACCATTATTAACCCTTACTGTGTCAGAGCAGAGTAATCAATATGACACTGATTAAAACTGAGTTTTAATCAGTGTCATATTTCGAATTCTAGTGACATGAGAAATAAACTTCAGTGGCACAGTACAGGGTTGTAGAAAAAGAAAAATTCTGAATAGCAATGTATAGTTTTTTAACTATTTGAAATCAAATGTAAATTTAAATTAAACAATTTGAAAATTACCTATCTTCCCATATGCCACCTAAAAAGCAGGGAATGAAACTAAAGCATATCGATGGTGTAATCAGTCACTGAATTCGTATTCATTTCAAAGGATGATAGACTGCCGACTATCTCGTTAGATAAATTGGTTCCCCATTTTCCTTTGAACTGAATACTAATTCATTGACTGAATGCACCATCGATATGCTTTAATTTTTTTTTACTTTTTATTGCACATATGAAAAGAGGTATTTTTAAAAAAAAATTTAATTTATTTATATTTTTTCTTTGTCACTAAAAAGCTTTTAAAAATCTTTGTCACCTTCAGAAGCTTTTATTTGATATATGACTCACAAACATCGACCACATTTTTCCTCCCCTTGTCTTTGGAGTCGTGTTTAAGGTAGCCCATGACATTGAAGATGTCACAAGTTTTAATTTCAGATATAACTCTTTAAGGTCCACCCCCACAAAAATCTGCTCGTTTGGGGGGGGGGGGGGTAGAGACTGCGGGTGCAAATTAAAAAAAAGTCTATGGGGGTCTTCATATGAGCTTTCATTTGACACCTAACTTGAAATTATACTCCCTCACATTTGGAAGATAGACAGAACAATTGTTTTCGTTTTTCTTCTTTTTTAGGGGAGACAAAACAGGGGGGTGGAATTTTTTTTACTTGTAATATTTCCCATGTTGCAAGATCTAATTTGGCGCATAGCTTGTTACTTTCAGCCTTCACATTACAAAGATATAGCGAAACAATCTTTTTCATATTTCCCTCTTTTTTTTAGGGGGGAAGAAATCATGGGTCAATTTTGTATACCTATGGCACTTCCCACATCACATGCTTTCATTTGATGCATAGCTTGTTACTTTCTGCACTCGCATCTGGAGATATAGGGGAACCTATATCTCCAAAAAAATTCTGAATAGCAATGTATAGTTTTTTTTAACTGTTTGAAATCAAATGTAAATTTAAATTAAACAATTTAAAAAATACCCATCTTTCCATATGCCACCTAAAAACTGGGGAATGAAACTAAAGCATATCGATGGTGTAATCAGTCACTGAATTCGTATTCATTTCAAAGGATGATAGACTGCCGACTATCTCGTTAGATAAATTGGTTCCCCATTTTCCTTTGAACTGAATACTAATTCAGTGACTGAATGCACCATCGATATGCTTAATCATTTTCATAATTTCCCCCTTTTTAGGGGGGGGGGCTGAACTTTTTATAGTGTATGACACTCCCCATGTCATAAGCTTTCATTTGACATATAAATCATTAAGTTTGTCTGTTGAGTTTAAAAGATATGTTGAAACAACTTTTGACAAATCCACAAACTGATAAACCAACACATGATGAGCGAAAAGCAATGGGAAGTTAAATAAAAAAAAAGTAAAATTTTGCAATATTTAAAAAAAGGCTTAAAAAATGTAACTTTTTTTTTCATATTTTGTCATTTTATTAATCTCAATTAAATGCTCTTTCTTTTGGTATATAGCATTACATATTTCTGTTCATTAGTTACTTCAGGAAGAGGTTCTAAAGCTGTTTATTTTATTTTCTGAAAACACTTTAAAATAAATCCAGCCCACCACATTGAGTTCAGTTTCAGAAACAACAGTATGAGTGTTAAGGACCATGTTCACCTTCATTCTGTCAGAGATGAGATGAAGTAATGAGTTAGGCGTCAAATGAAAGCTCGTATAATGACAGTCGTAAACTATTTCGAATTTTGCCCCTGCTTTTCCCCCTGATAAAAGGGGAGGTGGATTTTCGTTGTGTTCGATTTTAACGAGTTGTATCTCAAATTAAAGCTTGTGACATCTTCAATATTGTGGGCTACCTCAAACATTACTCCAAAAGGGGAGGAAATGTGCTTGATGTTTATGAGTTGTATTTCAAATGAAAGTTTTTGAAGGTAGGTCTTTTTATAGAGAAAAAAATATAATTAAGAAATTGAAAAAATACCTATCTTCATATAGGGCCCTAAAAAGTAGAAAAATAAACCTAAGTCATATTGATGGTGCAGTCAGTCACTAAATTCAAATTCACTTCAAAGAAAGATGGGGTGTCGATTTACCTACACAACAAGATTGCTGGCACCCTATCTTCCTTTGAAGTGAATAGGAATTCAGTGACTGACTGTACCATCGATATGCTTTAGGTTTATTTTCTAGCTTTTAGGGCCGTACAGGAAGATAGAAAAAAAAGCTATTTAACAATTATTAATTATTAAATTTTTTAATTAATTTATTTTTTGGCAAATGTATAATTTTTTTCTATTGTGTTGATGCAAAAATAAATGAGAAAACATGAGACACGAAAGAATAATTGTTCCCATGATTAACCAATATGTTAATTAATCAAGAATATAATTATCATTAGTAGATATGACCTTGTTCCAACAATTTACAGGTTTGTAGATGCCATTCCTATAGAAACTCTTGTCCTTTGTGGCAACAAAGTTGACAATGCACTCTTTCACCTCATCTTCATTCCAAAACTTCTTTTCCAAAATTAAATTGTTCAGGGATCAGAATAGTTTGAAATCTGAGGGAGCCACATTCAACGAATATAGGGGATGCATCATTATTTCCCAGCCTAATTGCTGCAGCTTCTGCTGTGTCCGTAATGCAACATGGGGCCTTTCATTGTTCTGGTGGGACATGACACCTTTTCTGTTTACCACCAGGCATTTGGCCTTCATTCAGTGCTGCACTTAAGCAGTCCACTATTCACAGTAGACATCAAAGTTGATGGTTTCATACCAGTTTAAAGGTTCATAGTGGATAATATCTCTGCAATCCCATGAACAACAGAGCATCACCTTTTGATTTAGGATCCAGTTTTGACACATAACCCAGCTTTTGCAGATGCCAAATGACTGAGGATTGATTGATATTCTATAGCTGTACCAATTCCTGAGTATATCCAAGATGGATTTTTGTTCAGTAGTACCTTTAAACTGTTATTGTTTAACTCCACTGGCTGGCTGCTTTGAGGTTTGTTTCCAAGATGAAAGTCACCTGAATGGAACTTGTTATACCTCTGGTAACTTTGTTTAGTTTATGCAAACACTCTTGGACACCAACACAATTCCTGAATTCATACAGCTTGATGGAACAAATACACACATCTTGCATCACTATTGTGAAATGCTTGTTGGCACTTGTATGGATTGGGATGGATGTGCAACATCACTAAATGTTGGAGCTACACATGTGCTGTCTTTTACATTATTTACAAAACCCCTGCACATTTCCTGACAACAGCAAACATGGTTCATGTTTTTTCCTTTACTTTTACTTCAGCCCAATAGTTGGAATAATTCAGTGTCAAGTAATGGGTATAAGAATTGTAACAGTAATTATGACTGATCTAATACTGTTTATAATAATCTTTGCAAAGTCGAGTTAAAAGCATGTAAAAAGTGCATAAAGTATTTTGATTAAATTATATAGAAACGTTTATTATTATTTTTGTTACTTTTTTTCTAGTTTTTATGATGGAAACAAAATTCTTTAAAAGAAATTTTCTAGTTTTCTCACTTTTAAGTCTGTTATTAAATATAGAGACATCAGAAATGCATAATTTAACATTATAATTCTGAATTTTCAATATTGCTGAGTGAGTCACCAAATAATTGCAGTACCAACATGTGTGAAAAGGAAAATACTTCTTTTTAAATATCCTTTCATAATTATTTTGCAATAAACTTCATAAACAAACTTCTGTGTTTTATAAAATGTTAGAAAATATTTATTACTCGTCAAAGATGTGTATATTTTGAAATTCATTTTAAGTAGATATCTAACAATCAGTTATTTTTCTTTGCAGCAAAACGAAAGTCATTTGTCCACAACAGTTACAGTATTCAGAAATGACATTTTAATAGAAATGAGCATTGCATTGATAAATTTCTTTAGTGTAAATACTTTTAGTACAATTCTTCATATGAAATAAAAATATAAAGTATTAGTAAAATTGCACGATTAAATTGTAAATTAAAAAAAATATTTTTCCACATAACTTTTAATCTTTTTTAAATTAAAAAAATAAATAAATACCCCCTCAGCTGCTTGCCACAGAGGTCTGACAGGAGCCTGTCAGTTTATATGCCATAGTAGAAGATCTGAGAGGATGGCAGGACCTCAGCAGAAAAACGACACATACAACCATCCTTACCCGGGGCTCGAACCCAGGTCCCTTAGATCAGTAGCCAAGGGCTTTGAAATTTTGATTTGAAGGAAAAAGCATTAAGATATCAAATTTAAAATACTAATAACATTAAACTTAATGTTGCAAAATATTTGCCATACAACACTGCTGAACTTTCTCATAAGCAACATATTTTTCACTGAATAGCTGGCAATGATAGATGACTCAGCACCACTACTTGTAGCTCCACCTATAGTAACAAGCTATAATTCTCATTTTCTCGTGAACTTTCAAAGTATGAAAATGTGTTGCTTTGCTGCCATTTTTACTTTACAATTCCGTGTCCGACTATTTATTTTATGTATAGCCTTTCTTCTTGCTTTAACTGCTTCCATCATATTTTTGGATATGCCTAGAGACCAGTGTTTGAGCCCTGGGTAAAGTATGGAGGTGTGTTGTTTTTCTGCTGAGATTTCGCCTTCCTCACAGACCTATGGCATATCAAACTGATGTGCTCCTGTCATACCTCTGCAGCAAGCAGCTGTTTGAGGGGAATTTATTATTTATTTTTTTTTATTTGAGACTGTATTCATCATTTTGAAGAAGTTTCTCAGAATACTTCACTTAACTGCAAGCTAAAGTTGATGTTCCAACCTATCACAAAAGGTAATCTTTTGCTTTCAGTTATTAATATATTTTTCAGTTGTTATACACGAAAGTTTGCTGACTTCTTTTCATGTCATCCAGCTGGAAATTAGGTGTATTGTATAGATGTAATTTGTGTTAGAAGCCTTTATATTAGAATGTTAATATGTATCTGTGCTGTGTACTTAAAACAAACGTTTTTGTTTATACAGTAAAGTTTGAAATTGTTCAGAGTTATTTGGCACAAAAAAATTACCATACAATTAATTCTTTTGCATTTAATTATTGGATCAAAACATTTTTATTTTGCATATGGGGTACAGTAATGAGTAGACGAAATTGAAGAGCTGAAAAAGCTATGTCATTAAAGGTGTAACGAAAGCTCATGGAACAGCACTGATTGGGCTGATGCTCTGTAGGAGTGCTAGCATCGATTTTGTGCTACAGTGGGCATATGTGGAAGCCATCTATCTGTGCTAGCTACTTAATCTGTGCATATTTTTGCAATGGATCCTAGCTGAGAAAGACCAGTTCTCAATATTAGAATAATTTTTTTACATCATTCAGATATTATTGTGCAATAAAAATAGTTATTTTATGCATAGAGAAAGGAGTTTAAATTTGCTGTCTTCTACCATGCAATCTAAAGCAGTTAACTTTCTGTAATATAATATTTGTTTCCTTTATTTATTATTTGAGTCTGTAAATCTAAATGATACTCTATCATCCAATATGATAAGGAAAATTTGGGCCAGTGAAGCTCTCTATTCCCATACCAAATGAGTAGCATTTAAATATGATAGCATTCAAGATAGCTGATTTTTTTATTACAAAATTGATTTGGTGCAGTATAACCTAAATTTCTTGAATACTAGAATTCTGAATAACCCAAAATAATCTGTGCCATTTTAGAAGTTTTGATCCAAATCATGTAATGCTTTTCCTGTTCCACCCAGTTCCACCGTTTCTTACAAAAGAAATAACCAATTAATTGCATCAAAAGTTGTTGAAGATTTCAATCCCCTCCTGTAATTTCAAAAATATTTGGCCGTCCAGTCCCAAATTTCATATATGCAGTTGCCCTGTCTTACCCAGTGTTTTGTTAAAAATTCCAATTATGTACCTATGATAGAACTTGAATTGAAGTTTAAAACCACTTTTAGTTTTCTACTTAAAGGATCCTTTGGTTTACGTAATAAAACAGAATAAACATTCCAAAACTTGCTTAATGTATTTTTGCAACTTAACCTGCTTTGAAACATTTGCCTTAGCCTCTTCATATTTTTAGTCCTTGTATCTGCCAAATAGCTTTTTATGTAATTCTATATTACTATATATTTTTTCATCCATATTTCCAAGAATCAATTATATTTTCACAAAATTTCCTAGTTTCTAGCAGTTCAAAATCAGCATAGTGACAGCAGCATCACAGTGGTAATTTTTGAAGTGGAAGTTTAGATTTCCATAAATTGCCATCAGAATGACATTGTTGAACAAACGTTTTTATTAAGAGAGACTACTGCATCCCATTTTATTGTAAAAGAGTTGATTCGTGGGGATCACATTGTGAAAGGTTAAATTGAAAGATTATGTTATTAGGTCCCAATAATGTTCATAAAGAAGAATTAAAGATATATTTTAATATTCATAAACGTATTTTGATATTTATGTTATAAATACTGTGTAAATATTTTTTTGTAAATTTTGTTAATAGAATGAATAAACTGCTTAATGAAATATATAAATGTTGACCATTAAAATCTAAAGTTTTATTTTCATTAAGATTTAAAACATCAATGAACATTAGTTATAAATTAGCACTAGGAATAGATTAAACTTAAAGAGTTTAAATTAGATGTAAAAATTCAATTTTTGCTATAGCAATTTTACAGCATTTTTCTGCTGAAAAAGGTATGCCCCTTGTTCTCAAAAATCCTTTTTTACTGTCACTAATGCCATTGGAGATTTTTCCAATTTTGCATGAAATAGTCAATAGCTTATATATGCAAATAATTTCCTTATTAAAGTGCCAGAACCAGCAGAGGAATTATTTACATGCATTATTGGTTGTGTTACCTCAGACCATGTTGCTGTGTGCTACTGTTGATTTTATTCACAGTATGACATTTTCTGTTTTGCCCAACTTCATTGTTCATTGCATTTTATCAAGTAACATATATGTAACTTTCTGATTTTTATCTGCTGTTGTATTCCTAAAAATCTTTAAAACTATGATGTATTGTGAGTTGGCTAGGTTTACCATTTACTACAGTTTCTTCACATCTTATTTCTGGTGAAACCAACTTTTCTTTGTAGCCTGATTGTTGTTCCATTGCATTTCCGCATGTGTCTTTTCTCGATCATAATTGTATGTGCATGTTTTAGACATCCTGTTCATTATTTCTAATTTTAAAATTTCCACTGTACAGATAAATATTATTTTTGAGAACTAGAAATTATGTCAGTCAGCTTTGAAACGTTTTACTTGCAAATTATAGCCTATATGAAAAATGTCAGACCATTTTTGGCTAAGGAATTACGCTATGGGAAGTTTATATGGTATTAGACACTGCTTAGTGAAACAAACTTTTACAAATAGAATCGATGGGCTTGGAAAGACCACCATTCCTTTATTGAATATTAAGCCCTGAAGTGCCAAGTTTGTATTAAGAACATGCTCAGGGACGTAGCTATAGCGGGGAACCCTCCCTCCCTCCAAAGTAAATCGGAGTTGGCAACAAATATCAGGCTACAACGAAATATTCAGATGTGAAAATTTGGACTTTATTTTTATAACATTAAGGGAAGTTAGCAAAATCTGTACAACTTGGCAAAATTCGAAGCCACGTAATAAAATACAGGTGAATTGGCAAAATTCGGAGTAACTTGGCAAAAATCGGGTTAGATAAAAAAAAAAATTGGTACTTTCTTTTCCTGTAAAATAATAGGGAATTGGAAAAATTTGGACAACTTGGCAAAATTCGAATCCACTTTGTAAAATAAAGGCGAATTATGAAAATTGGGATTAGTTTTGTGAAATTAAGGAAAATTGGCAAAATTCAGGTTAAATGTACAAATTTGAATTTTTTTTCTGTAAAATTTTGGCGTTGGAAAAATCTAGGGCAGTTAGCAAAATTCGAAGCCACTTGGTAAAATACAGGCGAGTTGGGAATTAAAAACTTCAAAAATACCTATCTTCCTTTATGGCCCTAAAAAGTAGAAAATAAACCTAGGCATATCGATGGTAATCCAGTGGTTCTCAAACCTTTTATGCTTCACATACTCCCTGGAAATGTGTATGTAACTGGCGTATCCCTTATATAGATAGATAAAACTCTAGTTATAGTATAACAATACCAACTTAGCGACTTTGCTACTAGATCTAGCGACTTTTGAGCACTCACGGCGTACCCCAAAGAATTTTACCACATACCCCACTTTGAGAATCCCTGGTTTAATCAGTCACTGGGTTCGTATTCCCTTGAATGGAAGATGGAGCACCGCCTATCTTGTTGTGTAGGTAAATCCCTTGGGTAAATCGGCGCCCTATCTTCCTTTCAAGGGAATACGAACTCGGAGACTGATTGCACCATAGATATGCTTTAGGTTTATTTTCTACCTATTAGGACCCAAGCCGTCCCATGGCCGAGTGGTTAACACGCTTGGCTACTAATCTAAGGGACCTGGGTTCGAGCCCCGGGTAAAGCATGGATGTGTGTGTGTCGTTTTTCTGCTGAGGTCCTGCCATCCTCTCAGATCTCCTACTGTGGCATATAAACCGACAGGCTCCTGTCAGACCTCTGTGGCAAGCAGCTGCTTGAGGGGGTATTTATTTATTTTATTATTTATTTATTAGGACCCTGTAGGAGGATAGGTATTTTTTGTCACTAAAAACACCTATTTTTAAAAACTTTCTTTTGATATATGATACATAAACATCGAGCACATTTCGCGACTTTTGGAGTCATGTTGACATTGAGGACGTTACAAGTTTTAATTTGAAATAATAACTCAAAGTCGAACCCTTCCCTTTTATCGGGTGCGGGCAAATTTGGAAATAGTTTACGACGGTCATTATATGAGCTTTGGTTTGACACTTAATTCGTAACTATAGGTTCTCCCGTTCGGGATACGTAATTGTAATTCCCAGGTTCGAGCCCCAGCTGGGTCAGCGTTGAGATTTATCTCCGCAAATTTCCCCGCCCTGCCCACGATCAGTAGGGGACACCGATGGGCTTGAAAAGGTCGCCGTCTGTCGGATGGGACGTTACGCCGTGGCCCCGTGTGCGGGAGAGCCACAACCTCTGTACGTTAAAGAACACGCTAGATGGCCTTGACGGGAGGCTACCATCTGTCTCCCAACAGCTGTTCCAGTGGGTCCCCTCCCCCAACCTTCTCTGAGCCCTCAGAGTCCTTGTGTCCTGGCCATTTAGCCCATGGTGTGCAAAAAAAAATGCCGCTCAGAGGTAAAAATCCCAACCCGTTCGGGGTATATTAAAATGACTTACATTTCCCGTTTTTAGAGGGAAAAGCATGATGGGCAATTTTTTTTTATAGTCTACGACACTCTCCGCGTCCCAAGCTTTCGTTTGACACGTAATTTGTTACTCTCGACACGCGTTCAGTAGATAACGGGGAACAATCATTTTCATATTTCTCCCCTTTTTTAGGGGGGGAAGAAAGCATTGGAGATAATTTTTTTTATTGCCTATGACACTCCCCGCTTCACAAACTTTCATTTGGCACATAAATCATTAAGTTTCTCCGCGTTCAAAGATATGGTGGAACAATGTTTTGTTAAATCCATAAATCGACCAACCGACAAATGTGAAATGCAATAGGAAGATGGGTAAAAAAAATCGGATTGGTTTTATGAAAAGAAGTAGAATTGGCACAATGGTGAAAATCTAGGGCTGTTGAAAATTCGAAGCCACCTGGGATTGATTTTTGTAAAATTAAGGAGATTTTGTACAATTGAGAAACGTTGGCAAAATTCGACGGGACTTAGTGAAATTTAGGAGAGGTAAAATATTTTTTTTTCTGTAAAATTATGTCAAGGTTGCACAATCGAGGCACTTGGCAAAATTGATGGGAAACTGTCCCCCCCCCCCTCCGAACAAAATATTGTGTACTGCAGTGACAAGTAGATAATTAAAATTATGTAAAATATGTTTTCTCAGTTGGTGTGATTTGATTTTCGAGTTGGAAAATTTTCGTTCTCTCCCCCCCTCCCAACAATAGTTCCTTCGCTATGCCCCTGAACATGCTTGGTGGAAGTCTACCATCTGTCTTATAACAGCTGTCCAGTGGGCCCCATTCTCCAATCCTCTGAACCCTTGGGGGTCCTTGTAATCTGGTGTTCAGCCCATTGTGTGGAAAAAAAAAAGTGCTGCTCAGAGGTAAAACAACTCGAACCCTTTTAAATCTTAAGTTCTGCCCATGTTCAAATGGATGATGTGAAAAGAATAAAAATTTTCTTTCATTAAATGCTTTTTTTAAAAAAAACCTGCCATGTCTGGTTAAGGAAAAAATAAATCTCCAGAATGTCTCTCAGAAAAGGAACACCAATGGCCTTAGAAATGCCATCTGTCATATAAGACTAAAGCCATGGCCTCATGTGTAGGAGAATCGTACCCTGTGCCCGCAAAGGAACTTGTTGGAAGGCCTTGAAGAGCTGCTATTTTCTAACAGCTGACCAGTCAGTTCCCTTTCCCCAATCTTCTCTTAGACCTACGAATCTTTGTGACCTGGCCATTTGTTATTTTGTGCAAAAAGTGCTCCTCAGAGGTAAAACATCAAAACAAAGAGAACTTTGTGGTTCCTTCGTTTAATGTCAAAGATATTTCCTTAAATATGTTTTGTATCATTCTGTGCTAAAATTAAAAATAAACTATAGATTACAATTAAAAAAAAAAAGTAAATTAAGGTGCACCACTGCGCATCTTGCAGTTGAGAGATAAATTTTGGATGAAAGATCCTTACTCCCAATTTTTCTGACTCATTTTATCCCTACTCTCATTTTTTTCAACAGTTGTTACGAACCAGATTAATGTAATACACTGAAGTGCCATTGAATTAGCGATAGCAACCTACTAATGTGTTGGACCCCCTCTGGCCCTGATAACTGCGGCCCCACGACGAGACAAGGACTCCACAAGCTTGCATAAATATTCCACAGGTATAACGACCCATGCATCCTCCATAGCTGTCCACAGTTCTCTCAAGATCGTCGCTGATGGGACACGGACCCGGACACTCTGCTTGACGGTATCCCAAAGGTTTTCGATGGGATTTAAATCTGGGCTTCTATGTGGCCAATTCATTATTTCCAAGTCAGCAGAATGCTCCTGCAACCATGCAGTAGCCAACCTTGACCTCTGAGGTGAACTGTTGTCTTGCTGGTAGACGCCATTTCCATTGGGATGCATGATGGCCATAAATGGGCAGCCACATGAGTTCTACATACCGGGATGCATTAGAGTCGTCGTTACACGTACCAAAAGCCACAGATGTCCAACTGAAGACACCCCAGGCCATCACTGAGTCACCACCAGCTTGTACTGTTCTGACCTGACATGCAGGATCCATGACTTCATGTGGTTGGTGCCATACCTTAAGTCTCCCATCGGCGTGATGAAGCTTAAATTGGAATTCATCACTCCAGACTATCCATTTTAAATTTTTGATGTTCTTTAGTCCAAGCAAGGCATTGAGCCCAGTGTTGGTCATAGGTCAGTGGATCCTGAAGCCAAGACGAAGTGAGCATTGCGTGGTCTGTACACTTACTTCCCGGCTGGAACCCGAATTCAGATGGGAGGTGATTTCTGATAATGTCTGACCCCTATCGGTCCGTATAATGCGGGTCACATGGCGAAGCCCATGATCATTCAAGGCAGGTTGTCCTTTACAGTTTGTCCTGGTGCTTGTTTTTTTGCCAGAATTTTCTATTCCCAGAACGTTCTTGAAACTGACGTACAAGAAAATCCTAGTTCGTTGACAATTTCGGAGATCGAGTGTCCCATCCGTCAGGCATATGTGATCTCTCTGTCAAATGCATCTAAATCCCGCGCCTTTCCCATTACGCTTCTCACGACAAATGCTTGGGAAAGCCAAAGCTGACAGCTATATATGATGACCATAGTTTCAGCTACACTTGCAAGCAAATGCGGGAGTTGCGGACTGAATTTGGATAACGTCTCCTATCCTTAATTCAATAGCACTTCAGTGTATATATGTAGTGCCTAAATTAATCGATAATGTTATCCCAAAAAGTATATACTGGGGAATGACAGCTAATGTATTGTGAATTTTGCACTATGGTAGAAGAGTTGGACATAGATTCCTGATGTGTTTTCATACAGAGAGACCAATGAACTCTCCACAACTTCAATAGCATCAGAGAAAGAATCATTTTGGTGGCATTAGCATAGAGGTCTGAGCGTGCATAAAGACTGATTACACAGAGCTTCACATCTTTCAGGAAGGCGTTCTGATTGTACAGTAATTAGATTCTTCAACCGTCTGTTAGGATTTTCAGGTGCAAAACTACTGGGGATGCAGGCAGTGCACTGGGCTTATTCAGATGCCAGGCTTCATTATTTATGCAGTGTAAATATAAACCTATATGTAGTAGTAATACATACTGTACATGGGAAGTTTGAGCTCAGGCCATTTAGTCCCTGTTAAAACACTAGGTAAGAAAAAGTAGGAATACAGATGAAAATTATTCTAGACAATAAGCAGGAATGTAATATGCATGTCCAATTTTTGCTTTTATCTGTAGGATGATGCCTAAAGAATAGAGGCAGAGATAAAGCCTGATCAGAATTTAGGTTCATGTTATTATTCAAGGCAGGCAAGTACCCAGGTTTTAATTCGTGGGGCTTATTCCGATACCAGAATTAAGTGTGAGTAAGGGATTTGGGTTTGAGCCCCGGATAAGGCATGGACGTTTGTGTTATTTTTTTGCTGAGGTCCTGCCATCCTCACAGACCTTCTACTATGGCATATAAACTGACAGGCTCCTGTCAGACCTCTGTGGCAAGCAGCTGCTTAACAGGGTATTTACTTATTTTTTTTTAGGGTTTCCCAATTACTAAAATATTCTACCACACGTAAACAGGTCAAAATGATATTCTCTTATAGTAATGAATGGTGTCTTGTAACTCATTAGGAAATCATAGTTGACACTTCAAGTTCGGGTTGCAGTACCAAATTTCAAGTCGAAATTCCAAAAGGGGGATTGCTAGAAGCAAAAATATATACCAAACTGTTCCTACCAGAACCGGTAATCGTGTCAAATTTATACCATTTTACAACTCCCTGCCTGTGAACGTAAGAGTCATAATAACATTTAAATATGCTGCCGTTGCCAGATTAACCCACATTTCCAAAGGCTTTATTTTAAGGCATCCCATTGAATATAGGGGCCTGATTTTTTAACCCAACACGATCAGGCAGGGAGAACCTGCCTAATGAAATTTGAGATCATTGCGTTAGGTACATCGAAATCTCTTAAAATAAAAATTTCCATAGGCTATGAGAGTCCACCTTGACGCCAGAAACGACCTGAGCAACGCCGATAAATTATTCATTTTAAATCTGCGCCAAAGCTTCTGGGGAGGACAGAACTCGCAAAACTAACCTTAAGTTCAGTAAAAACTAAAATATACAGATTAAAAATGAAACCCATGAAGCACTGAGTCATTCAGCTAGTGTGGAATAAAATTGTTTTTTAGATCTATTTTTTTGTGTCCGACATAATATGGAGCTAAAATAATGCAAAAACATTTCAAAGCAGGTAGACAAACGTCCATGCCTTATCCGGGGCTCAAACCCAAATCCCTTATTTTGAGATTTCATAATAAGACGATGGGGGGGGGGGGGGGGAGTCCTTGTTTCAGACTGTCACGAAGAAAGTTCATGAAGCATATGCTTGGAAATTTAAAACTACATAATGTGGAAAAAAGGGGCAAAGTGAAAAATCTTTCCCTCAGTGTTTGTTAATTGATTGAATTAGATAGATGAGGTCTGGGCCAGTTTACATATCATGGGTTGGATTGTTTTACATTGGAGTGGCACTGTTTTGCATACAATGGGCTGAATGGTCAAGGCAAAGGACCCTCCCCCGAAGGCTCAGAGAAGGTTGGCGAAGGGGACCTACTGAAATAGCTGTTGAGAGATGGATAGTGGCCTCCCGTTAAGGATATCCAGTGTGCTCTTTAATGTGTACAGAGTATGACTCTCCTGCACATGGGGACATGGCTTAACATCCCATCCTACAGCCTTTCCAAGCCTATCAGTATCCCCTACTGACCCAGAACCGATCCCAACACTGGGCAGGGAGTTTTTTTAGAAATAAATAACAATGCTGGCTCAGCTGGGACTCTAACCTGGGAACTACAGATTATGAGTCTTGCGCACTAACATTCACCCCCACCCCATATATCGTGGGAAATATAGTTGGTTCTATTTCCAATATATTCAGACAATATCTAAAATATATCTAAGCTGTCTAATGGATATCCATTTGTTTTCGATATTATGTGGATCAAATCTGGACATTGTGGTTTTTTGGGGTGTTGTCTGAGGTAGGAAGTTGAAACAATATTGAAGTAAAAATCTCTCAATAGTAAATCAGAAGTTTTAATAATTGACTGAATTACTTTTCTTTTAGGCATAGAAATAGCATCTGGGAGATTCAAATCGCATTTGGTTGTTGTATCAACTTCATGTTTTAAACCAACCTACAAAAGCACACATTAAAATGGGGGGAGGGCAGTTGGTAGCATGCCAGGCTTGTAATCTGCAGTTTCCAGGTTCAAATTCCAGCTGGGACAGCACTCAGATTTTATTTATCTCCACAAAACTCCCAGCCCTACCCTTTCTCAGTAAGGGACACCAGTGGGCGTGGAAACACTGTGTCCCCCATATGCTGGATAGCAATACCCTGTTGATGTTAAAGAACACACTGGGATAACCTTGATGGGTGGCTACTATCTTTGTCCTAACAGCTATCTAGTGGATCTCCCCCAACTTCTAGCTCTTTATGACCTGGACATTTAACCCATTGTGTGCACAAGTGCTACTCAAAGGTAAAACAATCCAACTCTCCCCCCTTATATTTTTCGGATCTCTGTGACTTGGCCATTTAGCCCATTATGTGCAAAAACCCTACAAACATTGAAATATCGTATAACAGATTGGCTTCTTGGATCCACTACAGTTACAAAATTTTGTACGTGAAAAACTCCTTGAAATGATATGGTTAGATGAAGAATTTTCTGCATTTTCCTGTATGAAGTTTATTCCAAATTTGCTGTCAGTTAATATTACTGCACATCTATGATATGATTGTACCAATTTAACAAACCCAAATTTGAAAGCAGGTTAAAATGGATATATCTAAAGTTGAGAAGATGGAAATAGTGGATCGGAGCAATCATTTCTACAGATGATTAAATAATTAAAAGAAAATTTAAATATTTAAAAATTATTTTTCTAACTAATGGTTCATATAGCAATCAGATAATGTAAAAGGAAATACATTTTTTTTTTTCAAATTTTGCAATTGAATGTATAATTTGCCATGTTTTAATATCTGGTACCTTTTTTTTTCATGATGTATTTTTGCAGTTTGACCATTGTTCTATTTAATTGCTTCACATAAAATCTATTTAAAAAATTGTTCCGTTTCTGATTAAAATACATGTACAGACAATTCATGGTGGGCAATGAGTGCTACTGACATTAAAATATCTTGTAAAATGTAGAATGGAGTTCGCAATAATGTTTTGATGTTAAATTTAATCACAAAGTTAAAACAATCAATTGAGAAAAGTTGGTTTGAAATCTTTCCCCAAATTTCATGTTATTCTGCAATAAAACAAAGCATTCTGTATTAGTGATTCTAAAAGATTATGTTTTCAATTTTCGCTATCTTCAGTTGTTGAATATTCTTTCTACAGTAGCCTTGTTATGTGGTAGAACTAAGCTCTGGAACACTAGGCAACGCTGGCCTATACAATATTGAAAGAATAGCGTTCTTAGTATCTTTGATCTGAAGATGGATGTTAATAATGTACTGGAAATCAATCAGTGCCTTCGGCACCTCTTGATTTCTAGCTGGTCACTCCGACCTCTATTTGACCTTAAATGCAACACTGGATATGAAAATCCATCTCATTTCTGAATTCTGCTGGCTGAAATAGCTATATTCACCAATTATTAGCTCTTCTGCACCAGCATATTAGATTTGACCTCGAAGGACCCATCGCGTCCATAATTATATTTCCATGATATACGACTCGAAACACCCCCAGGCACCAATTTTTGAGCCCACTAACTTAACCTGTAGATTGATATCTTACTTTTGACCATGAAGGACTCATCACAACCACAATTTTGCAACCTATCCGTGATCTACAACTAAAAATGCCCCAGGAATCAATTTTCAGCTCCCTAGCACCAAATTTGACCTTTGACTGCAAAGGACTCTCCGGATCCGAAATTTCTTAACGTTTTCGAGATTTACAACCCGAAATACCCGGTAACACCAATTTTCATGTTTCTAGCACTCGTAGATCACGGTTTGACCTATGCAAAACCTATCGAAACAACGAAATTAAGGTCTACGTGGCCTCCATTTGATCTCGAAAGTCACGTCGGAGGTGAAATTTCGGATTTTTTCCGAGTTCTACGACCCGGATTATAGCTATGTGCAAATTTTCAGAGCTCTACTATTTTTGCACCATAGAGTGATCCACTATCAGTCAGTTACTCACAGTTGTCTATATACAGGGTGATTCAAAACTTATCGTTCAAATTTCGTGGGCAGGTAGGGAATACGTCAGGAAACCGATTTCACATAGGAAAGTATGTCCGCAAACGTCATCTACATGAACAATATGGACAAGTAAAGTGAACACAAGGAAACAGTACAGTTAAGTGGTAACGAATGTGACTTTTATTCCAACAAGGTAAAGTACAGGTTCACAGTAGGTGCTCAAAATTGCGACCATTTACACGGACACAGAATTCACAGCGCCGTTGCATTGACCGCCGAACATTTTCAAAAGCGCCTGGCATATCACGGACAATGCCTGCGGCGGCCACTATTCGTGCAACAAGGTCCATTTCACTGTCAACGGGGGTCTCGTACACATGGTATTTCATGGCCCCACACAAAAAGAAATCCATGGGCGATAAATCAGGTGACCTGGGTGGCCAAGCGATCGCTGATGACAGCGGGAGTGGTCGGGCGAGCTGCACACTGGTTGGGTACACACAGCGCCCTCTACATACGCATGCGTACATTTGCGGACATACTTTTCTATGTGAAATCGGTTTCCTGACGTATTCCCTACCTCCCCACGAAATTTGAACGATAAGTTTTGAATCACCCTGTATATGAACGTTGGATTGTAAATATGCAAGTTCACGAAACTAAAATAATTAGAAAAATTCGGCTTTTTCTTTCATACGTTTCAGCCTTGAAATATCTGTAAAAACGGCAGGTCTGGCATGAATTATTTGCAATAATGAATTATTTGTTACCGTTCATAGCTTACAACGTAATAAAAATTTGAAATAAGCAGAAGGTTAGAACATTTTAAAGCTGCAAGTTATTGGTATCATGATTATTCTTTCTTGTTTAGCCAATTACAAAGTTTTAAATTGGTTTTGCAGTTTACAGTGATATCTACGCCGCAAGATTCTATTTCAACTTGGCGAATCCAAACGTCACATGATAGAACATATGTTACATCACGTGCTAAACTTCCTCCATCTTCCAAACCGACCACTTTGTAAGGGGACCGAGTGGGCCTCCTATCATCTGGTCCAAACGCAAATTCAGTGCACTGGAGACAATATGGAAAGTGAAGGTAGGGACCCATGCAACAGTGATGCAAGCGAACCTACAAGTTGCGAAAGGGCATGAAGGCCGCAGGCCGTCCTGTGAGAAGAATTGGAGATGTTGCAATTCTGAACCACTGAGGTAGTAATACTAGATATAGGACTCCGATTCCCGTAGCATTGACCGCCATGACTGCCGACTACTTAGTGAGGAAAGATACCCATGATGCCTTGCGAATTAGCTGCGAACAACGATGAAGGCTATTCAAAAATGCTTAACAAATGATTTAAATGAGGCAGAACTTTGCTGTTTATTATTTTTTATTTCAATGAGGTTATTCCAGTGTAGTAATTAAAGCAAAATAGATTCAATTAATACACACCTACTGATTTATATCGGATGAAAAACGAAGACGCTGGAAACTGCTTCTCTTTCAAATCGAGGTTTTGTATGAAAATTTAAAAAAATTTCGATATGTTCTTAATATGTGATTAAAGCTGAACTAAATTGACTGTAAACTTAGCAGACTTTAATTTGAGCCCGTTTAAAACAGGAACAATGGTAAACATATTTTAAAATCTAATGCATGATCAAATCATTCAGCTTAAGCGAAAGACTTCAAAATTTATAGACCTTAATAGGGCAAATCCGCGCCTCAAAAAAAAAAACATGAAAAGTCACATTTATTTCTTCTTTCATTAAAAATATTAATTTTGATTAAAAATTGAAAGAAATAATCAGAGAGTGTAAACTTGTTTTTAAATTCAGCTGAGGCAGGAAATCAAATCTGCTCCGAATGAATAACAGAATTTAATTTCATGTTATAAAAAACCCAAATATTATAAGCTTATACAATATATAATATGTTACCTAAATAATAATACACTTTGGCAAAATAAAAACTGCAAAGCAGACGTCTCATAAATTGAATGCCATATGCTTAATATTTCTTATTGTAATAAAATATACGAAAACATTCTTTTAATTTCATGTTAATTCAGGCTTTAAATCACCTACTTTACATATGCAAATATTATTAGTTTCATATATTAAAAAATTCGCGAAGTATATTCGACTTAGACAGAAAGGTATATTGAAAAGTTGACAACCCTTTATTTTTAAATCCCTTAGTTTAGCAATTTCAATTTTTAATTTATCACAAAGAACACCTCATAATTTTCGTAAAGTACTAAGCTATGAAATGTCAAATTACTTCCTTTTACAGCATTTATTTTTGCATCCTTACGCGGAGCATGAAGTAGGCATTTCACTGTTGACTTATTAAAAACACCCAACTTTCTCCTCACTATCGACTAGGCTTAATATCTGTACGTGTTCATGGCGTCCGTTGTCAGTCCTGTCCCTAGCAATATTACCTCAATGTTCTGAACAGTGCCTGGTAGTAGTTGTTGAAGTCAGTGGAGAAGGAAGTTAGCAAGAGGTGTGTGGCCGTGAGGTAAAGAAGGGGGGGGGGGGGGGGGGGGAAAGAGGCTGAAATGTGCTGAAAAAATGGATTCCCCCCCAGGGGCGAGCATGGGGGATTGTCAGGGGAAGGGATGGAATAGGCGTTAAAGGGAGGGTTTGAGGATAATTCCCTTGAGGGGGGGGGAGAAAAAAATAATTTTTTTTTCATAAAAATTATGCTCCTTCCAATAATAATGGGAGGGGGGGGCTTAGAAAATTAAAGGGGAGGGAGGAAAGGTTCACAGAAAAAATTCGGAAGTTTGAAGATAAAAGAGAGGAGATGAAAAACATGGTAGAAGGTAGGTATGTGCTGGGAAGCATCATATAGGGGCCTTGAATCTTGGTTAGGCTTAGCTGTTATTTATGCCATAATCAAAGTTTAATAAAAGGGAAGAGGGCTAAAAATGTGTGGAAAGTGAGTTTAATGATTGGTCGGGTGAGTTTGTCAGGTGAATAGTGGATACAGCTGGGTAAAAGTTTTAATATTTGTAGTAAGTTGGCCATGTGGGTGATAAAAGTCTCATATGCACTAATATTGTATGCTGATAATGTGTTGTATACTTCAGGTGATGGCATCGTATAAGGGATATTATTATTCATAGTTGATGTATAGTGGAATTTATTTAGGTAACGTTTCCTTATATACATTTTATATATTTTTAAAGAAAAATTTATACTCAATGTGACATCATCATCATCATCCTCAAGCTGCCATGGGCTACGGAGGTCCAACCGTGCAATTTAGAGTATATCAAAGGAATTGCCATTTTTTTTGTCACAAGGATCTTTTTGGCTCCTGGATGGATCTTTTGTTGAAAGCAATAACAAAGGGTGTGGAATAGGCAGTGGAGAAAAAACAGTGTTGGGGGCGGGTGATAGAAAGAGAGAGGAAATAAAATAGATCTGTGACAAGAAAGGAGGAATTTGGACAGGGCAAGGAAGTGAGATTTGTGTTGTTTATGTGTGGGGTTGAGAATGGTTTGTGTGGTGTTAGTGGTAACTCCAAGAAGTGAAAGTTGGTGGTAGAGAGTGTTTCAGTGTTTGGTGTATCTGGTGCAATGGAGAAGGAAATGGGGTATGTCCTCTATTACCTGTCAAGTGGTGCAAAGGGTACTGAGTTGTAATAAAGAAATCTTTATTCAGATTTGCACTGCCAGTCCTTAATATGTGAATAGAGGATTGTGCACTTCTGTGTAAATAATAAAAGCTGATAAAATTAGGGGTAGGATCTATGGTGGCTCTGAAAGTGTGTTTGTCAGTGGCATGGTGTGTCCAAGAAGTTGACCAGGTGGAGAAGAAATTGTCCTTGTGTGTGAGTAAATGATATGTGAGAGTTGGGTAGATGTGATAAGTTGGATGTCGGAAGTTGTGGGCCTATTTGGCAAGTGTATCTGCAATGCCATTGTGGGTTATGTTACAATGAGAGGGAATCCAGTGTAAAGAGACTTGTTTATCAGTGGCTAGTAGGTTATGGGAGAGTTTCTGTATGTGGTATAGGGAGTAGTGTTGAGAGCAGTCATAAGTAAGTTTACTAATGGATTGTAGTGCAGATTTGGAGTCAGTTATTATGGTGATGAAGGTGTTGTATAGGGAGGCTGCCCATTCAAGATCTTTGTAAATGGCTGCTAGACCTGTGGTGGTGCTGTTAGAGGCAGTGAAAGTTTAAAGGAATATGTATAATGGTGAGGGGGACAGTGAAAGGCGTTACATCACGTATCATAAGACGAGTGTACTAAATTCCCAATCAAAACGATCACTTCAGCGCTCTGATACATAAAGAGGCATGCGGTTCGCTTTGATCGAACGGCCATCAATTTTCTAAGTTAGAAAAAAATACTTCCTCAAGCGTTTTCTATGTTTTATTAGTTCATTTAAAATACTTAGGAATAATGTACATTTGAATGGCAAAATCATCGCATTAATGCTTGTATGTTTAAAAGTTATTCAAAAGCGAAACAACCGTAGAGTGTAATGTAACAAGGAAAGAAATTCGTGCCCAGCACCCTCTACTGGTATGAAACACTTTTTCGTCCAGATTTCATTATGCTAATGACGCTGCAAGGGAAAGATTCTGGCCTTAAATGTTCAGAGATATGAAAATTTCTGATTTAGATTTTGCTGATGATTTAGTCCTTTTGGTAAATGAAGTTGATGAGATGAACTCTTTCATTCGAGCTGTTGATGAGACTGGTAGTAGAGTAAGTTTGGTTATAAACAGAGAGAAAACTAAAGTGATGAAAATTGGTCAGGCAGGCTGTGATTCAGTTAATCTAAATTGTTGTAATCTTGAGCACGTGTCTAGGTTTAAATATCTTGGCAGTTATGTAACAGATACTGGTGATATGTGGCATGAGATTAACAGACGAATAGGGATTGCTGCCGGGACTTTTAAGAATCTATGGAGAGTGTGGAGAAATAGGCCGTATACACCTAAAGACTAAAATTAGACTGTATAATAGTTTGGTTCTCTCTAGGGTTAGTTATGGTAGCGAAACGTGGACACTTTATAAGGAAGATAACAGGAAACTTGATGCCTTTGATTCTAGATGCTTGCACAATATCTTTGGCATTAGGTGGTTCAACTTTGTAACTAATGATGAAGTTAGGCAAAGGAGTCGCAACCCCCTTTGAGCAGCATATTGTGCAGAGAGAGACTCCGTTGATTTCGCCATGTTGCCCACATGAATAATTATGGATGAGCTTAAAGGGTTATGAATAGTGTGCCTAAAGGCATCAGAAAGAGGGGGAGACCTAGGATGCGGTAGGCAGACAATGTCAAACAGGACCTTGTTAGAATTGGTGTGAAGTGGCCAGATGTAGCTCAGGACAGATATGCTTGGAGAACTAAATTCCACGGTCTGGTTAGACCTTCGTAGCCCATGGCTGCTTGAGAATGATGATGATGATGAATGAATGGTTGCTTGAGAAAATGTTCCTTACGTTAATATTGAGCGACATACAGTTTCCGGGTCTCCTTAAATGGTATATGTTTTCAATATAGATTCTGTCCCAAGTTACCCTTCTCAATTTTAGTAAATTTATTCGTTGATCTGCTATGTAGGTAACTGGCAGCTGGTGACCAAATGTTTTGGTGGGACATTTTGACTAGCACAGGCAGAGGAAAAATTTCCGAATATTGAATTCTATTAGGCTGAAACGACGTTCCATAATATTGCATTTCACCTATTACGAAAACGCATTGTTTAGCGGGAAAAATACTCGAAAAAGCATTCTCTGGCCTATGCGATTTAAAATTAGCCTACAATTTTATAATTACCAGGATATATGTATCAACTAAAAAATTATTTACATAGAAAAAGTGTACAAATGACGAAACGAGTTCTAAATGAAGGAAGAAAACAAATTTTTCAAGTTTAGTCATGCAGTGGCGGGTTCACTTGAGATAATGTGGTTTGTTGTAAAATTTTAATTTCAGAAAACGTTAGAAAGCAAAAAAATTGTTGTTATAAAGCGAAATTTATTGCGAAGATCACTCAAGTTATATTGACAGATGCCACCGAGAAAGGTACATGTTAAGGGTGATTATTTGAATAATTTTACCGACGTTTTTTGCTTTATTATATGAAAGTAAATTTACGTTATATTGATATGATGATGCTCATAGCATGACTTTAGTTACGAATTTTGAACTTGTGACCAAAATTTGAGATGTTGAATTTTAATGCTATCATTTGTATAAATTTGTTTTCTAGTTATTGACGTTTCAGGCCAGTGTTTCTCATTAAAGATAGTTACAGCTAACTAGGTTTCTTTTTTTAGAAACTGTCATCAATTTGAAGTTTGTTACGCAAATCAGATCTTGGATATGTAGTTTTAATTTTCAATTGACTTAAAAAAATGTGCTCCTGACAAATGTTCCTTAAAGACAATTATCATTAGATTTTTTGGTATGCAATTCTCTGCAAAAATGGCTATGACCATTTTAGTTTTCCGCAAAAGTCTGTTTAACTATTAATGTTAATCCTACCACTGTTTAAAGTAAAAACAAAATATACATCAAACTTAAAAATACAGAATTGCTTCTATTAATATGATTTTTCTGTGGTTATTAGCAATGTTTATACATCTTAATCCTTTGTGTGCTAGTTGTGCATGGCATTTGTAATTGTTATTGAGGTTTATTGACCCATTCCTGCTATCTCTATTTAAAAGAAATGTATGAAATACAGATGATCAATTCTGCCAATTTACGCAGGTTTTCAACATTGATACGATTGATTTTAGAAATATGCACAGATTTTATTACCGTTGATGTGATGGATTATGACAATATATGCAAATTTTCATAGCATCGATCTAATTGATTGTGCTTCTCAAAGGGTTAATGTAACAGAAAGAAACAAGTTTCCTTATGCCACTGAGTAGTGTATCCAAGGAAGATTATAATAATAACAAAACAATGCACAATTTCACCATATCGAGCTAGTTACACAAACAATATATCTGATGTAATTTCTGAGGCAGCGTGCACACATATCAAGTGGGTCCATTCCACCTCAAATCAACCAAAATTTTGAAAAAAGTTCACCACCCATCACAGATTTTAATGATCTTTGGCATATATGTTAGTACGCATAAGATGTCTAATTGTCCAAAATATTTTGAGTTGAAAAATGTTTTTAAGGAGTTATAATCATTTAACCTAAGGGGGAAAATATACAAATTGTGACTAAAGTTTTTTTTTCTTTGCTTCTATGGTAGATGAGAAGAGCAAACTTGGTGTACTGATACAGATTTGCCTTATTAATTCATTATAAAAATCAAATTTGAAATATTTAATACGGTTTTTAAAAAAAAATTGAGAAAAACTGAAAATTTCAAAATGTGAAAAAAGTGATGGGCACCATATATAAAAAATGAAACTGGTATATGTTGTACATAATACTCCATAGAAACTTTGTACAAAATTTGGAGTATGGTTATTTTGATAATGAGAAAAAAAAATATTGAATTTGAAGCAATATTATCGCTAATGATACACTTCAGGGGACTGCACTGACACTCTTGTACATGTGCACGGAGAGGCTACCGATGTGTTTACTGCTTCGAGGCCGATGTTGCTGCTTGCACTCAAGCATAACTTTGTAACCCAACCACTCCAACTAGCATTTGGCTACTACTTACAGCTATAGATAAAAGTTAATATCCTTTTTTATCGAGGAGCAGACAATAAAGCCCAATTTTTAGATTGAACAAATTTAACAATACAGATGTTGAGTGATACATAGGGTGACCAGATTGCGATCAGTAAACACGAGGACATGTTATTAAATGTTCTGACTTCAGTTCGTATAACTTGAAAACAGTAAATTATGCTTTATTTTTGGATCAGTTGTTCTATAATAATTAATGAAGTGCTTAATGGGCTAATGTAGTCCAAATAAGCAAAGATGCTCTTTGATAAGTAGAGAAAATTGTGCATACACAAGTTTGAATTTAGTTCATTTTAATGAAGTCATATTCATTGCTGATGAAATAAATGCTATCGTAAAATATGTTGATAATAAAGAATTTAGTCATAAATAATTAGAATATATAATTATTTAAACTGAAAAGGGTTAAGTTACGGACATAGTGGTCAAGAGAATTGATTTTATATTTTAATATAGTTTAGAAGTGCCAAGTGTATTACTTTTGTGAAGTAGAGTAAATGAAAACAATTGCAGTTTCTATTATTGAATTAAACATTCCAGTGCCTGCTTATGCCTGGCACAGTTCTTCAGATAATATCAGCAAAGAAATATTTTTCCTTAAAGATTGAAAAATGGAGGTAATCATGATTACACCATCAGTTTTCACATTTCGGAATAATTTTTTTCCTTAATTATTACAGAACAGATGACCAAAATTAAAACATAATTTACCATTTTTAAGTTATATACTGAAGTGCCATTGAATTAGGGATAAGAGACGTTATCCAAATTCAGTACCGCAAGTCCCACATTTGCACGCATGCGTGGCTGATACTCTGGCCATATACAGCTGTCAGCTTTGGCTTCCCCAAGCATTCATTGTGAGAAGGTGTAATGGGAAAAGCGTGGAATTTAGATGCATTTGACAGAGGGCAGATTGTAGATGCCTGATGGATGGGACACTTGATCTCTGAAACTGTCAACAAACTTGGATTTTCTCATACGACAGTTTCAAGAGTGTTCCAGGAATGTGAAAAATTCTGGCAAAAAAACAAGCACCTGGACAAACTGCAAAGGACAACCAATCTTGAATGATTGTGGGCTTTGCCATCTGATCTGGGGGGCAAGACATCTGAAATCGCCTCCTATCTGAATGCAGGTTCCAACCAGGAAGTCAATGCACAGACCGTACAACGCTCACTTCATGATCTCTGCTTCGGGAGCCACCAACCTATGAGAGTCCCACTTCTAATGACACAACACCGGGCTCAACGCCTTGCCTGGGCTAAAGAACATTGAAAATTGGTAACGGATAGCCTGGAGTGATGAATCCTGATTTAAACTTCATGACACCATTCGGAGCCAGGGTATGGCACTAACCCTATAAAGCCATGGATCCTGCATGTCAGGTCAGAGCAGTACAAGTTGGTGATGGCTCAGTGATTGACTGGGGTGTCTTCAGTTGGACGTCTGTGGGACCTTTGGTATGTGTACTGATGACTCTCAATGCATCCTGGTGCGTAGAACTCATGCTGACTATTTACACTCATATATGGCCATCATGCATCCCAATGGAGATGGCATCCACCAGCAAGACAACTGTTCGTCTCACAGGTCCAGGTTGGCTACTGCATGGTTGCAGGAGCATTATGCTGACTTTGAAATAATGAATTGGCCACCTAGAAGCCCAGATTTAAATCCCATCGAACAGAGTGTTCGGGCCCATGCCCCATCAGCGACGATGTTGAGAGAATTGTGGACAGCTCTGGAGGATGCATGGTGCATACCTGTGGAACATTTATTCAAGCTTGTGGAGTCATTGCCTTGTCATATGGTGGCCATTTTCAGGGCCAGAGGGGGTCCAACATGTTACTAGGTTGCTCTTCCTAATTCAATGGCACTTCAGTGTATGAACTTAAGTTGGAACATTTAATAATGTCGCAGTTTTTATCGATCGGAATAAATTTTTTTCCTTTATTATTATAGAACAGTTGACCAAAAATAAAGCATAATTTACCATTTTCAAGTTAAACGAACTGAAGTTGGAACATTTAATAACGTCCTCGTGTTTACCGATCGCAATCTGATCACCCTATCACTCAACATCTGTATTGCTAGTTGTTCCCTCTAAATATTGGGCTTTTTTGTTTGCTCCTCTGTAAAAAAGGATATGAAAGTTTATCAATAGCAGCGTTATAGCTGTAAGTAGCAACCGAATGCTAGTTGGAGTGGTTGGAGTTACAAAGTCGTGCTTGAGTGCAAAAGCAGGAACATCGGCCTCGAAGCAGTAAACATTGGTAGCCACTCTGTGTACATGCACAAGAGCATCAGTGCATTATTAGCGATAACATTGGTTGAAATTCAATATTTTTTTTCTCGTTATCAAAGAAATGAGCATACTCCTAATTTCGTACATTTCTATGGAGTATAATATACAACTTATGTCAGTTTCAATTTTTTATATATATGGTGCCACATCACTTTTTTTCACATTTTAAAATTTTCATTTTCTCATTTTTTTTAAATTGTATTAAAATTTTCAAATTCAATTTTTTTAATTAATTAATAAGGCAAATCTACATCAGTACACCAAGTTTGCTCTTCTCATCTACCATAGAAGCAAAGACAGAAAAAAAACCTTTAGTGAAAAAAAACTTATTGCCTTTTTGTATTAAATGTTTCGTTTTCTGATTTATAAAAATTTATTTGCAAGGTTTTTGTTCACTAATATCTATTTTATTTTTTATTTTCATTTTCATAAAACATACACACCGTTTAAATTTTCCTTCAACAACAAACAATGCAACCCAGAGTTTGTCTCAGTAGCAAACTTAAAATATTACCCTCTTAGTAATTAAATTTGGGGGTTGTGGAGACATGATGACTATAAAGAGGCTGTAAAAAAGGGGAGGGAAACAAAGACAATCGGAGGGGACATGATAAATCCTGCAGAAGAACAAATGCAACAGTCTCAATAGGTTGAAAATACAGGAACAGGAGAGTTGACTTTCAAGGATTTAAAAACCCAAATTTGTTACAATTATTCCTTGGGAAACAATTAACATGCAGAGAACTGTTGGCTATGCATGATTTAGTAGATTGTTTTATGATAGGATGCACCAACAATGTTGTTTGAGGAACACTGTTAGTTGCCCAAAGGTGTCCACAGCAAACTTGCTTGCTTGGTTGTCAATAGTGACCCACTTTAATCTTGAATAACAAGGTGATTTCACTAAATGATAGATTTCAGGTTGCAGAAATTGGTTTCCTTGGTAGGGAACATTTTCTCAACAGCTACAACAAATATAATGATGAGACCTTCAGTGACCTCATGGCTCATGGGAGACTGTGGGCATAAGTTAGTATTGCATGGCACTTGGGGAAGGTTGTCTTTAACCATTAAGACACATGTGAAATAGGGTAGCAACCTTTAAGTTGCAATGGCTCTATTCCCCATATCTTGAAGTTAAACAGTCAACATTACATACAGGAGAGATCATCCTATAACCAGAAATATATAGCAGCACAAAGGTAAATATTTGAACTTTTCATTTTTTTCAATAGATTATTTTTGTACTCTTTTCCTTATGCAAAAACAGGGTGAATATTTTCATAAAACTGTTTTTGGAATTTCTGCTATTGCTACAGTGACCCTTCGTACTATATTTTAAAGGACAATCTTATATTTTAGGGTGTTGTCCTATAATTTTTAAAATTGAGAAAGACGTTTTGGTTCTAGATTTTTTGTCATCCTTTAAAAGTTCTATATTTTTTTTACGAAATAAAAAATGTTATTTTTTACTCATCATCATCATCCTCAAACAGCCATGGGCTACGGAGGTCCAACCAGACCATGCAATTTAGTTCTCCAAGCAAGTCTATCCTGAGCTACATCTACTACATCAGGCCACTGCACACCAATTCTTCCAAGGTCCTGTTTGACATTGTCTGCCCACCGCATCCTAGGTCTCCCCCTCCTTCTGAGGCCTCCAGGCACACTGTTCATAACCCTATTCGCCAATCTATAATTATCCATATGGGCAACATGGCCAAACCAGCGGAGTCTCTCTGCACAATATGCTGCTTAAAGGAGGTTGCAAACTCCTTTGCCTAACCTCATCATTAGTTACAAAGTTAAACCACTTAATACCCAAGATACTACGTAAGCATCTAGAATCAAAAGCATTTAGTTTCCTGTTATCTTGTTTACAAAGTGTCCAAGTTTCACTACCATAACTAACCCTAGAAATAACCAAACTATTATACAGTCTAATTTTAGTCTTTAGGTGTATACGCCTATTTCTCCACACTCTTCATAGATTCTTAAAAGTCCCGGCAGCAATCCCTATTCGTCTGTTAATCTCATGCCGCACATCACCATTATCTGTTACATAGCTCCCAAGATAATTAAACTGTGACACCTGCTCAAGACTGCAACCATTCAGATTAACTGAATCACAGCCTGCCTGACCAATTTTCATCACTTTAGTTTTCTCTCTGTTTATAACCAAACCTACTCTACTACCAGTCTCATCAACAGCTCGAATGAAAGAGTTCATCACATCAACATCATTTGCCAAAAGGGCTAAATCATCAGCATAATCTAAATCAGAAATTTTCGTATCTCCAGTCCATTTAAGGCCAAAATCTTTCCCTTGAAGTGAATTTCGCATAACATAATCAATAACCAAGCTAAAGAGAAAAGGAGACAAAATGCACCTTTGTCGAACACCAGAAGTAATGCTAAACCAATTGCTACAAGCCTTACCAACTCTCACACACGACTCAGTGTTATTATAGAGAGCTTTCATTATGTTAACTAACTTGTCTGGTATACCATATGATCTCACAATCAACCAAAGGTTTCTGAAACTCTAAACATTTCTCAAGAATCTGCCTAAGTGAAAATATCTGATCCACACATCCCCTACCAGTTCTGAATCCACATTGCTCATCACGCAATTGACTGTCAACCAGATTCTTAATTCTATTAAGCACAATCATGGAAAGAACTTTACCTGGAACAGAGAGTAGGCTAATACTCCTATAGTTATCACAAGAACTGCGATCACCCTTTTTGAAAATAAGGACAACAATAGCTCTGGTATAATCCTTAGGAACCATGCCTTTATCATAAAAGATATTCAGAATTTCAGTCATCCAAGTGGTAAATGAAACATTTCCAGCTCTAAGCATTTCTGCAGTAATTTCATCTACCCCTGGGGATTTATGAAGTTTAAGTTTAGAAACAGCCAAAATAACTTCAGATTGTGTTATAGGGCTAACAGTAAAGCCACCAATGCATCTATCATCATTGCAAACAATGGGAATAGAACTAACCGCATTGTTTAGAATATCACTGAAATGCTCAGCCCACCTAGCCATGACAGAATCCTCACCTTCTATAACCTTACTTTGTTTATCCTTCAATCCCTGTATACCTGTCCGTTTTCTACCACACAAAACATTAACTATCTACTACAGTTCTCTGCTGTTGTGCTGTCTAACTGCTTCCTCGGCTTTGTCAGCCAAACCATCAAGCCAAAGATTCTTATCAGCAGCTAACTGATCTTTTACACGTTTATTAAGTTCTCTGTAAAGCTTTCTATTAGGACTAGTAGGGTATTGATTAAGGACATTCCTGCAGTTCTTTCTTTCCGAAATAAGCTCAAGTGCCTTATCACTCAGATAATTCTGTCTCTTCTGCTCCTTTTTTCCTAAAAGAGTACTGTTAGTGTCCAAAAAAGCCTGTTTAAAATGATCCCATTCTTCCTCAACTTCAGTAGTAAGCATACCATGACTGTCATAATGACTAAGTAACCTATCATGGTAAGCTTTGGCTATAACTGGGTCTTTCAGAGCTTCAGTATTAAAAGCAAATTTTTTAACCCTAGGAAAGCACTTTTTAAGTTTAAGTTGCAAGACACTTTTAACAAGGTAATGGTCAGATCCAATTTCAGCTCCCCTATATGCCCTGGTATTTCTAACAGAACTAGCCCATTTGCTGTTAATTAATATATAATCAATCATATTCCTATGCAGCCCATCAGGTGAAACCCATGTGTATTTATGTATGTCGCGGTGTTTGTAATATGTGTTAGTTATTCTGAAACCATTGAGTTTACTTACCTGCAGGAGACGTTGCCCATTGCAGCTACCAATACCAAAAGGGCCAATCACCCCTCCCCAAAGGTCAGACTTTGGCATTGAAGTCACCAAGAACAAGGGTAATATTCAGTAGCATTCAAATAGTAGATGCAGTAGAATTCAAAATATCCTGAAGTTGTTCATAAAACCTATCCTTCTCATCCTCATCAGCATCCTCAGTGGGGGCATAACAGCAGATAACATTCAGGTCTTTAATGCTTGTCTGAAATTTTGCTGTAAGAAACCTTTCATTAATGCACTCATATCCTAGAAGAGCATCGCTAGCGTGTCTGCTGAGTAGCAGACCCACGCCTTGGTGATGCTTATTGTCGTCCCGCCCTGAAAAGAGAAATTTAAGATTATTTTTAAGAATCTGACCTTTATCTGTCCATCTGGTCTCTTGCAAGCCGAGAATATCTAAATTATAACGGTGGAATTCTTGTGTGAGGACATCAAGAGAAAAAGCTCTATGCAGAGTCCTCACATTCGAACTACCTATGGAGAGAAAATGGTTAGTGGGATGTTTAAAGAAACTATGTTTATTGAGAGAGGGAATGCCGACAATATCAAACAGCCCCCTAATCGCAGACATGGGGCAAAGACCCGTTCCCCCACCACTAAAGGCTGAAGCCATCTACACTGGAAGACTTCCTCCAATGTAGAATTTGACGATGCCAATAGAAGCAAAGAGTTCAGTTGCCTGCGATGACCTCTGCTCAGGATTATCCACCAGCTGAAAAACATATCCTGTGAATGTATTCACTTGGGGCTGTCAACCCACAAACAAACAGAAAACACAGCGGAAGATTTTCCCTCCACAGAAGCCCACCAGTGCAGCAAAATCAGGAT
This sequence comes from Ryuthela nishihirai, assembly GCA_038380435.1. NCBI lineage: Eukaryota > Metazoa > Arthropoda > Arachnida > Araneae > Heptathelidae > Ryuthela > Ryuthela nishihirai. Next base: position 42,495,360 of record JAWZYU010000017.1, on the reverse strand, counting down.
CCATAATCAAGCTCAGAGCCATATATCTGTCCAGTCCAGTAGGTTTATATGGTCAGCACCAGGACCCTGTGTGGTTGACCACTCCTCAGCAGGGAAGAAAAAAAAGCCATAGTAGCCATAGTTTGGCAAAAAAAAGCCATAGTAGCAATAGTAGCCATAGTTGTCCAGATCAGTAGGCCACACTAATCTGGCAGCCCTCCCCTTCCGTTCACTTCCACAAGAGAGTATCTCTTTTGAAGGTTACTAATGGTCCGCACCACGAGAAGGCGGGGTCGGACATTAGGTGCTAGGCCTGGCCGGTTCTATGCATCATCACAGGGGATTGGTGCATAGCTCTCCTTCCAGTGACTACCTAGTTACCATTTACAGACTAATTTTCATAAATTTATCTTATGTTGTGGAATATCATTGGGGAATTATAAACTATAATATTTACAATTAAGAATTATTTAATTGTATTAAATTATTAAATAATTCTTGAAATAGTGTGAACTTTTGAGAAATTAAAAATTATTTTCCTGACTATATTTGTTCTTTTTTACATTTTTGAATATATTTTGCATTTTAAATAAAATTAATGCATGCATATTATTTGTTTATTTTAGAACTTTTTATATTTACCGCTTTTCGAAGATAATTTTGCTAGACATAACATAAAATTAAGAGTATCATGACACAAATTGAAGAACAAATAGGTTTAAATGAAAGAAATTGCCAGAAAATATGCTTTTGAATAAATGTCATATATTTTCCCTGAAAAAATAGCCACTTGTAGCTATCAGGAAAAAATATTTTGATCCTTACTTGTGGTTGTCTGTTGAAGAACCACATCTATTGAAGATTGGATTTTTTTTATATTGGGCCTTTTACTGAGATTTCACAAGTTTTTTATAAACACTATACCATTAATTGTAATTACACAGCAATTTGATTAAAATAATTTAATGCATGATTATGCTGTTTAAAAGGATGTGAGCTCAAAAGGTACTATCTCACAATACACTGAGACTATAGCATATAGTCTAGGTATAAGTTGTTAGAAATGGCAAGACTTAAGGTAGGTTTAACATCAGTAAAAGTTCCCAAGTAAGGTTGTAAAATATTACCATTTGTAGAAAAGTCCTGCTAGCTTCAGCTGGTTGTGCATGTTTATAATTATTCTTCTATGATTCTTCAATTCATTATATATTATCTTCTATTATATGAATTCATTATATTTATTCTTCTATGATTCTTCTTCAAGTTGCCATTTGAAGAGTTGTTACCATTTCACAGATGATTTGAGCAATGATGTAGTTGCTAAGCACTCCAGATACCAGTCTGGGATCATTTTGTTGAATTCACTATTTCCATAGTGTTGTAGCAATTAATGGTAATGTTGCACAAGACTTCTTCATTCAACAACCTATTTATGTGAAAAATAGTGCGCTCACAAAGCTATTCCGTGTATAACGTCCAAATGTATTTCACTTTCAACATACCGTATATTTCCGCAGATAAGACGACCTTCAGATAATACGAGGTATAAATTTTCGTCAAAGTTTTATAGTTTTAGCATATATCTGTCCTATAAGACGACCCCAAACTATCAACGGCCTATGAATTTAGTTTTAGATCGGCGATCATCATCTGGATAATAATACTGTATAGCGTATACGGAATTATGTCCTATTTGCAAACATTCGCACTGATTCGGGCATTTGGGTAATAACCATGACTATTCACAAAAGCGTCGTATGGGCTATTCTATTTTGTGGACATACCCTACTCTGTACTAGTAAATAATTATGGTTTGTCCTTTTTTTCCTCAGTAGCTCAATAAACATAACTTTTAATATTTATTTTGTTTTAGTATTGTTTTACTATTACAATGTAATGTATTATCATATAGCGTATTTAAATAATATGATAGATTTTTCGATAAGTTGTAGTAATAATGGTTTCAATTTATATAAATTTCAATCTAATTTTTTTTGTATCTGTCCTATAAGACGACCCGGATTTTGGGGGCCTTTTTTTATGATTCAACTATCGTCTTATCTGCGGAAATATACGGTATTCAAAGTTGTTTAAAAAATGCCTTTGGAACAATATATTCAGTGCACGTTTCAAACGAAGAACTACTAAAATCTGAACATTAAGAACTACTAAAATCTGAACATTAAAACATTAAAACAAGGAAGTGCCCTTCAATCGAATAAATAAGATGTTTTTCACATAAATAAGATGTTGAATGAAGTCATGTGCAACATTACCATTATTGCTACAACACTACAGAAATAGTGAATTCAAAATGATCCCAGACTGGTATCTTGGAGTGCTTAGCAACTACATCATTGCTCAAATCATCTGTGAAATGGCAACAACTCTTCAAATGGCAGCTGGCCATTTAGCCCATGGTGTGCAAAAAAGTGCCGCTCAGAGGTAAAACAACAACTCAAATGGCAGCTTGAAGAAGAATCACAGAAGAATGTTATAAACATGCACAACCAGCTGAAGCCAGCAGGACTTTTTTACAAATGGTAATATTTTACAACCTTACTTGGGAACTTTTACTGATGTTAAAACTACCTTAAGTCTTGCCATTTCTAACAACTTATACCTAGACTATATGCTATAGTCTCAGTGTATTGTGAGATAGTAGCTTTTGAGCTCGCATCCTTTTAAACAGCATAATCATGCATTAAATTAACACTATACCATTTTATACTGTCTTGATTCTCCATCCCCAGCAGTCTTATATAAATCAACGATTAGAAATATTAATGCTTTTAATTGAAGAATGTTTCTTGCATTCACATATCCAAAAGTAGTTCAGAATGGCTAAAAAATGTCCATTGGCCATAAATCTTGAAATATTACCAGAACAAAACTCCTCTTAGTGAGTTTGTTTTTCTAATTCTGGGACAGTAAGAGATGGGGGTCAGTCTCTTATTTCGAAAGGCTGTCATCCGTCAGATGGGACAGCTGTGGTCCCATATGCAGGTGAGCCATATCCTATGCATGTTGAAGAACAAGCTGGATGGCCTTGACTGGAAGCTGCCATCTGTTTCCCAACAGCTGTCCAGTAGATCCCCTCTCCCCAACCTCCTCTGAGCCCTCGGGGGCTTTGTGACCTGGCCATTTAGCCCATTGTGTGCAAAAAAAGTGCTGCTCAGAGGTGAAACAACCTAATATTTTTTGTTTACTAATTATAAAAATACGGTACTGTTTTTTTTTTATATATAAAAATCTATTTCTGTATTATATTATACTTGGTCTATGGAATATAAAAATCTGTCAATAGATATATTAGAGATTTATTATAAATAGATAGCTATTACGGGCAAGCTTCTGTTGAATTTATTGTCACAAACACTCCCAGTTTTATTATCTTTTAGTGAGTTTGCTTTTCCAACTCTGTGACAGTAGGAGATCCCACCTTTGAAATTGTAGGATGGCTAAAAACATTAAAATTCAGTGACCTTTTTGTGTGATATGATTTATTTTTTGTCTCCTTTGTTACTTTATATCTTCTCCTCTAAAACGTTTCTTGATGTGCCAGGCAGGGAACAAACCTGAAGCAACAGTATTTTTTTTTAATTTTTATGATAATCTTAGTTTTTGCCGTCTAATTCTTTCTGGGTAACACATCACCCCAAAGTTGGAAAAAAGTCTGAAAATATATATTTCCATACTCCAATCACAGGAAGAGGAATTAAATGTAAAAATTTTTAAATTTCTTGGCAAAATTGTATGCTGCACTCATTTTAGCCTGTTTTAGAATTTTATATTGCATAAAAAACTAAAAAAACTAAGTACCTGCATATAAATTCAAAACTCCCGAAACGGTTTGAATTAACATGATTTCTTCATGAAACCTTGCATTGTTCTATTTCACTGGTATGCCATTATGAGTTAGGTGTCACCCCCCACCCAAAAAAAAAACATTTACTCGGAAATGTGGTTTTACTCTGCATTAAAACAGAATGCAAATTCAGAATTTCTTGGATGCCTTAAATTGCTTAAGTCTGAAACAAGCTAAAACATAAAACTGAGTTTACAACAAATACAGCAAAGCAAAGAAAATTTTTAAATTTTGTTTTTATTTTAACTGATATTACTGATATTGGAGTCAAACATTTTTTCTACGTTTCCCATCGGAGTATTTCATGTATTTTTTTAATTTTTATATTTGAAAATTAGACAGATTGACTGGGTTCCTTCGATCAGCAATGAAATACTCTAGCCTTTGAACCATTGGGCAGAAAAGAATTATTTACTCCAAATGTGAGGTTTAACAGTGAAATTTTATTGTTTTTAAATTTAATCGTTTAAAGTGAAGCTGGGACTGAAAAAAAAAGATTTTTTGAGATTTTTATTTTTTCAAATATAATTTCAATCAATAATTATACAGCTTGTTTTTTTTCTTAATTTAAAATTTTGTTTCTCTAAACGGGGCAAAAACATCTAAACCAGATCTGCAGCTCATAAAACAAATAATCAATATACTGAATTTGGCTCTTTTTTTCCATTTTTTTTTTTGAGAAATATTTTTAGGTGCAAGCTAAATTCTTTTGCCAATAATACTCATTAAAAATGTATATTTTTGTTTTTTAATCAAGACAGTCTCTTCATTCCTTAAGAATAAAGTTTTTTTTCCCCTATTTCGTTACATTACTCATTAGAAGTGTATATTTTCACTTTTAAGAACCTACATTTTTCTGCTGCTCTTTGTGAATATAGTTTTTTCCTTAGTGTCTCTTCACTAAGTTTGGCTGGACGGACATGATATAAACTAGGGGTTCTCAATGTGGGGTACGCGGTAAAACTTTTTGGGGTATGCTGTGAGAGCTCAAAAGTTGGTAGATATATGTTATATATATATATGTTTTATTTTATTCCCATTGTTATACTATAACTATAGTTTTATCTATCTATACAAGCTTTTTATTACTTACTAAGGTAATAATTATGTACAAGGGGTACGCCAGTTACACATTTCCAGGGGGTATGTGAAGCATACAAGGTAGAGAACCACTGATCTAAACAATACTTACTTATGGTAGAGTACGGCAAAGAGAGATTAAGCAAATAAGTTTTCATATTTAAAATTTAACTCTTTTACTGAAAAAGTAATTGTGTATTGTAATTGTGTTTAAAAGGTCAAGAAACTTTTCATGACAGTGTGTTGTTTTACGAATATCATGTCTTAAAGGCCAATTCCATCGATCTTGTAGCCTCCCCCCAGAAGTCCCGATTTCACACCACTGGACTTTGTTTTTAGGAGGTACATTGAAACATCATTTATTCCGAAAATAGGATGTGAAAATGGCTTTTATATATATATTTTTAACAAGTTCTAAATGAGATTTTCATCCAGAAAAGTTAAACAACCCAAATTAAATAATACCAAAGTTTCCTAAAAACAGATTTATTGGTTGTGTTTTATTCTTGAGAAATTAAGGAACAAAAATTGAAAAATAAAAACCTGTTAGTCAATATAAATGTTGACTTCTTCTATTTGGAAAAGTTTTTCTCCAAGCAATGTGCCTCATCATAAATGATAGAGAACATTTTAAGCTTCGTAATAATTTTTTTGAATGCTCTCATTATCTCTCAATGTTAAAAAGTTACCAATAGTAGCGAAACAGTTTGTTGTAAAAATAAGATGCATTTCTTTTAGTTCCTTTCGCTAAGCTAGAGGGTTGTCCATACATTGCATTACACAAGAACTTCAGATGGTTCAAAGTCCATCTGAAGTTTTTTTCATAATAATAAAATAAAACATTTCTGACAATAAAAGAAAATGTGAATCCTCTCCTTTCAAATTTACATTTCTTCAATGAGCAATTTTTTTTTGGTATACTTCATATCATTTAACATAAATTAAATTTTTGATCAGTTTTTCTGGGGGGAAAGGTAATTACATCTTCTCCTCTCCCTTCTGGTGCCAAAGACTATAATGACTCTTAAGTAGGGTGGCCAAATTATTTTTGCATGCAGGTGGGCAACTTGCTGGGCGTGGCCCTGTATTAGTGCTTATATTTTAATGATGCAGTATATTTTGCAATGTGTAATCAGTTGTTTGATGAGAGCTTTATAACATAGAGTACACAATTGAAATACTCATTATAGTAGCATAATGGCTGATTCACCACAAAAGAGTCATTCATAAATATATATTGAATTGCTAAAGCCATTGTTTACAAGTCTCTATGCTAGCCACAGACTTGTATTTCTTCTCAATGGCATGCTAACAAAAATCATCTCTCTTGCCATTCCCTGCTCTAGAGTATAAGCAGTCATAAGAAGATGGTACATGCAGTAAGCAAGCATTAAAACAGCATTGGTATTGGTTGCTTCAAAGAATTACAAACCATTCATAATGCAATGAATTGATTAATTAATACAGATAAAAGTGACTAGCCTTTGCTGCACATACTATGTCATCTACTTTGACACATCAGGCAAGGTCTTTTGAAAGATATACCAAAGTAGATGGAATGAAATGTGTGGCAAAAGAGCACTGACCCACCCCAGCTTCAGACATCAATCAACAACAATGGAAAGCACAAGTATCAACAGTTAATATCAATGAATATGCTTTGACTCTGCTGAGCATGCCAGCATTGATTGAATTATAGTAAATATTTGATCAGCTATCCAGTGATCACTGGGACACTGCAATAAACCACTGAAATAACTACAAATTTTAATAATGAATTGTCACCTCAATGCTGGAATTCCTTCCCTGATAAAAATTAATCTGCTGCAAATCATACCTGAGTCATTCCATGTCAATTTAACTAGATCAGCTTACTGTCCATCATAGATTTCAGTGATATTTGGCATAAATGTTAGTACAAATAAGATACCTAATTTCCCAAAATATTTTTAGTCAAAAACATTTTTGTAAGGAATTATAGTTGTTTAATCTAAGAAGAAATTATTGAAATTGTGATTGTGACTAAATGCTTTTAGTTTTTGCTTTGCATCTGTAGTAGATGAAAATATTAAACTTGGTATTCTGATATTGATGTAAATTATGAATTCATTTAAACAAAAAAACCTAAATTTCAAAATGCATAATGGTTTTAAAAAAAATTGGAAACACTGGCATATGTTATACATTATATTCCATAGAAACATTGTACAAAATTTGAGTATGGTCATTTCTTTGATAATGAGAAAAACAATATATGTTTTGCCAATGTTATTGCTAATGATGCTTTTCAGGGGACCACGCTGACACTGTTGCACCTGCACACTAGGTGGGAAGGACCACCGACATGCTTTGCTGCTTGCACTCAAACTCAATTTTATAACTCCAACTACCTTTCAATTGCTACTCACAGCTATACAAGACCAGACCTACACATAAGCTAAGCTACAGCTTAGGGCCACCCCTGTTATTTCCTTATTTCCCCTCCCTAATAAAGGGAAACTATGAAAACGATTGTTCCACTATATCTTCTGAACATGAGGCCCAAAATTTTAAACAGTCTACAACAAATTTTGTTAGCATCATTAAAATATATGCACTAAATCTGTCATCTATAAACTATTAATTGATTTCCTTAAAAGCACTTTTCTATCATATCAATTGATTATAAATGAATTGATATCTACTATTGTTAGTTTTGAACTTTGCACTCCAAAATCCCCCCCCCCCCCAAAAAAAGGAGAATTTTCAAGGGGAGGGGGGCACTTAATGAGCTATATCTCAAATTAAAGTATGTCATGTCTTCAATGTCATGAGCATTATACATGACTCCAAAAGCTGGAGGAGAGAAAATGTGGTTGTTTATTAGTCATATATTAAAAGTTTCTATAGATAGGTATTTTAATTTATTTATATTTTCTCTTTGTCAGTAAAAACACCTATCTTCCCCTATGCTTTCTGAAAAGTAGAAAATAAAACTAAAGCATATCGATGGTGCAATCAGCCACTGAGTTCATATTCACTTCAAAGGAAGATAGGGTGCCAATTTACCTATTCAACAATATTGCTGAAACCATTCCTTTAAAGTGAATACTAATTCAGTGACTGATTGCACCATTGATATGCTTTAGTTTTATTTTATACTTTTTAAGGTGCATATAGGAAGATAGGTTTCTTTTTTCTTAAATTTTTAAATTTTTGAACTGAAACAAGAAAAACAAATAATAACCTTCCCAGTTTTTACCAATTACAAAAACTGGTCACTCTCCCTAAGTATCATTCAACATTTGTATTGCTAGATTTATTCTCTCCAAACCTGGGCTTTTTTGTTTGCATGTCTGTATCAAAGGATATGAATTTTTATCAACAGCAGCATTATAGCTGTGGGTAGCAGCTGAATGATAGTTTGAGTTACGACATAGAATTTGAGTGCAAGCAGCAAAGCACGTCGGTTTTCTTTAAAATTTCTCTTTAAATTTCCGTATTGAATCTTCCCATCTTGTACGCAAGGTGCAACTGCCTCAGTGTGGTCCCCTGAAATGCACCATTGGTGATAGCATTGGTACAACTTATATATAGTTTTTCTCGTTATCAAAAACCATACATAAAAAAATTACCATACTCCAAATTTTGTACAATTTTTTTTTTTTTGGAATATAATGTGCAACATATGTCAGTTTTAATTTTTTATATATAGGTCCACATCACTTTTTTTCACAATTTAAAATTTTCAGTTTTTCAGTTCTTTTTCCAAATTATAATGCATTTTGAAATTTTGATTTCTTTTTTAATGAATTCCTAATTTAAGTCAACATCAGAACACCAAGTTTTGTGTTTTCATCTACCACAGAAACAAAGAAAAAATACTGTTTAATCACCATCGCAATTTATACATTTTCCTTTTAGTTAAATGATTGTAACTCTTTAAAAAATTTTTTACTCAAAATATTTTGGGCAATTAGACATCTTATGTGTACTAACATTTGTACCAAAGATGATTGAAATTTGTGATGGGGGTGGGGTCAACTTTTTCCAAATTTTTGATTGATTTAACATGGAATGACCCACCTTCATTGCTGACCATTCAGCAAATGATAGACAGCATAAAACAAAACCTTTAACCATCTTGGATGTCTGCTTCTGCGGAAACTACAAGAAACTGATCCTGAAGCCTGTAACCATGCTCTGACAAACCAGATATTTCTAGTTACAATTTCCCCAGGTAAGTTCAAAAACTAACTCTGAATTACACTCGACAAGATCCATTACCAACTGATTAATAAACCAGCATTGCTGTCAACAAACTTCAATCATATCCTTTAGAGAAGTAGAATTTTTTTTTTAATAAATCCACAGTGAAATTGTAGATATTAAATTCTATTTAATTACTACAGTATTAAGAGTGGTTCTTTGAAGTACCTAATGTCAATGCTGTTGTGCTTGCATGATAACTTAGTGTCAGATTATATATCATTTCTGTTCAATATGAAAATTTAAAGAGTTCTAGAATTTTATTGTGGAATAACTGACAGAACTTGGTTATGTTATTTTATGCAACACAATTTGTTAATTTTCATATGTAATTGGAAAACCTTTAAAAGGGAAATTAGAATAAAAACATATAGGAGAGCTCTTGTGACTAGGAAGTGAACACATTTACAGTTGCTCCATGTATTATTGATTAGTTTTTTGGGTATGACTTGTCCTTCTTTCACTCCTTGGATTGAGTGAATCTCTACTTTCAGTCTTTTTCTAGACTTTAACAAACTTGAAAGACCTCGGAACTCAGATCATGGCCATAATAACTGAAGAAGATAATTTAGCAATGGTTTTCTGAATTAAACATAGAAATTCAGTACCTTTTGAAGTACTCCAGACCCTAGTGAAAAAATGTAGCATCTCTACAACTGACATCGTTAAAGTGATAAATAATTTTAAAATAATTATCCCTTTGAGGAATGAAGACATTGCTCAAACCATTGTAGACTGGGAAAATCTTCACTGTGAAAGTAAAGAAATGGAAATCACACACTTGGAGTTTCTCATCAGAAAAATCTTCATTAATTCCTTCTATTTTATGTGGATAATGAAGATATATTGTTAAAACTATTTCTGATTTTGGTGAAGTTAAATCTATAGAGGATGAATTCTACAAATGAAAGAATTATCGAAACATCACAACAGGCACCAGAATCACACAGTGACTAACACAAGATATTCCTAATGGAGCTTTTACAGCCACCATTGACTATTGTATAACAAAAGTTTGTAAGAGATGTCAAGCTAAAGGTCACTTTGTGGTTAACTACCATAGGAACAAAAAAAATTCTCAACTTAAAACATTCATGGACATCATAGAAAAAGAATTACAGAAATTGAAAGAACTGGAAAATCAGAAACCAGAAATTCAAGAATCAGAATAACAGGAGCAAAAAATTCCGTAAAGCAAATCAGACCACAACAGCTCAGTAAGTGAAGATGAAACAGAAGTACAGGCAGAAAAATATAGATAGATATTTAGCTCATGCACAGTGTTCTCAATTTATGTGTTAAAAATAAGCAAGATAGAGCTCTAAAAAGCATTTTGGCATGGGGGGGAAAATGCTAGTTAATGTGCGAGAAACATTTTCTTTAGATCGCAACTTACATTTTACAATGAAGCCTACATTCGAGTTTTGGGTAGTGAAATATCTATTTTGTAAAAATTGAAGAATGCTTTAAAAGTTAATATGATAAAAAAAAAGACTGATTAGTGATTGAAGTGAAATATTTCCAGAACAAAGTATATTGTGTGTACTATGTACATACTATATACTTTTTTAGTTTTCTAGTTTGAATGATCATCCTTCTGTTTGTTTGTTTCTGACTGTAGAAAGGGAATTTTGTGTCCACATATGCTTATACCAAATGCTGAAAAAGAAATGCTCATTTAACATAGAGTTTGTGGCTAGGATAGCTATTAGATTTTGTGAATGCCACCACCTGCCTGCACCTATTATCTTATACTATGTAGTAAAATAGTTGGTGAGCTTTCACATGGGTTCTTTTTTTACGAGTTCTATCTATTGTCAGGAAATTGTGACCTAACTAGTGGTTGTGAACTCAAGACAATGACTTCCATTTAAATATTTATTTACATATCATATACATTGGGGCAACCAATACTATGGTCTTGCATTCGATCTGGTTGCCTATCTCAGCAAACCGAATTCGTGCTACACTGCCCTCCAATGGGATATATCAGAGTAGTCCCTGATATGACTGCTCTAGCTGAGTACCAAGTACGCAGAGAAAGAAATGCTTTTTTCCACTTAAAATTCCACGGCAGCAGTCAGCATCTATCTATCCAATGACTTCTCGTAGACCTCACCAATCACCTTCCACCACAACTATTCAGTTCAGTGGTGTCAGTTCCCTTTTACCTCTAGACATCAACTCTTTAGCAACCCAGTTCCTGGTATTGTGCGAACAGCTCTGCCAAGAAGTGTTATTGTGTTCCATCGATAGGAAAGATGGGAAGGAAAACTGCCCCTGATATGCCTTCCCTAGACTGGGATTGAGGACAGAAATCATGTCATCCATAACTTCATAATTTTTACTTCAGTGATTTGTGAACATCTGCAAAGAAATTTGTTAATTATTGTGAAAGAAACCCACAAAAGTTTCTAATTTCTTTTCTTTTTTTAAAACTCACACACTTCAAGTTCTGGTGTATCACTCTCGGCTGTCTGCAATGAACCTTGCAAAAGTTTGTTTTTTTTGCCTCGCTCATAAACTACAGTCTTCATTGTCAGACAGAGCTGTGCACTAATGGTATTCAGTCTGTGCAGTAATGCTGTTCAATCACAAATGAATCTCACTGCAGCTGATGACCAACGATAATGCAGGAATTCACCTTGTCTGCTCAGCATCCATTATTGCACCATGTGCCAATGCAATGTATATGTACCCCATCCCCGGTATTCCCCCACTCATTTTGCTTAGCAGAATTTCCACTCATGAGAGCACATTGACATTCAAATGGGTGTTGTCATGCTTATAATGCATGCTTACATTATTGTGCAATCGTCAATCTCAATGCTGCAACTTACTGCTTGTTGACAAAGCTGCGAGGTAGCTCAATGGGTTGTGGTCAACCTGGGATCCATATAACCAGGTCAAAAACCTCCCCATAGCCATAACCTCCTAAAATGAACAAGCCCACTATTCTGTTTTTGATGGCATACACAGTAGGCTCTCACTGCTGGTTGCTTTCACACATCATTACATTAAGTAATATTGAAAGTGAAATTTTTGCTGCTGTTTTCAGATGAGTCAGTTTTTAATGCAGATGTAATTTATAAATCTTTGAATAAAATTCCCTTTATGTGAATAAAATTCTTTAAATGAAAACAAAAACTATTTTTTTTATGTATATATTTTACTTTTTTTCTCTTCCATGAAAAAAGTCAATATAAGAATTGAAAGTACGTTGAGAGCAAATGGAACTTTTTTTCTTATTTAAAAATGAACTTTTACTGTATACAAATGATTAGAACTATGCCCATTTTATTAACAATTTTAATTAGCAATTAACAATTTTAATAGAAATGTGAATTTTTAGATACTACATAAAGTTCTAAGGAGAAAAGTTTGCATTTCAGAACACACACTTCTAGAGATGTCAAAAAAGAGCATAAAATTTACCAAAATTTTACAACTGTTTATACTACTACCGCTGTCCCATGGCCGAGTGGTTAGTGCGCTTGGCTACTGATCTAAGGGACCTGGGTTCAAGCCCCCAGGTAAGGCATGGCAGTTTGTGTCGTTTTTCTGCTGAGGGCCTGCCATCCTCTCAGACCTTCTACTATGGCATATAAACTGACAGGCTCCTGTCAGACCTCTGTGGCAAGCAGCTGCTTGAGAGGGTATTTATTTTTATTTTTTTTTATATACTACTACCTTTATGCTTAGAATGCTCATGAATTTAACAGTAAATTATTCACCATTGAACTGGCAAGCAATTTACTAAAAAGATGCCAGTGCAGTGTGATGGTTCACCCATTCACTTTTGCATAACCAGTTTTGCTTTATTTACATTATCATTTTTATTTTGAGGCCTTATATTTCAGTTGATCATTTCTCCTTGCCTGTACTGCAAAAGGAGTTGCACATGCATAACTCTGATTTTTGATTGATAGCCTTTAAATGCACACAGGACACACCCCATTACGTCATATGCAAATGTGATTTCCACCAGTGTGCTACACACATCAGTTTGCACACTAGATGTATAGTGACGTTAGGTCACGGATGTTAGCAGAGATGGAGTCATAGGAGCTTAGAGATGCGGGTAGAGTCAGTTGACAGAACAATTGAGCAGTCAGTGTTAATATGAGACTGCTACTGTTAGAAAGTTAGTTTTTTTTTGTAAAGAGTTGCTTTTATGATAAAGAGATATTTGGTGAGTCAAAATTTTTGAATAAACATTATTTATTTTATGAAATAGATTTGACTTTCTTGTTTATTCTGTTGAGCAGAGTTCATTAAGATTTGATTAAATTTATAGTTTATATTGACAATCACTAATTTAAGTTCTTTTCTACAGTAATGCTACTATTAATAAGAAAAGAACCCTCATTTAGTTTGTCAGAAGAAATAGCCTGGTGCCTGAGCTATCCGACAACTTAAACATACATTTCGAGCAATACAGCTATAAGCATCAATCAACTAACCTCCCTGAATCAATATTGACCCTCCTTGAAGGAATGGATGTATGCATCTGACATGTAGCACTCACAAAGGCATTTGATAGGACATGAAATGATTCAAATTTCATACTGACATGAAAAGATGCCTGGTGTCTTTCAGAGATATTGTTCTGCGTGAATTTTCATAGTTCGCAGTGAACGATATTCAAGTTCCAGACTGCAGTTTCCTTTCCATCAGAGCGGCGCCATACAAGGGATTATCATGAAGGACCATTTCCATTGATGCACCGCCTAGCTAAGCCGATCACTTACCTGTCGGCAGCCAGCGTAATCCCTGGCAAGCATTACAAAGGGAAGCGTCCATGCCTCATCGATACTCCTTTGAAGGAAAGGAGTCTGGCACCAGAACTGCTCCTGTCTGACAGCCGAGAGAGAATTCCCCCGGCTCACGGCACAACGGACTTGTGAAGGACAGTTGCATGGTTGTGTGACACGCAACCATGCGACAGTCCGTGTCGCAAGTACACGGACTCTGGAAGTTTCTAATTTTTGTCCGGCACCCTATCCCACCCCCTGGCAGAGAGTTGAGAGAGCCAATGAGAATTCTCCACGATAGCGATCCTTGGTGACTATGAGGTGAGAGATGGAGAGTTCTGGTATGGTTGAGAGAGATAGAGAGTTCTTCTGGTATGGTTGAGAGAGATAGAGAGTTCTTCTGGTGGTGACAACGAGAGAGCACAGAGAGGTTGGACTGTTGGCTTACGATGGACTCGTAAAAGTTTAGTTTAGTAGAGGAGGGGACAGTTGAAGTAAAACAATGTGATCACGCCTGTCTACTGAATCTATAAGTTCTGTTGAGCATGTTTAATGGAATTGAAATAATTGATTATAGAATTTCTTTGTGGATTGTGAAATAATCGAATTTGTGGAATTGAATCAGTGATGTTTAATTTGTAAATAAATGTCTTTAATTGCCTTTGCAGACTCCTTTTGTCTGGGGAGGATGACTTTGTTTCCCAGTGGAATACTGAGCCATTAATTAATTAATTAATACTATACGATCACAGTAAAAACCAAATAGGGGGCTAAGAAAATCTTTAATGTTAAGAGATACGTTATACGCTATACAACAGTTGGTACCGGGAGCCAGGATTCTCGTGGTACAAATAAAATGGTGCTCTAGTAAGAGTAACTCCGCAATAAGTTTATTATTATCTTTAGGTAAAACACTGTTGCCGTGAGCAAGGATTATATTGTTAGACACCTATAAAATAATAAACAGCTTAGTCTGTTTCTAAAAGATGGTCCTGCAATGCTTACACAGTTTGGACAGGTTATGGATGTATGGCCAACTGTCTCATTATGTTTCAGACATGTTCAATAGGGGATAAATCCAGGAGTCTTGCAGGCCTAGGATCCATATCATATAAAGACAGTTCAACAAAATGTTTGTGGATGAGCATTATCCAGTTGAAAAATGTGCGCCATTGAAGAATGGCAGAGGATAGTATTGTCATGCTATTGGGTGTTCAGACTGCCATTGGTGACTACCAACAATGAATATCCATTGTAGCTGGTGGCACTTTATGTCACAGCACCAAGTGTTTTGGGCTTTGTGACACTTATGAATGCAGGATGGTAAAGCTCAGTAACCCCATCTCCAGACATACAACTGGCTGTCTCAGCCCTCAAACAGAATGGAACTCATCATTGGAAAATAAGTATTGTTCATCTATCAAGTGTGCTGTTATTTCAGGATCACTGCAATCCTTGACATTGGATAGACGTAAGGGGCAGCCAACATGTTCAACTTTTGCAAATCTGTTTGTAGCAGTGACCAGTGATATAGGATTGCACGTTTCTGACTCATAATCCCATGTAACATTGCAAATGAGTTCACTGTTAACTGATCCACTGGTGTTTGCATTCAGTCACACATATAGTGGTTCCATAGCTTGGGCACTGTTTGATTGCTTGAATCCATTGATTGATAATCCCTGCGTTCCAGTTAAGATAGGCAGCAATGTTATGAGTTGATGGGCTGAATCCAAATGTGAAGTATAACTATCAATGTCAATATGCAGAAATTTTGGTGTAAATACGAAAGGTCATCCTTGATTAAACCTTATTCATTTGTTTATTCATTAACTTCAAACCTTATACCTTCATAAATTGATCAATAAATTGGTAATTTGATGATGAAATTCAGTAATTTTGAATGCATGGCAATTACTTTTTTATGCACACTAGAAAATTTTCCTAGCATTGCTTGTGTCCGAAACTCTAAAATATATAGTTGATGGCACTCTATGCTTTCATTGGTATAAAACTCACTGATTCCAAATTTTGTAAATTTCAATTCTTACTATCAGTTTTTCCCAAAACTTATATATTTTCAATAGAAAAGTTATTAACACCATAGTTTAAATGAAAGGCAGTAAAAGGAATTTAAAAATTTTAGTCAGTTTTTCAGAAGGTTAGTGACTAAGTTTTCATAAACTTCATGCTAAAGCAATAACAGCACGATTTTCCTTTGTAGTTTCTTGCACTCTTTATTTTGTAATTATTTATCCACTGTTTCTTAAATGTGCAAAACCAAAGGACTCTTGCAGTGGTCAAAACAAAAATATTGAAAAGGTATTGACTTTAAAATTAGTGCAAAATTGTGCTAACAAGACACACACTGAGTTGGTTTTGCATTAGCAACATCTACCTAATACTTTGTGGGGGCCACCTTTTGTCTGTATATGTCGGGGCACGGACTCCACAAGCTGTTGCAGTGTATCTTGTGCTATCCATGCATTCCACAATTGTCCTGTAATGCCTGCACATTGTTAGGTGGGAGCATCAAATCACTTTTTCCAGTAGATCCCAAACATGCTGAATTAAATTTTTGTTAAGTTGGGTAGCCATGGGAGGGTGGAGAATTTATTGTCATGCTCTCGAAACCAGTTTGCAATCTGCCAGGCAGTGTGACATGGTACGTTATTTTGTTGATAGATACACTGCTATCATGAAGGGGTGTACTTGGTCAGCAGCAATAAAAAGGTAGGAATCCCTTTAAGCTATTGATTCACTGTGATCAGTGGGCCCAGGCATGCCGCAAAAAAAGTCCCCAAGCCATAACACCACTGTCTCCAATCTGCCTAAACACTGAAGATGCATCCTAGTGCCATGGCCTCATGTTGCTTTCTCCAAATGTGAATGCATCCATCAGCATAATGGAGCTGGAAATGAGATTCATCTGACTATATGATATATTTCTACTTTAGTGGTCCTTTGGGGAGCAACACTAGCTTGTCAAGCAGAGAATCTTTATACTTCCAGGAAATAGGTTTACACCATATTTCTGAAGATAGGTTTTGATTATGGAGGAACCTCCACCAATTAAACATTCCTAATTTATCCTCCATGGTGTAGCAGGTGTTGGTGCTTATATGCCATTTAAGGTGCAGTTTCTTGTGTCTCGCAGTGAGCATGGGTATACATGATGACCATCGACTATCAGCCCATATGAAATAATGTCCAGTACATTGGGACCTGGGTTCGAGTCCCGGGTAAGGCATGAACGTTTGTGTCGTTTTTTCTGCTGAGGTCCTGCCATCCTCTCAGACCTTCTACTATGGCATATAAACTGACAGTTTCCTGTCAGACCTCTGTGGCAAGCAGCTGCTTGATGGGGTATTTATTTTTATTTATTTTACATTGTCCATGTGGATATTGGTCTTACCATTCTAGTGTTGTACTTGGTGGTTAGCTGGGCCACTGTGCTTTGTTGCTGCTGTGTTATGAGATGACATGTCACTCATCACACCCACTGACTACATGTGGTTATCCCAAATGTGATTTAGTTGGTTGTTTACAAAAGTCATAATAGAGTTGCATGACTCCACAGCTGTGCTGCAAGCTCTTGATAAAATCCTTCCAACTGGCACCAAAGTGGTTTGATTGTGGGGGCATGACATTAAAAGTCACTAAGGTCACTAAGGTCACGATGCCTACCCATTTTTCCTCAAAGTAATCTGAAAACTGATTGCTACATGTTCTCTGTACAATCATGTAATGGATGTTCCCAACCTTGAGCCATCACCAACACCATAGTCTGGTCCATTCCTACACAAGGGAGTATTGCTAATGTAAAGCCAATTCAATGTGTAACTGATGTGAAATTTTTGGTATCTGGCCACAGCTACTTGCCAAGTGATTGACTTTTGAATGATCAAAGCAAGTGCTTGTAACACAGGAAATATCTTTTCTGTTGCTGATTTTTAGAAAATTATATTTGAATGTTACAGATAGGAACAATTTGTTGCAAGTGATACAACCCAAGCAAGTTTCTTATAAAAATATTAGAAAATGAATTGTGAAGAGAATAAAACTTGATAAGCTGACTATGAATTTGTCAGTTGCTGCTCTATTTGTAAATTATCAACAATTAAAGAAATCATCTGTGCGCACTCCTCCAGCTGGTGCCCAATCCGGCACTTTTAATTTTCTCCAGGCCACATGGAAATTGAAAAATATAAAATAATTTATTTTCATCACACTCTACTAAAGTGAAAAGTGTTTTAATAAGACAAGAATTTGAATAACGTCATGCATTTAGCTACAGTACCTTTGAAGCTGCAAATGTTCAACAGTTCATTTCTGGAAGCTAGTTCCACTTTTCACATACTGCTTCCAGAAGCTAATTTCAGTTTTGACATTAAAATGAACTTTATATTAATATTTAATTTTTTTTATTGTTTTATAGCTATCCATGAAGTGGCAAGTGTAAATAAGCAAAGTTAAACCATATTTTTGGTCTATTTATTGTTCTACCCCCAGACTTTGGCCCACAGTAAAGAATATTTTTCTGTTCACCCCGATGTTAAAAACGTTTTTGCATCTCTTATCTATAGAGAACCAAACTGCCCTTTCAGAAGATAAACATTAAGAAAATAAATACAGTCAGACCTAAATCTTGGGAAAATGTAATGTCAACAATAATTTATACCACCAATTCATCAATATTTTTACAAAAAGAAGTTTATTGTTAGAGAAGATATTTCGTAGCCTGAATTTAATAAATATTTACCTGTTTTTCATGTTAATAACACAGAGAACACTAACGCTAAATTTTTCTACAACTTGAACAATTTTTTTGCAGTGGAAAAATATACTAATTGCAGAATGTATTCCCCCCCCCCCCCCTCAAAAAAATAAAGATTGGATTAATTTTACAAAATCAAGAGTAGTTTATCATAATTTTGTTTTTTAATATATATACACTGAAGAGCCAAAACATTATGACCAGCATGTCTTTATGCAAATCAAAGTAACTGCAGGTAAACAACGGTGTGTATGAAGGTTGTGAAATGGAATAAATAACACCTGATACTGATCTCAGTTAATCAGTGTTCTTGTTCTTCAAATGGGAAAGGCAGCAGACTTAAGTGAGTTTGACAAAGGCCAAATTGTAATGGCCAAGACAATTGAATCAGAGCATTTTCGAGATGGGAAGGCTTGTTGGGTGCTCACGATCAGCCGTGGTTAGTACCTTCAAAAAGTGGTCCAAGGAGGAAAAAACCATAAACCACCGGTAAGATGTGGGCTGACCACAGCTCATAAATGCTAGAGGTGAGTGATGGCTATCCTGTATGATACGAGCCAACAGAATGGGATACTGTGGTGCAACTCGCCCGTAATTTGAATGTTGGTGACGGGAGTAATGTGTGACAACACACAGTACATCGAACTCTGCTGAAAATAGGCTGTGTAGCCACAGGCTGCTCCGAGTGTCCATGCTAACCTTGGTTCACCAGTGAAAGCACCTACAATGGGTACGTGAGCATCAAAACTGAACCTTGAATAATTGGAAGAAGGTCGTTTGTTCCAATGAATCTCTTTTCCTGTTCCATCATGTAGATGGCTGGGTACATGTGCACTGTTTATCTAGGGAAAAATTGGCACCAGGATGCACTGTGGGATGAAAACAGGCCGGTTGAGGAAGTGTAATTCTTTGAGCAATGTTCTGCTGGGAAACCCTGGGACCAGTCATTCATATTCAAGAAACTGTGACGTATACCACCCTACCTAAACATTATTGCAGACCAGGTACATCCTTTCATGGCAAAGGTATTCCCTTCTGCAGTGCCTGCTTTCAGCAGGATAATGTGCAATGCCACACTGCCCAGATTGTTTGAAAATGGTTCACCGAACATGAGGAAAACTTCCAGATATTGCCCTGGCCTCCAAATTCCTGAGCCCTCCATCCAATCGAGCATTTATGTTTTGTGTTGGAACAGCATATCTGATCTGCATCAGCTCAACCACATAACTTACAAGAGTTAAAAGATCTGGTAACATGTTGGTACCAGATACCACAAGACAATCTTTAAAAAACTTGTAACATCCATGCCTCGCTGAGTAAGAGCTGTTTTGGCTCTTCAGTGTATATTTTTACCCTGAATATTTTGAAATCATTACTTCTTAATTCAGTGTAATTAAAATATTCTATAAGAATTATATCATCAAAATCATTTCTAAACTTAGTTAAAATTTTATTTCTTTCATAAAGTTAGTGTAATTTTTTTCCCTATTCTGGTAAAAACGAATTTGCAAAATTGCTGAAACTTTACAGGGCATTCTAAAATTCATGCAACCAAAAGAAGACAATATTTTCCAGATTAAGATGATACATCTAAGATTGCAGCACAGAAAATGAAAAGCAAATCCAAACTGCACAATTTGGTATCATTACCAGATAGTAACAGTTTCTCAAGCTAGCAGCAGTCAGTGTATGATGTACTGTGCACAAGTTAAAATGTACATTCTCTAAAAATTATTTATTAAAAAAAAAGTGAAAAATTAGATTTTGATTATATTCCTTCAGAAATGTACATTAAAATACTATTTAATACTATACACAGAATTATACACTATAAATATGTACTAAAAATTTAATTGCTCAGTGGAATGGAATTTTTTGTATCTTTATAAATCTGAAAATAATTGATTATAATTTGAAATTGAACATTTATTTGTACCTAAAGCTGTTTTTTATTCAAGGTGTTGCATTGCAGAATGCCTTTTTGATTTCTTCTAAAATAGCTTGAAAATGCTTTTTATATTATGTACAAATTTCTGTAAATAATAGCTAGGTAGTCACTGGAAGGAGAGCTATGCACCAATCCCCTGTGATGAAGCATAGAACCGGCCAGGCCTAGCATTTAATGTCCGACCCTGCCTTCTCATGGTGCAGACCTTAGTACCTTTCAAAAGAGATACTCTCTTGTGGAAGTGAACAGAAGGGGAGGGCTGCCAGATTACTGTGGCCTACTGATCTGGACAACTATGGCTACTTTTCTTTTTTTTTCTACCCTGCTGAGGAGTGGTCAACCACACAGGGTCCTGGTGCTGACCATATAAACCCACTGGATTGGACAGATATATGGCTCTGAGCTTGATTATGGATCCTGATTTTGCTGCACTGGTGGACTTCTGTGGAGGGAAAATCTTCCGCTGTGTTTCTGTTTGTGGGTTGACAGCCCCAAGTGAATAGATTCACAGGATATGTTTATCAGCTGGTGGATAATCCTGAGCAGAGGTCATCGCAGGCACCTGAACTCTTTGCTTCTATTAGCATCGTCAAATTCTACATTGGAGGAAGTCTTCCAGTGTAGATGGCTTCAGCCTTTAGTAGTGGGGGAATGGGTCTTTGCCCCATGTCTGCGATTAGGGGGCTGTTTGATATTGTCGGAATTCCCTCTCTCAATAAACATAGTTTCTTTAAACATCCCACTAACCATTTTCTCTCCATAGGTAGTTGGAATGTGAGGACTCTGCACAGAGCTTTTTCTCTTGATGTCCTCACACAAGAATTCCACCATTATAATTTAGATATTCTCCGCTTGCAAGAAACCAGATGGACAGATAAAGGTCAGATTCTTAAAAATAATCTTAAATTTCTCTTTTCAAGGAGGGACGACAATAAGCATCACCAAAGTGTGGGTCTGCTTCTCAGCAGATACGCTAGTGATGCTCTTCTAGGATATGAGTGCATTAATGAAAGGTTTCTTACAACAAAATTTCAGACAAGCATTAAAGACCTGAATGTTATCTGCTGTTATGCCCCCACTGAGGATGAGGATGAGAAGGATAGGTTTTATGAACAACTTCAGGATATTTTGAATTCTGTCAAGAAAGGAGTATTACCCTTGTTCTTGGTGACTTCAATGCCAAAGTTGGTACTGAGTCTGACCTTTGGGGAGGGGTGATTGGCCCTTTTGGTATTGGTAGCTGCAATGGCAATGGGCAATGTCTCCTACAGGTAAGTAAACTCAATGGTTTCAGAATAACTAACACATATTACAAACACCGTGACATCCATAAGTACACATGGGTTTCACCTGATGGGCTGCATAGGAATATGATTGATTATATATTAATTAACAGCAAATGGGCTAGTTCTGTTAGAAATACCAGGGCATATAGGGGAGCTGAAATTGGATCTGACCATTACCTTGTTAAAAGTGTCTTGCAACTTAAACTTAAAAAGTGTTGTGCTAGGATTAAAAAATTTGCTTTTAATACTGAAGCTCTGAAAGACCCAGTTATAGCCAAAGCTTACCATGATAGGTTACTTAGTCATTATGACAGTCATGGTATGCTTACTATTGAAGTTGAGGAAGAATGGGATCATTTTAAACAGGCTTTTTTGGACACTAACAGTACTCTTTTAGGAAAAAAGGAGCAGAAGAGACAGAATTATTTGAGTGATAAGGCACTTGAGCTTATTTCGGAAAGAAAGAACTGCTAGAATGTCCTTAATCAATACCCTACTAGTCCTAATAGAAAGCATTACAGAGAACTTAATAAACGTGTAAAAGATCAGTTAGCTGCTGATAAGACTCTTTGGCTTGATGGTTTGGCTGACAAAGCCAAGGAAGCAGTTAGACAGCACAACAGCAGAGAGCTGTACCAGATAGTTAATGTTTTGTGTGGTAGAAAACAGACAGGTATACAGGGATTGAAGGATAAACAAGGTAAGGTTATAGAAGGTGAGGATTCTGTCATGGCTAGTTGGGCTGAGCATTTCAGTGATATTCTAAACAATACGGTTAGTTCTATTCCCATTGTTTGCAATGATGATAGATGCATTGGTGGCTTTAACGTTGGCCCTATAACACAATCTGAATCCACTTGGATGACTGAAATTCTGAATATCTTTTATGATAAAGGCATGGTTCCTAAGGATTTTACCAGAGCTATTATTATCCCTATTTTCAAAAAAGGTGATCGCAGTTCTTGTGATAACTATAGGGGTATCAGCCTACTCTCTGTTCCAGGTAAAGTTCTTTCCATGATTGTGCTTAATAGAATTAAGAATCTGGTTGACAGTCAATTGCGTGATGAGCAATGTGGATTCGGAACTGGTAGGGGATGTGTGGATCAGATATTTTCACTTAGGCAGATTCTTGAGAAATGTTTAGAGTTTCAGAAACCTTTGGTTACTAGCTTTGTTGATTTCAAAAAGGCTTTCGACTCTGTTGATGGTCATAATTTGTGGTTGATTGTGAGATCATATGGTATACCAGACAAGTTAGTTAACATAATGAAAGCTCTCTACAATAACACTGAGTCGTGTGTGAGAGTTGGTAAGGCTTGTAGCAATTGGTTTAGCATTACTTCTGGTGTTCGACAAGGGTGCATTTTGTCTCCTTTTCTCTTTAGCTTGGTTATTGATTATGTTATGCGAAATTCACTTCAAGGGAAAGATTTTGGCCTTAAATGGATTGGAGATACAAAAATTTCTGATTTAGATTATGCTGATGATTTAGCCCTTTTGGCAAATGATGTTGATGAGGTGAACTCTTTCATTCGAGCTGTTGATGAGACTGGTAGTAGAGTAGGTTTGGTTATAAACAGAGAGAAAACTGAAGTGATGAAAATTGGTCAGGCAGTCTGTGATTCAGTTAATCTGAATGGTTGCAGTCTTGAGCAGGTGTCACAGTTTAATTATCTTGGGAGCTATGTAACAGATAATGGTGATGTGCGGCATGAGATTAACAGACAAATAGGGATTGCTGCCTGGACTTTTAAGAATCTAAGGAGAGTGTGGAGAAATAGGCGTATACACCTAAAGACTAAAATTAGACTGTATAATAGTTTGGTTCTTTCTAGGGTTAGTTTTGGTAGTGAAACTTGGACACTTTGTAAACGAGATAACAGATGCTTTTGATTCCAGATGCTTACACAGTATCTTGGGCATTAGGTGGTTCAACTTTGTAACTAATGATGAGGTTAGGCAAAGGAGTTTGCAACCTCCTTTAAGAGCATATTGTGCAGAGAGAGACTTCGTCGGTTTCGCCATGTTGCCCGTATGAATAATTATAGATTGGCGAATAGGGTTATGAACAGTGTAGCTAAAGGCCTCAGAAAGAAGGGGAGACATAGGATGTGGTGGGCAGACAATGTCAAACAGGACCTTGTTAGAATTGGTGTGCAGTGGCCAGATGCAGTATATGTAGCTCAGGATAGACTTGCTTGGAGAACTAAATTGCACGGTCTGGTTGGACCTCCGTATCCCATGGCTGCTTGAGGAGGATGATGATGATGACAAATTTGTGTTTATCTCCTCAGTTTGACAAGTGTAAAAAATAGTAGTAGTATAAAGCTTCCTGAAACACAAAGATCTACTTGTCTTGGATTCAGGACAAACCTTGTGACGACATACAAGAAATCTAAATCAAACTGCTATGGTTCATCAGGATTTCATTGCAAATAAGCATTAATCTAGCCATATGGATAAGAATTGAAATCTTATTGACCTGCAAGAAAATTGTTGGACTTCTTACCTTTATTTATCATGAAATAAATATATCATGAGAGGTATCTAAATCTATATCTTAAATATGAGATTATATGAAACAGTGTATAACAAAATGCGTGAAAATTAAGGAGCGAACTTTGTAAGAAACTGAAAATGCAGGAATTTCTACCCATTCAGTGTAATTATATGTTGTTTTTTGCTCCACACTAAACTAAATATTATAATTGCATTTATTATTGGCATAGAGCTGTCCATTTTTATATTGTCAAATGTAGATTTCATTCTTGCAAAATTTCGATGATTTTTTTTCTTTATTGTTGTTTTGGAGCAAGAGTAATATAGTGTGTTAATAATTTGCAAATGAAAAATTCAAGGGTTTAGGAGGGCATCTTATACCTGCCTACATGTACTTTATGTTTGCAAAAATGTTTGTATAAGTTTCCGATTACATCCAGTGCCCGACTAACATGACTTCCAGAGTAGGGCTGGTTTCTGACTAACATTATTGATTGTTTGATTTAACAGGATTTCTCTACCAATTGTTTATATTGTTTTCACTACATAAGAAGACACTTTGGATGCTTTCTTTGTGTCACCTATGCGACCTAACCCTGTTTATGATTTAAGTACTTCCAAATGATTTTTCCTATCGAAATTAATAATAAATACATGAAAAGTCACCAATAAACACTGATGTATCTTCAATAATGAAGATCTATAAGCATGTCAATATATTTGCTATATCAGGAGCTGAATCAATAAAGAGAATTGTGACAAAGTTCCAGTTTTAGTTCTATAATATTGTAGAATGCACTTACAGTTCATAATTATAGGACACTATATGGACAACAGTTGATAAATATATTAACAGTTGATAATAGGACTTATAGGACAACAGTTGATAAATTTGTTGGGAATTTGCCAAAGTTTACATCAAAACTGCACAAAGACGAAGCTGTTAGAAAGAGGGTGATATGAATATAAATTATGCACAGTTTTGCAGTATCCAGATTCTGGATATATATATATAGTGAAATGTCAGTATAATGAAATTGAGCAGGCAACCAAAATATATTTGTTACACTGAAATCCAATGAAAAACTTGCTATAATAGTTACATACTAAAAATTATGAAAAATTTCCCAATGTAATAAAACTTAGTACACCCTGAAAATAAATAAAAAGCATATCAATGGTGTAATCAGTCACTGAATTTGTATTCATTTCAAAGGAAAGTAAGGCACTGCAATCTTCTTGAGTAGCTAAATAGCACCCTATCTTCCTTTGTAGTGAATGTAAACTTAGTGACAGATTGCACCATCAATAGGCTTTAGATTAATTTTCTGCTTTTTAGAGCATATACAGGAAGATAGGTATTTAAAAAAATATATATATTTTTTTGTCATAAATACACTTTTGCCATCCTGTGGCCGAGTGGTTACCACACTTGGCTACTGATCTAAGGGATCTGGGTTCGAGCCTCTGGTAAGGCATGGATGTGTGTGTCGTTTTTCTGCTGAGGTCCTGCCATCCTCTCAGACCTTCTACTATGGCATATAAACTGACAGGCTCCTGTCAGACCTCAGTGGCAAGCAGCTGCTTGAGGGGGTATTTATTATTTTTTTTTGAATACACTTTAGAAATTTCATTTGAAATATGACTCATAAACACCAACCATCAACATTTTTTCCTCTCCCTTTTCTTGGAGTCATGTTTGTGGTAGCCCATGACATTAACCCTTTAATGCCAAAATAGCCAAGATTTTGAAATGGACTAGTCCAAATAGTGCTATTTCTTTGTCTTTACTACCCTCTACCTTTTTTCCAGATTTCTTGTGTGTTAAAGGGTTAAAGATGTCACAAGCTTTAATTTTAGATATAACTCATTAAGGTTGACTTTTATGAAAATCTGCCCCCCACTACAGAGGAGGAGAATGGTGGTGGTGGTGGGGGGAAGTTAATATAGTTTATGATGGTCATCATATGAGTTTTCATTTGACATCTAACTCGTAACTATAGGCCTTCATGTTTGGAAGATATAGTAGACGAATGGCTTTCAATCTGTTTTCTAAGGGAGAAGAAAACAAGGGTGGTATATTTATATTTCCATAACACTCCTCACCTCACAAGTTTCCATTTAATGTACAACTGCACTCACGTTCTGGAGATATAGTGGAACAATCATTTTCATATTTCCCCTTTTTCGGGGGGGGGGGGGAAGAGAAAGCTTGGGGTTTGCTTATAGGAATTATCACATGTAAATAAAAATCTCAATAGTTGGGTAGAAAAGAGCCATGGGCTATGAGAGTGCTCACTGACGTTAGCAACAACCTGGCAATTCTTTGTCTTGAATATGTATGCTAAGGGGATGGGAATGCGATACTAACCTTTAGTGAAGTGAAAATTTGAATGTACAGATTGCATTTTAAAAGTGTGACCCAGAGAGCCCTTAGTACAGTTCAGCTAGTATACGGAGGGCATTCAAAGAATTCTTGACATCTTCTGTAGATTTTACTCGTTCCTCCAAAGTTAACAAGTTTTTTTTTTTGAAAGCTTGTCGAAACTTGTCATTACATGTTGAAAACAAAGGCCTTATCATCAGTTCTCTCTTTACTGGCGGTGGTGCATAAAGTTCCATCTGTGAAATCAGTACTTTGTTGCTATGGAGCCTACTAAAGGCAGCAAAGATTTTTACATTATCACAAGGATGCTGCTTGGGGACGACACAAAAAAATTCATGTGATTTATCACAACTGTATTGGGAATCATGCCTGTACTTGCTGGTTTTTTGAGTGCCCCATATGGCATATCCAGAGAATGGAAGAGCTTTGACCTCCCTCATGCAGGAAGACCTAAGGAGGCCATAAACAAGAGAACCATCACTACTGTTCGTGAACTCATTAAGGAAAACACACACATCGCTGTTCAGGTAATAAGTTTAGATGTCAATGTATCAATTGATAGTATGGAAACCATTATTCATCAACATATAAAGTTTCAAAATATCTGCCAAATGGGCACCTCATAAGCAGACAGAACAGTAAAAAAGGGCTAGTGTCCACTTTCATTAAGAGATACTGGCAATGTTTGAACCTAGTTCAAACTCCAAATGGTTAAAATGGTTAACAGGTGATGAGACATGGTTTTATTACTATACAACTCCCAGAAAGATTGACAACCACGTTTGGGTTACGGAAGATGAACCGCGTCCCCAAATCTTCCGACAAAACTTTTACTCAAGGAAGAGGATGTTCACAATTTTTTTCAATTCCCAAGGAGTGGTAGCTGTGGACACCTTACCTGAAAAATTGACTATAAATGGCCAATACTAAACCAATGTTGTTTTGCCCAAAATGGTTAAGGAGATGAAGGAGCAGCATCCAACAACAGGCGTGTCAAGAGTTTCTTTTTTCATGACAATGCTAGTTCTCACAAAACCTGCAAGTTATGGCCTATCTGGAGCAGGAAAAAAGCAAACAGCTACCCCATCTTGCATATTTCCTGATCTCTTGCACCACATGATTTTTTGTTTACAAAAATTAAAAGGAACTTGCTGGGAAGCCTTTTTCTAGGGTACAAGACCTTGTAAAATCATTCATTCAGAGTTGAGTATATAACAGGAGT
Organism: Ryuthela nishihirai; assembly: GCA_038380435.1. NCBI lineage: Eukaryota > Metazoa > Arthropoda > Arachnida > Araneae > Heptathelidae > Ryuthela > Ryuthela nishihirai. The sequence goes on along the minus strand of JAWZYU010000017.1, from coordinate 42,467,310 downwards.
ACTACGAAACATTCCAGAATTGGCATAGATGTCTGCAACTTTGCATAGATGCTGGAGGGGAGAGTACCATTGAAGGACAGTAGACATTTTGTTGAGGTAAGTGCAGTGGTTTTCGTTCTACAAATGCGTATCAAGAACTTTTTAAATGCCTCTCGTATATCAGAAATAGCAGGGGCTGCTTGTCCATTAGGCCCACCTGGGGTATTCTCCCTTCAAAAATAATCACAAATAATAAATAAATTTCACATTTAGCATTCATTATTTGCCAAATTTAAATTTCATGACATTTTTATATTAATTTTGTAATTATTATTTGATATGTTAATAGACAATCACAGCATGTACTTTGTGAAGCAGGGCTTTGTCATCTGCTTTGATACAGTGCAAATTTTTCCATTAAGCCACCTTCTGGAATCTTAGCATTATCTATTATGGCAGTTACACAAAAAAGGTAGTTACTAAATCAGAAATAAACTGGAGGTGGGTCACTATTTCGAGGTTGTCCATGACACTTATTTGGCTTATTCTACCAATGCAACCAATAGTTGAAGATTTTGTAACATAACAAAATCTTCATTTGCCTGTGCCAGGCTCAACAGGCTTAACCTTTCCTTGCAAGATGTGTCTGAACTGAAATTGAACTGGGTTGCCAACTTTTTATTTTGCTAAGGAAGGATATTTATGTATGAACATAAATATCCTTCCTTGTTTAAGAACATTAGATATGAAAATATAAGCTGTATTGAACATTTGGTCTGCAGTGGAATACTAATGCATATTAATTTTAATGACATTTCGTTAACAATGCTTAACTCAGTGCATGTCTTTCGACTTGCAACTCAGAGGTCTCCAGTTTGATACCAGCAGCTCTCATTATATATACATATATATATTTTTTCAGTCTTTTATAATTCATTTATGATAATTTACTATGAGTAATTCAGTTTGAAACAATAAATATAAATTTATAATCGGAACAGTCAAACAAAATTGTAAACCTATAAGGTACATTTTTCATCAATAGCTTTTTTAAAATATCACTAGAACAGAGAGGAAAAATTATATGTCTACGTAATTATTATAATGTTGGGACAAAATAGAATGCCTTACTGAGTTTTTTTTTCTCCAAACTTTTTGCTTAAATAAATCATTTTGAGAATAGCTGAAAAAAAAAAAATGGAATAAATGATTACAGAATGTCATCTCAGATCAGGCATCTCCCCAAAAAACATTTCCTATATCTGAATCTTGCCTGTACTGGTCAAAGTGCCCCACCAGAACTTTTAGTCACAGCCATCACTGGAAAATATATAAAAATCAGATAAAATAATAAAAATATTTTTATTATATATATATCAAAAATACTGTAATATGGTAGCAGTCATGCACAACATACAGATAGTACCACCAATATCACATTTCCATAAATTAAAAAATGGCCAGATAACCTGGTTTTCCTTAAGTTCATCAGATCTGCTGCATATGAATTAGAAGATAGGTGTATATGAGCATATATATAAGAATAACACTTTTAATTCCCAAAATCATATATGAATGCAGACTCATGGTAAAAAGGGGCAAGTCAACAGAGAGAACCCAAAAGTTCCAATATGTAGTGTGGTCACCTCTTAACCATTATGCACACTTCACAGTGATGTCTTGTGCTGTTGATCAGACTGTCCAGCAATGCTGTGGGTACTAATCTACATTGCTCCTCTAAAGCACATCAAAACTCTTAAGAGTCTTGCAGGAATGGGATTCAGGGGAGAATGCCATGTATGTTCTATGAATTTAGTTTGAGGGACTGGGTTGGCCACTCTGTTCAATTAATATAATGCTATTCTCCAGATAGCATTCGACAATGGTGTATGTTATTCTATAGGAGGAAGATATATATTGCACTCACATATGGTCACATAAAAGGGTCCAAGATGAATCCCTGTACTGCGACCAGTGATGTAGTCTATTGGAAGCACATACTGATCTGTGCTGCTGTGCAAAGATATCCCCCCCCCCCCCAAAGATTATACTATTACCAATATCACAGATATTTGTGGCATGATAGTGTGTTCATGGTTCCCTCTTATCTCAACTGATGCTGTGGAGGGCAAATCTTGATTTATCCGTGAAGAGTGTGGACTGCCATTCATCCTGAGTTATTTGAAATTATGTCTGCACCAGTTTTAGATAGTCCTTCCTTTGGCATTATTGGGTCAGGGGCATACATGAGGTGTGCCAGTGCTCAGGCACACCCCATGAAATATTCAATGTATAGTAAGTAGTAGCAGATATCAGCATTCTACTTGCTGCTGTGAGGTATGATCACAGTTGATGTATTGGCATCCTGCTTCTACAGATGCATAACCCTAGATAGTGATCCTCCTATGGGGTTATTGCCATCTTCACCCCTGACTGAATCATCTAAATGCACCCTGTCCTTGCTCGAATCTGCCAATGTCTACGCACTACTTAACAACTCACATTAAGCCATCTGGCAACATTTGCTTGACTTTGTCCTACTTTGACCTGACTTATAGCTTGCCACCATACTTCTTCCAGTAAATGATGTCTGATGATATACCCAACAAATCTGCTATCTCAACAGTTCCATCTTGCACTTCACTGGAGAACAGTTTCAAAATTCCTGCTTTTAATGCTCAATGCATTTGCATATACCTAAAGACTTCCCATGGCCTAGTGGTTAGCATGCTTGGCTACTGATCTAAGGGACCTGGGTTCGAGCCCCGGGTAAGGCATGGATGTGTGTGTTGTTTTTCTGCTGAGGTCCTGCCATCCTCACAGACCTTCTACTATGGCATATAAACTGACAGTCTCCTGTCAGACCTCTGTGGCAAGCAGCTGCTTGAGGGGGTATTTATTTTTTTTAATTTTTATTACTAGTGCCATTCATTTGCATATGAAACCTCAACTTTTCATTGTATTTTGCATACCGTGTACCACTACTGTACATTTCTATTATTAGAGTTTTGTGATATACAGTTTTTTAATTTGTTCCTTAGTTTAAGGAAACCAGTGTAGATATACTGTATAATAACAATTGTCCCAATTATGGGACACAAAATAAGAGTTGATATAACTTACCTATATTGTTCTTTTTGTTTCCTATGTCATGAACAAAATAAAAAACTCTTTGATGTTGCATATTACAAATGAAACAGTAATTTGAATGCTGTCAGCTGTTGAATTAAAAAATTTCACTTTTCAAACCAGTCTAACCAGCTATTTTATTTAAAAATATATAAAATTTTGTTATGTGTTTTATGTAATCTAATTAGTACAGTAAATAAAATTCAGTATGTGAGGTTCATCCTGAGTTATTTGCCATTCATCCTGAGTTATTTGAAATTATGTCTGCACCAGTTTTAGATAGTCAAATATATTGAAAAAAAATAAGCAACCTAAAATTGGGAGCATAGCTGATAATGGGTTAAAAAAAAATTACATTAAGAAAAATTCCAAATCCCCCCAAAAATCCCAAAAAACCTAGTTATGCTTCTGAATAATTCAGTGTTTACCTTGATGCATTTGTATCATTTATATTAAGCTCTAAATGAGGGAATGTTGATATTCCTTCTTACATTGAACCTGGATAATTATAGGATGCATTAGTTGGTATTTTAAATAAACAAGCATTATCTCATTTATATCTTTAATAATTTAATTTTTCATACTACTCATAGCATCCTAAAATTTCAAATTCGTTGTATAACACATTTTTATGTTGATTTTTAGTAATTAATAAAGCATTATCTTAACTAGGTCAAAGCATCACCCAGCACAGAAGCTGTTGGAAAAGGAAGGACAAGGAAATCTGTTATAAATTATGAAGAATCACCAGGTAGCAGCGAATTTAGTGATGACAGTGATAAAGAGAGCTCAGCAAAGAAAAGGAAAAAGCCTAAACAAGCAAGTGCTGCAGGAAAGGGTAAAAAAAGGAAAGCTGCTGTAAATTATAAAGAATCACCAGCCAGCAGTGAAATAAGTGCTGAAGATAGTGATAAAGGAAGCTCAGGACAGAAAAAGAAAAAATCCAGACAAACAGATGTTATATCAAGAGGCAAAAAGAGGAAAGCAGCAATAAATTATGAAGAATCACCAGCCAGCAGTGAAATAAGTGCTGAAGATAGTGACAAGGAAAGTTCAGGGCAGAAAAAGAAAAGGTCAAAACAAACAGATGTCAAGATTACCAAGAAGAAAGCAAAAGAAAGTAAAGCAAAACCAACTAAATCACGTTCCAAGATCCCTGATGTGTCAATGCTAAACTTTTCAAATGAAGCTAAGTCTCCAAAAGGTACACCATGGAATATGAAAATATCGTCGTGGAATGTCAATGGAGTTAGAGCTTGGCTTGAAGTTTGTATACCTTCTTTTTTAGATTCAGTGTTTTAATGTTTGTTTTGCATTTCCCTCTGTTTGGTAAACAGTTAAGATTATTTCTTTTTAGAAAAGAATTAGATAAGAATTATTAAAATTTTCCAAAGTTGAGGTTTGTAGTCTTGTATGAATTTGAAAGTGATAAACAGATAAATAAAAAGTGTGTAGCTTAAGTTTTGACTTTTTTCTGCTATAAAGTAATAATTTATATTTGTATAACTGTGATCCTGTTTTATATACCATTAATCATTTTTCAATATAACTAAATGGTATATCAGAAATGAATTAAGGTTTTTTGGATCCTATTTGGTTTATTTTATTTGGCATTTAATACTCAAAATAGTTATATCCAACATCTTTTAAACATTGCAATGTTTTGTATACTAAGATACTGTTTAAAATAAGAATAATATAAAAGCTGACATTTTAATGGTATTTATTAGGTCATAATAAGAAATAACGTAAGTCACTTAACCAGTAACAAAATTAACAATCCATTCACAAAGGAGGAAAAAGAATTCCAGCCGAAAAGGAGCCACTGAGAAAATTCTGGGCCTTGGCCCAATCCAGCTCTCTTTAATATCACCTTTTTGTAATTGCTAACTTAGTAAAAACAATACTATAAATCTGTACAGTTGATAAACTTTGAAACATTTTCTCAATAAGTTGTAATATAAAAAATTAACCTATCATTACTTGTATTCTGTAATGCCAATGGTCACACAGGGTGTAATAAACCATATATTTTTGAAATCTGGTTTAATTAATTATAAAATTTTAGTATCCACTAATAATTTCCACTCTGTAAATTGATTCAAATATTTAGAGGAAAAATTGTCTTGAGCTGGGTGGGATACGAACCCACGACCTCCTGATAACATGTCAGGTGCTCTGGACCACTGAGCTACCTGCCGCCAATAAACATCTCCTCTAACTGATGTTATGAACATTCTCAACCTACTTTCCTAATATGTAGGGAGTGTTCAGGCAATCCCGCCTCAAGTGGCTATTTAATGCCTTAGATGGAATGCAAGTCTTACAAGTATGCAATCTACAAATAATTATTATTAAACTCAACTCATTAAGTATCCACTAATAATTTCCACTCTGTAAATTGATTGAAATATTTAGAGGAAAAATTGTCTAAGTAATGTACAATGAGATATCGTGACAAGCAAATGTAGAAAGTAATATCGGCATACAAGGCAAATTGTGCTTTCAGTATAAATGATTCAGAGTCCAATGAGCTAAATCACATAAAAGTTCACAAGCATGTCTCAAATTTATGTACAATTTGAAGAAGTTGGTCACCTTTACCTGACCAATTACCTTACTTTACTGAGGTTGATAAAAAACAATCAAAAGGTCTTTTTTTACCTGACCTATTACCTTACCGATGTTCTTTTACGTACCTTGTTAGTTGTAAAGTACTAACATATGGATAGACATATGATATCAGGTAATATGAATGAATGTTCAAATATTTTAAAAATAATTCAGCATACTACTCTTAATGTTATTATTTTCTAATATCAATTTGACAATCTAAGACAATTAATTCAATGGCTCTGAGTTAAAGAACCAATAAAGCGTTACTGTTCTCATCAGATGCTGCAGTTCCTTCATGGGCCAACATGTTTCATGACCCAGGAGTTTGTTCACATTTTCAAGACAAGTGAAAGAAGTTTTCGTTGACTTTCTATTGAACAGGTCTATCAAATGATTAAGTTCATTAGGGCCATATGGCCAAATAAACTTAATCATTTGATAGACATGTTCAATATTTTTTTTCCTTCAATTTAGTTTCTGCTTCATGGATAAACTTATGATATATATCATATTTAGACGTTTTAATTCACCGCTTTCCTACACGTATCACTACCAAGGTATTTCAAAAACCTACTTATTTACCTACTTAATCCCTTTCACATCGGCTTACCCACATAAATATAAGGTATCATCCTTCAATGCTTATTTTTGTAGAGCTCTAAATTACTGCAATCAAAAATCCTTGTTAACCAAGGAGCTAAATTATATATATTAAATTGGCTTTGATGCCGGATATCCACTTCATTTAATCTGAAAACAGTATTATAAAGTAAAGCATCAGTTGAGTGCAAGTTCACAACCACCCTTAATTAAGAGTCTGTTAAATTTAACATAAAATTCACTATCTCATTCCCTTATGTATCTATGCTTACCCCCACTTTGAATAACATAATGTCTGCATATGGATATACTGTTCCCATCACAATGAGGCACACTATATTCAATATCATACGAAAAGATCAAGATAACATTCCATCTTCTGGAGGTGTATACTATATCAAAATATCTGACCCTCAGAAAATAATTTTGCCACAGATGTGTTTTCCTATGTATCATGGGATATGTAGGAAAACCTACAGACCAATTGTACTTCGTCTGAAAGAACGTAACTCTGACATCGGAAAAACAAAAACTGACCACCGCATTAGTACGAACCATCATTGAACATAAATTACCCTCTACAGTACACGGCCCAAAATAATTATTTCTCCACCCACCAAATTTTAATTGATGTATGCTGAAAATTTAATTATTAACATTAATCAAAATATGTTATGCAATATTGACATTTCCCCTTTGCCATCACCATGGAAATTACTACTTAAAGACTATCAACTTCCATTGGAAAATGATGTATATAATTATGTATTATGTAAATTGGCGGTAATTGGGTATGTGATTATGTAAATTGGCGGAGTGCTGGGCCTATAAATAGTCAACAATCACTTCTTTCACTTGCCTTGAAAATGTGACCATACTCCTGGGTCTTGAAATGCAATTGGCCCACGACTGAACTCATCGTCTGATGAGAACGGTAATGCTTTATTGGTTTTTTAATTCAGTGCCATTGATAAGATTGTTTTAGATCCGTGCTGTCCAACTTCTCTAAGACCGCGGGCCATTTTTTTTCTTTTGCCAATATTTCGCTGGCCAGAAAAAAGAATAGGACAGGATAGGTAATTGAAAAGTCAGTTCATGTCACCTCAAAAAATTATTTTATTTATACAAAAAATAAGTAATAATAAACCAATATAAATTTTCTGAACCTTATCAAATATTACATAAATTTAATGGGAGCATTGTGGCTGTAATTGTTGGGCAATAAGAATAGAATGAGTAAGTTGAAGATTGCATATCAAGTAAAGTAATATAAGTTGACAAAAAATTATAAGGTGGATTATAGATATTTATTTAAAATTTCAAGTAAAAACTTGATTTTGTTTATGGGCCACAAAAATCCTTGTGCGGGCCGCTAGTTGAACAGCGCTGTTTTAGATTGTTAAATTGATTTTAGAAAATTTAACATTCATCTTGCTAGTGCATTACCTGATATTGATACATCTATCCATATATTAGTACTTTACAAGTAACAAGGTATGTGAAAGAACATCGGAAGATAATAGGTCAGGTAAAAAAATACCTTTTGGTTTTTATCAACCTCAGTAGGTAAGGTAATTGGTCAGGTAAAGGTGACCAACTTCTTCAAATTGTTCATAAATTTGAGACATGCTTGTGAAATTTTAGGTGATTTAGCTCATTGAACTCAATTGAACTCAATTGTACTAAAAGCACAATTTGCCTTGTGTGCTGATATTACCTTCCACATTTGCTTGTCATGATATCTGATTGTACATTACTTAGACAATAAAATAAGGGTTGATATAAAGTAATAATGTTGTAAGTTGCACAATAGATACTTATCTAATTATTGATGTTAAATTGTAGTACATATAACCTTTAGTAACTTGGGGATAATTCTTGTTCATCTATAACAATATTGTATCATACATAATGGTAGCCCTTAAGACATGTAGGCACTTATCTCAAAATGGCTACTTGAAAGATGGTTTTGAGCTATTATTGTATCTGTTCAATCTGACTGTAGAATAGTGTACTTTGCTAATAACGTATTAATTTTTCTTTAAAAGGCCATACACCAATTTATAATTCTCAGATTATTGTCTACTTGGAATTTTAATTGCAAGTTCAATTTATATAAATTACTTTCTTCTATATGTAGAAGAATGATGGATAAGGATAACTAAATTTTATATTGCAGTTATGGTTATGTTGCCAAGAGTGATCTAGTAGAGGGTCATAATATGCAACGAAGCTAGTGGAGCTTTTGATATGCAAACTAAAATTGTTCAGTTTAGTGAATATGTGACAATCAGCATGACTAGTAGTAAGAATAAGAAATTAGTGAATCCAGTTTACACTAAAATAATGCTACTGATAATTGAATGAAAAATATGATTCATTGGTCATATAGAAAAAGAATAATTAAAGCTGTTATGTGTTGAAAATATGGACCCCTAGTAGATCCAGCTCAGATAAGATGTGTTGTGGTAATAATGCCCATACCTTTTGCTCGAAGAAGTCCATATTTTCAGCACATAACAGCTTTAATTATTCCTTTTCTATATGACCAATGATTCACATTTTTCATTCAATTATCAGTAACATTGTTTTAGTGTAAACTAGATTCACTAATCTCTTATTCTTACTATTAGTCATGCTGATTGTTACATATTTTACTGAACAAACAATTTTCAGCTATATATAAAGGGCTTATATCATGATCTATTTAAACAACTGTATGATTGAAAAACACAATAATAGTTTTGTCTCTGCCACCAGCAGATAGACCAAACTAGTTCTGCAGTAGATTTCCTCATCATAAGTGTAGGACATCATAATCTTCAATAGTTTAACTATTGACGATATGCTACAATGCAGTTATGATAAATATTTGGTCCACTTGACATTAAATGGCCCAATAATGTAAATACTCTACAAACAAAATTAGCAATAGTTTAACAAAAGGTTATGGCAAGTGTCAAGTTATCATTGTAACCTGACAACCAATTCTAGTAGTATTAGGATAAGTTAATCCTAAGCCTTCTCTCCTCCATCATTAGGAATTCATTCCCAGATCAGTTCAAACATAAAACTTTTGCTAAAGAAAGAAATTTTGTGTTTTCAGAAAATTTACTTTGTTGGTAGAAAATATGTACACTAATTATGTTTGAACCACAAGTCTGTAATAAACTAGGTTTTATATAGCATTAACCTGTTCACTGGTAGGTTTTTTCATTCCAGCATATTCAATGAGAATGTACTCTACCATTTTTTTTTTCAGGCAAGGGTACTTTTCATTTTAGTGATGAAAGGGTTTAAATAGTATTTGGATGGTAATATTTTAGATACTATATACACCCCAGTATATAGTATCTAAACTGACATAACAACCAAAGAAGTTATAACTGAGTTCTTTGCATGTTGCAGGTCTTAATTTATTGTTATGTGCTATTGAAGAGAGCATTGTATTATTCATTTAGAAATAATTTGATTTATTTTCTTCCTATACCAGAAAGATGGGCTAACATATCTTCATCATGAACAGCCTGATATTTTTTGCATTCAGGAGACAAAATGCCCTGATAAGAGTCTGCCAGAGGAAGTAAAAGATGTAGATGGGTATCACTGTTATTGGTTGTCTGGAGATAAAGATGGTTATTCAGGAGTTGGCTTGCTTTCTAAAGAAAAGCCTATTGATGTTTCATATGGCATTGGTATGTATAGAATGTGTACATTTTCAGTATTAAGACTATTAATGCTAAAGTGGAGTAACTTAAATTATCAAAATGTTAAACTGACTCAGACATTAGGAAATGTGAAAAATTCATCCAGTCTTCACATAAATTCTAATATAAGTTCTGCTCTGAGATCTGAGTTAAGATTGTTGTTGTTTGCACCCTGAGTTGTGGATTTGACATAGAACCACTTCCACACACACACACACAAAATCCACATAAATTGAAGAAACACATGAATATAGTAACATAGTTATTCCAAAAATGCATTGATTAAATCCACATGAATCAAGAGCCTCTATATCATCACATGTGACCTGAACATTTGGGCATCCCAAAAGTTTTTCGGGGACAGTTCTTTAAAAATTGGGACATATGGACACCTTATGTGTATGTAAAGTTTGTACTTGTGAAAATTTTGTAGAGAGTTTCATCATTGATTCTGAGCAGTACATTAAACCTGGAAGTAAAGTGCATGTTGGCCTCTTCACTAATATGTGTACACTTTTGAATTGCCACAAGTTATTCACCACCTGTATGTGTCTGCATCTCTTATTGGCCTTGATTGTTCTTGTGACCTGAACATAAGATTTTGCCATTTGAACAACACATTTAGTGCAGAAAAAATCTTGCATTGGAAAAGGACCATAGTTATAAATAGATGAAATAAACTCGACTATTCAATATCTACTAATAAATCAGCACTTTGATGTCGATTTGCATTTTAGAGGAAAAATTGTGGGTTTTGTATCCCACCCGACTCAAGACAATTTTTCCTCTAAATTGTAAATTGACGTCAAAGTGCTGATTTATTAGTAGGACCATAGTTCCTGTAAATATGTTTTTTTTTTTTTGCAATATTGATAATTTTTCCCCCATTGCATCATATATATATTTGCAGATGAATATTCAAAGTACATTTCTGTAAATTATGAATACAAAAACCATATTAAGTATTGTTAATGATATTAAATACTGGTTTTCTGACAGTTCATGAGTTTTGGCAACTTGTATGTTTCTGTTTTCCGATTGAGACACCAGGTTTTACATATTGAAAATTATAACAGTTTTAATACATAATAAAGTGGTAATATAAATAATTCAATTATTTTAATTTACTTTTTTGTTTGATATAGTTGGCAATATTAGCATAATATAAAATTATCGTAATGCCAACTTAAATGATGTGTACAAATGGCTACCCTCAAGAAATCGTGCACGATAAGCTGCGCAAAGCGTACTTTTGCCTTCTATCCCCTTCTCTATTTCTCTGGTTGACACATAGATAACTAGCAGCAACTAACTCATGCGTAGAATTCCCAGACTTTTCCTGTCTCTAATTGCACTTACGTTGTTATGCATTTCACCTTCGTGCTGTGCGCTTTTGCAAGTAAGCAGAAAGCAGTGGCAAGTGTACTATTGTTGAGTATGTGCACTGTTTTTGCTGTATGTGTGAATTATAAAGGTAATTTAATTTAGGCGCTTAATAAAACATTTGATTTTATTTTTGAATAAATTTGTTACAGTTGTACTTACCATGGCAAGTGAAAATAAAAAATAAAAATTATCAGAATCAAGCAGCAGAGAATTCCAAAGTGGTGGACTGAAGGGTATGGCATGATTAACAAAGGCAATAAAACATATGTGTTTTGTGTTCCGGGAGAGTTGTATGCAGAACGTCGTCAGTAAGACGGCATTATGAGACAAACCATAAATCGCTCCTTGAGAAAAGCAAATAAAAATAAATAAATATCCCTTCAAGCAGCTGCTTGCCACAGAGGTCTGACAGGAGTCTGTCAGTTTATATGCCATAGTAGTAGGCTTATGAGGATGGCAGGTGGATGAACAAAAAGAATTTATTGCTAGGGCAATTAAAAATAGAAATATTGAGTCAACATCCCTAACGAAATTTATCAACAGTCGTTCAAATATAACTGCTGCTAGTTTTTTTTTTTGCCTCAAACGTAATTGCCAAACACAGGAAACCTTTTAGTGATGGGGAATATATGAACGAAGCATAGTTAAAATGCACACCAGTTCTCTTTGAAGATTTTGAAAACAAGGAAAAAATTATTCAAAGAATAAAAGATATTCCTTTGGCTAGAAACACGGTGAAAGCTAGAATCTTGTAAATGGCTAAAATCTAACTCATCAGCAAAAAAATAGATATAAACTCTTCTGGTTTAATTTTTCTCTACCTTGATGAGAGTACTGACATAGCTGGATCAGCTCGTTTAGCAATTTTTATTCATTATTTTGTTGGGAATAATATCAAAGAAGAATTGATCAGTTTAACATCATTAGTAACAACAGCAAAAGGAATAGATATTTGCAACACAGTTGTAAATGCACTCGCTGAAAGAGAAATAGATCTTTCCAAAATTGTATCAGTAACTACTGATGGTGCTCGCAGTATGACTGGAGGGGAAAATGGTTTTGTCAATTTATTCTGAATGTATTGGACATTCAGTTCTGGGTTTTTATTGCATTATACATCAGCAGGTTTTATGCGCAAAGGCCAGTTTCAAGTCTCTGGAAGATTTTATGTCTTATAACAAAATTGATCAATTTTATATCTGTGCGTGCTTTAAATAAACGAAAATTTCTAGAATTATCAAATGAAGTAAAGTCAGTGTACAATGGTTTACTTATGTACAACAATGTCCAATGGTTAAGTCATGGACAAGTTCTTCAAAGATTCGCTGAGTGTTTAGATCAGGGGTGTCAAACTCAATCTTGTAAAGTGCCAATTTTTCTTTCAAAGTATATCAGCGGACCGGGATTCAATTAAACACTAATTTTATATAAAAAATATTTTATTTAAATTTAAAGTATACATCAAAATTAAAATGGCATTAAATCATAACGGTTAAAAAACAGCGCATTATTTCGAAGATCCAGATACTTGACATCTTTTTAGCTTCATTATGTCATCGATGTTTGACGTCAAAGCGGTTGTACTGATTTTGAGAATTGATTGAAGATGTTCATCAGTAAGTCTTGAACTATATTGGGATTTATTAATTTTCATTATTGAAAACAGATGTTCACACGAATATGCATGTTCGATAGGTATCTGTAATCTGTACCTATGTGTTCAATGTATAGAAAAACTATTCATGAAATTCGAGTATTATTAATTGAGGTCACAGGACACATATAAATGCCCTGGGGGCTGCTCATGGCCCACGGGCCGTATCTTTGACATGCCTGGTTTAGATGAACAGACTTTTTTTTACATAATGAGAAAATAATTGAAACATATGATCAATTATTGGACGTCGGATGACTTTACAAATTAATGTTTTTTACTGATTTGTGCTTACATTTAAATGAATTAAATGTTAAACTGCAAGGTGTTAACAAGACAGTTATTGTCATGTTAACACCTTGCAGTTATGTTATGCCATGTTATGGCATGCATTTAGTCATTTTTCTACAACTATGCTAATGTTTTTAAACCAGTTTAATTATCACGATTGTGCTGAGGTTTAATTTCTAAATTACAAATTTTCAATCATGACGTTATTTCCAACACCTTCAAATATTTTTCAAATACAAACATATTCTTTGCAGATCTAGAATCTCATGATAAACCAGAACAAGTTAAATTGACACAAGAGTTTTCAGCAGTTATTCAGTCAATAATCAGCGAATTTTCTTCAAGATTAACACAGTTCAGGCAATTTGCAGAAACATCAAAATTTATTTTACATCCAGACACAACATCAGCAGATAAACTCAATTTGGAGATTTTCGAATGGCTGAATTTGGAAGATATAGAAATGCAATTAATCGATTTTCAATCCAATTCTATATGGAAACAAAAGTTTGTCGATTTGAGAAATGACTTGAAAATGATCGATTATTGGGCGTATATAAAAAGAATGCAGATGAGGAAATAGTGAGAACTTGGAATGCCATTCCCGAAACTTTTAGTTGTCTAAAAAAACTAGAGATGGCTTTATTATCAATTTTCTCCTCTACATATGCTTGTGAGTCATTATTTTCCGAAATGAATTTTATAGAAGACAGTTTAAGAAATAGAATGACTGATGAATCTAGCTCGGCGTGTGTATTACTAAAAGTAGCGAAATATGAACCTGATATAAAGCATTTAGCATCCAAAATACAACAGCAAAAATCTCATTAATAAATAGTTGATTTTGATTTTTATATGACAAACTTCATGGCAAGTTATGAGTACACCTTTATGAAATTATATGTTAATTTTTAAACTTGTCTCAATAAAATTCTCCATAATTGGTTTTTTATTAATTTTTCCTTTATTAAAAACTGCCTGGCACGTCAGCAACTTGGTAAATATTATTTGTAAATTTTTCGCACGCGCACATAAAAAGGTTCGCCACCACTGGGTTAACAGATAGATTAAACCACCAATGGCCCATATAGTCAAACAGCAGAGTAAATAGCTTGCTCAATAGCAATTAAACCTCAGCATAATCGTGATAATTAAACTGGTTTAAAAACATTAGCATAGTTGTAGAAAAATGACTAAATGCATGCCATAACATGGCCAAATTGATGCACATACTCCCACTTAAGAAAACTATAAAGCCACTTAAGATTGGGTTATTTTACATCTGAGTGGCAATTTTTATTTTATTTTATTTTTTTTTTTGCACACAATGGGCTAAATGGCCAGGTCACAAGGACTGAGGGCTCAGAGGAAGTTGTGGGAAGGAGACCCTCTGGACAGCTATTAGGAGAGAGGTGGTAACCTCCTGTCAAGGCAATCCAGTGTGTTACATATGGTATGGCTCTGTCTATGGCTATGCACGTAGGGTATGGCTCATCCCATTCGATGGACAGAATCCGTTCCAAGCCATACAGGAAAAACTCATCCCTAACAGGAACACAAATGAGGCATTTCTCCTGTAAGGCAATCACAACTTGGGAGAAATTGTCCTTTCTCATCCTGCTTTTAACCTGGATCTTGCATTCTCAGGTTATAATTTTTTTGGCCCATTGAAGGGTGGATTTTATACAGCATTTTTAAGAGTGCCACTAAGGAGAATATTTATGATTGGCTATGTAAGGCATGGATGTGTGTGTTGTTTTTCTGCTGAGGTCCTGCCATCCTCACAGACCTTCTACTATGGCATATAAACTGACAGGCTCCTGTCAGACCTCTGTGGCAAGCAGCTGCTTGAGGGGGTATTTATTTTTATTTTTTATTTATGATTTCAGATAAGATGTTTTACAATGGTGATGTACAGTACTTTGTTCAATTCAGCAAAAGTGCATTGTAGAGACAAAATAACTGTATATTTGAGAGATATGTATCGCATATATTTTCCCACTGTTGTTGGAGTGATATTCCAATAGTTATATATACAGGGTGAATCTGAAAAAGTGGGCAAAACTTTACGGGGTGGTAGAACGCAGCTATACGAGCAATATTCGTCATAGAATGTATGGTCGGAATGCAAGCGGTGAGAAGTGAAAAGGTAGTTTTCCACTGTCACATTTAAAGAATGAACACAAGAAGGAGAGGAGATACGTCAGAAAACATTTTATTAACAGGAATGTAATTGAGGTACATGCTCAAAGAAATTGCTCAAAAAGTGCATATCCGCCATTTCGTGGTTAGTATAACCAGCCATCCTCTCGGCAATCCACGGTAGAAATGCCGTTGGGTGCGAGGACCAACCCTTTTATACCATTTCCAATGCCACCTAGCGGCTCGCCGTTTGCATTCTGACCATACATTCTATGACGAATATTGCTCGTATAGCTGCGTTCTACCACCCCGTAAAGTTTTGCCCACTTTTTCAGATTCACCCTGTATATTATAATAGTTGGGGAAAAAATATGATAATTGCTTCCATACTGGAGGCGGGGGTGGCTCAGTCGGTAGTGTGCTAGGCTCGTAATCTTCAGTTCCCAGGTTCGAGTCCCAGCTGGATCAGCGTTGAGATTTTTCTGCACAAAAAAATTTATCTCTGCTTTCCACAATCAGTAGGATACACCAATAGGCTTGGAAAGGCTGTCGTCTATTGGATCAGATGTTAAGCCGTGCCCCTGTGTGGGGGAGAGCCATACTTTGTGCATGTTAAAGAACACATTGACTGACCTTGATGGGAGGCTGCCACTGTCTCCCAACAACTGTTCCAGTGTGTCCCCTCCCCCAATCTTCTCTGAGCCCAATCTTCTCCTTGTGGCCTGGCCATTTAGCCCACTGTGTGCAAAAAAGTGCCCCCTGAGATAAAACAACCCAATCCCACTTTCATACTGTTCTCTATAATAAGTACAGAATTTTTTTACTACATAAACAAGTAATTAAGTTTTAGGAAAACTTTACTTGAGTTGAAATATGTGTAAGCATTAAATTTCTGTGTTTTTTTCATGGCAGTATCAAATAACCATTAGTGAGTGAACCATCATAATATATTGTGGAAAGTTGTATGTTTGTAGTTTTTTTTTTCATAGAAATGTTGGCATTGGTAATATGTGTTTCAATAAAGTCAGTACAGACCAAAACTAGAAAAATACAATGTTTTTGCTCATGTCATCAAATCAATTGCCTTTTGTATTGTGTCTATTAGAGATTCAACCGGGCCCAAACTATTTCAATAATTACTGAGCTTAAGCCATGGTGTCCCTTTAAACATTCCTATGATTTTTTTTCTTTTTTTTTTAGTATTCAAAACCATCTGTGACTCTTTTAGTTTTTATCTCCATATTTTGTAACCTAAACTATAATTTTTTTAATTTTTTTGTTTTGTTTGTAGAATTGTAGAAGCTCTAAAATAACAAGCAAAAAAGGGAAATATATGCAACCATTTTATAAATTCAAATTTTCCTCTAAGTCGTGAGTGTTGGAGCAAGAAAATTTCTATTTAATATTTTTCTACTGAGCAATTAATTGCAAATTATTATGGTGCCAGCACTTTAAGTGAAACATGAATTTATTCAAACTTTTTTGTAAGCTAATACATTTAAAAGAAAGTGCAAGCATGAATGAGTCATAAGCTGTTACACTGGAGGGCTGATATCATAATTGTGAACAACAACTTTGATTAATCTCTTGATAAAATATATTTTGTTAAACTTGAATATTGTTAAAGTCCATTATTGTTTTAAGTTGGTCATTTTTTTATAATTAATTAATATCTTCTAGGAATGTCTAAACACGACAAAGAAGGTCGTGCAATTACGGCTGAATATGATAAATTCTTTCTTGTAACATCATGTAAGTATATTTTAAATATGTTTCCATTTTAAGTTAGCTTTTTCAGTATTTTTCCTTAAATTTAATGTAGGGACATCTCACCAGCTGCATCAACTATAGTTAAATTGTACATTAGTTACAACACTGTTCTCAATATTCACATTTCCCTTAAAAATCACGATTCATTTCAACACACTATAACATGATGTATATGGTAATATGTTGGTGAATGCTAACATAGTACCCACACAGTTGGACTTATCCTGGTTTCTCATACAGCATACAAATACACACAGGGACATGCCCACTGGCCTAGTAGTCAGGATGCTAACCACTAGACCAAGTATAGGCTAATTCATATATTAATGCCAAGAGAGCCAAATTGGAAACTCAATGATGAACAATGATTGACAGATCTCAAATCCATCTAAATATTGAAGTCGGCAATATTCATTCAGAGTATACAAATGGAATATTAAATAGCGTCAATCCAACTTAAAAAGTTTTGTCAAAATTAATAAAAATTTAAACAAATTTTATAGAAATGGCTGGCAACTTTTGCAGTTAAACATTTCCAAATTTCCCCAGTAGCATATGTAACCAGAGGATTTTCTTGGTGTATGTGTGTGTTTTGATTTGTAGTACAATCTTTGTGAACTGACCTATTATGTGACTTGGTTTAACCAATCAAATTTGACCAATGAAGCTTGGGCAGAAATGCATGCAATTTCCAACAATTGTATTTTTTTAATTTTGCCAAAATTATGCATTTTTTTTAGTTTTCTTTTAAGAAAGTCTTCTCCCAAATTTTACAGTATTTTTCCAAAAGGATATGGTAATAAAGGCAAGAAATGTTTTCATTTTAGCTTTTTGCTATATTTAAGATGCAGGTGTTTTTTTGCGTCATAATCTGTGTTAGATTAGGATCACTTATACTAATGCCCTATGCAGGGCCATTTTAAGACCGTAGGCCCTAGGCACTTTTATTTCTAGAGGCCTGTGTGTCGGATACTTTTACTCATTTTTATGCTAATTTCATCGTTTGCATGTACAAAAAACAATTTATGAATACTCGTAAATTATTTAGATATGATTCGTGCACAAATTGATAAGCTCATAACAAGTTTTCTGAATGTAAACGTAACATTCAAAATCTCCCTCTCTCCATATTCGAAACAAGTGCGGAAGGAGAAAGGAGCTTCTCAAAGATGAAATTGATAAAAAATTATCTCCGATCAACAATGGGGCAGCAACGATTGTCGTCACTTTCAATTGAAAATGATGTTATGCGATAAATAACATTCGACGAGATAATTTCTGAATTTGCACATACAAAATGTCATAAAGTGAACATTTAAACATTAAACTAAAAGTATCTACTAAC
The DNA here is from genome assembly GCA_038380435.1 of Ryuthela nishihirai. Classification (NCBI taxonomy): domain Eukaryota; kingdom Metazoa; phylum Arthropoda; class Arachnida; order Araneae; family Heptathelidae; genus Ryuthela; species Ryuthela nishihirai. The sequence continues at coordinate 42,448,691 of JAWZYU010000017.1, read as the reverse complement.
CTATACTACTGGGTTTGTGATTGTATCAGTGAGGCTGTTGAGAAATGCAACAACTTAAATTATTGTTTTTGTCATTCAAATATCTAAATAAATAATTTAAATTAAAATTTGATGTTTTTTCTTATTTTTGGGATTTTATGTATTTTTCAAATGAAATATTGTAGGCCTTAAACAGAAGTGTCAAACACGTGGCCCGCAGGCCGATGTGGCCTGCCGGGAATTGTTCTGCAGCCCGCCAAGATTGATAACCAATACGTTTATTTAACTTTTGACAACACTGGATTCTTTAATTAAAATTATAAGTACGTACACGGTACATGAATTAAATAAACGTATTTCAGAAAACATTTCCATTTATATATAAGGGAAACTATTGCTCATAAATGTATATGTTGGAGACCGATCGTAGAATTGCTCATATCATGAAATCCCCGATCATTTCATGAAATAGTGGCATTTCATGATATGAGCAATTCTATGATCGGGCTCCGACATGTATACACATGTCTCGAGGTCATTCAAATGTACGTTGGCATGTGTACATCTCGAGGTCATTCAAATGTACTTTGCGCATGGCAATGGGTCACGAAATGCCAGTAGAGTCGGAAGCTATTCGTTAACAGTCAGTGAACGAATACTGTGTTCTAGTCTAGTTTGCACATAACAATTTTCATCTGGTTTTATTGTGTTTTGCGGCCTGCGATTTCATATAGAATACTTAATATGGTCCTCGATGGTTAACGAGTTTGACATGCCTGCCTTAAAAGGTTCATAGTCCCTAGGCACTGTGCCTAGTTGGCCTAATGGATAAAGCGGCCCTGGCCCTATAGGTCAGAGGTCTAATGCCTTGTTCATCAGCTGACCAATTCCAGATAGAACAGCAAAGGTCAGATCTAAATTCTTTTACAGAGTTGAAGACCACAGATTGTATCTAAATGGATGTATACAGCTTAAACTTGTGACTCACACTATTGACAACTTATCATAAATTACTTTGCCTTGAAACGTTTGGATGATGAAGGTCATGCTCACAGATTAAAGTGCTTCCTTAACCCTTCCAAGGCCTAACCCGTATGTACACGTACGGAGAATCTAAGTTGCGAGTGTCAATGACGTATGCATGCGGTCTTAATGCAACAAAAATATATCGATTTTTTTTAAAATAAAAATTTCCATTGTAATATTTTTATATATGTATCTTATAAAAATATATAATTCAGGCTTCATAAATAATATTTTGCTTTTTAATTTGATGCATATTTTACTAAACTACAACATAAATAATTTTATAAAGCCATCTGATTGCCATTTTTAGAAGCACTAAACGGTATTGCCAATTTGCGTGTTAACGTTCCTATTTGCTGAAGCAACCTTCTGATTTAAGCTCACAAGTTTGATTTGAGCTATCATCAACAAATTTTTCCTTAAATTTTCGAAAGTCTCCTAAAAAATAATTAAAAAAAATGCTATTTTTAAAAACCGTAGATTTTGGAAGTAATTACAAAATATGTACCGCCATTTTTTTTTCTGTCATAAACGTATTTTAATATTTCCAAGTTATTTTTATCATTTTTCCCAGCATTCTATGTGTCTTTCCCGCCTTCAAATCGAAACTGAAAGTAAACACATCCTTCTTAGAAATTCTGCTTGCACCTGCATTTAATTAGTTATGCTTCACTGAGGCAAACAAGACGTAGATGGTTGATGCAATCTCTGTTGCGTGTGCTATGTTGTTTACAGTTGTGGTCCAGCATATTGGATACTCTTTGTCAAGTTAGTATTTTTTTATATTTAAACCTTAGCTTTCATTTCAGTAAATTAATTTTTGGAAATTAGCGATCTTTTGGCCGATCGATAAGTATTGATTTTTCATAGTTATGTTATATCGTATGGCCAGCCTACAACTTGTGGCTACTATCATTGCATTAGGCTATATGTTAATTTTTATTTTATTATTTATTACTTTTCCAGTAAAACTTTGATCTAGTATCATTTTCTGAAAATAAATGAAATCTTGTATATGGAGGGAAATTAATTTCTGTAGATTTATTTCCGTTAGTTAGCGATTTTTAGATCGGCTGATTTATCAATTTCTGATATATCTTTCTGGGTTGGCTAGATCGGAAGCCGGCTTAAAAGTTTTAGCGGATATATTATTTATTAATCCCATTTAGGTTATATGTAATTTTTTTATTATTTCTTGTTTTCTTAATAAAAAAAAACTTTCAGCTTGTACTTTTTTCTGAAATTGAATGTCTTGGATATGGAAGCAAATAGACTTCCTTGCTACGGAAATCGGCCATCATTTGGGAGGGCAATTTTGGGAAGGACTGGTTCTTGGTGCACAAACCTTTCTGCACTTAGCCAAAATCACCAAACTTCAACATCCAAAGAAAAAATTCATATTGTTTAATAAAAAAAAGCAGCCAAGGAAATTTTTTTTCTATTTCATAACCAGTTCAGAAAATCCCGTGACTATGAGAAGGCCAAGTCACGTTGTATAACACTGGCTGTGTTTAAAATATACAATACTGAAAAGAATTGTTAAAAGAAATAAAAATCATATTTCAGGTGAATATTATTCGGAAGGAAATTTCCTTTCGATAAATATATAATTTAACTATTTTTATTCAGCAGGTTTTCCAAAATAAAGCCTTAATTGTATAGTGCGATCTTTTTTTTCACCATATCATTTTAAAAAAGGCTTATTAAAATCAATATGCTTGCAAATTTATTAATATTATTTATTTTTATAAAATTTGTAATTAAATTCTGTTTAATTTGGTATATAACATGATCTATTTCCGTTGATTGGTTATTTTGTTTTTAAATTCTAAAGTAGACTTGTTTATTTGACTCAGCACAATTGGCTCAAAACCTGGAATTTTCTCAAAGTATTGGTACCGAAAAAAAAATTGCAAAATAAGAAAAATATTTACTTACAACCAAAAAAATTTTTTTGTTATTCAGAAATATATAGTCATTCTATTCATGTGCATTGTAATCATTTTTGTCTTAGTTTTTTTTTTAATAAATTTTTATTAGTGTTGCCAGATGCATTTTTTCACTACATGACTCTAAAAAAAGTCCTATTAAAATAAAACATATTGTCTTTTTTGTTAAATACATGATTTTCAGAAAATCCAGAATTAAATGCTGATTAATTTGGCATTCAACATGCCATAATTCCTTTCATTGGTTATTTGGCAAAAAAGTTCTGAAGTTGAAGCTTTTTTTTTTGGCTGAGCATAGGCAGAAAATAGCTTGGCCCCTGGATAGAAACCTGTTTTTCAGCCTGGGCCCTGGAAGGGTTAATCTATGGGTCGTAGTAAAGAATGAATATAAAACTCATACATATCTATCATTTTCTGTGTTGACTTATCTTCAGATCATGCAGTTTTCATTCGTGTTAAGGCTAAAAATTTCAATTTCACCTTATCTATGGCAGGTAATATTAAAATATAAGAAAAAAATTAAGATTGTATTTTCAATATGGTTGCAGCAAGTTGAGTACATTTAGGTGGTTGATCAGCTTTTATTTCATAGGCTGGCCAAACATGTTTTGAGGGATGGCTCAGTCACTAGTGTGGCAGTCTGATATCTTCAATTCCCAGGTTAAAGTCCCAACTGTGTCAGCATTGAGATTTAGCTCTACTTATGTCCACCCTTCCTTTGTGAGAAAGAGAACATTGATGGACTTGGAAAGACCACTGTTATCAGACGGGATGTTAACCATGGCTCCTGTGTGTAGAAGAGAGTCATACCCTGTGCATGCCAAAGAACACTTTTGACAGGAGGCTTCCGTTTGTCTCCTAGCAAATGTCTGTCTGATGGATCCCCTTCCCCCAATCACATCTCAGCCCCTGGGGTCCTTGTGACCTGGCTGTTTAGTCCATTGTGTGTGCAGAAAAATAACATTGAAAACATCCCAACCCTAAACATGTTTTAAATTTCATTAGGGTTAAGTGTCTGCCAGAGACCAGTTTTTAAAACATGATGACAATCAGCAAATCAATACAGAAATCTTGTTTGAAAAATTTTTTCTGGAGCAATAATTAGAGCTGATCCTCCAGCCTGCCTACAGTAAGCAAACAAATAACACTGCATTTTCCAGTTGGTATTCCATACTGTTATTAAACTCATTTTTTACCTATCTTTCTATTGCTTTTCACTTTTACCTTTATCGGTTTGTCAATTTGTCGATATAGTTGTTCCACCATATCTTTCAAACGCGATGGTGTAATTTAATGATTTATGTGTCAAATGAAAGCTTATGACATGGGGAGTATCATAAGAGGTAAAAAAATTGACAGCCCCCGTGTATTCTCCCCCCTTAAAAAAAAGAAAGTATGAAAACTATTGTTCTGCTTCATCTCCAGAATGTGAGTTCTGAAAGTAACAAGCTATACATGAAATGAAAGCTTGTGATTGCAGAGTGTCATAATCTATAAAAAATTGATTCCCCCATAATATATATTTTTAAAAATTATTCTTCTGTTATATCTCCAAAATGAAAATGCCGAAAGTAACCAACTATACCTCAAATGAAAGCTTGTGACGTGAGGAGTGTCCTCACGTCATGAGCTTTCAGTTGACTGATTTTTTAGGAGTGTCCCATGCTTTCTTCCCCCCTAAAAAAGGGGAAATATGAAACTTTTTGTTTTGCTATATCTCCAGAACGTGAATGCCAAAAGCAACCAGCTATCCATCAAATGAAAGCTTGTGATGCAGAGAGTGTCATTGTCTATAAAAAAAAAATTCAGCGATAACCGTTGCCTGTTGCTATTGCCGAAGAGTCTTTGTCCGATCCAATCCCAGACATGCTTGATTGGAGACAAGTCTGGAGAGTGTGCTGACCAAGGGAGTTGGTGCACTGCCTGAAGAGCATGTTGCCCTGGCAGACTGTGGTGGGCGTTATCCTGCTGGAATATTGCATTTGCGATTACACTCAAATATGGCAGGATGACCAGCATAAGATGTCGCTGAGGTACTTATTACTATTCAGTGTACCCTGTACAAACACCAGACACATACGAGAGTGATAGCTAATCGCTTCCCACACCATGACGCCTTGCATGTCACTGGTGGATACACTGCAGAAGAAGCTGCTCACCTAGTTGCCTTCAGACGCATAAACTACCTTCAGTGATGAAAGCCGATCCTAAGCAGAATCAGCTTTCATCACTGAAGACCACAGACTGCTATTCTTCCCTCCAATGAACTCATTCTTGAACCATTGCAAACATGCTCGACAGTGATGTGGTAACCATGCCAGTACTCCAGCTTCCAAAAGACGATTGCTTGTAGACACCCTTGGTATGACAGAGGATCAAATTTGTGATGCGTAACCATCCGCTCTGCCATTGCACTCTCTTGATACACCATGCGTCCATAACTCTACGTTACCTGAAACCACATCTGTGAATGTGCGAATGCTCTTCTGGCCATCGATGCCACCATTGTACCACTGCTGATACCTCACATCCAATGCAGTGTGCAATTTGACAAAAAGACCAACCTGCTTCCCAAAGACTCACTATATGACCTCTCTCAAACTCCGCTAACTGAACAAATGTTGTGTGCCTGAATTGTCCAGGCATGGTAGCTTCTTCAAAGAGCACTGAACAACACGACACAAGACGAATGACTTCTTTCTTCCTGCCCTAGTCTTTAAATACACACTGCGTACATTTGCATGTTGTCGTCTTCAGTGACGTCATTATTTCATCCGATGACTTTCAATCTTGAATCACAGTTTCTGCTGCCCTTAACTATTAACATATTATAATGTTCCTAAGGGAATTCCTTCTGGGTGTTCTTTTTTCAATTACTGCCAGTGTATATTAGACTTGTCCTGGTTTCTCATACAACATACAAACACAATGACATGCTCCATTGGTTTCCGTTGGTAAAGTCAGGTACGCTAACCATTAGACCAAGTAGGGCTAGGTATATATATCATTATCAATCTTTTAGGATTCTGGCTACCACTTAGTCAGTTTTTTCTGACAAGAAAGTAAGTCTTAACAGCTTGTTGCACAATCCCCCCCCCCTTCCACAATGTGTTGGCTTTGCCATTCTGAGGATATTAAATTTTTTTAGTCATAGTGCACTAACTTGTAGGCAGTTTGCTGATCTCCCCAAAGGGAGACAAAATGTGTGTTGTTCATTGCCAAAAACACCAGATAAAAAAGCCTTCTGTACCTGACATAAAAAGGACAGAAAATACCTTTGAATATTAACAGTCAAAGTTACCTTTTGCAATTCTGCCATATTTTAAAATATTAAAATGAAAAATAAAGAAACGAATATAGTTTTGGATAATTTTTTTGTTATATTACTCGCAAAGAAATTTCATTTCATTTGATATATAATTGTTTTTATTTATAAGATTTTCCAGACTCTTTAATTGCCAAACCAAAATATTTTCATTTCATCACTTGGAAAAAGTCATTAAAATTAGTGTTTGCATTTTATTGGAATAAAATTCAGAATTAAATGCTGTTTATTATGTCATATTACATAATTAATGTCTTTTGACAAAATTTTTTTTTGTCAAATAGCACTATCTGCATCAAATGCTACATCACTATAGTTGAAGACAGAAGTTCCCAGAACCTCTGTGATTTTGGTTTCAGTCTCAGGAAATAAGGCAATGAATTATAAAAAAAATCTTCAAATAGGTTAAGTGAGAGTAAAATGCAAAAACTATTAGATGTTCTTGGTAACTGCTTCCAAAATTTCCCCCCGATTAAAAAATACAAGAATTTTAGTTAATTTTTGGAGGTGCCTATGTTCCTGATCTGCAGAAATGTGGCATGCAGTATAGTGCCAATAGCTCTGGAAGGTTAATGGTTATTACAGCCATTTCCAAACTCTTTTTTTGTTGTGTACCACCAAATACCTAGCAATATTTTTGTACAGTACTAGTTAAATATGTATTTTCAAAAATTAGTTTTGCTAACAAAAACATTTTCAAACCAGGTATATGAATAAAATAGGAAGTACTGAAAAATGATTTTCTGGCATTTATCAAACAACGAACTCTTTTAGGAAAAAAGGAGTAGAGGAGGTAAAATTATTTGAGTGATAAGTCACTTGAGCTTATTTCAGAAAGAAAGAACTTCAAGAATGTCCTTAATCAATACCATACTAGTCCTAATGGAAAGCATTACAGAGAGCTTAATAAATGTGTAAAGGATCAGTTAGCTGCTGATAAGAATCTTTGGCTTGATGGCTTGGCTGACAAAGCCGAGGAAATAGACAGCACAACAGTAGAGAGCTGTACCAGATAGTTAATGTTTTTTATGGTAGACAATGGACAGGTATACAGAGATTGAAGGATAAACAATTTGAGGATTCTGTCATGGCTAGGTGGGCTGAGCATTTCAGTGATGCTCTAAAAATGTGGTTTGTTATGCTCCCATAGTGTGTAATGATGATAGATGCATTGGTGGCTTTAATGTTGGTCCTATAACACAGTCTGAAATTATTTTGGCTGTTTCTAAATTTAAACTTCATAAATCCCCAGGGGTAGATGAAATTACTAAGGAAATGCTTAGAGCTGGGAATATTTCTTTTGCCACTTGGATGACTGAAATTTTGACTATCTTTTATGATAAAGGCATGGTTCCTAAGGATTTTACCAGAGCTAATATTATCCCTATTTTCAAAAAAGGTGATCACAGTTCTTGTGATAACTATAGGGGTATCGACCTACTCTCTGTTCCAGGTAAAGTTCTTTGCATGATTATACCTTACCCTTAATAGAATTAACCCTTCCTTGGTCCAGCTTTTTTTTTTGCTCTGATCTGGGGAAAAAAATTAACTTTAAAACTTTTTTGCCAAATAACTAATGAAAAGAATTATATGCCAAAATTAATCAGCATTTAATTCTGAATTTTCTTCAAATAAAATATTTAACAATAAAGACTGCTAGTTTTATTTTAATGGGACTTTTTTTCAGTCATGTAGTAAAAAATGCATCTGGCAACACAAATGGAAGTTTATTTTAAAATGCACTAAAAGAGAAATGATTATAATGCACATGAATAGATAGACTATTTATTTTTGAATAACAAAAGAAAATAATTTTCTTTTTTAAAGTAAACATTTCTTCCGTTTGTAATTTTTTTCTCCATACCATACTTTGAGAAAAGTTCAGTCTTGTTGCAAAGTTCAATAAACATGTCAATTTTATAATATTTTTAATAAATAACTAATCAACAGAAATAGGTCATGTTATATAACAAGTTAAAGAGAATTTAATTTTGAATTTTATTGAAGGAAAAAGTAACATTAATTTGAATAACACTTTTTGCAGTGGTATACTGAAAAAATAGGTACACATTTCATAATTACTTCCAAAATCTTCAGTTTTTTTGTTAATTTTTTGGAGATTTTAGAAAATTTAAGAAAAAATAGGTTGATAATAGTTCAAATTAAACTTGTGAGCTTAAATCAGGTGATTGCTTCAGTGTAACATTAACAAACAAATCAGCAATACCGTATAGTGCTTCTAAAATATGGCAATTGGATGGCTTTATCAAATTATTTATATTGTAATTTAATAAAATGCATCAAATGAAAAAAGAAATTATTTTTCAAGCTTTGAATTATGTATTTCTAAAAGATATATGTAAGAAATTTTTCAAACAGCAATTTTTTTTTTAAATTGAAGTTTCATGTGTTGTACAAAAAATGTCTATAGATGTCCGTGACTGGGAAGGGTTAAGAATCTAGTTCTTGGACATTTGTGTAATGAGCAGTGTGGATCCAGAAGTGATAGAGGGTGTGTAGATCAGATTTTTTCACTTTAGCAGATACTTGAGAAATGCTTAGAGTTTCAGAAATCTTTGGTTATCAGCTTTGTTGATTTCAAAAAGGAATCTGTGGTTGATTGTGAGATCATATGGCATACCAGACAAGTTAGTTAACATAATGAAAGCTCTCTGTAATAACACTGAGTCATGTGTGAGCATTGGTAAGGCTTGTTGTAGCATTTGGTTAGCATTGCTTCTGGTGTTCGACAATGGTGCATTTTGTTCCTTTTCTCTTTAGTTTGGTTATTGATTATGTTATGCCAAATTCGCTGGGGCGGGGGTGGCTCAGTCGGTAGCGCGCCAGGCTCGTAATCTGTAGTTCCCAGGTTCGAGTCCCAGCTGGGTCAGCGTTGAGATTTATCTCCGCAAAATTCCCCGCCCTGCCCACGGTCAGTAGGGGACACCGATGGGCTTGGAAAGGCCGCCGTCCGTCGGATGGGACGTTAAGCCGTGGCCCCGTGTGCGGGAGAGACATACCCGTTGCACGTTAAAGAACACGCTGGATGGCCTTGACGGGAGGCTACCATCTGTCTCCCAACAGCTGTTCCAGTGGGTCCCCTCCCCCAACCTTCTCTGAGCCTTCGGGGTCCATGTGACCTGGCCATTTAGCCCATGGTGTGCAAAAAAGTGCCGTTCAGAGGTAAAACAACCCAACAAAACAACCCAAATTCGCTGCAAGGTAAAGATTTTGACCTTAAATGGTCTAGAGATATGAAAATTTCTGATTTAGCCCTTTTGGCAAATAATGTTGATGAGATGAACTCTTTTATTATAGCTGTTGATGAGACTGGTAGTATAGTAGGTTTGGTTATAAATAGAGATAAAACTAAAGTGATGAAAATTGGTCTGGCAGATGGTACTTCAGTTGCTTCGAATGGCTGCACTCTTGAGCAAGTGTCTTAGTTTAATTATCTTGGGCGCTATGTAACAGATACTGGTGATGGGTGGCAAGAGATTAACAGACGAATAGGAATTGTTGTTGGGACTTTTAAGAATCTATGATAGTGTGGAGAAATAGGTACATACACCTAAAGATTAAAATTAGACTGTATAATAGTTTGGTTCTTTCTAGGGTTAGTTATGGTAGTGAAACTTGGACCCTTTATAAACAAGATAACAAGAAATGATGCTTTTGATTCTAGATGCTTACACAGTATAATCAGCTTTAGGTGGTTCAACTTTGTAAGTAATGATGGGGTTAGGCAAAGGGTCGACAGCCTACTTTGAGCAGCATATTGTGCAGAATGAGACTCCATTAGTTTGGTTATATTGCCCATATGGATATTTGTAAATTAGTGAATAGGGTTATGAATAGTGTGCCTAAAGGCCTCAGAAAGGGAGAGACCTAGGATATGGTGGGCTGACAATATCAAACAAGACCTTGTTAAAATTGGTGTGCATTGGCCAAATGCAGCAAATGTAGCTCAGGAAAGATATACTTGGAGAACTAAATTGCACAATCTGGTTGGAGCTTTGCAGTCCATGCTGCTTGAGGATGATGTGAATGAATGCTGGTGCTAAACTGATTCCACTGGCAGAAGCTTTGTCGACCACAATTTTGGAAATGGCAGGTTGTTATGTAATATAACAACTTAATGACTTGTTAAGTAATTTTAACAGCATTTTACATAAGTATTAAATTTACATGTGAATCAGAAAAAGATAAAACTTTAATTTTGACATATTAATAATTAGAAGATAAAGCAGATGTAATACCTACAGTTTATAGAAAACTACTTGCATTTCAATCCTGATCCCAAAAGACTGATCTTCCAGAAATTGTAAAAGATCTACTTTTAACTCTTATTTTTTAACAACTCATACTGCTCCACTAAAGAAGCATTACGAGAAATGGGGTGGGGGTGGCTCAGTCGGTAGTGCGCTACGTTCGAGTCCCAGCTGGGTCAGCAATGAGATTTCTCTCTGCAAAACTCCCCGCCCTGCCCACAGTCAGTAGGGGACACCGATGGGCTTGGAAAGGCTGCCCCCATTGGATGGGATGTTAAGCCATGGCCCCGTGTGCAGGAGAGCCATACCCTGTGCACTTTAAAGAACACGCTGGATGGCCTTGACAGGAGGCTACCATCTGTCTCCCAACAGCTGTTCCAGTGGGTCTCCTCCCCCAACCTTCTCTGAGCCTTCAGGGTCCTTGTGACCTGGCCATTTAGCCCATTGTGTGCAGAAAAAGTGCCGCTCAGAGGTAAAACAACCCAACCCAAGAATTAAATCATATGCATGCAGTTAGCAATCAAGTAGAATAAATGATTATTTGTGTAAAATTCAAAGGAAAATTAAATATAACTTCTCAATCAACTGTAGAACAACTTCAAACAGAATTAATAAAATGCACAATATCTTGTCCATATATGCCTGAAATTTCAGAAATACTCAAGGACACTTTACAAAAATATAAAAATTTAAATATAACATTATAATAATAAATGATAAAGACTTTATCCACAGAAGGAGTATACTTAATTGAAATTGATGTTCTGGAAAATAAATTAGAAGATAAAAACAATTATATTAGCAGAACTTACCAGCAAATGGCAGCATGACTCAAAGAACATGCATATGATTTAAGGAATGCTCAAGGTCCCACCATCCTCTTGGACCTTCTACTATGGTGTATAGACTGACAGACTCCTGTTAGACCTCTGTGGCAAGTAACTGCTTGAGGGGGTATTTATTTTTTATTAGGTAAAGCAGCATTAACTCAAACTATTTTAAATTTAAAAAATACCACTCTCCAATCTAAAATAATAGCTTCACTGCCTACAAAATGTCATCTAATTTTAAAAAAATTAATAATTAAATCAAAATAAATTATGTAATACAAAAATACAACCTGTTTCATTTCCATGGAATTTACTTTTAAATCACATGACTCTTAACTCACTGAATCACTGATAGGTTCGCTAATCCTTTAAAATTCCATCTTATCATCTGATATGTATGCTGCCTGAAGAAGTCTGGTGATGAAATGTGTATTGCAGTAGACCATATGCATGCAGTTAGCAATCAAGTAGGATAAATAATTATTTGCATAAAATTCAAAGTAAAATTAAATATAATTTCTCAACCAACATCATTCCAGTTAAAATGAGCATTGGGGAAGGGAGAATTACCAGCATAAGCTAACCTTTAACCAACTACATCAACTAGGTTGTAATGGACTGGCATCTTATTATAGAGGAGTAAAAAGAAGCAACTCATACAAGCATAAATCTTTATAATATCTTCCTACGGAGACCAGCACTGGCAGCAACATTTAGTAGCATATTTTCTGCAGCAGAAGAAGACAACAAAATGTGCATACTAATGAGTGAGTCAGCCAATACAAGTAAAAGGAAGAACCTCAAGAACTGGCAACAATTTTCTTATCAGTGTTTTATGCAATTGTGACTTTAGGAGTTAATCCTTTTACTCCCATACTAGCTCAAAATGTCCAAGATTTTAAATGGATTTGTCCAATCAATGCTGTTCTTTCCTCTTCAGTACTTCCCATTTGCAGTTTAGGCTGGTGTGGTTGTGAAAGGGTTAAAGTTATTTGTCTGTTAAACAAACTTAATTTTACAGGTCAAATGATAGATATATTTGTCATCTCCCTTATTAATGTAAGATAGTAGAATGATAATGTTTAAACTTAGTATTTAACCAAGATGTAACCTCACAATTATTTTAGCTCAAATTACGCAGTGATATTGTGAAATTAAATTTTAAATAATTATAGTAAACTGCACTGTTTTTTATATTAAACACTCGAACAATGCAATGGCACAAAACAAACACTTGCTTTGGTCCTTATCTCTTGATTGCAATTCTTTTGGTAGGCTTGATTTGCATCGATCTGTCACGCCAGTTTGCACATATGTGTCATATATGTCGGTGTGCACTACTCTGTGATACTTGTGATGCACTACTCTGCCTTAATTGTAATGAAAACTGCAGTAATTCAAGATGTATGTGACTTAGTTATGTTTTAATTTATATGCTTGCTACCACATAATCCATAAACATGGATGAGGAATTATTAATAAATTTGGTTCAAATTTGCCGTATCTATAGAATCAAAAAGATAGGAATTACTAGACATATCTTTTTAATGTAGTATGAGTTGGATCTCGAATAAGTCCCCAGAAACCCTAGACCCATGGCATATTGCCATTACTACCACTCTTTTGTTGCACCACTAGATATGAACATTAACCGTTCAATAACCATAACTGCAATAAACTGTGAAGCGTCATTAAAAATGTTGAAGAATTGAAAATAATCATGGCTAACATCTTGGTCTTATATTGGCATATTGAATTATATATCTTGTGTTTTTTGTGTGGACTTAATGCTCTGATATTAAAAGGATTAAGGTATCTCTAGCCACACATATTAATTGAAAACAAATTGAAATGAATATTCCTCTGTTGTTGCTTTTTGGTGGTGGGGGAGGAGGTGGGGGGCATAAAAACCAGATAGTTTGATTTTCCACACCAAAAAGTATTATTTTAAATGCTAAAATTTTAGTGAGCTGCTAAATTTTTTTACAGATCACTAAACAGCTTTATCAATTTTGCAGCTGAATAAAAGTATGTGCAATTAAATTTTAACATGCCAGAGTATTTATCATTTATGTTCAACATGAAAATTTAAAGAACTGTAGAATTTTATCCTAGAGTAAATGACTGGGATTATGTTATTGTATACAATGTAATTTGTTCTTTTTCATGTCTAATTTAAAAACATCTTTAAAAGGGAAATTTCTTTTAGGAAAAATATGAAACTTGCAGCATATTCCTACCAATAGTGTAAATGATGTAGTACCTTTAATTGTATATTTTAATGGATAAATATCTTTAGCAAAGAAGACCTGAAAACTAGTTTCTTTGAGCACTTTAAGGGTTAATGACATTGACAGCTCCCGTGAACTCTGCCCTAAATTTTTTTTTTAGCTTACAGTAAATCATTCTATATTGCAAAGTGTATTAAAATATTTCACTGAAATTTCAAGATAATATCATTAAAATTATTTTGGAATTCAGTTGATATGTTTCTTTTGTTGATTAGTTTATTGAATGAAAAGAGCCATTTCCTATATCTATCTCCTAGATGTCCCTAATGCTGGCAAGGGCCTTGTGCGTTTAGACTATAGGATGGATTGGGATAAAGACTTTCGCAAATATCTTAAAGATCTGGAATCTAAGAAGCCTGTGATTTTGTGTGGAGATTTGAATGTTGCTCATGAAGAAATAGGTAAGCAAATTTAAAGATTAAGCATTGCTATCATTGATTGCTATATATAAATAATATCTTTAGAATTTTAGCTGCTTTATTGAATGTTTGCTCTTTAATATCAGTTCTGAATCTGTAATGCGTGTAGAAAACCAGTTGATCAGTTTAGAATATGTTTTCTTAAAGTGGTTACTTAACTTACCTTTTTCTTTCATAATCCACTGATAAAAACGTATTTGAAATTGTCAGTTTTACTTAAGTTTGCAACTACTATTACCTGCCTCACTTTATTGCAACCCTCTTTCTAACTACTCTCATAAATAAACATTGGTTTTAATCCTGAAATACCCTTGCATGAGTACAATGTTATATATTGATCTGTATAAAAGTGTAGGAATTTTCCATCTCTTCATTACATGACTTGCAAAATGAGCATTAGCAAAACCAATCAAGGAAAGCATTTAGCTTCAAAGTTGAAAATCCTTAGCCTTTAGAGAAGTGAGGTGCAAAGTGGTTTAGTTGCAGGTATGGAAATATTAGTAGTCGGTAAGGACAAGGGTGGAAGTGAAAGATCAATCCATCCTCTTCATTCAAGTGATAATATTGACAAAGTCATTCAGAAAAACCTCTTCAGTGGTAGGATTCCTTTGTTACACGTTTTATGCTTAGATTTTTATTTCAGTTTTGTGATGATGATTTTGGTTGATAGTGCACCATGCTCGTAATATGATGTTCCCGAGTTTAAATCCCAACTGCACCTATTATTGGGGTTGGGTATTTTCTCCACTAACTTGCATTATTCCCTTATTGAAAAAAGGAAAGGCTGTAAATGCTGTAGGGAGCATCTGCACAGGCTGCCTTTGACTGCTAATCATCGCCAGGCATGTTGTCTATGATGCATTGAGTATGTATTGTGGGAGGGGAAATGGCATCACATCATCTTCTGAGATGAGTCATGCTTCTGTTTGGATGCAAATGATGGTTGCATCAGGGTTAGGCATCACTGGCCAGCAGCAGAATCTGCACACATCTGGGAGCCACACAGTGCCTGCACACCTGGTGTTCTGGTGTGGGATGCCATCAGTTATGACTCCAGAAAACCTTTAGTGTTTGTCCAGGGAATTTTGACAGCTCAATGATATGTTGATGACGTTCTGATACCCCATTGTATACATTTCCTTCAGAGCTCTCCTATTGCCATTTTTCACGGATAATGCACATCCCTATATGGCACACATTGTCCAACAGTCCACAGGTGTCAACACCCTATCTTGGGCTATGTCCACAGATTTCTCCCATATAGAGCACATATGGGATGCACTGAGTTGACTTCTCTGACAGTGTCCACATCCAGCACACACACTGGACACCCTGCATTTGAGTTTGGAAGATAAATGGCAGAAAGTGCTTCAGGACACTATTAGGGATCTGTCAATGCCTCAACAGGGGTCATAACCCATACTGCGAACTCATATTGCCCTCTGTCTCACACACACACACACCCATAATATGCATGCTGGTGATAATGCAATTTATCATTACTACCTTGTTACCCTTAACATTATTATCCCTTTAAAGGTCTATTTCACATTTCTAAATTTTCAGTCCTCACATGACATCTACTGACATTTAAGGAAGTCTAAAGCTTCAGAATGATTCCCAAGAGATATTGAAAATTACTAATGTTTACTGCATAACAATATAGTGCATAGAACTTGCATTTGATGTGTTAAAAGTGTAACAACAATTAGTTGTCACTTGACTTGTTGAGGGCTCTAGGGAGATGCAAAATAGTTGTTGCTTGACCTCGAAAGTGTTAACCACATACCCAGGCAATTTGTGTCATTAACAATCAGGTTTTTTTTAGCATTAAGAGTCAATGAAGATAATATACTGAAATATAACTTGTTCTTATTATATCTAGTAAGTATTTTAATAGAAAGTGTTGATGTCAATTCTGAGTCCTTAAAATTTGCTGACATTTATTAAGCCTTAGAATTTTTTACTAGATCTTGCCAACCCAAAAACCAATAAAAGAAATGCTGGCTTCACACAGGAGGAAAGAGATGGATTTAGTTCTTTGTTAAATGAAGGCTTTATTGACAGCTTCCGAGAACTGTATCCTGATGAGAAAGGGGCATATACATTCTGGACATACATGATGAATGCTAGAGCTAAAAATGTAGGATGGTGAGTTCAATTTAAATTTTTTTAATTTTCCTTTTAAAGGACAAATCTGAAGGCATTGTGTTTATGCCATTAAAAAGTTTATATGTTACATAATGGAATAAAAATATTACACTGACTTTTAAAATTCAATAACTAAAGCAAATTAGCTATTAGTTAATACACCAAAGAACCAAAACATTATGACCACTGTGTCTTTATGCAAATTGAAGCAACTGCGGGTAAATGATGGTGTGTATGAAGATCATGAAATGGTATAAATAACACCTAATAATGAGCTCTGTTAATCAGTGTTCTTGTTCTTCAGATGATGGGGTAGGCAGCAGACTTAAGTGAGTTTGACAAAAGCCAAATTGTAATGGCCAGACGATTGGTTCAGAGTATTTCCGAGATGGCAAGGCTTGTTGGGTGCTCATGATCAGCCGTGGTTAGTACCTTCAAAAAGTGGTCCATGGAGGAAAAACCATTTACCACCGGCAAGATGTGGGCTGACCACAGCTCATAAATGCTAGAGGTGAGTGATGGTTATACTGTATGATACGAGCCAATAGAAGGGGAAACTGTGGTGCAACTCACCCGTAATTTGAATGTTGGTGACTGGAGTAATGTGTGACAACACACAGTACATCGATGTGTGACAACACACAGTACATCGAAAATGAGGCTGTGTACCCACAGGCCGCTCCAAGTGTCCATGCTAACCTTGGTTCACCATTGAAAGCATCTACAATGGGAACACAAGCATCAAAACTGGACCTTGAATGATTGGAAGAAGGTCATCTGGTCCGATGAATCTCGTTTCCTGTTGCACCATGTGGACAGCCGGGTACATGTGTGTTGTTTACCTGGAGAAGTGTTGGCACCAGGATGCACCATGGGATGAAAACAAGCTGTGGAGGAAGTGTAATGCTTTGGGAAATGTTCTGCTGGGAAACCCTGGGACCAGTCATTCATGTTCAAGAAACTGTGACGTCTACCACCTACCTAAACATCATTGCAGACCAGGTACATCCTTTCATGGCAAAGGTATTCTCTTCTGCAGTGGCTTCTTTCAGCAGAATAATGTGCCATGCCACACTGCCTGGATTGTTTGAGAATGGTTTATGGAACACAAGGAAAACTTCCAGATATTGCCCTGGACTCCAAATTCCCCAGACATCAATCAGGCATCTGTGGTTTGTGTTGGAACAGCATATCTGATCTGCGGTTACTCAACCACGTAATTCACAAGAGTTAAAGGATCTGCTGGTAATATGTTGGTACCAGATACCATAAGACACCTTTATAAATCTTATAAGTCCATATCTCGCCAGGTAAGAGCTGTTTTGGTGGCACATGGAGGACCAACATCTTATTAGGCAGGTGGTCATAATGTTTTTGGCTCTTCGGTGTATAGTTAAAAGCTCAACACATGCTAATGAATTGCACTTTTTTGGAAATAGGATGCAATAGCGTATTTTTGCAAAAGGCTTTAAACAATTTTTAGAAACATTAAATTTCATGCTAAAAATTTACTACATAAGTAACGAATTAACATTTAGCACAAAAGTTTCCTGTTTGACTAAAATATAGTCCAAGATCATCATGGGATGGTAGTCTAATATCATGGTAGATATCATGGGATGGTAGATATCATGGGATGGTAGTTTAACAAAAGCTTTTAGTTAAAATTGTTTTTCTGAAATGAAGAACTTATATTTTAAAAAAAATATTAGTCAAACCTGTTTGTAATGAATTTAGAGGGACAGAAAAAAAAAACTTGGTTGTATTTATAAATTCCTTATCATTCATTGTAAGAAATATTGATCAAGATATTATCTAGAAAATGAAATATACTATGTATTTTAAGCACAGATAATATAGACTAAATAAAAAGAATAAAAAAAAAACTCCCCTCAAGCAGCTGCTTGCCACACAGGTTTCACAGGTGCCTATCAGTTTATACACCATAGTTAGAAGGTCTGTGAGGATGGTGGGACCTCAGCAGAAAAACGATATGAACATCTAACATTAACTGATCTAAGGGACCTGGGTTCGAGCCTTACCTGGGGCTTGAACTCAGGTCCCTTAGATCAGTAGCCACGTGTGCTACTTAGATATTTTTTTTTATTAAGCAGTGCATATAATGAACACTTTTTGCTATAAGATAAAGTTGAATGACATAATGGAATCTATTTTTTAAGATAGGCCACTGAACAAATATGTCAAGTGACATTAAGAATCCTTTGATTTCATCTAAACACAAAATTGCTTCAGCAAATGAAGTCATTATCAGAAGAGTTTATGTCCTGCTGCTCCAAAACTTTGCAATGATTTCACTATCAATAAGTAAGAGTTTATCAGAAGGTTAGTGTCAGCACTACAAAAATTTCATAGTTTTGCTTCATCTGTTAGGCTTTGCTGTGTAATTGCAGACCATGGGTGTTTTAATGTTGGTCTTTCAGAGGTTGCATAATTTTACATCCTCTGAATTTTCTTCTGCATTACCATAGACACTGAAATTATCTTTCCTAAAACAGTTTTATATTGTTACTACTTTTATCAATTCCATGAAGAGTGCACAAACTCTAATTAGTATTTAAATTAATATTTACCTATGCTGACTTTTTCAACATTTAAGAGCAAAGATGGTGGTGAAACACGAGTATTCAACTATTCTCAACACTCTTGGTTCATTAATAGCAAAAAACTAAGATTGTGTCTGTGCTGCTGAGCCAGCATTTAAAACAAATATGAATAAATTTAATCTGAAAGTTACAAATCAAATTTGAAGATAAAATTTAGCTGTTAATTTATTCATCCTATTAATAAAAACGTATTAAATACCATAACAAAGTTGATGTAGCTATTTCAGCAAAATAACTATAAAAGTTTGTTTTTCTAAAAAGAAATGCATTCTAAATTGTTGCCTAATTTTTTTTCATTGAGTCAACTGAAAAAAGTTTTTTTTTGTAGTTTGAGGAAATGAACTTGTTCATCAAATACAGTAGTTATGTTGCCTCTGCATTTTCTCTTTCAGCCTTAAGCTTTGTTATTTGTATTCAAATAATTATTTTTATACATTATATATGCATTGCAGGTTCATGAAATGATATTACTTCAATTATAATCTCCACAAAACTTTTGTTTCTTGGAATGTCATTGTTTCTTAGCATAGAAAGAGCAGTGCAACTTGATCAGAAACATGGGTACATAAATGAGCTGTAGCCTCCAAGTAAAATAACACTGCTTGAAGTAACTTTCATATTCAGAAGATGTTGGACATTAATGCTTTAGCTGTTATGGCTACATCTTTTCCAAATATTTCCACTGAGGAAGTCTTACAACTTATTGTTCCTGAAGATGGGTTCGAAATATGCAGTTCTCAAATTCACAGTCCCACCTGTGCCAGTGTTGAGATTTTTCTCTGTTAAATCCCTTCCTTCAGCCAGAAACAGGATATCGATTGTCTTGGAAATGCTGCCATCTGTCAGATGGGATGTAAAGCCGTGTCCCCATGTTTATGTGCATAGGGTATATGACTCTCAAAGGAGAGTCAACCCTATGCCCATTAAAAACATGCTGGATGACCTTGATGGGGGGAAGCTTTCATTTGTCTTCTAACAGCTATCCAGTGGGTCCCCTTGCCTCAACCTCTTGAGCTCTTATGACCTGGCTATTTAGCCCATTGTGTGCAAAAAAAGGTGCCACTCAGACTTAGAACAACCCAACCCTGAATATGTGATTTTTTAAAACTCATTTTTGAGAACCAGATATTTTTTCCATTTCTGTGGTTAAGAAATATCAATATTTTATCCATTCTTCAGTTGAACAAAGTTTTAGAAATGAGGAGGATTTCCTTGACTTGGAGAATCAGCAGAATTAAGCACTCCTCCCCCAATTTAAAAAATTTGAGATCATAACATAGACGGAAAATCTGAACCATAAGATCTTTTTAATGTTCCTTCTGTAACGTTTGCAGGTCCAGCCTGAAAAGCTGGAATGAAACCAAAGAACCAGCTATTTTTTAATTTTTTTGTCAAATAATTTAATTCTGAATTTTATGAAAATAAAATTTCTTACCAAATTCAGAAACATAATATTCCCATTTTCAGGTGTACCTGACTATATTGGTGTGCATCTTTCTGCACTATTTAAACTGTCTGAACTGTAGTATGGAACTCAACTGTGAACAAGTTAAATACTCTCGGAGTGATATAGTGAGAAAAAAAAAGCTCTTGCAAGGCAATTAAGGCTTAATTCTGGAAAATCTAATAAAACAAATAATTATATTGCTTATCAGTAAATGAAACATTTCTGAATAATACAAAGGTCATTCAAATGAAAACCCCAACACTTAAAAGTAAATAAAAGCTGTTTTGTTCAAACAAAAAGAGAAATATGCATGCCTGTCTGCAATGTGGTTTCCATTACATTCAATACAGTTTCTCCAACAATGAACTGACTGGATACCTCGAAAGAAGTTACGTGGTTGGTTGTGGAACAACTCGTGCTCTGACCTCTTTGTGTGATGAGAAATGGTATTGACTTAATGCTTCTTTCAATGACCAGAAAAAGTGGTAATCACTTAGTGCTACATAACTGGTGAATGTGGAGGGAGAAGTAGCACCTTAGAAAAATTTTCCCAATTACTACAGTGCAAAACAGTTAACATGAAAGTCGGGACCAGTGAAAATATTTCGAGTTAACTGAATTTCAAATTGACAGTATACTGATGAATACATTTTATTTTTGGCTGAAGTTTGTACATCAGGATGTATCATTTAAAACAATTCAAATAGCAGAGCTGTTCAAATAATGAAAAATGCAATACTATATTATTTAGGGGAAATCTAATAAAAATACTAGGTTTCAGATGATGGGGCTACCTAACTTCATCTCCTGTATCAGCTCTCTGTAGAATGTCAAGTGTGAGGGCAGATATTGCCATGCTGCAAACACACTTGAAGATAACAAAGCATGACATTTCTTCCAAATTACTGACTTTAGATGATTCAGAAGCATACCACTGTACTTGGCACAGTTTCTTGCCCACAATTACCATGTAACAATCTCCGAATATAGTGATTTATGCTTTTCCAGCTCTACTTGGGTGTGAACCACAGCCGACTAAGATTAGCTTATCGACAGGAAATCTAAGATCGCCCACAACAGGAATCGCCTTTGTTATCACGTATATGGCAAGTACACATGGGTTTCACCTGATGGGCTGCATAGGAATATGATTGATTATATATTAATAAAAAAAAGAATACCCCCCCAAGCCAGCTGCTTGCCACAGAGGTCTGACAGGAGCCTGTCAGTTTATATGCCAGAGTAGGTCTGAGAGGATGGCAGGACCTCAGCAGAAAAACAACATGAACATCCATGCCTTACCTGGGGCTTGAACCCAGGTCCCGTAGATCAGTAGCCAAGCGCGCTAACCACTCGGCCACGGGACGGCCGATTATATATTACTTAACAGCAAATAAATAAATAATAGTTCTGTTAGAAATACCAGGGCATATAGAGGAGCTGAAATTGGATCTGACCATTACCTTGTTAAAAGTGTCTTGCAACTTAAACTTAAAAAGTGTTGTGCTAGGGTTAAAAAATTTACTTTTAATACTGAAGCTCTGAAAGACCCAGTTATAGCCAAAGCTTACCATGATAGGTTACTTAGTCATTATGACAGTCATGGTATGCTTACTACTGAAGTTGAGGAAGAATGGGATCATTTTAAACAGGCTTTTTTGGACACTAACAATACTCTTTTAGGAAAAAAGGAGCAGAAAATGCAGAATTATCTGAGTGATAAGGCACTTGAGCTTATTTCAGAAAGAAAGAACTGCAAGAATGTCCTTAATCAATACTCTACTAGTTCTAATAGAAAGCATTACAGAGAATTTAATAAACGTGTAAAAGATCAGTTAGCTGCTGATAAGAATCTTTGGCTTGATGGTTTGGCTGACAAAGCTGAGGAAGCAGTTAGGCAGCACAACAACAGAGAGCTGTACCAGATAGTTAATGTTTTATGTGGTAGAAAACGAACATGCATACAAGGATTGCAGAATAAACAAAGTAAGGTTATAGAAGGGGAGGATTCTGTCATGGCTAGGTGGGCTGAGCATTTCAGTGATATTCTAAACAATGTGGTTAGTTCTACTCCCATTGTCTGTAATGATGATAGATGCATTGGCGGCTTTAAAGTTGGCCCTATAACACATTCTGAAGTTATTTTGGCTATTTCTAAACTTAAACTTCATAAATCCCCAGGGGTAGATGAAATTACTACAGAAATGCTCAGAGCTGGAAATTTTTTGGTTACCATTTGGATGACTGAAATTTTGAATAACTTTTGTGATAAAGGCATGGTTTCTAAAGATTTTACCAGAGCTATTATTATCCCTATTTT
This sequence comes from Ryuthela nishihirai, assembly GCA_038380435.1. NCBI lineage: Eukaryota > Metazoa > Arthropoda > Arachnida > Araneae > Heptathelidae > Ryuthela > Ryuthela nishihirai. Next base: position 42,426,059 of record JAWZYU010000017.1, on the reverse strand, counting down.
CAAAAAAGGTGATCACAGTTCTTGTGATAACAATAGGGGTATCAGCCTACTCTCTGTTCCAGGTAAAGTTCTTTCCATGATTGTGCTTAATAGAATTAAGAATCTGGTTGACAGGCAATTGCGTGATGAGCAATATGGATTCAGAAGTGGTAGGGGATGTGTAGCTCAGATATTTTCACTTCAGCAAATTCCTGAAAAATGTTTAGAGTTTCAGAAACCTTTGGTTGCTAGCTTTGTTGATTTCAAAAAGGCTTTCAACTCTGTTGATCGCCATAATTTGTGGTTGATTGTGAGATCATATGGTATACCAGACAAGTTAGTTAACATATTGAAAGCTCTCTATAATAACACTGAGTCGTGTGTGAGAGTTGGTAAGGCTTGTAGCAATTGGTTTAGCATTACTTCTGGTGTTCGACAAGGGTGCATTTTGTCTCCTTTTCTCTTTAGTTTGGTTATTGATTATGTTATGCAAAATACACTTCAAGGGAAAGATTTTGGCCTTAAATGGGCTGGAGATACGAAAATTTCTGATTTAGATTATGCTGATGATTTAGCCCTTTTGGCAAATGATGTTGATGAGATGAACTCTTTCATTCGAGCTGTTGATGAGACTGGTAGTAGAGTAGGTTTGGTTATAAACAGAGAGAAAACAAAAGTGATGAAAATTGGTCAGGCAGGTTGTGATTCAGTTCATCTGAATGGTTGCAGTCTTGAGCAGGTGTCACAATTTAATTACCTTGGGAGCTATGTAACAGATACTGGTGATGTGCGGCATGAGATTAACAGACGAATAGGGATTGCTGCCAGGACTTTTAAGAATCTATGGAGATTGTGGAGAAATAGGCGTATACACCTAAAGACTGTATAATAGTTTGGTTCTTTCTAGGGTTAGTTATGGTAGTGAAACTTGGACGCTGTGTAAACAAGATAATAGGAAACTAGATGCTTACGTAGTGTCTTGGGTATTAAGTGATTTAACTTTGTAACTAATGATGAGGTTAGGCAAAGGAGTCTGCAACCTCCTTTAAGCAGCATATTGTGCAGAGAGAGACTCTGCTGGTTTGGCCATGTTGCCCGTATGAATAATTATAGATTGGCAAATAGGGTTATGAACAGTGTGCCTGGAGGTCTCAGAAGGAGGGGGAGACCTAGGATATGGTGGGCAGACAATGTCAAACAGGACCTTGTTAGAATTGGTATGCAGTGGTCGGATGCAGCAGATGTAGCACAGGACAGATATGCTTGGAGAATTAAACTGCGCGGTCTGGTTGGACCTCAGTAGCCCATGGCTGCTTGAGGATGATGATGATGATGATGGCACTACTACTACACTGTAGTTCAGTAATGTTTACATTTAGAAACCAGAAATGCGGTAGATAGCATGAGACCTCTAATGATGGGAAATAATTAATATATCATTTTTTTTCTTTCGATTTCTAGGTCAGTTTTATCTCATTTAACTATAATGCAATGTTCTGAAATAAACATTGGAATATTTGCTTACAAATAATTTCCCTCTAATCTTGGTATCTTACTAACTGACGATTCCAAATCTCTCATTAATAAAAATGATCTTTCTGCCGTTTAAACTAAATACTAATTTTTTTTATTGCAAATGTTACACTGTTTTCATTTGTTAGAGGAAACAATTGCTTATCGCCATTTTTATGCAAAACATAGATATGGAAATTTCATGCAAAAGCAATTTTACTTTCATAATAATACAGCACATTATCAATCATTATAACAAGTTGCTCCCTTCACAAACTTTTACTTTTCATTTTACGAAACTGCTCTTAAAGTTTAAATTTTTTCGAAATATGATATGTAGGTTTTTCTACTTTGATACAGTACTGTATTTTATTATTTTCTTGCTCATACCTGAAATATTGCTAACTTTGCACCTACACTCATTTTCACTATTTTACACTGATGCATGAAATGAAAACTTGTATTGTCTATTGTAAATGAACATTACAAGAAAAAAAATTATCCCCCCACCCCCACCAAGAGATACACGATGGCCTAAGGGAACAAGGTTTATGTCAAATGAAAGCTTATAGCAGAGATAATGTTGCATTCTGAAATTAACATTCCTTCTTTCTTCCAGAAAAGGATTAAAGTGTAAACTGTTGTTCTGCTATATCTCACTAACATGAGCTGACCATAACAAATTATGTCAGATGAAAACTTTACATAGGGAGTAATATAGTTTTAAATTCAACCCCCCCCCCCCCCATTTCTTTAAAAGAGAAATTTCCACAATTTTCAGTAGAAAGCAAAAATTAAATGCGTAAATTAAAAAAATATATATTCTCATAAATGAAGGCTAGATAGGAACTGAGGTGTAGCGAAGCAACTATGGTTGAGGGGAGGGGAGGACTAAGAAAATAAGCAGTTTGCATAAATTTAATATCTCTGTCAGGGACATACCCAGGATTTAGTTCTGGGGAGGAGGGGCAGCTCCCCAAGATTTTGGAAAGTTGCCTCAATTTTTCCAACTCACTGTATTTTTTCAAAAAAATCCAAATTTGTACATCTCACCTGAATTTTACCAACTCTCCTAGATTTTGCCAATTTCCCTTAATTTTACAAAACGAAAAATCTCAGTTGTCACAACTCACCTGGATTTTACCAAGTTGCTTCAAATTTTGCAACACCCTAGAGTTTGCCAACTTCAATTTATTTAAGGGAGAGTTCCCCCCATACCTATCAATTTACTTAAGGGAGAGTTCCCCCCATACCTATATCCCTGGATAGGAAGAAATAAAACATAATCATTTGCTCAATTCAAATTAATTCAAAGAAAATAGTAGGACACTGAAATAGATAGCTTTTTTTTTTCATAGTGGAAATATGTCACTTTTTCTCTGAAGTTAATATGGATTGAGCAGAGACTTCAATCATAATATCCATTGAACACTTGGGGCCAAAAGCTAGATTAGTACCCCATTCAGGTTCAAACAAGGGTAATTCAGATATTCCTGAGGAAAGAAATGAGCTTCCAGTATTTTTTCCTCTCTGTCAGTTGCACATAGGAATGGAACAGTAAACCATGATTTAAAATAACTGATGAAAAGATTTAAAAAAAAATGAAGCTTCTACAGAAAAAACAACATGCAATTTTCACTGTGAAATCGAGAACGAACTAACATTACTTCATGCCAGCACTATCGTCTGTAAATAAGAGACGGGCTACAGGTTGGCCATGGGTACAGTGTGGTGGTAGCGCTACCTACAACTCTCTGCATTGAAAATTGAATACGCACTCTTTGGGCTTGTGAGTAGGCCATAGGCTAATCTCAGTTGGCCGTAGTGTAGACATTTTCATGGTTGAGGGGTTTGTATGGCACCACTCTGAACTTGCACTTTGATTTCTGGTAAGAAACAATGCATCCAAGATTCATCATTGGTTATTCTAAGTTCTCAGGAGACATCTTTTTCCCCATACTGTCCATGAGGTCTTCATGTGTTGAATGCTGAGGAATCCAACAAGCACACAATTTTCAAACCTGCAGCTCCTTGCTAATGATGTATGTTGAACCAGCACTAATATTTAATTCCATGGAAATTTCTACAGTGGTAACGCAGTGATTTTCTTTGCACAAGCTCCTACTCCATTGCTGCTAGAACTCGAGCAGGTTATTTAATGGACAAATATGTCAAATTGAAGATCAAGTAGTTTTCCTTTAGTATTGACGATACTAAGACAGTAAAATAGGATCCCACTTATTTTTGTTTATGTGATGTACTGTAATTGTTAATAAATGAAAAGATAAGTTTAGTAAATTGAATTATGCATGCACTATAGTATTTAGAATTTTATACACTTCATATATCCTAAATTTCTTAATTGATGCCTTTACTGCTTATATCTTTTTCACCTAGGTAATTTTTTTCTTCTAATTGAATTTAATATTTTTTCTTACAGGAGACTTGATTATTTTGTCATTTCCAAAAGCCTACTGCCAAAGCTCTGTGATAGTGTGATTAGAAAAGATGTTCATGGAAGTGATCACTGCCCTGTCACACTGTTTTTGGCAATCTGAATGCATTTTTTTTACATAATCATGAAGAGAGCTGGAGAAGAATTTACACCAGTACTTTTTTTTATATAAAATTTTATTCTGAAATGGTTGTATATTTTAATACCATTTGTTTTTTGTTTAGTGAACTAATTACATTGTACAAGAATTGTGGCATAAACTAAGCAATTAGTGGTTAGCACTGTTTGTTCTTTAAATGTATCATTTCCCTGCAACCATCCTGTCTGGTTTACCATAATCATCATTCAGTAATTATACTATTTGTTGATGTACAAATTAAAAGCTTCATCAACTAAATTAAATAGTATGTTTCATTCCTCTTTTGTATGAACTAGCTAGGTTAATGCTTCATTGTTGGTCTATGTATGGTCTAGATCAGGCCTGTGGGCATTGTGCTGCCTGCCACATCTTTTTGTGCAGCCCACAAGCTACTGATGATAAATTAGATTTGCAAAAGATCATGTAGAGGACAAAAAGTTCAGCAAAGCAAATTCTCAAATATATAATTGACTTTAATAAAATTATATTATTTATGTGCCATTTTAGATTTGTTTTGCGTTGGTTTTACATGTATTGATTATATATTTCTTTGGTGGTCCTACCTTTCCATTCCTGTTTACTATGCAGCCTTTCAGTGTAAAAGTTTCCCCAGGCCTGGTCTAGATCTTATTTCCTTACATATCATCATCCCCTATGCACAGATCCCTACATCTGGGACATCAAACTTCTCTAACATAGAAATTTAAAAGCTCTCAAAATTTTAATGATGAGTTTTGATAAAGGAAATTGAGCTTTGAATAGAAGCAAGTTTTAATTCACATTTTAAGATATTTGAATATCCTATGTCACCGAAGTTTAAGGAAAGAACTAAAAAATCCTAAAGTTTTACACGGTGAAACTGGATATAATGTATGCATTTTCATTGTAATTTATTAAAGGCTCAGAATTAATCTAAAATGTCCTCAGTATAATCCTTAAAGATCTGTATCTTCATATATGCAGTATTTGGCATTCCTATCTTTGTCACCTCCCAATCATCTGTTGCATTTCCTACCAAATGAAATATTACATTTTATTATTGCCTATATTTAATGTTCTTTTTTTTCTACCCTGCTGAGGAGTGGTCAACTACACAGGGTCCTGGTGCTGACCATATAAACCTACCGGACTGGACAGATATATGGCTCTGAGCTTGATTATGGATCCTGATTTTGTTGCACTGGTGGGCTTCTGTGGAGGGAAAATCTTCCGCTGTGTTTTCTTTTTGTTTGTGGGTTGACAGCCCCAAGTGAATAGATTCACAGGATATGTTTATCAGCTGGTGGATAATCCTGAGCAGAAGTCATCGCAGGCACCTGAACTCTTTGCTTCTATTGGCATCGTCAGATTCTACATTGGAGGAAGTCTTTCAGTGTAGATGGCTTCAGCCTTTAGTAGTGGGGGAACGGGTCTTTGCCCCATGTCTGCGATTAGGGGGCTGTTTGATATTGTCGGCATTCCCTCTCTCAATAAACATAGTTTCTTTAAACATCCCACTAACCATTTTCTCTCCATAGGTAGTTGGAATGTGAGGACTCTGCACACAGCTTTTTCTCTTGATGTCCTCACACAAGAATTCCACCGTTATAATTTAGATATTCTCGGCTTGCAAGAGACCAGATGGACCGATAAAGGTCAGATTCTTAAAAATAATCTTAAATTTCTCTTTTCAGGGAGGGACGACAATAAGCATCACCAAGGCGTGGGTCTGCTTCTCAGCAGACACGCTAGCGATGCTCTTCTAGGATATGAGTGCATTAATGAAAGGTTTCGTACAGCAAAATTTCAGACAAGCGTTAAAGACTTGAATGTTATCTGCTGTTATGCCCCCACTGAGGATGCCGATGAGGATGAGAAGGATAGGTTTTATGGACAACTTCAGGATATTTTGAATTCTGTCAAGAAAGGAGATATTACCCTTGTTCTTGGTGACTTCAATGCCAAAGTTGGTACTGACTCTGACCTTTGGGGAGGAGTAATAGGCCCTTTTGGTATTGGTAGCTGCAATGGCAATGGGCAACGTCTCCTACAGGTAAGTAAACTCAATGGATTCAGAATAACTAACACTTATTACAAACACCGCGACATACATAAGTACACATGGGTTTCACCTGATGGGCTGCATAAGAATATGATTGATTACATATTAATTAACAGCAAATGGGCCAGTTCTGTTAGGAATACCAGGGCATATAGGGGAGCTGAAATTGGATCTGACCATTACCTTGTTAAAAGTGTGTTGCAACTTAAACTTAAAAAGTGTTGTGCTAGGGTTAAAAAATTTACTTTTAATACTGAAGCTCTGAAAGATCCAGTATATATATTTATAGCCAGTATATATTTTATAGCCAAAGCTTACCATGATAGGTTACTTAGTCATTATGACAGTCATGGTTTGCTTACTACTGAAGTTGAGGAAGAATGGGATCATTTTAAACAGGCTTTTTTGGACACTAACAGTACTCTTTTAGGAAAAAAGGAGCAGAAGAGGCAAAATTATCTGAGTGATAAGGCACTTGAGCTTATTTCGGAAAGAAAGAACTGCAGGAATGCCCTTAATCAATACCCTACTAGTCCTAATAGAAAGCACTACAGAGACCTTAATAAGCTTGTAAAGGATCAGTTAGCTGCTGATAAGAATCTTTGGCTTGATGGTTTGGCTGACAAAGCCGAGGAAGCAGTTAGACAGCACAACAGCAGAGAGCTGTACCAGATAGTTAATGTTTTGTGTGGTAGAAAACGGACAGGCATACAAGGATTGAAGGATAAACAAGGTAAGGTTATAGAAGGGGAGGATTCTGTCATGGCTAGGTGGGCTGAGCATTTCAGTGATGTTCTAAACAATGTAGTTAGTTCTACTGCCATTGTTTGCAATGATGATAGATGCATTGGTGGCTTTAATGTTGGCCCTATAACACAATCTGAAGTTATTTTGGCTGTTTCTAAACTTAAACTTCATAAATCCCCAGGGGTAGATGAAATTACTACGGAAATGCTTAGAGCTGGGAATGTTTCGGTTACCACTTGGATGACTGAAATTCTGAATCTCTTTTATGATAAAGGCATGGTTCCAAAGGATTTTACCAGAGCTATTGTTATCCCTATTTTCAAAAAAGGTGATCGCAGTTCTTGTGATAACTATAGGGGTATCAGCCTACTCTCTGTTCCAGGTAAAGTTCTTTCCATGATTGTGCTTAATAGAATTAAGAATCTGGTTGACAGTCAATTGCGTGATGAGCAATGTGGATTCAGAAGTGGTAGGGGATGTGTGGATCAGATATTTTCACTTAGGCAGATTCTTGAGAAATGTTTAGAGTTTCAGAAACCTTTGGTTGCTAGCTTTGTTGATTTCAAAAAGGCTTTCGACTCTGTTGATCGTCATAATTTGTGGTTGATTGTGAGATCATATGGTATACCAGACAAGTTAGTTAACATTATGAAAGCTCTCTATAATAACACTGAGTCGTGTGTGAGAGTTGGTAAGGCTTGTAGCAATTGGTTTAGCATTACTTCTGGTGTTCGACAAGGGTGCATTTTGTCTCCTTTTCTCTTTAGCTTGGTTATTGATTATGTTATGCGAAATTCACTTCAAGGGAAAGATTTTGGCCTTAAATGGGCTGGAGATACGAAAATTTCTGATTTAGATTATGCTGATGATTTAGCCCTTTTGGCAAATGATGTTGATGAGATGAACTCTTTCATTCGAGCTGTTGATGAGACTGGTAGTAGAGTTGGTTTGGTTATAAACAGAGAGAAAACTAAAGTGATGAAAATTGGTCAGGCAGGCTGTGATTCAGTTAATCTGAATGGTTGCAGTCTTGAGCAGGTGTCACAGTTTAATTATCTTGGGAGCTATGTAACAGATAATGGTGATGTGCGGCATGAGATTAACAGACGAATAGGGATTGCTGCCGGGACTTTTAAGAATCTATGGAGAGTGTGGAGAAATAGGCGTATACACCTAAAGACTAAAATTAGACTGTATAATAGTTTGGTTCTTTCTAGGGTTAGTTATGGTAGTGAAACTTGGACACTTTGTAAACAAGATAACAGGAAACTAGATGCTTTTGATTCCAGATGCTTACGCAGTATCTTGGGCATTAGGTGGTTCAACTTTGTAACTAATGATGAGATTAGGCAAAGGAGTTTGCAACCTCCTTTAAGCAGCATATTGTGCAGAGAGAGACTCCGTTGGTTTGGCCATGTTGCCCGTATGAATAATTATAGAATGGTGGATAGGGTTATGAACAGTGTGCCTAAAGGCCGCAGAAAGAAGGGGAGACCTAGGATGCGGTGGGCAGACAATGTCAAACAGGACCTTGTTGGAATTGGTGTGCAGTGGCCAGATGCAGTAGATGTAGCTCAGGATAGACTTGCTTGGAGAACTAAATTGCACGGTCTGGTTGGACCTCCGTAGCCCATGGCTGCTTGAGGATGATGATGATGATGATATTTAATGTCTACATAAGCAGTTCTGCAAAGTGGTTTGCACTGCACTATATTGTGTATTAGACTTGAAAGACTATTAGACTAGAAAATTTTTAATTGTCAGAAGTCTTCATATATTTCCTGCAGCATTTAATAATAGTGACAAGAGTAATAGATTGTGCATTCTATTTAAATTGATTTAGTATCATTGTTTAGTTTTGTAGAATCCACAGCAATTAACTTTCTTTTCCTCTTAATATATTTAATAAGCTACACTTGTGGCCAAAATTGAGCAACAAGTACAAAAATTTTATGAAGTAAAGGTTATGAATATAATGTGAAATATTCAATCCAAGCATACAGAAACAAGTTGAACGCATGTGCAGTTGGATGGAAGGGAAATGTGCATCAGGTAAATGAATGCGAATGATAAAGTAAGGTCCTCAATATGATGTGTGATCACCTGGCAACAATGCAGGCCTAACAGTGATTTGCTATGGTTTGAATAAGGCTGTACAGCAGATCCTAGAGCAGTAATTTCCAAACCACAGGCTGAGCAGATTATAGCTTTTGGACGGTTATAGGAGAGGAGGGGGCAGTGAGCAACAATCGGTTGCCCCGTAGCATTCAAGACGTTCTATGGGATTCATATCTGGTGATCATGAAGGCCAATCCATACGAGGGATATTTTCCCTCAATGTATTCAGCCACCACCAAAGTTATGTGAGATCTGGATTTATTTTGGGATTGTTCATCAAAATAAATCCTGGACCCACTGCACTTCTAAAAGGACAAATGTAATTATCCAGGATTTCATCTCAGTATCTGGTGCCATTTATCCTCGTGATCACATGGAGAGGCATACTACCATTAATACACATCCTAGTCCAGATCAATCTCCTGCTTACATATTGGTTTCGTGTCTTTCCCAGATGTGGTGTGGATGAAATTGTGTCCCATTTTATGATATTTATGTTGAAATATTATAATGGAGAAACAGGACTTCCTGTATGCAGCAATTGACTGAAGCATTCAATGAAGGCTGTTTCTGACCCACAAACCGACAAATGTCAAAAGAAAAGCAATAAGAAGATTGGTAAAAATGGGAACTGTTGACTCATATGAATGTCCACAGAGAATCATTTTGTAAACTGAAACCAGACTCATCAGTAAAGAGCACAGGCCATTTTTTATGGGTCCAGTTGACATGCTGGACCGTTGTAAACAAGCTCCTCAATGAGCAGGAGTCAAGAGAACACAAACAGATACCTTGCATAGAGAGTACAATTACCGAGTCTCATCTAAACTATACCGTGATATGGTCCCGCCAGTGGGGAAAGTGAATGCTGATTGTTGATCCTTAACTTGTGCTGTCCTTAAGCCTCGTGATGAACACTAGATAATGGTCATATGCTGCAGTCACCTTAATGATATCCTTGACCAGGTTTTTGGGAAATGTTTTGGGTGCCTTTAAACTGGAAGGTGTGCACCAATCCTCAGTGATGATGCACAAAACCAGCAGGTCCCAGTGATGATGGTTAATAAACGAATGATCCACATTTAGATATCTGGCCGCTTAAGATTGTCCTGATTTCAGTCTCCTTATAACTCTCCACCTTGGTGAATTGCTAGTCTCTGTAACATTTGTGGTATGTTATCAGTGTTATTGCTGCACCACAAGAAGGCGGGGTCCGACATTAGGCACTAGACCTGGGCGGTTTTGTGCATCATCACTGGGGATTGGTACACACCTCTCGGTTTATGCCTAGCTACCATTTACAGTGTAGTGCTTGCAAGAGACTAGATGGACAGGTAAAGGTGAGATACTTAAAAATAACTAAATTTCTCTTTTCAGGGAGGGAGGGTGTACCATTACGATCATCACATTTAATTTATAGACGAATTTAAATTTTTCACTAATTCAAATATGTTACTTGCAAAAAAAGTAGTATTAGGTATAGTTGTAAAAATGTCGCTTATTTTCTTGGGACCCTGACATTCTTGTTCCCCTCCCCCCATCGTTTCTTAAACCAACACATGACTAATGGAAATATAAGTATGAACCAGGGCGGATTAAGCAATTGGGAACCGTGGAATGAAGTTCTAAGAGAGCCTTAGAACTATATTCTAAGGAGCTCCTTTACACTTCTAAGCTGAAAAAATAATGAAAATTGGACTAGTTGCATTTTTGTTATTTATTTATGATTTTTGTCACTAAAAATACCTATTATCAGAAACTTTCATTTGATATAGGACGTGATTCGTAAACATCAACCACAGTTTTGCTCTCTTTTGGGGAGCGGGGGTTGCTCAGGTGGTAGCGCGCCAGGTTCGTAATCTAGTTCCCAGGTTCGAGTCCCAGCTGCGTCAGCATCGAGATTTATCTCTGCAAAATTCCCCGCCATGCCCACGGTCAATAGGGAACATCGATGGGCTTGGAAAGGCCGCCGTCTGTCGGATGGGACGTTAAGCCGTGGCCCCGTGTGCGGGAGAGCCATACTCTGTGCACGTTAAAGAACACGCTGGATGGCCTTGACGGGAGGCTACCATCTGTCTCCCAACAGCTATTCCTGTGGGTCCCCTCTCCCAACCTCAGCCTTCGGGGTCTATGTGACCTGGCCACTTAGCCCATAGTGTGCAAAAAAGTGCCGCTCAGAGCTCTCTTTTGGAGTCGTGTTTGTAGCAGCCCATGACAATGTTTGTGTTATAGGCTTTAATCAGGTATAACTCTTTAAGGTTGACCTCTGATAAAGGGGTTGGGGGAAACTTATTTTGACATTCTATGAGCTTTCATTTGACTCGTAACTGTAGGTCTTCGCGTTCGGAGGAAGAGAAGAATGACTAATATTTTGCGTTTTTTTAGGGTGAAAGAGAGCAACGGGAGTATATTTTTGTTACCACATTATTGCCCGTTTCAAAAACTTTCATTTGATACATAAATCATTAAATTTCCCCATTGCGTTCCAAAAATATGGGGGAACCGTTGTTTTTGACAAATTCACTAACCGACAAATGTGAAGTGAAAAGCAATAAGGAGATTGCACCGATGGGCTTGGAAAGGCCGCCGTCCATCTGATGGGACTTTAAGCCGTGGCGCTGTGTGCGGGAGAGTCCATACCCTGTGCACGTTGAAGAACACGCTAGATGGCCTTGACGGGAGACTGCCAGTTGTCTCCCGACAGCTGTTCCAGTGGGTCCCCTCCTCCAACCTTCTATGAGTCTTGGGGGTCCTTATGACCTGGCCATTTTGCCCATTGTGTGCAAAAAAAGTGCCTCTCATAGGTAACCAACCAATAAGAAGATAGGTAAAAATGGAAGCTGACCTATCGGCCATATTCCTACTGGTCACATGACTTTGTCTTGTAGTCAATGCAGTAGCTATGTGTGCCAGTTTTTTTTTTTAATCCTTAAAATTCCGCCATAGTAAAAGATCTTAGAGGACAACGGAACCTCAACAAGGAAACAAACATCCATGCCTTACCTGGGGCTTGAACCCAGGTCGCTTCTGATCGGTAGCCAAGCACTTGGCCACGGGATTAGTATATAAAAAAAAATTAGCATGGGTAGTTGCGAATTGTTCCAGCAACTGTAAGAACACTTACACAATGTTTAAATTTCAGCCTGATCCAATTAAATGGGTTGAAAAGTTGACCAAAATCGTTCCAGCATCTGTGATACTTTTGACTATTTCTTTGGTATTTTAAAGTGAATTTATGAGATATATTGATTAGTTATCAATGAATGATGACTACGTTGATTAGTTATCAATGAATGATGAATACGTGTAGACTTACTCATTCATTATTTGCGACTAATTTTCGTTTTGTTAATATAAAATACGCATGTGGAAAACTTTGATTGTGACTACCATAACCCACTGCTTCCCGCGCAGAAGAGATCAAGATCCCCCAACAAGCAATCAAGATCCCCCAACAAGCTTTATGATATAATTTGATGGGGTACAACTCTTGTTGAAATATTAAATGATTATGATAATTGTAGAATTAATAAGTAAAAAATTCATATGCATATACACACTAAATTGGAAACGTTTATGCAGATGTATGTAAACGTCACTTGTGGAGCGTAGATGCAAAATACACCTATCCCTCGATTTACATGGTACTCAGTTCACACAATTTTGGCTTTGCACGGTCAAAAAATGCAACCAGTTTCGATTTACACGGTACTGACTGAGATTTCCTTTCTATATACGTCTCAGTCAGTACCGTGTAAATCGAAACTGGTTGCATTTTTTGACCATGCAAAGCCAAAATTGTGTGAACCGAGTACCGCGTAAATCGAGGGATAGGTGTACGTGGTCACATGTTCTAGCCAACTATTTACGACTGCTGCTCGTCAGTGTTGATTACATTGGGAAAAACAGGATCTTTCGGGGTTTGATAAAGAGTTTATTTTGGGTGTCGTCTGGCTTGAGCTATGATTTTAGAAACAGCAGAGCTGACTGGTTTCTATAAAGGTGGGATATTGAGAATATCAGTGGAAAAATAACCCACATTGTCTAAGGCGTAACTGTGGTGCGAGGCAATCTGTCGTCTGACCTATTGGCCATATTTGTTCCCACTGGTCACATGACTTTGTCTTGTAGTCTATGCACAGGGAATTAAAGAGGATCTGTGTTAGCAGTTGCATGCCTATACAGAAATCACTGATTTCTGTGAAGAACCGGAGAGTTCGTCTACAGTGATGTCAGGAACACTGTGATTGGACACTGGAAGAATATGTGGTTCGATGAGTTGCGGTACATCTTGTTCTGTACCAACGGTAGGCAGAGTTTGATTGGAGCCCCGTGAAGCAATGGACCCGGTTTGTTAACAGAATTCAAGGTTTTGGAGGTGGTGTAGGGCACGTTCTGTTGGTATAAAATGGGTCCCCTGATATTGCTGGAAGGTCAGGTGTCTTCCAAGGATTATCTGAACATTGTTTCCAATCAAGTCCATCCTGTAATTTTGAGTTTTTATCCAGCAGGTGATGGCTGTTTCATGGATGACAATGCTACTGCCCATTGTGTAAGATATGTTCAGCAGTGGTTCAGTGAGCAGGACATCAACTTCCACCATCTTCCCTAGATACCACAAAGCCCGGTTCTGAACCCCATTGCAAATGTGTGGGACATGTTAGGAAAACAGATGTGAGAGCAAAGTTCTCTTCCATCAAATCTGAGCCAGTTAAAGAACTGTCTGGTGAACTCCTGGTATGCTGCAGATGTAAAGGCACTCTAGCATCTTGTGGAACATATGCCAAACCGCATATGTGCTGTAATTCGAGTTAAAGGAGGTCCAGCTCGGTATTGAATAAAGGTTTCTAATTCAGTGGCTGGTGTGTGTACAATATCATTCAGAAAACAATACATTTCATTGCAGAACAGAGCAAAGCTTTTGAAAGCTGTACGAGGATTTTAAAAAAATTCTAAAACATAAAATGCTAGATAAATATATTGGGAGGAACTTCTTTAGTTATAAGTTTTTTTTTCTTATTTAATCCACGCAATTTTACAATGATCCCACGCTTTGTTAGAAACGAAAAAGTCGGCCTTGAATTAAGCTACTGTTACTATTGCTACCCATGCCGAATGCCACGGTATTTTATTACTGGTAAGTACTGGAACATGGGTTGAGGAGTTGAAAGGAACCAATACTTGTTGACCTGGAATGACTCTGATGGCTCTGCTTTCACCATCCCAGAAACCGACATCACCAGAGGATTCAGATTTCGCTCATCTCACTTCCTCCACCAGTGCTGTACTCCATTCTATCCTGGAAGCTGTAAATTTCGTCAACAACTTTGGCAGCTCCAACTTTGTCATTCTTTCGACTCCAATTCTGCCTTACAAACATTCCAGAAGTTAAACACCAGGACCTACCACCCTTTCCTTATACAGAACATGATGGAGATGTGCTCCAAAGCCCTCTCACGCTAACTTCTGCAAGTATTACGATCCACTCCCAGTGGATCTCTCACACGAAGGAATACTCGGCAACGAACTTGCAGATCTGACTGCCAAAGGAGATCTCCAGACTCAGATAGTATCTAATTTCTATCTTTCAGTGATTGCAAGTTTTTTATTTCAAACCTCATGAAGCAATATCATCTCACCTAATGGCAGAAAGACTCCAGTCTTTCATCCTTTAGGTACTTTGTAGACCCTCCTCTCACTCCAGTAAACCTTGGAAATCTTACCAGAGCTGAGGAGACTCTTCTCCACCATATCCGAGTTGGAACCATCTGCAGCAATTCTACACTTCACACCCTTGATAACTGTGCCACTTACCCGAGACTATTTCCCAACACAGAAAAGGTTTCCTAAATCCTGCCTAACTATTCTAGCTATAATGCTGACCGAGAAGGTTTCTTTCAGTCACTTAATGCCATCGTAATCTCATATTATTTCATTACTTCCCTTCTGGGTACTCACCAGAACATCCATCAGATGGGACGTTAAGCCGTGGCTCCATGTGCGGGAGAGCCACACCCTGCACACGTTAAAGAACATGTTGGATGGCCTTGACAGGAGGCTACCATCTGTCTCCCAACAGCTGTTCTAGTGGGTCCCCTCCCCTAACCTCTTCTGGGTCCTTATGACCTGGTCATTTAGTCCATGGTGTACGAAAAAGTGCCAGAGGTAAAAAAACCAACCTAACTCACCAGAACAAGAAGCTGCAGTGAACGCGCTTGCGTCTACTAACCGATTTCTTTCACAACATCGGTCTCTTCTGCAAAATTTAATGTTTTTGTTTTCTTTCTAGCCTAATTCTTTTTTATTTATAGGCTTTAGTGGAGTAGCAGAGAAATAACTACTGCTGACTCTGTTATCTCCGTCAGCTCTAATTGGTATAGGGAGCTCCTGATTGGAGGCTAATTTCATCATGATGTTACATTAATTTAAACTTGAACCTGCAAATCATTTTTTACAAAAAATTATTTTTTGAATTATATGTCAACAGGTAATCTGTTTATTTATTATTGATAGATATTTTGCTTTCTTTCACATCCCTATTGAATCAATTTATAGAAGGACAAGATTATCGTAGTTGTAATATCTTGGGGACATTTGGTGAATATTTAAAACGGCACTTTAATATTTAAACAAAATTTGCAAAATCTTTTCTGAATACGGAAGCTACTATGTACTTACCAAACAACAGCCATTTTGATGTTAAACTGGGCTCACGATTATTAAAATTTGGGGCCCAAGTTGCTAGCAGGAAAATATTGGTCGAGCACTCTCTAGTTCTCTTTACCTATATCTGTGCTATAGGTAAGGCCGTCCAGATGAATAAGGCCTGGAACTAAGAAATATGGGGGCGGGGGTGGCTCAGTCGGTAGCGCGCCAGGCTCGTAATCTGTAGTTCCCAGGTTCGAGTCCCAGCTGGGTCAGCGTCGAGATTTATCTCCGCAAAATTTCCCGCCCTGCCCACGGTCAGTAGGGGACACCGATGGGCTTGGAAAGGCCGCCGTCCGTAGATGGGACGTTAAGCCGTGGCCCCGTGTGCGGGAGAGCCATACCCTGTGCACGTTAAAGAACACGCTGGATGGCCTTGATGGGAGGCTACCATCTGTCTCCCAACAGCTGTTGCAGTGGTCCCCTCCCCCAACCTTCTCTGAGCCTTCGGGGTCCATGTGACCTGGCCATTTAGCCCATGGTGTGCAAAAAAGTGCCGCTCAGAGGTAAAACAACCCAACCCAACCCAAGCTAAGAAATATGACGTCAAACAGGATTCTATCGATGCACTGAAAACTTGTGCTTTCGAATGTTTAAATTGAAGATTTCGCTTTGATTATTTTTCCACTGCCTCTTTGAATGCCTAAAACTGCGTTTTTATGCTTTTTCTCTCAGAAAAGGAAGTATTTTAATTTGTTCCGAGATTTATGACATAATTTTGGAATTTTCTCAGAGCAAAAGAATCTTTCTTTACACTAAATTTTAGCGTTGATGAAAGCAGTTTCTTTATATTGTAAAGCATGTCTACATTTGTTATAGTCATTAAAATTTGGAAAGTAGATTACGCGTCTGTAATTACATTAAACACTTTTATGCTGGAAATATAGTGCCTATAAGTAATAGTGTGGCAGTCGTCAATAGCCTATCCCAAGGTGGTCCGAAAAATGGTCCTCTACCAACAGGGTGATTAGAACAGAAATATAACTTCGCACATGCGCAGTGAAAAGATATTGATATAGTACCGTTGTACGCATATTACCCTGCCGTAAGTTGTTCTAGATAAGAAAAAATTAGTTCTACATAAAAAAATAATATCTCGAAACATTGTGGTTATGAAAAAAACATGATACTCTATAAGGTAGCTAAAATTTTTCTTTAGTTAGTCCTCCTGAAATTTAAATATTAAGAATTAGCTTACAAAATACGAAGGATGATCATTTAACTTGTGGACTGACGCCATAAGTACTTGCACGTAGCGCTTTTTCCAAAGTAACACTAGATGGCGCTGTGCGTGACAGCTGCGAAGGAGGCTCAACGTGCCAAGGTCATTTGGCGTCGACTGCTGTTGTGTTAAGACATTCGGTTTGCGTGTCATAGACGTTTGTTCAGAATGTCGGAAATTTAGAAGGAACAGCGGTATGTCATTGGTTCCCCCCCGATAGGGGACCACCTTGTCGTGGTGGGGGGGCCTAGGGCCCAGCAACCCGGCTGAGGAAGCATTGCCGGTCGGGATGATCCCTAGCTGGAGCAGGCCAGAGGATTTGCCGGCTGCCGTGTACTCAGCTGGAGCATTCCAAGGTTTTGCCGGTTGGGGTGGTCCCCGGCTGGAGCATTGCTGAAGCCAACCGAGGTTGAAGACGCTGCTGGCCGGCTTGATCGCCGGTCGGGTGGTGACGGCGTTGGAGACCTCACCTCTCAGGAGACCTGTGTGGTCTGTTCGACGGCTCTGCCGAAAGGCACGAGCTGTCAAAAAAGTCTGGGTCTTACTAAGAGTCTCCACCCCGGGTGCCGATCGAGCTTGGATCTTTATATCCTTGCACATTTGCAAACCGGGGAATAGATTAAAGTTAGGTTTCTTCCGGTGGTCAGCTTTCCTTCTATAGGACTGCTGCCATGTGAGGCTGGGGTTGAGGTGCGCCTATAGGGCGTATTCCTTGCCCCCGGCTCTAGATAGTCATGGCTTTTCTTTAACCAGGTAGTGCTGTCAGGCGGAACCGGGAATTGCCGTGGTTGCACAAGATCGCAACATAGAGATCCATGTCATTGGTTATTGTGTTAGGCGAGACCTAAGTGCTGCTGCTACTGTGAAGAGATGAGTGAAGCCTATGGTAATGACTGTCTTTGTAGGTCTGCAATTTTAAAATGGCATACGCGATTCAAAGAAGGACCCAAGACCCGGCCAGCCTTCTTCCTCAATAACTCCTAAGCAAATCGAAAGAGCCTTGGCAATCCTGAATGAAGACAGACGAATAACACTTCATGAAGTGGCTGTGAAAATGTCAGTTTCATACGGAAGCCCTCACACGATTGTGAAAACCCATCTGAAAATGTCACGCATCTGTGCTCAATGGATTCCACACAGTTTGACTCCAGAACCAAAAAGGTACAGCTGTGCAAGGAGATGCTTAATCGTTTTGAAAGCCAGGGTCCAACCTTCATGAGTTGAATTGTGACTTGCGATGAAACTTGGATCTTTCACTTAACGCCACTACGATCCTGAAACGACACAACAGTCGAGAAAATGGAAGCATCCCGATTTACAAGACCCAAGAAAATTCGGGATTCTTCTTTAGCTGGGAAATAAATGACTCTTGTGTTTTTTTTACATCAAAAGGTATTCTTGTTACTCACTTTGTGCCTCGTGGAACAACCATGAATAAGGAAGCCTACTCGAAGATTCTCAGAACCAAACTTCGGCGTGCCATTCGTGAAAAACGTCCGCAACTTTCTGGTGTGACTTGGTTTCTCCATCACGACAACGCCAGGCCCCATACGGCTAATATTGTGCAGCCAGTGATCACTGCCATAGGTGCCGAGGTTCTGCCGCATCCTCCATATTCCTCGGACTTTGCACCCTGTGATTTTTTCCTCTTTCCGCGACTGAAGAAAGCTTTGAAAGGGAAACATTTCGCATCCAATGATGAAGCTTGCAAAGCCACAATGACACACTTTCGAAAAATGGCTTCAAAGACGCTTTTAATTCGTGGGTACAACGATGGCAAAAATGTGTGAAGTTCAAGGCAGGTATTTTGAGAAAGACAAATGCCAGGAAGATTAAAAGGATGATATTTAATGTAACTCTTTGCTTCTGTCCCCTAATTAAATGATCACGCTATTAGATAATTGCGTCACTGGAATTGCATCTCCACTGGTATATCTGTACAACGCACCGTAATTTGGTAAGTAACTAAAAACTTTGAAAGTATAAAGTCAGTTGGCAAATTAATGCATAAACATTTTATCAGCTATAAAATCTACAGTAAGTGAGATAAGAGGGATCAGTTATATAAGCATGTTTAGTTAACTTTCTTGTTACAACTGCAATTATTTTAAATCATTAATTTTATCGTTATGTACGTATTTCTTGATGTTTTGAGAGTAGTTTCGGAAATAGAAGTTAAACTATTTATTATGTTGAAAATTTCGTGATAAGATTATTCTTAAGATGTCTAACATATCCTGCTGTTATTATAGTAGTTTCGGAAATAGAAGTTAAACTATTTATTATGTTGAAAATTTCGTGATAAGATTATTCTTAAGATGTCTAACATATCCTGCTGTTATTATAGTAGTTTCGGAAATAGAAGTTAAACTATTTATTATGTTGAAAATTTCGTGATAAGATTATTCTTAAGATGTCTAACATATCCTGCTGTTATTATAGTAGTGTCGGAAATAGAAGTTAAACTATTTATTATGTTGAAAATTTCGTGATAAGATTATTCTTAAGATGTCTAACATATCCTGCTGTTATTATAGTAGTTTCGGAAATAGAAGTTAAACTATTTATTATGTTGAAAATTTCGTGATAAGATTATTCTTAAGATGTCTAACATATCCTACTATTATTATAGTAGTTTTGGAAATGGCTGTTTTGTATTACTAGCACTACAGCAAGGATTGCAGTAAGTTGCGCAGTAAGGAAATTTGATTTCCTAAATATAGTTAATTGTGTGGCTAACTTTCTTTTGCACGGTATAGTTAAGACGAAAATTTTTAAAGTAATATGAGAATTTTAGATTCTACTCAAATTACTGAAGTTTTATTTTTACATTTAAAAATATTCAAGTCTAATATGCACTATAAGTATTGTAAAGCTGTTATTGGTTCCTGTATGACCCATGTTCCGGCACTTACCTCCTATAAAATGCTATGACATTCAGCATGGGAAGCGATGGTAACAGCAGCTTAATTCAAAGCTTTGGGCCTTTTTTGCTTCTGACGAAGTGTAGGATCATTGTAAAATTGTGTGGATTAAAGAGCAAAAAAAAAAATCATATAATAACTAAATAGGTTACTCCTAATCTATTTATCCAGCATTTTATATTTTAGAATTTTTTTAAATCCTTGTGCAGCTTTCAAAAGTTTCGCTCAGCTTTGCAATGAAATATATTATGTTTTCTCAATGATATATATATATGCATATTCATTTCACTCACATTGATAAGCTTAATAATTTTCGCTTAACTTCGTGTTTTAAAAAACAAATTAACGACGTTAATCGGGAACCTACTATATTGTAGTACATTCATATACGTATAATTAGATGCGTTAAAAATTTTTTAATATAAGAGAAATATACGAAAAATTTAAAATTGGAAAGTTAGGTAAATTCGTATTAAAATATTTAAAAACAAATATAGGCAGTAATTTAGTTTAATTATTATTTGTTTTCTTTTAAAATAATCAGCGAAGCTCTTTCGAAAAGAGAAGTTGTGAAATCTAGGGTGTCTGATATTGGTACAGATGACGTTTACGTACCTAAATTATTGTTGTATTTTACATACCTAAATTATAATTTTACCTAAATAATGTTTCTGGTCGATCAGAATGTTGCTATGAATTCGTCTCCTAATATGCATGACAGTGAAATCGATGTAAAAATAGAAGCTAATAAGTCAATGGTTATTTATTCATTTAAAAAAATTTTAATTTAGGTATCTAATTAGCAGATTGGCTGCCAACGTTTAGAGGGGATCGAAATGCATATTTGATTCGGCAGTCTCAAAATCGAACTTTGGTTTTCTATTAAAGCTTTAGACAGGAGAATGGTAAAAAAATGAGATCTAAAATTCTATCTCCGGTTTTAATAAAGATAGAGACTTGATTTTCGAATGAAATACAATATTACCGAAGGAAACCCCATTATGGGACGGATCAGACAATTTTCTGAAAAGTTCTGGGGTCCCCAAAATTGGCTGAAAGTTATTGAATTAAACTTTAATATCACTGGCGCTAATAGCAAACGACCGCGTTCACTGTTGACGCTGACAGATGCCGATAAGAGGGACACACTGTCTTATAAAATAAGGCTATTTGCTATAGCTAGTTTTACCAAAAAAAGTTATTATTTCCCCTTTTTCGTCTGTTCGTAAGCAGACACTTAACTTTATTTTGTGTCAAGAGATAAAACTTTTTCTGTTTATAGTTTATAGATAAAAATAATATATTGCGATTTGCATTATCCGATTCCTCCATTAATTGAAATTAGTGTTATTAGTGGGTATCAACGAGGTAAAGTAGATAGAGTGCGAAACCTGTTCCAAAAGTTGAAGCAATTTGAACGACGTCTTGCCAACCCTTTACATGGCTGCTGTAATGTAAAATACGGGCATTAACGCACTAAGTCTAAATAGTTAAACGTTTCGTTTTTTTTGAAAATTACGTTAAGTTTTCGTTCTTAGGATAAAATTCACTCAGTCATGTTAGCTGAACCTTTGATAGCCTATAAAAGTATTCTATTTAATAAAAAAAAGAAAAACTATCAGTTAAAAGAATGCGTTATTTCTAGACTTTTTTTGAAAGTAAATATTTTGTTTGATACTACAATTTAATGAAAATAGAAACTCCTTTGTTTATTAAGGCATGTAAACAAAATACCAAGCAAAGGCGCTTGTTACATGATTGCGTATACTTTACATGCTTGTGGCCATGTAAAGGGGGGGGGCTTTAATGAGCTTACTTTAGCTTCAGACTGGGGGCGCTGTAACACAGTGGTTGGTCATTCTAAGTAATCTATCTCACTAGTGTGTATAACGACCTAGAAAACATAGACTGCTTATATGCCGGCCATTGCGAGACAGTTTGAACGCTTCGGCGGCCATGTTCATTTAGGGCAAAACGTTGGTAGAACGTTACGAGGTATCAGCTTCTACCAACGCTAGCGTTGGTAAAAGCTGATACCTTGGTAATATTATTCGAGGGTTTTAAACGATTACTTTAAATATATTTATTGCTCATTTACATTGAAAAAAATAATGATATATGTGTTAAAATAGATATACATGTTTGATAAGAATCGTATCTAGAAGTCGCAATTTTAGTGTGGTATTTTCTATGCATTCAAATTTTGAAAGCCTAAATAGTACATTTGAGAATGGGCTGTAAATGAATTCAGGCTAAAACTACCCACTGGAGAATTTTAACATCTGGAATGATAGCGGGGGGAAAAGTAAATACCATTTGTTTTAGATCACTTGGAAAAGAAAATGAGTCATTTAACACTCAGTTCTCTTTATCTTTTCCCCCCAGGACGATCCTATCTCTGACAAATTCATGTTTAGTTTTCTCATAATACCTACCTGACAATGACAACATAAAATAATGTTCCTTTTTTGCCACTGTGAACATTTTTAAAAAAAATATATATTAATTTAAAGAGTGCACAATACTTTAATGCCCAAGAATTATGAATTGGAAGAATCAGTAGACATGTTCAGAACTAAATTTTTTTACTTCTTAAAAGTTCAATAAAGCATATTTGTTGCATGTAAAAAATAATATGAGATTGAGGAATGGTCATTGAATTATCATCATCCCACTCCATGTTATATTGTCATAGAGCTTCAAAAATAGTTTCTCATCAACTTCTAACACAAATCTTTTATAGGAAAATATGGATGAAAAAAAATTAACTTTCCCAATTAAATCAATTTAAATATCAGTTTTTAACGATATTCATTCAATATTTAAATGGCTATAATATTTAAAACTTTTACCAGCAAAAGCATTTTTAGAAAATTATAAAAACAGTAATGACTATTGAAATTATCCCATAATCCTGTGGCCTCAAGGATTATGAGGACCTTTATACCTGTTGCTTCTGTTAATTAAAATGACATTGGTTAAAGATTGTTTATCAAAGGAGAAATGAACATTGCATATAACTTTCATTAAACTAACATTATTCCATTTTCGATTTTTTTCATTTCATACTGAAAATTATGAATTTTACATTTTTAATTCCCTGTTTAAACTATCTACAGATCTATTATACCATTTTATGGTTATTAAACGTATCGAAAACAGTCTTGTTTAAAATGCAGAGAACAAATTTTTGTGTTTTCTTTCAGTGTCCAATTTAATCTTCTTACTTGATGTATCCATTTGTTACATAGCTCTCTATTTCGCAACGGAAGAATTTACTATGGAGCGAACATTGACTCTCACAGGTATAATATTAGTAATTATAAATTGCGTTTGCATACCCATCAAAGGTAATTCCATTATCTTTTATGTACCTATTGCTGCAATTAATTGCACAGCATGAATTCGGCATTTTTCTCACCGTTTAAGGTACTTTATAAACCTGAATACTTGCAAAATTGCAGTCACAGAAACAAGCGTTATGTGACGGAGCTGAAGCACGACTGTCAACGAGTTGCCCTAAAGTGTCATGGATGCGAAGTTTCCCGAAATCACGTTTTGGTGGCGCTGAAAGCAGTGATACAAGCAGTCTATGTATTCTTGATCATTGGGTGGTTATTCCCTCCGTGGGGTATTCAAGTCGCAAAACTGTAAACTTCATTCTCTTTGAAAGCATTCGATATCTCTGAAGGGTTTTGTGTTTTTAATAGTTATGTAGATGCCAGTACAACGTAAAAAAAAGGACTACAATCGAGGAATAAGATTACAAGTAATGCAGGTCAGAGTACAAGTTGAGAAATTAATCTCCCATTTCTAAGTTTTACAGGAAGTTATTTTATTGGGAAGTTTATACTCATATATCGTAATAAACATTTCATTGATTAACTGTTTACCTGCGCACTGTAAATATCCAAGAGATTCTAATGTATAAAACTTTAGTTTCTCATAAGTTAAGAATTACATATTAATTTATAAAGTACATTTGGTGTTTGATATGTAACATATAACTAGGCTTGCCGTAAGTTTCATTTTTCGATTTCTTATTTTCGTCGATAGCACAATGTACTAAAAAGCCGAACGAATTTTTGTGTGAAACAAAAAAACATCAATATTCATAAAATTATACGTATTTAAGACTTTACAATTTTTGCTTATTTGCATTTCATAGTACATTTTCGAAAATATAGTTCTGTTTTTTGCAAATTTCAAAATTTTTCAAGAGCCGCAGAATATATTTCATACCCCATAGCCGAGTGGTTCGCATGCTTGGCTACTGATCAAAGGGACCTGGGTTCGAACATGCGATTCAAGGCATGAATGTGTTTTTTTTTTTGTTTAGGTCCTGCTTGATTGGGGGGAGGGGGATATTTATTTTTATTTCTTTAGACGGCCGAATTTACATCTCATGCGGACACACCTATTATTATTAATTATAATACAAAATCATTAGGCCATTGCAATGATAAATAAAGTATTGTGCACTCTCATCTCACGAACATAGGGAAAAAGTATGCATAATATACTAATCTTCAAACTAGTTTATATCAAGACTACTAAATTAGCTGATTAAAGTAGCTGATTGCAGCCCAGCGCAGAGTTCCCATTAGGCACATTAGACAACAGCGTCGGGGCGCTAACGTATCCGCTGCACCATCTTTTGAATGCTACAATTTGTTTATTTAAATAACAATATAATTGTGTCTTTTCAATTTTAATTACCTGCAAATATCAATGGAGAGCAGGTACTCTCTTTTCAAAGTACCCTTTCTCTCATGATAATGGAAATTTTTTACAAGAATTCGGATTCTGAGGCTATACACTCTTTCCAAAATTATTGGGGGGGAGGGGGGTCAGTCGGTAGCGCGCCAGGCTCGTAATCTGTAGTTCTCAGGTTCGAGTCCCAACTGGGTCAGCGTTGAGATTTCTCTCTGCAAAATGCCCCACCCTGCCCACGGTCAGTAGAAGACACTGATGGGCTTGGAAAGGTCGCCGTCCGTCGGATGGGACGTTAAGCCGTGGCCCGTGTGCGAGAGAGCCACACCCTGTGCATGCTAAAGAACATGCTGGTGGCCTTGACGGGAGGCAATCATCTGTTCCCAGCAGTTGTTCCAGTTGGTCCCCTCCCCCCAACCTTCTCTGAGCCTTTGGGGTCAATGTGCGAGAGAGCCACACCCTGTGCATGCTAAAGAACATGCTGGTGGCCTTGACGGGAGGCAATCATCTGTTCCCAGCAGTTGTTCCAGTTGGTCCCCTCCCCCAAACCTTCTCTGAGCCTTTGGGGTCCATGTGCGAGAGAGCCATAACCTGTGCATGCTAAAGAACATGCTGGTGGCCTTGACGGGAGGCAATCATCTGTTCCCCAGTAGTTGTTCCAGTTGGTCCCCTCCCTCAACCTTCTCTGAGCCTTTGGGGTCCATGTGACCTGGCCATTTAGCCCATGGTGTGCAAAAAAGTGCCGCTCAGAGGTAAAACAACCCAACGCAAAATTATTGGTATACTTCTATGTATGTGAAAACAAAACCATATTCAAAGCTCCCTAGGTTTGAAAATAAGCTTTTTTTTACAGAAAAACGTTGCAGAAAATAAATTATAAATCCCCCTCTTTTGAAAAGCAAATTAATAAATGCTTTCCCAAAGCGGATTTTTTTTGAAATTTTGAATTTGTTTTCCATTATATCTTAATACATACTATTAGTGATAATGTAAGATGGCATTACTCATCAATGATCAAAATTTAGTATTACCCTAAGTAGACCTGGATCTAGAAAAAAAGCAAAGGGTGGGAGCAAGAAACAATTGAGACAGAATATGTGGGGGGATGGGGAGAGGGGGTCAACAGACTGGATTTTCAATGCAGTATAACATTTCCACATCTTTCTGTTATATGTCTTTATATAGCATTTTGGAAAATGCATGAAAATAATTGCTTAATAATTTTTGGCCTTACTCATTTTTTTCTTACTCATTAGCATCCTGAAGGGGAGGGGGAGGGGATCAGATCTGTCCCTGACCCTAAGTTATTGTAGAGTTCATAAGCTTTGTGTACAATGCCTTTCATGAAAAAAGAAAATTGCAACTATCATTAACTATTAAATGATTTCC
Source organism: Ryuthela nishihirai (assembly GCA_038380435.1). Lineage (NCBI taxonomy): Eukaryota > Metazoa > Arthropoda > Arachnida > Araneae > Heptathelidae > Ryuthela > Ryuthela nishihirai. Next base: position 42,400,115 of record JAWZYU010000017.1, on the reverse strand, counting down.
TAAAGAGAGAAAATGAATTAATGTTAAAATTATGCTACTACAATATGCAGGAAAAGATAATTTTAATGATTGCTTATTATTGTCAGTCTAATTTTTTTGCTCCTAATATAGTTGAAAATAAACTTGATTTGTGGTTTGCCTTATTTAAACAACTATTCTTCCCTAAAGGAAATTAGTTTAAGAAATAGTTTTCACAATTCCATGAAACTTATTCAAAATTATTGTACTCTTCTAACCTCAGTGGGTGTAGTTTTGCATTGAGTAGGATATTTTTATGTTATTTATTTTATGATTTGCAGTTAGATATGGTGCATTTCTGTGCAATGATTTCAAAAATGTGTTTTCTCTCTTTGCAAAGTCTTCGCTCTGAAGAAAAGGGTACATGCATGTGTAATTGATTTGCTGGAAAATAATTTGTCCGAGTGGTTAGCGTGCTTGGCTACTGATCACATCATCCATGCCCTGGGTAAGGCATGGATGTTCATGTTGTTTTTCTGCTGAGATCTCGCCATCCGCGCAAACCTTCTGCTATGATATATAAACTGACAGCTCTTGTCAGACCTTGGTGGCAAGCAGCTGCTTGAAGGAGTATTATTTATTTTATTAGCAATTTTTCATATAAAGCTGAAGTTAGGAGTAATAGAGCTTCAAAAATTCTCATTGATATTAGATGCAAATTCCTAATAAGTTGGTAGGAGTGTAGATAGGTGCTATATTTGCATTAAACAATGTTTTTTCATGAATTTACTATCCCATTATCTTGTATAGGAAAGCATATAATGTATGTGTCATTAATTTATATAGCATATCACATTTCTAAGAAAATATATATTGTATTTTTGCATTCTATTTTACAATGAATAGTTTTTTTCTTGTGTCTAATAACTCTTCCCATACAAGACAGCTCTCATTGTAATATTTATATATCCTTTTTCTGTTGCTTCTAGTTCATTCTGTGGCATTATTCTTAAAATGACACATGATTTGAAAAATGTTTTGGTAATATTTTATTTATCCACTAAAACTTCTTGGTGTGCCCTCAGTCAGCAGGGGATACTAATGGGCTTAGTAAGGACACCATCCATCAGATGGGATGTTAGGCCTTGGTCCTGTGTGTGGGGAGACACTTTGTGCATGTTAAGGAACAGGGATGTCCTTGACGAGAGGATAATAGCTGTCCAGTGGGTGTCCTCCCTCAATCTCTGAGCCATTGGGTCCTTGTGACCTGGTCATTTAGACCATTGGGTCCAATAAAGGTGCTGCTCATAGGTAAAACAATCCCAATCTTCATATCAATCAGTCATAATAACTGACTTATTTACTGTACTTTTTCTAAACCACAGTGGTTGCAATTTTGCATTGAATAATTATATTTTTATGTTATAGTTGTTTATTTCATGATATGCAAATAGATATAGTGTGCTTCTGTGATAATTTATCACTAAACACATTGTTTTGCAAAGTTTATATATTTTTTTCTCAAAGGAAAATGTATATGAATGTATCATTGATTTCTTATTTAATTTCTAAGTTATAGGGAAATATAAAAAAAGACTTATTATATGCAACATTTTTTTCCACAAAAAAAGCTTAAGTTTTACAGATTCAAAGTTTCTCATTGATATAACATGCAAATTCACTAAAAGCTTTGTAGGAGTGTAGATGGATGCCATATTTCTTTGCTATATTTACATTGAACACTGTATTTTCATGAATTTAATATCCTATTATCTCATATAAGAAAGTATATATATGTGTTGTCATTGATTAATTTAATATCACATTTTTAAGAAAATATATATTATATAGGCTTTGGAGAGAAAAATGGAAACATTTTCTTGTTATCTCAATGAAATTCACATTTTCAGTGAATAACTACAATATGATTTTTAACGAAAAATATGTCTAAAGATATAGTGCAGTGAAATTTTTCTATATCTAAATTTTGATCAATATTTATTTAGTATTCAGGGAGATAAATGCTGAATATTTAAAAGACTGAAAAAAATTAACCTCAAAATTTATGTAATACATTGAAATAGGCTAAGAGATCACCACAGGGTATATAATACACTGTACTGGAGTCAACTATCATCAATTAATCTGCTTTAATGCCACCGTCCATCAAATGGAACATTAAATCATGGACCTGTCTATGGGAGAGTCATACTATGTGTACATCAAAGAACATGCTTGATCCTGTCCAGTGAGTCCCCTTCCCCCAGCCGTGTGGGGATCCTTGTAGCATTGTCATTTAGCCCATTATTTGGAGGTAAGACAACCCAACCCTGTTTTAATTAAGTTTTGAGGTTAATTTTTTGTAGCTTCTTGAGATTCCTGTGTTAATTATTCTTTGAAAACAACAGATATTGTTTGAGATTGAGATCTTTAATTTATCTTTAGAATTTTTTTCTCTAAAAATCATAGTAAAGAAGTTATTGAGCTCTGGGTTTGAACCCTGGGTAACGCATAGATGTTTGTGATGTTTTTCTGCTGAGGGCACATAAACTGACAGGCTCCTGTCAGACCTCTGTGGCAAGCAGCTGCTTGAGGAGGTATTTATTTATTTTTATTTATACCATTTCTGCACCTAGAGTGATCCACAGTCAGTCAGCCTTCAATCAGTCACTCAGAATCGTCTCTCTATATATATCAACGTTGGATTTTAAATATGTAAGTTCACAAAACTAAAATAATCAAAAAAATTCAGTGTTTTTCCCTTTATACGTTTCAACCTTGAAATATCCGTAATAATGGCAGGCCTGACATAAATTATTTGCAAAAATGAATTATTTGTTACAGTTCATTGCGTACAACCTAATAAAAATTTGAATAACCGATAGGTGAGAACATTTGCATACTGCAAGTTATTGATTTCCTGATTATTCTTTCCAATCTTGTTTAGCCAATTAGAAAGTTTTAAATTGCTTTTGCCAGTTTACAGGGTTATATTCTCCGTAAGATTCTATTTCAACTTGGCGAATCCTAACGTCACATGTTAAAACGTATGATGCATCACGTGTCATAAGAAGAGCATGCCGTTGTTTTTGATCGAACATAAATTAAAAAAAAAAAAAATTACTTGCTCAAGCGTTCTCTAAGCTTTACTAGTTCATTTAAAATACTTATTAATAACGTACATTTGAATGATAAAATCGTTGCATAAATGCTTCTATGTTTAGAAATGATTCAAAAGCGAAACGTCCATAGAGTGTAATGTTAACAAGGCAAGAAATTCGTGCCCAATGCCCTCTACTGGCATGGGACACTTTTTCGTCCAGATTTCATTAGGCGAATTACAGTCAGGAAAGTGGTCAGAATATTTTAAGTACAGTTTAAATTATCTTCTCTATCTACACTGCTCACAAAAATTAGGGGATATTTCTTCGCTTCATATTCATTTTGAAATATCCCCTAATATTTGTGAGCAGTATATATCGAAATATAGTTCAAAATACGATTTACCAACACTGTATGATTAGCATTCTTTAAAATGCATTTACTGGTTTTAGAATATTAAAATCATGAAACAGGCTATTTTTAAAAGCATATTTTATTTACAACATAGATAAGGTGATTTACAAATTATACATATATGTATCATTTCTGAAAAGACTAAAAGAAACCTTTTTACCAGTAGAAATATTTTCTTCCCTTACATGAAATATTGTTTTTTACATGGATTTCTTCCAAAGTAAATTTACAAGTTTTTTTATGGGTATTCAGTTCTGTTGACATATTTTTTAAAAGTATTTGTTACAATCATTTATTACATCAGGGTTTGTAACAACTTGCAGAATTTATATAAATGGTTAAGCAAATATAATCAAATGTGAATTATGTTTCTTATGAAGAGAACAAAACAAATTGACAGCGATAAACTCTGTTTTTGCCTCCCTCAGATATTAACACATGAACTACAACATATTGTTGCCATATACAATCTATCCCATCTATGGTCGAAGCTCTGCACCATTTTCGAGGAAGTTTGGACGATGAGCACATTTCTGGTCAATGAACATATTGGTGATTTTTACTATATCGGCAATTTCTTTGTGAAAATGCTTTGCCGTACAAATAAATGATCAAACTGATGACTTGCTGAACGATAAACACCAACTAGTATGCACTGAGATGCCAGTTTGTTAGGTACACCTACCTAGTAGCGCGTTGCGCCTTCTTTGGCTTGAAAAACAGACCAAATTCGTCGGGGCATGTAACTTATGAGATTCTGGATGCGTTGTGCACAAATGTTGCACCATGAGGAAATAAATGTGCTGTGCAGTTACTTCAAATTGGACGGTGGCACATAATCTCTGCAAACAGCTCTTACCACCTCATCCCAAAGATGCTCCATAGGGTTTAGATCTGGGGACAGTGCAAGCCAATGACGCAAAGAAAACTCTTCAGCATATTCATGGAGACATCCATGGTACATGCATTGTGAGCAGGAGAATTATCAAGCTGAACATGTTCATTTGAGTGAGAATAAATTGTAGTCATGAAGGGTAAGGTTGTTTTACCTCTGAGCGGCACTTTTTTGCACACCATGGGCTAAATCACCAAGTCACATGGACCCCGAAGGCTCAGAGAAGGTTGGGGAGGGGACCCACTGGAACAGCTGTTGGGAGACAGATGGTAGCCTCCCGTCAAGGCCATCCAGCGTGTTCTTTAACGTGCACAGGGGTCTCTCCCGCACACGGGGCCACGGCTTAATGTTCCATCCGACGGACGGCGGCCTTTCCAAGCCCATCGGTGTCCCCTACGACCGTGGGCAGGGCGGGGAATTTTTGCGGAGATAAATCTTAACGCTGACCCAGCTGGGACTCGAACCTGGGAACTACAGATTACGAGCCTGGCGCGCTACCGATTGAGCCACCCCCGCCCCCATAGTCATGAAGGGATGAACTTGGTCAGCAAGGACATTGAAATACACTGTGGCTTTCGTACGTCCTTCGATGGGTGTCAGGGCAACATTCCCCACACTATCACACTGTCATCACAGGCCTCTGTTAGTGCCAAATCCTGATTTTTCCATTACCATGATGCAAAAGGAGGAACATTGATTCGATCAGATTACCTTTGTCCAGTCCTCAATGGTCCAATATCGATACTCCTGCACTCACTGAAGACGGCTTTTGTGTTCTTCACTGACAGCATCGGCAGTCGACATAGTCGGCGGCTGTTGTAGCCCATTCGCGACAAGCTCCGATACGTGGTTCGTTCTGAGATGACGTTCTGCACACCAATGATTATTCTGATGTGATTTGCCTGGTTGTGTCCTATCTGTTCGCTTGCACGATTCTCAACCATTGAGGTAGTAATAGTAGAGACAGGACTCCGATTCCCTTTATCATTGGGACAGGGGTGGCTCAGTCGGTAGCGCGCCAGGATCGTAATCTGTAGTTCCCAGGTTCGAGTCCCAGCTGGGTCAGCGTTGAGATTTATCTCCGCAAAATTCCTCGCACTGCCCACGGTCAGTAGGGGACACCGATGGGCTTGGAAAGAGCGCCGTCCGTCGGATGGGACGTTAAGCCGTGGCCCCGTGTGCGGGAGAGCCATACCCTGTGCACGTTAAAGAACACGCTGGATGGCCTTGACGGGAGGCTACCATCTGTCTCCCAACAGCTGTTCCAGTGGTTCCCCTCCCCCAACCTTCTCTGAGCCTTCGGGGTCCATGTGACCTGGCCATTTAGCCCATGGTGTGCAAAAAAGTGCCGCTCAGAGGTAAAACAACCCAACCCAACCCTTATCGTTGACGCCATGATCACAGACAGCTGTGTCTGCCACAGAATAAGGAATTGCCTTGCTAATTGGCTGCGAATAACGATGAAGGCTATTTAAATATGCTTAACAGACGGCTGTGTCTGCTGACTGCTTAGTGAGGCTAGAAATGTGAAGGTTACAACGATGGAGGCTATTAAAAAATGCTTAACAAATGATTTAAATGAGGCAGAACTTTGTTGTTTTTTGTTTCCTATTTCAGTGAGGTTATTCCAGTGTGGTAATTAAAGCAAAATAGATTTAATTAATGCACACTTATTGATTTATATCGGGTGAAAAGCGAAGACGCTGGAAACTGCTTCTCTTTCAAATCGAGGTTTTGTATGAAAATTAAAAAAATTCGATGTGCTCTTAATATGTGATGACTGCAAACTTAGCGGACTTTAAGTTGAGCTCGTTTAAAACAGGAACAATGGTAAACATATTTTAAAATCTAATACATGATCAAATCTTTTAGCTTGAGCAAAAGCCCGCAAAAATTTCAGATCTTAATTGTGCAAATCCGCACCTCATTTAAAAATACAACATGAATAGTCAAATTTATTTTCTTCTTTCATTAAAAAATATTAATTTTTATTAAAAATTGAAAGAAATAATCAGAGATTGTAAATTTTTTTTAAATTCAGCTGAGGCAGGAAATCAAATCTACCAGTAAATGACACAATATAATTTCATGCTAAAAAAACCCAAATATTATAAGCTTGTTATTCAGCTGAAGCATAAAGAAATTCAAGCCCCCCCCCCCCACAAACACACAAATGGCATAATTGAAATTTAATGCTATGAAAAAACAAATATTGTAAACTTTTATATCAGCTAAGGCAGAAGAAAATCCAAGGTCACACACACAAACACAAATGACATAATTGAAATTGCATGCTGTATATATATAAAAACAATGATTTACACTTTCTCTCATTTCAACTAAGGCAGAAGGAAAGGCAAGACCCCCCCCCCCTCCCACAAACACACAAATGACATGATTGAAATTTCATGCAACAAAATCATGCAACAAAATACAAATATTGTATTTCATATCATGCATATCATATCATGCAACAAAATACAAATATTGTAAACTTTTATATCAGCTAAGGTAGAAGGAAATCCAAGGTCACAAACACACAAATGATATAATTGAAATTTGATGCTATAAAAAAAGAAAACAAAAATTCAAACTATTTTCACTTCAGCTGAGGCAGTAGGAAATTTCTATCACACATAATATAAGAAATGAAGTTACTGCAAAGTATATTTTTGTCACTGTGTTTTGTGCAAATTAGATGTATGCTCTAATATGATGCCTTTTAATGTTTCTGTCATTTGTTAAGTCTAATTTTATAATATTCTTTTGTGACGTTCCTTTTTCATATTTTAAGCATGATTGTGAACTTTCACATCCAATTCCCTAATACTGATATGATAATCTAGTGATATGAGCACCAACATGCATTGAAGCCTATGTAGGACATTAACCTGAATTTCTTAATTAGGTATAAAATGGTTGTTGTTGAGAATATAAAGTTTTAAAAAAGTAATTTTTGCAATTGCACACACATACTGTGAGAAGGGCGAGAAAACCTCAATTTTTAATATTAACCTTTAAAGTGACAGAAGTTGATTAATCTGTTTCCAAAAATCCATACAAAAGAACCTGCAAAATGCTTTTTTATGCTTCCCTACCATTTTTTTCCAGAATTAAATGATTTTTCTTTTGATATGTAATATGGACTATTTCATTCATTAGTTTTTCGTAACAAGGCTCAAAAGTTGTTTCTTAAAGTAAAAAAAAATGTCTTTGTAAGTGTTAATAAGTGCAGACAGAGAAGACTGCATTAGGTCAGAGTCAATTATGCTAATTTACATTGTTGCAAGAAATTTTTCGTAATTTGTTTGCTGTAAAGACAGCTTATAATAACATTTTTCAATTTTAGAGAAAAGAGACACAATGACCTTCATTGTTTTACTGTGATTGCTGCCTGTGTGCACTTTGGCCTGAAAAACTGCCTGTGTGTGAAAAACTGCCTGTGTGCACTTTGGAACTAAAGATCATTAGGTTATTATAGTTTCCCTCTTTTACTCTTATAGCTTAAAAAAAATAAATATGGTCCTGGCTGAATTTGTAAGTAAAAATATATTTTGAGCCAGACAAACCAACTGTTAAAAAAAAAACCTATGGGGATTTTCCAGCTATATAAAACTGAAACAAACATAAAAATTAGAGTTTCAGAAGCTATATCTGAATTTTTATCATTAGCATTATTACCATAATATACAATAGCGTTTACCATTTAACAGAATTTGTTTCCTAATTGACTTTTCCTCAAATAATAAAGGGAATATCATATGTTTCTGCTTACTATCAGTAAAAATTTCCATGCAGAAAACTTCAATAAATCCAGGAAGGCCATCTACAGATCTGCACCAAGTTAAAATTATGGAGCTATTGGGAAAGATTTTCTCTTACAAATTCATAAGCCTTTTTAAAAGTAAAAAACTAGAAACTCAATTTTTAATAAGCCTTTGGAGAATGAAAATATCATGGTAAACCTATTTACCTCTTGGCAATAAAATATGCAACTTCTTCTTTCAGCATTTGGCTGTGAATTTCTGAACAGGTTTAAAGTTTTATCTAGAAACACAGGCTTTGGTGTCTCAATGTCATCTTGATGAGCTTTTCAGCCTTAAACAAATCTAATATTTCTTTTAAAATAGAAGAGTCTGATTGCTTGGTTCTTAGCTGGCAATAATTTCACCATAGCATTTTCTTTAAGCTCTGGATTTCATTTTGCACTGACATCAACTTTCTTTTAAATTTTCTAGGACTTTTCCCTCGCTTTCCTCTTTCACAGCATGAGTGATCATTTTTATAGGCAATATCTGTTCTCATTGCAATTTCTATCATATCTTCTACAAGTGTCTCTCAATATAGGGCATTTGTTACAATCGTGAAAGAAGTTGGCATAGCATCCTTAATTAATCCTACTGTGCCATTTTCTGGAGCTTTATTTTTAAAACAGTATAGTGCTGGGAACAGATAGTACTAGCTACTGTTTAAAGAGAGACAGTGGAACTTCAACCACAATTGACAAGCCTTAGCATTTCAACTCATAAAATGTTTTATCAAATATGAAAAGCAAATTTTTGCGCTTCATTTATCACATGCAAAATTATAAAATCCCCATTTCAGACGTTTCGTTTGAGAAAAGAAAGCAATTTGTGTTATTTTGACAAAATAAAAATGCAAAGCAGAAGTCTCATAAAATCAATGTCTAAGTTTAATATTTCTTTTAGAAAAAAAATTCACGAAAATAATCGTATAAATTCCATGCTGTTTCAATCTGTGAATCACCTCCTTTTCATATGTAAATATTATTAGTTTCATTTATGAAAAGAATCGTGAACTACATTTGATATTATACTAGGACAGAACGGTATTTTAAAATGCTTTATTTATTTTTACGCCTCTCTGCTTTAACAATTTAAATTTAAAAGCATTTCACAATATTCGTAAATTACTAACCTATGAAATATCGAATTGCTGCTCTTATAGTATTTTTCAGTAGTTAGTACACAATTCATGCAAATCTAACAGCGTGATGAAAGGTTTGTTTACGCTAATCAAACACGTTTCTCTCTCTCTGTCTCACTGAGGAGTAAGGCTTAAGATTTTGTACATGTTCATGGCGTCCGTTGACAGTCCTGTCTCTAGTAATATTACCTCAATGTTCTTAACAGTCTCCTTTAACGTCTTTGGCCCACAATATGTTTTCGTCTACCTGGCCGACTTCTGGTAGTTTTTTCTTTTCGCACCATTCTCGGAAACCCTTGAAACGGTTATGCGTGAAAAGCCCACGAGGACGGCCATTAGAGATATACTAAAACTGGTATGCCTAGCACCAACTATAATGTGACGTTGAAAGTTGTTCAGGTCTCTCGTTTTGCCCCATTCTGACGCTCAATCCAATACTAACTGATACTCGAAGAGCTGTTCTGCCTGATTTATACCTCACATCATGATCACGTGACATATAAATGTAATAAAATAAATACCCCCTCAAGCAGCTGCTTGCCACAGAGGTCTGACAGGAGCCTGTCAGTTTATATGCCACAGTAGGAGATCTGAGAGGATGGCAGGACCTCAGCAGAAAAACGACACACACATCCATGCCTAATCCGGGGCTCGAACCCAGGTCCCTTAGATAACCTGTTGGAATTAACTATTTATGTGACGAGGGGTATCTAATAAACTTGCATAGAGGTGTAGCTATGGTGGGAGGCTGCCCCCAAAGTTAATCGAATTGGCAAAATTCGAAGCGACTTTCTAAAATTCAAGTGAGTTGTGAAAATTGGGACTTTTGTTGTAAAATTAAGGGGAGTTAGCAAAATCTACAGAACTTGGCAAAATCTAGGGTAATGGTCAAAATCGAGGTTGCTGGCAAAATCCAGAAGAATTGGCAAAATTGGGACAACTTGGCAAAAGAGACACAGAGATCGGACACAGAGAAATAATAAAATTATGTAATTTCCTATTTGGCAAAATTTGATTTCCAAGTTGTAAAATTTCGTTCTCTCCCCCCCCCCCCACATCACAGTCCTTTGTTACGCCCCTGAACTTGCATCTCAGTGTATAGCCAAAACCTCTTATTACAGATAGCCAGTGGACCAAACTATATATGATGTCAGCGTAAGTAGTCCTCATGCCTGGCAATTTCTTATGTTTTAGTTTCAGTTATTACTGATGAACTATTTTCCAAATCTTTTTTCTTACTTTGTCGCAAAATACATTTTATTTGAAAAGGAAATTATTTGTATTTATTATCAAAAATCATAATGCTGATTGATATACAGATAATGTTTCTCCTAAATGAAATATATTTATACATAAACCATACTGTAAAGATTAGCACAAGAGTCCTCCAGTAATAATATTAGAATAAAAAATATTAAAAATTGCCTATATGGTAGGACTACTTATGATGACATCATAAATTTGGTCCACTGCGCTCCAGTTATAGGAGGTGTTGGCAACGAGATAGAATCACGGAGTAGGAAAAGGGGGAGACGTTCTATTGCTTGAAAACTGTAACCGAGTGCCGCCATATTATTCCTACTCGTAAGCGTGCTATCACTGTGCTAATGACAGAATGTGTTTAAAAAATGGGTACGTGCGTAGTATATGAATGCGTCAATAAGCCTGCGAAAACGATCAAAGGGATAATATTTCATAGGTAATAAGTAATGCTAAAGTTTTGCTTTGTAAATTGAAAACTTTTTTCTTGTTTCAACTATTTATGACCGTAGCGTAGTTAGGACTTGCGGGAGCGGGATAACGAAAAATTGCGGAAGAAGGTTGCGAAAATTTCCCAGTGTTTTAAATGTAAACTGATTAAATAAAGGTTTATTATAAATTCATAGAAAGAAATAATAAATCTACAAACGGGAGAGAACATAATACCCACATTCATTTCCTATGCTTTTGATGATACACCTTATTGAAACGCTAGAGAATTTCTGTTATGCCAATGAGAACCTAACTTGGAAGCTCCATAAGTTCTAAAATATGTACTTAATGGAAAAATGTTACTGAAGATAAATTAAAGATCATAATCAAATTTATTTAAATATCGATTTTCAAAAATATTCGTTTAGTATTTAAAGAGTTGCGGAAGCTAGAATATTAATAATATTCCATGTCATTCCAGTGAGAACCAAACTTCGAAGCTCCATAACTTCTAATATATACATTTAATGGAAAAATGTGGCTGAATATAAAGTAAAGATCATAATCAAATCTATGTAAATATCCATTTTCAATATTAGAAACTTTTGATTAAACTATGATTTAAATTTAAATACCCCCTCAAACAGCTGCTTGCCACAGAGGTCTGACAGGAGCCTGTCAGTTTATATGCCATAGTAGAAGGTCTGACAGGAGCTTGTCAGTTTATATGACATAGTAGAAGGTCTGAGAGGATGGCAGGACCTCAGCAGAAAAACGACACACACATCCATGCCTTACCCGGGGCTCGAACTCAGATCCCTTAGATCAGTAGCCAAGCGTGGTAACCACTCGGCCACGGGACGGCTACAACTTTGAAATATTATGGGGGGGGGGGGGAGGGTGATTTAACATATTCTCTATCAGGCACCATACGTTTTTTCATTTGGTGTATTTGCTACAACAAACAGAACAAATTCCACACTATTTAACCCCACTGTTCACAAACTTAAGACCATTAATTCCCCAAATTGTAACCACTGTAATGTACCAGAAACTGTCCATCATATCTTATTAAACTGGGACAAATTTCTACTCAAAGAGAAAAATTTCTCCTTGCCTTCTCTGACTTAAATTTACATGACATTCACACCAATCTAATACTAGAACCTCTGACTCCCCTCAGTAAAACTTTAATTTTTGACCTACTTTTTCAAAATTTTAATCTCCACCCCCTTCTGGAATAGAATTTAGTTCTCACTTCTTCAAAAAAATATAATTGTTTTTTATAAGATCACCTCACAAAGAATCTTCCAAAGTAGATACTCCACCTCTTTAAACCACATATGATTTAAATGGGACCCCAAACTGCGTTACAGCAATACCATGTATGAAAACACACCCGCTAACAAACGCATACCAAAGATAGGGGACACTCAAACTGCACTTCACCCATATCAAGTAAGAAATGGGACCTCCTAACTGCACTACTATCGACTCTCGTAGCTATAAATTACTACCTTCATCCAAGACGAAAAAAAAGAGAGAAAAATTAAAAAAGAACAAAAACTATACATGTGTAAAAAAAAATATTCAACCTACATAGTGAATCGACCCCACAATCTCAAAACCAATCCACTCAGCCACCATCAATCCCAAAATCCACCTTCTATCACACCCCAAAATTAATAACATACATTCCTAGAATCCTCTTCATTATTCCCTACTTAATTTTATTATCAAATCACAGATGTTTATACTACAAATATCCTGAATAATAAATAAACCATTGTCTTTTTAAATTACACCTTCCTATTATCAACATTTAAAAAAAAATCTCAATATTAAAAAAAAGAAAGGAATGATAAAATGATCTTAAAACAATAAAAAAATGTAATAAACAAACAATATAAATGAAAAATACAGAAAAAATAAAAATAAAATCAAACGAATCGACTCCTACTATTTCTGGGCGAACTCCACTTTCTCTATGACCATCCAAAAAAATACTATTAATTTAAAGCCAAAACAATAAGATTAAATCATTAATCTTATAGCTCAACAAAAAATAAGAAAATGAAAGATTACTTCACAATAAAATCTTATTACTGAGAAAGCCTGAAGTAGGACATCTCATTTTGACGTAACGTGACAACTGTACGTTGTTATGTTGCGTAACGTAACATGATAACTAACTGCATAGCTTTCATTTGATACATAATTTGTTGACTAACCCTAAGTGGTGTTAAAAAACTATATTTAAAAACAAAAATGAATGCAAATCCGAAGCGAAAAAAGTTTTTTTGATAAAAAAACAAACAAAAATCTATTGACCTTTAAAAAAAATTGACTTTATTTAACAATAATTGTCGAAATAGTCTGCTAATTTAATCAAATGGTTTCCATCACTATTACTACAAAAGCAATATATATAAAACTTTAAATGTTGAATAAGAATCTTTTTCGTACATGAAACAATTGCGATTTTATTGAACAGTATTCATATAAAACATTCGAATATATTGCAAATGATGTGCAGAAGTAGGAAAAACATGGCTACCGCCGCTCTCTGCGGCTACACTAGCGACCTACGCTAAGAGATAGTAAGGGCGCATCCCCTCTTCCTACCTCCATGTATAGAATACATTAGAGGATCTATATAGGTAGAAGTTGGGCATCTCAAAACTGGACGCCATGTTTTGTTGTCGCTCGGATTGTTTAGCTTGCATAGCTGAATCAAAGAATGTAGAGGGAGAAGAAGTTAAGGTTCCATAGAGATTAATGTAAAATCGAGTATCGTGCATTTGGCGTAGAGGTGAAACGAACATTACAGGGGACGAACGCTTTTGTAATTACATGTTACTTTCAACTTCCATTTTCTTCGCTTTTCCTATGTAATAATTTCCCATTGATATCCTACAGAGTATATTACTATCAGTTGTGGTCCCTGTTTCTATGCAACCAAGAAAGCTTCTAATTGTAATAATTTATTCTATAAATTAACTTCAGGCTAATTTGAAATTTTCTCTATCCGTTCAATTTATAATTGTTGATTCAACGAAAAATAATTTCAATGTAGAAAATAAACCTTCAAAATCATGATATTATTTTTTTCAAATACAAAGTGCAGTTTTTTTTTTCCTTTTTCAAAATATAAATTTTTTGATGCATAATTCCTTTGCCCCTTATTGTTTGTTTCCCAGCTTAAACAAATGCACGATACGAATCGAAACACCACTTGAGGTCGCCACTTACGCTTTGTCAAAGCTGCACTTCTTTTCCTTATACGTTCTTTGGCTGAATGATATAGCACGGATACTTATGGATTCCGGAAAAGGGTAGGGTAATATTTGATACAGATTTCAGTGTTCATGATTGGAAGCACTTTAGAAAACGGCCAAAAAAGAAAAAAGTAAATTTTAGGACTTTTTTTTACAAAAACAGATAATTTCGCTTTGTTGTCTGTCCTTCTGCAGACATCGAACTTTTTTGTTTATACAGATAAATAAAAAAATCCTTTTGTGTTAGATAGGTATTAATGATATGTTACGATTTGCGTTTTCTAACCTCTCAAAAGTAATACCTGCGCCTTCTAACGGTGGAAAAAGTTGAAGATTCCAAAATATCAAACGAATATTCCAAACGATTAATTGTATTAGAAATTTGAAATTTTAGTGTTGAAATGTGAAGGTTACAAAGTTACCATTGGCAACAATCACTTGACTCTTTTGGCCCAGGGGGGGGGGGGGGTTGTTTTACCTCTGAGCGGCACTTTTTGCACACAATGGGCTAAATGGCCAGGTCACAAGGACCCCGAAGGCTCAGAGAAGGTTGTGGAAAGGGACCCACTGGAACGGCTGTTGGGAGACAGATGGTAGCCTCCCGTCAAGGCGTGTTCTTTAACGTGCACAGGATATGATTCTCCCGCACATGGGTCCACAGCTTAACTTCCCATCTGACGGAAGGCGGCGTTTCCAAGCCCATTGGTGTCTCCTACTGACCATGGGCAGGGCAGGGAGATTTGCAGAGATAAATCTCAATGCTTTCCCAGCTGGGACTCGAACCTGGGACCCAGCGGGGGAAGTGAATGCAACTTTTTTTGTTTTAACAGAAAATGTGTTTTTAGAGATAAAAATTCGTTTTGGGTTGGACAGGTATTGATGAAATATTACAACTTGCATTTTGCGAATTTCCGAAAACCTAAAATTGCGCCCTTTAATGGTGGAAAAAAAATCGGAAAATTCCAAAATTTAAAACGAATATTGGAAAAGATGTAGTTATGCTAGAAATTTCAAATTTTGGTGGTGGAATGTTATAGTATTGAAAATTCCGTTGACAACAATGAGTTGACCATAAGCCCAAGATAGGTAAGAAACGGAACGGGGTTGTTGGGGTTGTTTTAAGAGATAATTGGAAATCTCTTTTTTAGTTGGTTACTAATGAAATGTAATTCGCATTTTCAAAGGTTGTTTTAATTTATATCATTAGAGATCACTAAATATCGAAACTGGTAAACTTTTAACGAATGTTTCAAGTGATCTCTTTATGATAAAAATTTCGGCGTGTAGAATTTGTTATGGTAGAAATTCCACTGACAGCAATGATATGCCCACTATTTTCAAAGGAGCGAGAGAAAAGCAACTTTTTAAATTTAAGAACAAATTCAATGAAAAACAAACAAATTCAAATCAATGAACAACTAAAAGACAAATTTTTATGTTTTATAATTAATAATAAAATACTACTATGTGCATTTCCCCAATCATATATTAAAAAATAAATAACCCCTGAAGCAACTGCTTGTACAGAGGTTTGACAGGAGCCTGTCAATTTATACGCCATAGTAGAAGGTCCATGATGATGACAGGACCTCAGCAGAAAAACAACACGAACATCCATAATTAAAACTTTTAAGGAGTGAAAAAGTTGGCAAATAAAGAATTTCATTCTCTTTGAAAATGAGATTCCCATATGCGCGAGAGGCGATATGTGTTCTTCTAGTTATTTTACACTTTCAGTACCGTCTAACAGTGGAAATTCGAACTATTGTATAATTGAGAAAATAAATTATTAATATTTTATTAAGTATCTGTAATGTGCAAAAAGGTTTTTCATATATATTTTAGGGCAGAAAAGTTGCATTTTACCAATGGGACAAATCGTTACTATTAGAGTAAATCACTTGACCATTACACTCTATGACCAAAAATATAAGTTTCTAGCAAAAATAGATCGTTTGCGATATTTATTTAAAGATTTGGTATTTTTCCAGCATTTCTTCGCCGCTAGAGGTCGTCTTTCGAGTTTTTATATATCGCCTTTAGCACTCTCTAACACTAGAAATTTCACTGATGGGGAGTCGAAAAATGCAAATATTAATATTTTTCTTGAAAAAAAATTTGCCGACATATGGGATTCGAACCCGCATCTGCCCAGAAACATTCCAGCTTATTCTAACCTGCTGAATTAACGCCGGCTTTTTTCACAAAAACATTTATTGATTTATAGACGTTTAAATTGTCTTCAGGTAATGTTGAGATTATCAGATATTGTTTAAATCATTAATATTTTGTTCGTGCCTGTAAAACGAAAGAATATATATTGTTTCGTTCATTTCTTCAAAATAGTTTCATCCCCCCCCCCCTTTTTTGCCTAAAACGGCAAAGCCTTGTCGCCGTTGTAAACCTTCTGACCATAACACTCTACTACCAAAATTTCAGATTTCCAGTGTAAATAGTTTGTTTGTAATATTCGTTTGAAATTTTAACGTTTTCCATGTTTTTCCATCTCTAGAGGGCACTATTAAAGCTATTGAAAATTTTCAAAATTTCTAATCGCAATATTTGTTCGACACCTATCCAACGCATAAATAATTTTTCATTTAGCTTTAAAAGTAAAAAAAAATTGATTGTCTATAGATAGACAGACAGGTGGAAAGACAGATAGACAAACAATAGTTAACAGACAGACGGACAGATATTGGCATAAGCAGACGACAAAGTGAAAACATTAGCGCGTTTTTCAAACGAACGTTAAAAGAAATATTTTGTTGGTTTTCAGTTAGCTCATTTCATTTTTGTAGCCAATACCGTTTTCTGATGGAATTTCTTGGAAAAAAATATTCATTAATTTATTTCTTTGATTGAAATTTGTACACCCAAATGCAGGGCAGTGAGGCATTCATAAAATATGACAGTTTTTATACACAAAAAAGTCGTAGAAATATATAAAACTATAACAAATGAGAAGTTTTTAACTTGGTACATACACTAACTCATAGGATTTCGTCTCATGGTAAGACAAAACATGGCGCCCATAAACCACGTGACTCAATCAACCAATGGCAGTGAATCACCGAGATGGTCAGTCTCTGGTTTTTCGACTTTTGAATCGCCTGTGAACAGGACAAGTCGTGTTTTGTTTCTCTCCGCGATTTTTGACGTGTTTTTGCATTTTAATCGACTGCCTCCACTTAAAATATGAAAACCGCTACCACTAAGGACTCTAGCAATCATCCCCCAGAGAAAACGGATCCAAGATCGATTGGAAAAGCTTCTGAGAAGAGCCAGCCACACCAGTCATCTCATCAGCCAAGCCAGCAGCCAAGTAAGGTCAGTATGGCAACAGCGATAGCGTCTGGTGCTAGGGTTAGCGTCAGTAATCAGGCTACTAACTCAAACTCTTCATTATCTGCTGATAGATGCCCATCGATCCCCATTCCTGCTAACCCCCAACATTTTGCTTCTACCTCTTCTTTAGATCTCTTAAATATGAATATCCCTACCCATGAAAACCTCATACAACCTGATATGGAAACAAATGACGAATCATCAGACCAACTCACCTCAGATCAATGGAACCTCGTTAAAAACAGGAAAAGGTCTAGGAAACAGTCTGCCTCATCTGATAATGACTCTAATTGTGATTTTTCAAACTCTGCTGATTACATCCCTGTCCTCCTTTTCTCCTCCCCCACAAACTTACTCCAAGACCTCAATATTAACATCATCACTAAAGCCATAAATTCAACCATTGAAAAACCTTCCGAAGCCAGATTTACCCACAGAGGTGAATTCCTTGTTCATGTTAAAAACCAACATCAAGCTGATAAACTCATGTCCCTCACATATATTCATAATGTCCAAATCAAATCTAAGTACCCAGAATCATTCAATAAACCTTATGGATCCATAGAGGGAGTGGATAGATATTTATCTGACCAAAGCATCCTTGAAGCACTATCAGATTATGACGTACATAAGATAAAACGTCTCACTTATGCCCACCACACCATGGATGGCAGCATCATCAGAAGAAACACAGATAAAGTCATTCTATACTTCAACTCTCTCCCCCTTCCCCCTTCGGTTGAATTGGGCCTTAAATCATACTCTGTCTCACACTACACTAACCCCCCCCCTCAATGCATCAAATGTCAACGCCATGGCCATATAATAAAAATATGCCGAAGCTCTGCACGATGTAAATACTGCGCCCAACCCCACATGTCGCAGGATTGCAAGCGCAATCTTCCAGTACTCTGCTGCAACTGTGGAGGCCCTCATGTGGCCACATATGGAAAATGCCCTGTAAGACTGAGGGCCATTAAAATTAAAACTGCTGCTACTTCTTTCGTCAACAGCAAACCTGACACGGCCCCCACCACCAATCCCTCCCATTCTTCCCATCCGCAGAAACCTCCTTCCATACCACTTCTTCCCCTTCCCATCACTACAGCTGCTGCTCTGCCAACCACATTACATTCTCTTCCCTCCACATCCACCCATCCCCTCCCCACATCCACAATTGATCTCACCTCTTCTACCTCCTTCCCTCCATTACCAAACAGACATGCCTCTACCATCTCCACCTCTGAGGAAGATGCTCTTATTCAACCCACACAAGGACAATCCCCCCCCCCATCACCCAAATTCTCCTCCAAAAGAGCTAAAACCAATTATCTGCGTAGAACCAGAGCAAAGAGGACACCACTGGCAAAAACTCAAACTACACCCCCCCCACAACATACTCTCATCCAACAACTACTCAAACTAATAGTTCCTATCATAGATGCACTTTTCCCACCACAAAACAGATCCCCCCAACTCGCCATAGCCATCCAGACCATTGTGTCCCTTCTTCAACAGCTGCATTAATTTTCCCCCTCCCTCACACACTCTCTGCAGTCCCTCCCTCTCTCCTCCAGACAACCCCCCCCCCTGCTCTTGCATCCAATGGAATTGTAGATCCCTTCCCAACAAAGTTCTTGAACTTAAAGCTTTCACTAACAAACACGTCATCCCCATTTTGGCACTTAATGAGACTAGAATCCCTGATAACTTCAGATACAAACCCTACATTATACACAGAGCAAACACCAACAGACCTCACTCCAACTCTACTACTCTAATACATAAAAAATTCCCCCACTGCCTCATTCCTAACCCTTACACATACTCTTATATGGATATTGTAGGAATTAATATTCAATTACAGGACATCACTCTCAACATTTACAATATTTACTTTTATCCCAATGTTCGATTAAATGTCAACACACTCATCAAAGACTTTGATCACATATTCTCACTCTCGCCTGGCCCCAACCTTCTTCTGGGAGACTTCAATGCCCACAACACCCTCTGGGGAAGCAACTTCACCAACAACAGAGGTACACAGATTGAAACATTCATCCAACACTTCCAATTGGCCATACACAATGATGGTTCACCCACCTTCACCAAACCCCCATATGAGTCAGTTCTTGACCTTACCCTCTCCACCACAGAAATTTCCCCTATTTTAAACTGGCAAGTGCACCACTCTACTTGGGCTAGTGATCACTTCCCAATTTTTCTCACCTTTCATAGCATTAAACCTACTGCTTACACAACCAAAACACACATTAACTGGCACAATTTCTCCGCACACTGTGAAACCAGCATCATCTCCCAAACACCTGACAAAACTACCTCCTTCTACTCAAGTGTCACGCAGAGCATACAAGCCAACAAATTCACTACCAAACACATGACTGGTTTCACCAAACATCACCCTGCTATCACACAACAACTACACATAAGGAGAAAAACAGAAGACACTGCCAGAAGACACCCTACGCCACCTGCCATTAACTCTTTCAATAAGGCAAATGCCTCGCTTAGGCGCCTTCGCCTCACCACCAAAAGAAAAGAATGGAAAACTTTCTGTAATAATATTAACCCCAGAACTGACTCTACACTCATTTGGTCTGTCATCAGATCCCTCAAGACCCAGGCTCAACCTTTAGCCCCCTGGCACACCATTCTGTGGGCAAACAACCTGTCCACAACACAAGGAGCAAACCAATTTGCCTCTCATCTCATCAGTATAAACCCACTTGCTAACTCACCCACTTATCAACAGCATTGTCTCTTCATGAAACAGAAACTTGCTACTGAGCCTCCCTGCACTCTTCCCGCTATCAACTTACCTTTCACACAGCTTGAACTCTGCAATGCAATTCATCATGCAAAAAAGAAAAGCACCCCAGGGCCTGATAATATAACATACATCACACTCAAACATCTTGGCACACAAGCTCTCACCACATTACTTCATATTTACAATGACTGCTGGCAACAACACACATTCCCCACTCAATGGACTGACATTCATATCCTCCCTATTTTAAAACCTAATAAGCCAGCATCACAATTTAGCTCATACAGACCCATTGCACTTACCTCATGTGTTCTCAAAATTCTAGAAAGAATGGTGCTCTCCAGACTCCAATACTTCCTAACTGTCAAAAAAACTCTCCCCCTATGCCAAACAGGCTTTAGAGAGCACATGTCAACCACAGATAATTTCTTTGACCTTATCACTTCAGCAGAACTTGCCTTATTTAACAAAGAAATTCTTTGCTGTGTCTTTCTAGACCTCTCCTCTGCCTTTGATACTGCCTCACACACCAGTATAATCTTTAAATTACAGACACTTGGAATTACAGGCAACATTCTACACTTTATTAAAAATTTTCTCACTCAGAGAAGGGTCAAAGTCAAACTGGGGACTTCCCTCTCTGACCCCCATGACCTAACTAGGGGACTACCACAGGGCAGTGTGGTTTCCCCTACACTCTTTAACATCCTCCTTCATGACCTCCCCACAACACTAAGCAATGACACTAAGTGCTCCATCTTTGCTGATGACATTGTGCTTTGGACGACAGGAAAAGACATTCACACAATTGAAACTACTCTTCAAACTTCAGTCAATCAAGTACTTGACTTTACCAACAAATGGGGATTAGCCATCTCTGCATCTAAATCTGCGGTCTTACCCATTACACATAATATCAAAAACACACACTCTCTCAACATAAGTATCAACAACCTAGCCATTCCTATTGTCAAACACTATAAATATCTAGGGCTAACCATTGACCGTCAGCTTTCATGGCAACAACATATCAAAAACACTCAATCCACATGCAACGGAGCACTAAACATACTCAGAACCATCACAAGAGCCAGCTGGGGTGCCAGTGATAAAATCATGATCTCTCTCATCAAGGCCTGCATCAACAGTAGACTCCAATATGGCCTTTTAGCTCTCAACTCTGCCCCCACTGTGCATTTCACCAAACTTGAAATCATTCAAACTAGAGCCATAAGACTAGCCCTGGGTCTAAGAACTGGCTGCCCTAACTTGGCCACATGGGCAGAAGCCAACATGCCCCCCCTTGACATCATCAGACATAAACTTACATGTAACCATTACATAAAACTAAAACACCTCCACCCCACACATCCTTCCATTCATAGAATTGAATCTCCCAACAACACTTCTCCCACTGCCCTTATCATAAAACAGCACCCATTGTACCCAAATTGGAAAAATATTAAACCTTTTTCACCTAGATACACTATCCCTCATTGGACAATTAAAAAACCTTCTGTACACCTAACACTGCCAAACATCTCCCATAAACACAATCACTTAACTCTGGAACTTAAAATTGCTGCTGAACTTCTCTTAGACACTATTCCTAATACTGATCTCACAATATTTACTGATGGCTCTCACCTCCCTAACACTACATATGGCTCTGCAGCCTTTCACTCACCTTCACATAAATTCTCACACATTATAAAAATGAGCCATGCTGTAAGTAGCACTATTACTGAACTTGCTGGCATACACATGGCTTTAGAATGGGCCCTCACCCAACACAATGATAACATACACATATTCACTGATTCCAAATCTGCACTTTACAACATCAGCAAACACAAATACAATCTCTCCCAAAATTACTCTCTTTTCCACATACACAAACTCTCCCACAACATAATTGCTTCCCACAAAACACTTACTTTTCACTGGATTCCCTCCCATTGTAATATTGAACACAATGACACTGCTGATACCCTGGCCAAACAAGGACACTCACTCCCTTCACCAAACTACCACTCTCCCATTTCCTACAAATCCCACGCTAACGAACTCGACAAAATAACCCACACTAACTGGACTATTCTCTGGTACCAACAAGCTACATCTAAAAACACATTTAGAGCCAACATTGCTGCCATCCCACACACACTTCACCTCAATTATTTACCCCGCAAAGCCCAAACTGCCATTCACCAACTACGATCTGGGAGAACCATACTCAACAAGGACCTCTTTATAATCAACAAATCCACCACAGCTCTCTGTAACACCTGCAAGGTAATTGAGGATATCCCACATTTCCTACTTCACTGCCCCCTTTACACCGTACACAGAATCAACCTGTATCAGACTCTCTTTTCCCTTGGAATCACCCACTACACTGTTCAAACCATCCTTGGCCCCACACACAAAAATTGTAAAGCTCATTTTAAAGCCCTTGCCCTCTTCATTCACCTTTCTGGGAGGTTCTACTAGTCCCCTCTCCCTCCTCACATACACTCTCTCCCTTTTGATTGGTTACCCACTTCTCTTTTAAAAGATCCTTTGGGACAACAAAAGATCCAGATGCCACCAAAAGATCCATAAGGGACAAATAAAAGAAGCATTTTGGACAATTATTAATATTTCTATTAATATAATTTACTGTTATATTAAAGAAAAAAAAAAAAATTGTATAAAATAATATTCCTTACTAATATTTCTATTACTATAGATGCTATCAAAAAAAAAAAAAAAAATAATAATAATAAATACAAATATAAACCTTATATAATGATATATTATCATTTTATCTCCCTCACCCCCAATAACCATTCACTATTTGATTTGAACTACAACTTACCTTGATACCCATGCAACTAAATAACTATAGCTGGTTCTCCTCCCTCCCTCCTCAAACACATTTCCTCCCTCTCATCAGAGGGTGTCCTATAAAAAAAAAAAAAAAAAATTAAATAAATAAAAAAAAAAAAAAATTTCACAAAATTCCAATTAATAAGCTATTACTGGCTAATAAATTTTCAAAAAAAAAAAAAAAATACAAATTCCCCTTTTAATTACTAATATCTCAAAAACTTAACATGGATATTCCCCTGATTAATTTTAAATCATGGAACTAGAGATCTCTCCACTTTAATGGCTTAAAATCATCAACATATACACTTATCACCCACGAACGGCTCTCATTATCACAACTACCTCCACTCCCCCCGACCTGAAACTGGATTATCACCCTACTTTTGCATCCCAGACTATGGGCGGCCTGCGGCCAAATGCCCACTAGCCAATATGTTAGATTGCTGACATTTCTCTGAGCCAGCCCTTTCATTGTTGTCCATACTCACCCACTGCTCACTTTGCCTGTGGACCTGATGATAAGAGAGCCGAGGCTCTCTTTACAAAGAGGTCCAGAATATTGATGGATGTAGAAGAAGAAGAAGAAGGTCAGTCTCTAACTATACACACCCTCTCCAAACACACTACATCTTAACTACCTATCCAGAAGGGCCCAAACAGCAATACACAGCCTCCGAACTGGCAGAGCAAACATCAACAAAGACTTATTTATGATTAGAAAAATACATACTGCACTCTGCCCAAACTGCCAAGTGATAGAGGATATCCCCCACTACCTACTACACTGTCAAATATACAACGCACAAAGACACACCCTCTATCACAAACTTGCTACACTTGGAGTCACCACATTCACCATACAGACCATCCTAAACCCCACCCATACAAAGGCAAAATCACATTTCAGGGCCCTGGCCCATTTCATACAAAGTACTGGCAAAATCCTTTAACCTTCCAACTTCCTGCAGACTCTCCATCTCAATATATGAAATATGACTCTCCTCCCTGCAGACACCTCCTACTCAAAAGATCCATTGGACACCAAAAGATCCAGATGCCAAAAAGATCCAAAGGGACAAAAAAGAAGCATTTTGGACACATTATTGCACCACCTCATTTCCCTAGTGCAATTGTATTGATGTTTTCAAAAAAAAATATATATATATAATTATACTCTGTAACAATAGACTAGTACTCCCAAAGTACCCTTTTTCAAAAATAATTACTAGTGGTGGCAAACCATCTGCCTGACCAATTTTCATCACGTTAGTTTTCTCTCTGTTTATAACCAAACCTACTATACTACCAGTCTCATCAACAGCTCGAATGAAAGAGTTCATCTCATGAACATCATTTGCCAAAAGAGCTAAATCATCAGCATATTCTAAATCAGAAATGTTATGATCTGCAGACCATTTTAGGCCATCCTTAATTGTAAGAGATTCGGGGCGATTTTGAATATTTACCTTGCACCCTTCTTACCAACTTCCGGCCAACATGGGCCACACAGTGATCACACACACTATAATTTTCACTCCAAGAAGAATTTTACTCCAAACCTCTCCCCTCCCCACCCCCTTGCCACAAAACTACGATGCAGCACTTCCATGGCACGAAACTTCAACCACCTCCTTCATTATTAGGCGGCCTGCGGCCAAAAGCCTATCGCCAACATGTAGGGTCGCTAGCACTTCACTGTACTGGTCCCTACTTTTTGACGCACACAAAAAAACTTTTTCTCGTGGACCAGATGATAAAGGGGCCAAGGTCCCTTTTACAAAATGGTCCAGTTTTTAAAGAAGGATGATAGACTCTAACTATGCAGGACCTCTAGAATACATAGAATGAGCAACCTAGAGGTCCTGTATAGTTAGAGGCTGGCCTTCTTCTTATACATCCTTCTTTCTAAGCTGGACCTATCTGTAAAGGGGGCCTCGGCCCCCTTATCATCAGGTCCATAGGCATAAAGGGCAGTGGGTGCGGATGAAAACGGCAAAGACTGGCCAGCACAGTGAAGGCTGGCAATCGTACATATTGGCAATTGGATTTTAGGCCGTAGGCCGCTCAGTGGTGGAGAGGCTGATGTTGAAGGGTGAAGGAGAATAAATACCAGTTGCATGTCATGTGAAGGGGGGAAGGGGGGTGGAGAGAGATGGAGGATATTTTTTTTTTTTTATAATTTTCCGAGTGGCGAATGTTATGTGTTATTTTTTTGAAGTTGTGGCCATGATTGGTTGCCAGTATGGTAGATTTGAGTCAATCAAAATTGGCCCCTACTCATGGGGGGAGGTAAATGGAGTGGGCGAGGGTGGTCATGTCCATGGAATAGATGAGAATTGGGGTGCTAGGGAGAAATCCCTTTGGGGGGCGAAGAGAAATTTTTTTTTCTTCTTCTTTAAAGTCATCCCAAGATGGGTTGCAGAGCATGGAGGGGGATGAAATTTTTGGTGGGGGAGCTGAGACGGTGGGATAGGTAATACTCCTGTGTCAGGAAGATGGAGGAGGAAATATTTATGGTTGCTTATTTAACTCCAGAGGTTAGCATTGGGTTGCCCTGCCATGCAGTGAAATGTTGCGCAGGGGTGGATCTGGGAAAAGTCATAGCTCAGTGACAGCCTTATATATGGGAAGGAGTATGATAAAGATAATTTTTTTCGGAGGAGAAGGGAGGAAAATGATATAGCTACGTTATATGAGTTGGAAATCAAATTTATGTGTTCAGTGTGTGGTGGTCAGTGTTTATTTTTGTAGAGCCAGTGGAAGGTCAGCCATGAGCTTGGGGTGTGTGGCAGGAGTGCAGTTTAAGGTTCCCATCAAAGGGTAGTGGGAGATGTGGTGAGATTCCATATGAATATTAGGTATGATAATGTGTATAGAGATGTTATGCTCTGGGAGAGATTCTATATAAGTTATTGGGTTAAAGAGAAATATAAAAATTTCCAATATAGAAATGAAGTTTTCCTTTTTGTGACTTTATTTTTGATAGTTAGATTGATTTTTTTGATGATTTTATACTATATATATATATATTTATTTTTATTTTGAGTTAGTTTCTATCGAATAAGTTGTCCAAAATGCGTCTTTTGATGTCCTATGGGGATCTTTTATTGGCATCTGGATCTTTTGGCCATCTCGGTGATTCACTGCCATTGGTTGATTGAGTCTCGTGGTTTATGGCGCCATGTTTTGTCGTACCGTGAGACGAAAGCCTATGATTTAGTGTATGTATAAAGTTTAAACTTCTCAGTTGTTATAGTTTTATATATTTCTACCATTTTTTTTGGTGTCATATCTCTATGTCATATTTGTTCGTCTGTCTGTCTGTCTCTGTTAACTGTTGTCTGTCCATCTGTCTTTCCACCTGTCTGTCTGTGTATAGACAATCATTTTTTTTTTTACTTTTAGAGGTAAACGGAAAAATTCTTTTTGGATTGGATAGGTGTCGAACAAATATTGCGATTCGCAATTTTGAAAATTTTCAATATCTTTAATATCGCCCTCTAGCGATGGGAAAAAATGGAAAATGCTAAAATTTTAAACGAATATTACAAACAAACTATTTACACTGGAAATCTGAAATTTTCGTAGAACATGTTTGTTATGGTCAGCTTTGCCGTCTTAGCCAAAAGGGGATGCGAAAATGAAACTTTTTTTTAAGAGGTAAATGAAACAATATAATATATATATATATTTGTTTTACAGACACTAACAAAATATTAATGATTTAAACAATATTTGATAATCTCAGCATTACCTGTAGTCGTTTAAGCATCTCTAAATCAATAAATGTTTTTTGCGGAAAAAGCCGGATTTAGTTCAGCAGGTTAGAATACTCTGGCATGTTTCTGGAGAGATGCGGGTTCGAATCCCGTATGTCGTCGAAATTTTTTTCCACAAAATTATTAATATTTACATCCTTTGAATATTCATCAGTGGAATTTCCAGTGTTAGAGAATGCTAAAGGCGGTAAATAAAAAATCGAAAGGCGACCTCCAGCAGCGGAAAACAGCTGGTAAATACCAAATCTTTAAATAAATATTGCAAACGATCTATTTTTACTAAAAAGTTAAATTTTTGGTCATAAAGTGTAAATGGTTGGGTTGTTTTACCTTTGAGCAGCACTTTTTTTTTTTGCACATCTTGGGCTAAATGGCCAGGTCACAAAGACCCCAAGGCTCAGAGAAGGTGACCCACTGGAACAGATGTTGGGAGACACATGGTAGCCTCCTGTCAAGGCCATCCATCATGTTCTTTAACGTTCACAGGGTATGGCTCTCCCACATACGAGGCCACTGCTTAACATCCCATCCGACGGACGGCAACCTTTCCAAGCCCATCGGTGTCCCCTACTGACCATGGGCAGGGTGGGGAATTTTGTGGAGATAAATCTCAACGCTGAACCAGCTGGCACTCGAACCTGAGAACTACAAATTACGAGCCTGGTGCGCAACCGACTGAGCCACCCCCACCCATAGAGAATGTAATGATCAAGTGGTTTACCGTAATAGTAATGATATGTCCCGTTGACAAAATGCAACTTTTCTGCTTGAAGAGAAATGAAAAACGTTTTTTGCACATTGCAGGTACTAATAAAATATTATTAGTTTATTTTCTCAATGTTACAGTAGTTGGAATTGCCACTGTCAAAGGGTACTGAAAATGTAAAATAACTAGAAGAACACCTCTGGCGCATATGGTAATCTCATTTTCAAAGAGTCTTCATTTGCCTACTTTTTCACGCCTTAAAAGTTTCAATTATGGATGTTGGTGTTGCTTTTCTGCTGAGGTCCCGCCATCCTCATGAACCTTCTACTATACTTATAGGCACTATACTTCTACTATGGCGTATAAATTGACAGGCTCCTGTCAGACCTCTGTAGAAGCAACTGCTTGAGGGGTTATTTATTTATTTATTTTTTAATGTATGATGGGGGAAATGCACATAGTAGTATATCATTAGTAATTATAAAACATAAAAAGTATTTGTCTTTTAGTTGCTAAGTTTCAAAAGTTGCTTTACTCTCGCTCCTCTGACAACATTGGGTAGATCATTGCTGTCAGTAGAATTTCTACCATAACAGAACTCTACACGCCGAAATTTCTACCATAAACAGATCACTTGAAACATTCGTTAAAAGTTTTCCAGTTTGGATATTTATGATTTCTAATGATATAAATTAAAACTACCTTTGAAAATGTGAATTGCGTTTTATTAGTAACGAAACAAAAAAGAGATTTCCAATTTTCTCTTAAAACAAAACCGTTCCGTTTCTTACCTACCTTTGGCTTAGGGTCAACTCATTGTTGTCAATGGAATTTTCAAGACTGTAACATTTCACCACCAAAATTTCAAATTTCTAACATAACTACATCTTTTACAATATTCGTTTTAAATTTTGGAATTTTCCAATTTTTTTTCCACCGTTAAAGGGCGCAATTTTAGGTTTTGGGAAATTCGCAAAATGCAAGTTGTAATATTTCATCAATACCTGGCCTACCCAAAACGAATTTTTATCTCTAAAAACACATTTTTCTGTCAAAACAAAAAAGTTGCATTCACCTCCCCCCCCGCCTGGGTCTAAAGGATCAAGTGATTGTTGCCAATGGTAACTTCGTAACCTTCACATTGCAACACCAAAAATTTTAAACTTCTAAAATAACTTCGTTTGGAATATTCGTTTCATATTTTGGAATTTTGAATTCCACCGTTAGAGGGCGCAGCTATAACTTTTGCGAGATTCGAAAAATGCAAATCGTAATATATCATCTAACACAAAAAGAATTTTTTATTTATCTGCATAAAGTGAAAAGTTCGATGCCTACAGACGGACAGACAACAAAGCGAAATTATATCTTTTTATATTAAAAAAAGCCCTAAAATGTACTTTTCTTTTTTTAGCCGTTTTCTAAAGTGCTTCCAATCATGAACACTGATATCTGTATCAAATATTACCCTATCCTTTTCCGGAATCCATAAGTACCGTGCAATACCATTCAGCTATGCACGCTGAACAATCCGAGAGAAGATATACATAACGTCCAATTTTGAGATGGCGAACCCTGTACCTATGTAGGGCTTCTAAGCAACCGCTGTGTTACAGCGCTCCTACTCCGAAAGTTATTAATGCCCACCCTTTACATTGTCGCTAGAATGTAAAGTATAGGAAATCATGTAGAAGGCATATTTTCTTTCTATTGTGTTTACATGCCTTAATAAACAAAGGAGTTTCTATTTTCATTAAATAGTAGTATCAAATAAAATGTTTACTTTCAAAAAAATCTGGAAATAACAAATAACTTTTAACTGATATTTTTTTCTTTTTTTTTTATTAAATACAATATTTTTATAGGCTATTAAAAGTTCAACTAACGTGACTGATTGGATTTTATCCTAAGAACGAAAACTTAACGTAATTTCCCCCCCAAAAAAACTTTTAACTATTTAGGTTTAGTGTGTTAATGACCACACTTAACATTACTGTTGCCACATAAGGGGTGGGCAAACGTCGTTCAAATTGCTTGAACTTTTGGAACCGGTACTTTTCGATTCGTAGCCATCTGTAACTTGGGAGTTCGCTTAAAATGTGCTTTTATCGTGATTTTAAATTGGCAACATTGAAAGAAATTTGTCTGCTTCATGTTTACTCAAAGTACATGTTTATTTATGATGTCACGAAACTGTGAT
Source organism: Ryuthela nishihirai (assembly GCA_038380435.1). NCBI lineage: Eukaryota > Metazoa > Arthropoda > Arachnida > Araneae > Heptathelidae > Ryuthela > Ryuthela nishihirai. Next base: position 42,370,128 of record JAWZYU010000017.1, on the reverse strand, counting down.
AGTGCAATATCTGATATTCCTGGTTTCCATTATGATCCTGTTAAAAAACGGTATTTTAGAATCCTGCCAGGATCTGTGAATCATAATTCAGTGACTGTTAATATTCAGCGACAGAGAGAAAAGCGCAAATGGAAAGAGGCATGTACACGGACCGTAAAGTCTACGTGTAGTGTGCCAAACGTTTTAATATCTCAACAAATTGGGGTAAAACGTACTACAGAATTTTCGTTAGAGATCTTAAGACTGAAAATGCAGCAGTTAAAGTGTATATATAATGAAAGTGTATATTATAACACTATGCATCCTTGTACAGAATGTCAGTATATAAATGGATATAAAGATTTTATTCTTGGGGCATGGACTAATACTGAAATATCAGGTAGTGTTATAAATGCTGTGTCTTTAAATTTTGAACAACATAATCCTTTGGATGATCCTCAGTCCAGAAATATTGGACCTATTAAGACTGATATTGTAAATGTACATAATCGTCACAAAGTTGCTGATTTGTGTGGTGCAGATATATGTGATCTTAAATTTGCTTTGTATGTGTGTAATTTTGTTGCACCTAGTACACGAAGCTTTGCACTTGGACGTTTGTTACCTGTTCGGGGTTTCTGTGAAAATGTAAATATTGAAAATAGACAAATGATGGATAGATTTTCAATGAATTGCGAATATGAAAACGAGACCTTGTGGAGTTGTGCATGGAATAGTAATACAAATCATTTTGCATTTGGTGGAGAGGAAATTGTTTATATAAATAATTTAAATTCTGCTTATATGAGAAGGCTTCCAATGAAAACAGAAAATATATTTTCTCTAGAATTTAATAATACTGGTTCATTGGTTTATCTTGGAACTCACAAAGGAAATTTAATGTGTAAGGATTTGAGACTAGCTAATGATGCAACTGCTTTCTGTCTTTCTCTTGGAAGGGGTCTCTCTAACATAAAGCTGTTAGCAGATGAAAATACTATGTTTGTGAGTGCATATGATGATAAACTTTTCAGTGTAAGTTATTTAGCTACATTTTTAGTTACAGAATAAAGTATAGTACATTTATTTGCTCTTTTTTTATCTCGTTAACAGGACAAAATTTTTTGCCTTTGTTTAGATGTGCCATCTCAACAGAAATTGACATTAGCTGTATGTATTAAACAGCTACTAAGCATTGAGAGATCTGAAAAAATGCAAATGTATGATACAGTGTGGGGGCTTCATTCGATATTTTAGCCACATATATATTAAGTTCTTTTATTTGAAGGAATTAAATAATATGCTAATAGTAAATATAATTACTCTGGTGATTTTCCGCAACTTGCAGTTTTGATTGCTCAGGCACAATGTTGTTTTCGATGCAACAAAATGATATGTTACGTTTTGACATATCGTTTGACTAAATTGCTATTTGAACTAATGAAAATTGCGCTGAATTATCATAGAAAGCATATTCAACTTTTAAAAAAATGTTCCATCAATAATCCCATCAGAAACAAACAAGAAAACTGTGAACATTTCACTGCCATTGTGCATTATAAAAACCCCCCCAGAAATAAGTAATCCTATCAGAAACTACAAACTTGAAAAACATGAATATCATAAACCATGACTCTGCCAATTCGAATTGTTAAAAAAACAGAAACAAAATAATCTTGTGAGGGACAAACCAAAAAAATCACTACTAGCAGTGAAGAGATTGCAAAACAAGAACACATCAAATAGAGCTTATAATCATAAACACTTATTTTTGAATATAAAGTTTTTATTCTGAACATAAAACCAGCAAAAATAATGGCACCTAAGGCAATTTTTCCTAACTGCATATATCACTATACACCAAATGTTGGTCAATGCCATATGAGTATATATGTTTCAATAGCATGTTATCACTAACGAATGTTCATTTGGCAGTTTTAAAAACACTTTATAATCAGTAACAAAATTAGAGTAGAGGTACACAATGTGGTAATTAAAACTAAAGCTATTTAATTCTCAATGAACTTGAATGTTTTTAAGCACTTCAACACGTGAACTATGCTATCAAGTATCAACAATTATTAAGGAGAGATTTACGTACCATGCCGTAGAGGATGGGTAGTAACACGAACTTCCGGGATGCTTTCGGTGACAAATTTAATAATCGACATTCTTGCCGGCAAATGACTTCAACACATGGAAATCTATTGTCTATGTGCACTTCATAGTACAGCATTGTGTTTAAAATTATTATTTTGAACTTAGTCCTTTTTTACCCACACAATCACAATCTCCACATAATAGCCATAAAAAATCTAAGATGACCATTAGATATCCATGGGTCATCTTAGATATCTTATGGAGATTTTGTGGTTGTGTGGGTAGTGGTTATAAAAATGGAACCAAATGATGAAATTAGTAGCAGTGAAGATGAGTTTATTTTACATTGTTTATGCATGATTTATTTTTATGTTTGTTGTAAAAAATTTCTTAAACTTTTTAGCAAAAAAACCTGAGTTGCTACTTCCCTATAACAGGAAAACCTTTGAGTGCAAAAGGTTAAAAAAGAAATTATAAAATAATTTCAATGGAATCAACCTTATTAATTTGAGCATACCACTAAACGATGAACTGCTCGTTTGCACTTTCAAAAATTCCTGAATCAAAACAGTTTAATGGAGACAAGTATAAAAATATTATAAACAATTTGCTGATCCACTGTATATATAAAAAAAGAGCACTCAGAACAAAATAATTTCAAGACAATAAGTCTAAACAAAAGAAGTGTAAACAATATGTTGCCTATCTGCAGTATAAAAAAGCCCCCAGTATTAAATATTCCCATCAGAGACAACCTAAAAATCAAGTGAATTGAAACAATTCACCTCTGTTCTGCATTATTAAAAAAGCACCCACAAATCTAGCCACCTAAAAATCTCTAATATCATAAGCAATGAACCACCAATCTGCAGTATAAAAAAAATGCCTAGAGCTAATTAATTCCATCAGAAATAGCAAAGGTAAAAACCAAGAAAACTGTGAACAGTTTACCACCAATATGTATTATAAAAAAGCTTTAGAACTGAAATAATCCCATCAGGGAGAACAAATGTAAAAATACAAAATTGTAACAATTCACCTGTGATTAGCATTATAAAATGTCCCCAGAACTAAAAAATTTCCATCGGAAACTACAAACCTAAAAAACATGAATATCATAAACTATGACTCTGCCAATCAAAATTATAATAAAAGCGAAAACAAAATAATCTTGTGGGGGTCAAACTAATTTCAACAACACAAGGGCAAAAAAAAAAATTCTCTCACCCCCAAGAAAAAAATATGGCAATATTAACAATGTACCCCAAAAAAGAAGTTCAATTAAAGAACGCTAAAGCACAGGTGCAAATTATAAATCCTATTGTTCCACTTTCCTGCTTAACATATAAACAATAAATGTATGTAACTAAAAAAAGTCTGCAATTTGCTACACTTATCTAAGAGCTAAAATTTACACCTTGATGCTACATATAAAGAAATCTAAATTACATGGAAAACAATCCAATAAACCATGAAGAAACACGGCAGTGCTGATATACTGAACGCTTTTCATTTTACGCATCTTGATTACATTTTGTTATGCCATGAGAGATATAATATGGCATCATCTAGTGAGATGAGCAATTTAAACTGCAGAAGTACAAATTTTCCTTTCTGTAACTAGTAAAATATCAATCATATTGGTTTGTCTTTTTTATTTTTGCCACATCCAGGAAGTAAATGAAGTAAATATTTTGTTTCTTTTTTGAAAACAATTTAACCATTTTTCTGGAAATTTCAGACAGAGAAATTGGTGGTTCTTAACTCTACAGTAGATGCATATCTTTTCATCACTGTTAGGTGTGTAGGGGACACCTTTACCCAGCATTTTACTATTTACACAATGACTTTTCAAAACTGTAACAATACCATTATATTACAAGAAGTTTTAATGTAATAATTAAAATGAACGATGAAAAAGAAAAGCTTGTGTAATGCATACAAAAGGAAAGAAAGATTTTGCAAACAACTTATACACATCTTTATACACAATTTATACACACTTCTCCTAAAAACTTTTAACATGCAAATTTTTTGAAGGGTAAACTTTAAATTTTATTGCTCAACAACAGAATTTTAGGTTATTTTTAAATAATTTTGAATTTCAAATGACTTCTTTAAATTATGTTACTACAGAAAGTGTTGTATTTGGCAAACTTAAATTATATTATGATTGTACTTCAGCTAATTAAAATAAAAAGCATGTGGCAAATATTTAAATTAAAAAAAAAAACTCGAGAAGTATCCATGTGCCACTTTTAGGTTTGTGATGTGTCAGGTATGTTACATGTGCCACTTTTAGGTTTGTGATGTGTCAGGTATGTTACATGTGCCACTTTTTGGTTCGTGATGTGTCAGGTATGTTACATGTGCCACTTTTTGGTTCGTGATGTGTCAGGTATGTTACATGTGCCACTTTTTGGTTCATGATGTGTCAGGTATGTTACATGTGCCAAGTGTTGTGCACCACTGCCCTACTGCTTCATATTTATCACAGCTTTTGGTGTGAGAGTTGTAGATATTATTCAACCCCTTTAGGTTCTTAACTGTTAAGTGGGATGCAAATGTATCCCAGATTTGGGTTGATGTATGCATAAATTTATCTCGGGGGGGGGGGGTTGATTTTCTCAGGGTTATTTTGAATTACTGGATGTTTTCTCCCTTCCAAAACAGACAAATATGGTATGGAAATGTACTGCATAAAATATAATGAAAAAATAATACCCCCTCAAGCAGCTGCTTGCCGCAGAGGTGTGACAGAAGTCTGTCAGTTTATATGCCATAGTAGAAGGTCTGAGGATGACAGGACCTCAGCAGAAAAACAACACATGCATCCATACCTTACCCAGGGCTCAAATCGAAGTCCCTTAGATCAGTAGCCAAGCACACTAACCACTCGGCCACAGTACTGCAAGCAAAATTCATATAAGCCTCTAACATTATATACTCTTGCCAGTTACTGTTGCACAACCCATCTGGGTCATTCACAATACTGATTGAAAAATCACAATTGACCACTGAGTTATATCATTTGCAGCAATAGGAATAATGCATATTGCAGATGAAGTAACTATTATAAGGTCACTGAAGAGAAATGAACTAGAAAGCTTTCCTTCATTCACAGTTATCAGAGGCTTGGAGAATAGAGTACAATGTTCACACACAACAGAGTCTAAACTTTATTGCCCTATTTCTCCCCCCTCCTCCAAACCTAAGAAAACAAAAACTACTTTTACTATATGCAATGCACAGAAAAATTGATGATACTGGTACAGTAAATTTACCAGGAATGATGTGTTGTCAGTACTTGTAATCAAATATGCCATTGATATTCACTGTCTTGCAAAAAAGGATGGTTATGTGGTTTCTACAGACTTATATGAATGCAGTCAGAGTAAATAGGATAATATTTATGACTACATCAGTTGAAAATAGAACTTCAAGCAGGTGGACATACTTAAAATACTTAGTCATTATATCATTTGATTGTCACTTTTGTTTCTGTTTGGGCAATCCATATTTGTCAAGGCCATCTTAAAATAATCAATATATATTATATATACATCTTTTCACTGATTTGTTGACTTGCTTTTGCATTCCTTGCAGAAGTTGTTAAAAGTTCATATGAAAATGTTGTGCTTAAGATAAACACAATACATTGTGAAAGTCAAAATATTCTTAGGAGCATAAGATGAATTTATTTCATGATGTTCCAAAGGTTACAGAAGAAAATACCACTTCCTGAACATACAAAAGGATCTGATTGCTAATGTGCTACTGAATCACTAAAAAAAGTTATCTGTGAATTTTGTAGTTTTTTTTTCATTTTTTGTTATTGTTCCATGGTAATGTTTGCATAATACTGGGATTTTTTCAATATTTTGTAGAAACTTTAAAATGTGCTTTTTTTTATTAATGAATAAGAGATAGGTTTTAAAAAAAAAGTTATGGTGTAGTATTGAGCAGCAATCACTCACACCATCGATTTTTCTATCAGTTCAATCATACCAATGTAGGTAAAGGGTTAAAATTTTGACTTCCTGTTTTTATCTTTACACTTGCTGTTGAAAACAGGAGACTTAAAATACAGTGAGCAGAATGTCAAACAGGATTTTGTTATAATTGGACTACAGTGGGCAAATGCAATAACTGTAGCTCATGACAGGTGTGTTTGGAGGACTAAATTGCACAGTTTGGTTAAACCATATATATATAAACTCTTAAAGATAATGTATGCACGTATTTTAAAATCAGAAGAATACATGCAATGTATGATGAATATGGAATCTCATTTTCAAAGAGAATGAAATTTTTTCTTTACCTACTTTTGCATTCCTCAAAAGCTTCAATTTGAACTAATGGATGATTGAAAAAATGCAAATAGTAGTACAGTGGACCCCCGATATAACGCGCATGTCGGGCGGGAAACAACACCCGCGTTATAAGGTGAACCGTGTTATACCGAGCGGTGCGGTGGCGACACAATAAATTTCACACTGTAAGCTTTTCTTTTACTCATCATGCATACAATAATTAAACACTATTCAAAATACATGCAGGAACTCAATACATACACAATTACTCAATACACAGTAACAATAAAATGCGATACTCACTAACGCCGCACGGACCTGTATAAACATGTTTGAACTTATCTCGAACATCGCCCGCGCTATAACCGAGTGCGCGGTATAGCGAGCAGTGCTATAACGAAGGTCCACTGTATTTTATTAGCCCTTTTACAACATGAAAAGTATTTGTCTTTTATTCCTAGATTTAAAAAGTTGTTCTTCGCATTCCCTTCTGAGAAAAGGGCAGATTGTTACAGTTGATGGAATAGCTCTTGTTACTGTACCACCAAAATTTCAGTTGCTACAATAAACAGATCACTAGCTGTTCATTAAAAGTTTCACCTTTTCCATATTTAGTAACATCATCATCATCTTAGTAGCCCATGGCTCAAGCAGCCATGGGCTACGGAGGTCCAACCAGACCGTGCAATTTAGTTCTCCAAGCAAGTCTATCCTGAGCTACATCTACTGCATCTGGCACTGCACACCAATTCTAACAAGGTCCTGTTTGACATTGTCTGCCCACCGCATCCTAGGTCTCCCCTTCTTTCTGAGGCCTTTAGGCACACTGTTCATAACCCTATTCGCCAATCTATAATTATTCATACGGGCAACATGGCCAAACCAACGGAGTCTCTCTCTGCACAATATGCTGCTTAAAGGAGGTTGCAAACTCCTTTCCCTAATCTCATCATTAGTTACAAAGTTGAACCACCTAATGCCCAAGATACTGCGTAAGCATATGGAATCAAAAGCATCTAGTTTCCTGTTATCTTGTTTACAAAGTGTCCAAGTTTCACTACCATAACTAACCCTAGAAAGAACCAAACTATTATACAGTCTAATTTTAGTCTTTAGGTGTATACGCCTATTTCTCCACACTCTCCATAGGTTCTTAAAAGTCCCGGCAGCAATCCCTATTCGTCTGTTAATCTCATGCCGCACATCACCATTATCTGTTACATAGCTCCCAAGATAATTAAACTGTGACACCTGCTCAAGACTGCAACCATTCAGATTAACTGAATCACAGCCTGCCTGACCAATTTTCATCACTTTAGTTTTCTCTCTGTTTATAACCAAACCTACTCTACTACCAGTCTCATCAACAGCTCGAATGAAAGAGTTCATCTCATCAACATCATTTGCCAAAAGGGCTAAATCATCAGCATAATCTAAGTCAGAAACTTTCGTATCTCCAGCCCATTTAAGGCCAAAATCTTTCCCTTGAAGTGAATTTCACATAACATAATCAATAACCAAGCTAAAGAGAAAAGGAGACAAAATGCACCCTTGTCGAACACCAGATGTAATGCTAAACCAATTGCTACAAGCCTTACCAACTCTCACACACGACTCAGTGTTATTATAGAGAGCTTTCATAATGTTAACTAACTTGTCTGGTATACCATATGATCTCACAATCAACCACAAATTATGACGCTCAACAGAGTCGAAAGCCTTTTTGAAATCAACAAAGCTAGCAACCAAAGGTTTCTGAAACTCTAAACATTTCTCAAGAATCTGCCTAAGTGAAAATATCTGATCCACACATCCCCTACCACTTCTGAATCCACATTGCTCATCACGCAACCAGATTCTTAATTCTATTAAGCACAATCATGAAAAGAACTTTCCCTGGAACTGAGAGTAGGCTGATACCCCTATAGTTATCACAAGAACTGCGATCACCTTTTTTGAAAATAGGGATAACAATAGCTCTGGTAAAATCCTTAGGAACCATGCCTTTATCATAAAAGATATTCAGAATTTCAGTCATCCAAGTGGTAACCGAAACATTCCCAGCTCTAAGCATTTCCATAGTAATTTCATCTACCCCTGGGGATTTATGAAGTTTAAGTTTAGAAACAGCCAAAATAACTTCAGATTGTGTTATAGGGCCAACATTGAAGCTACCAATGCATCTATCATCATTGCAAACAATGGGAGTAGAACTAACTACATTGTTTAGAACATCACTGAAATGCTCAGCCCACCTAGCCATGACAGAATCCTCCCCTTCTATAACCTTACCTTGTTTATCCTTCAATCCTTGTATGCCTGTCCGTTTTCTACCACACAAAACATTAACTATCTGGTACAGCTCTCTGCTGTTGTGCTGTCTAACTGCTTCCTCGGCTTTGTTAGCCAAACCATCAAGCCAAAGCTTCTTATCAGCAGCTAACTGATCCTTTACAAGTTTATTAAGGTCTCTGTAATGCTTTCTATTAGGACTAGTAGGGTATTGATTAAAGATATTCCTGCAGTTCTTTCTTTCCGAAATAAGCTCAAGTGCCTTATCACTCAGATAATTTTACCTCTTCTGCTCCTTTTTTCCTAAAAGAGTACTGTTAGTATCCAAAAAAGCCTGTTTAAAATGATCCCATTCTTCCTCAACTTCAGTAGTAAGCAAACCATGACTGTCATAATGACTAAGTAACCTATCATGGTAAGCTTTGGCTGTAACTGGATCTTTCAGAGCTTCAGTATTAAAAGTAAATTTTTTAACCCTAGCACAACACTTTTTAAGTTTAAGTTGCAACACACTTTTAACAAGGTAATGGTCAGATCCAATTTCAGCTCCCCTATATGCCCTGGTATTCCTAACAGAACTAGCCCATTTGCTGTTAATTAATATGTAATCAATCATATTCTTATGCAGCCCATCAGGTGAAACCCATGTATACTTATGTATGTCGCGGTGTTTGTAATAAGTGTTAGTTATTCTGAATCCATTGAGTTTACTTACCTGTAGGAGACGTTGCCCATTGCAGCTACCAATACCAAAAGGGCCTATTACTCCTCCCCAAAGGTCAGAGTCAGTACCAACTTTGGCATTGAAGTCACCAAGAACAAGGGTAATATCTCCTTTCTTGACAGAATTCAAAATATCCTGAAGTTGTTCATAAAACCTATCCTTCTCATCCTCATCGGCATCCTCAGTGGGGGCATAACAGCAGATAACATTCAAGTCTTTAACGCTTGTCTGAAATTTTGCTGTAAGAAACCTTTCATTAATGCACTCATATCCTAGAAGAGCTTCGCTAGCGTGTCTGCTGAGAAGCAGACTCATGCCTTGGTGATGCTTATTGTCATCCCTCCCTGAAAAGAGAAATTTAAGATTATTTTTAAGAATCTGACCTTTATCTGTCCATCTGGTCTCTTGCAAGCCGAGAATATCTAAATTATAACGGTGGAATTCTTGTGTGAGGACATCAAGAGAAAAAGCTCTGTGCAGAGTCCTCACATTCCAACTACCTATGGAGAGAAAATGGTTAGTGGGATGTTTAAAGAAACTATGTTTATTGAGAGAGGGAATGCTGACAATATCAAACAGCCCCCTAATCGCAGACATGGGGCAAAGACCCGTTCCCCCACTACTAAAGGCTGAAGCCATCTACACTGGAAGACTTCCTCCAATGTAGAATTTGACGATGCCAATAGAAGCAAAGAGTTCAGGTGCCTGCGATGACTTCTGCTCAGGATTATCCACCAGCTGATAAACATATCCTGTGAATCTATTCACTTGGGGCTGTCAACCCACAAACAAACAGAAAACACAGCGGAAGATTTTCCCTCCACAGAAGCCAACCAGTGCAGCAAAATCAGGATCCATAATCAAGCTCAGAGCCATATATCTGTCCAGTCCAGTAGGTTTATATGGTCAGCACCAGGACCCTGTGTGGTTGACCACTCCTCAGCAGGGAAGAAAAAAAAGCCATAGTAGCCATAGTTTGGCAAAAAAAAGCCATAGTAGCAATAGTAGCCATAGTTGTCCAGATCAGTAGGCCACACTAATCTGGCAGCCCTCCCCTTCCGTTCACTTCCACAAGAGAGTATCTCTTTTGAAGGTTACTAACAGTCCGCACCACGAGAAGGCGGGGTCGGACATTAGGTGCTAGGCCTGGCCGGTTCTATGCATCATCACAGGGGATTGGTGCATAGCTCTCCTTCCAGTGACTACCTAGCTACCATTTACAGACCAACTTTTCATTTTTTTCACCAATTGAACTAGAAAATAATTTTCCATCACTCTCTTAAAACAGTTGAATTTTCAACCCACCCTGGGTGTAAGAAGGCAATTTATTGTTGCAAATACAAACCTCATCATCTTCACATTCTACCAGCAAAATTTCAAATCACTAGCATAAATGTATCGCTTACAGTGTTCGTTTAAAAGTTTGCAATTTTCAAATTTTCCACCCTTAGAGGGGGCAATTTGAACTTTTGGAAGATTCAGAAAGTATAAATGATAATATTTCATCAATACCTATCGAAAGAACAGAAAAACAATCAACAATACAATTTCATCAACAGAAAAGAAAGTTTTTAATTACATATAACTACAGCTATTTTGTTTAAAAAATTTAATTTACAATTTACACTGTATTCAAGGTAGATGCAATGACATCTATCAGCAGAGTAGTCTTAAAGTAACTGCAAAGAGGGTCTAGCACCTCTACCTTGAATACAGCATAAATCGTGAATTAAAATTTTTAATCAAAATTGCTGTATTTTTATGTAATTATTTAATATTAGCATGCAATTTATTTTGAGAAATTTTTTACTTATCTCTAGAAAAAAATGTGTTTGATATCTACAGATAGATGGATATATGACAAAGTGAAAACATTATCTCTTTTTTTGTAATGGATGAAAAAACACATTTTTTAAAGTTCACCAGAGAATCACTGACATATGGTTACAACATTTCTCTTATTTGTTATAACTGACTAATCAGTCCATTTTGCACATTTCACTTAGTTTTACTTAGTGTCGTTAGATAACAAGATATCTGGCACAGCTAGTATATGGGTTTGCTCTGTCATTGGACAAATAATGTCTATTTGAGTCATAAGTAAATTTTTTGAAGAGTCAATAAATTAATTATATTATTAAGACATTATATAATTATGTGGAACTTTGCCATACATATGATATAAAAATAATATGTCCCCCAAACTTGCTGGCTGCACTCTAAGAGCAATTAAAATATGAATACAAATAAAAGAGAACTTTATGAATAGTGATTGTTAATTTTTTTCTTAATAATAGCTTGAAATATATTAATAAATTGTGTAATTCTATTTAATGTTGATATACCTATATATTTGGTATAATGCAAATACATTTGAGTCATGTAATAACAAAAAATCGATATATTTTTAGTTTTAAAGTTTTAGTAGCTGTTGTGTATACAAATATTGTGTCTATGTATATATTGCTGTCTTGTATATGTAAATTGATTACTGTTTACTTTTAGATGGATCTTAGAACTAGGCAAAGTTTGTTTCAGTATCCAGAGCATGTGAATACCCACATGAAATTGCCTTTGAGCTACGATGAGTCTCTAAATGTGTTATGTTCAACAGGACAAGATCATGTCACTAGGTTGTGGTCACTGAAAGAAGGGAAGCTTCTGTATTGTCTTCCACCACCAGCCCAAGATTCAGATCAGGAACATTCAAGCCACCCATTTTCGTGGTTCCAAGGAGAAGATCGAGCAATGTACTTACATATTTTTCAAGGGGATAAAATATATTCTTTTGTACCACAGGTATAAGTATGTATATTTATCCTTGTTTATAAGTACTTGAAATTGGACATAATTACACAATTAATAGTCAGTTAATTGCATCAAAATAAAAATTTTATGTTGGTTTAAATAAATGAAAGCAATAACAAAAAAAATATTTTGATAATATAATAGTGATTCATATATAATAATTAGACCCACAAAGCTAACAACTTATCTGTAGGTTCTGAGGTTGTGACAGAACAAGTGACCACTAACCTTCCAGGACTTGGATTCTGGCAGTTGTAGTGCTGCTCATAATCCACTATGCACCTAGGTGGCCAAAGAGTTAAATCTTTATATTTAATATAAAATCTGCTTTAAAATGATTTCATATTGCTCTGCATTACAGAGTGCTGAAACTACTTGTATTATTGTAAAGCGTAAATAAATATAGGGAAAAAATATTTTACAGTAGACTCTCGATTATTCAGAATGACTAGAAAAAGAAAACAATCCTGGATAATCAAATTACTGGTTAATCCACCATCCTTATAAAATGTACAAAAACTTCAAATATTTCATAAAATATCTTAACATGAATATTTTAAAAGTTGCTTTTCCATATCCCATACTATATTCAGTCATACATTATTTTTTTCAACATCTTGGTTAATCCTTAACCCAGTTAATCCAACCCCAGGTAATCAAAAGTTTACTCTATATAAAATATAAAGTATAAATATATAAACTGATAAATAAGTAGAAGCGTAGCTTTTGCAAATTTGACTTTATTCAGACATTTAATTATCATTGGATAAAATACGTAGAGTTTGAAAATAAAAGAATATTATTGCAATAGGACAACTAATTACATCATTTGTGTATTAATTTGCAAGAGCTAATATAAATTCTACAATTTCTGATTAATGTGTTAAATGTTGTTAAAGTCATTGAGTTTCAGCTGAAAAGTAAATCAGATGTTTGGGAGTATCCTTTTAATTTAAAAGAAATATGCAAAGAATTTTTATGACTTTTAACAAATTTATTTTCTCATACTGTTATTCAGGTGTTACATAATTGCCATATTTAAAGATTAAGTTGGCAAGAAGAATGTATAAGGCAATGAACTTAAAATATGGTTAAAACTATGTCTGTTCATATATTATTTTTCCCCTTAAAATATATACAATTGCATTTTGTTCCCCTTTAAATCATAAAATAGTATTTTGCTCCCACTCCATTTCATAGAAGTGCATGTCCTGATACTAGGAAAAGTCTTTTAACAGCTCTTGGAACATTTATTTCAATAAATAATCAAGGTAAGAAAATAAGTTTGAACAACTGCATGCAGGCATACATACGTACATATGTACGCATGCACGCACACATAAATAAATAAATATGTATATATATATAAATCCAAAATCCTCATGCAGTCATGGGCTATAGATGTCCTACCAGACCTCCATTGTAATTTTCCTTTCTAGACATGTCTATCCTGAGCTACAGAGCTCTGCAAAATTCCCCGCCCTGCCCACGGTCAGTAGGGGAAACCGATGGGCTTGGAAAGGCCGCCATCCATCGGATGGGACATTAAGCCGTGGCCCCGTGTGCGGGAGAGACATACCCTGTGCACGTTAAAGAACATGCTGGATGGCCTTGACGGGAGGCTACCATCTGTTTCCCAACAGCTGTTCCAGTGGGTCCCCTCCCCCAATCTTCTCTGAGCCTTCGGGGTCCATGTGACCTGGCCATTTAGCCCATGGTGTGCAAAAAAGTGCCGCTCAGAGGTAAAACAACCCAACTCAACCCTGAGCTACAGCTATTGCATTTGGCCACTCTACCCCCTTTTTCTGAAGACTTTAGGTACACTGTTCATAATCCTACCGCAAAACTCCCTGCCCTGCCCACAGTGAGTAGGGAAGGCCGACAGGCTTGGAAAGGCCATCGTCCGTCGGATGGGACATTAAGTTTTGTCCCTGTGTACAGGAGAGCCATACCCTGTGCATGTTAAAGAACACGTTGGATGGCCTTGACAGAGGCTATCATCTGTCTCCCAACAGCTGTTCCAGTGGGTCCCTTCCCCCAACCTTTTCTGAGCCTTTGGGGTCTTTGTGACCTGACCATTTAGCTCTTTGTGTGCAAAAAGTGCTGCTTAGAGGTAAAACAACCAACCAACAAATCATAATCCTATTTGCCAATCTGCAGCTATATGCATTATAAGCAACTTGGCCAAACCAACATAATCTCTCTCTGCACAATATGCTGCTCAAAGAATGTTGCTGTCTCCTAACCTCAATCATTACTTGCAAAGTTAAACCACTTAATGCCCAAGATACTATGCAGGTATCTGGAATCAAAGGCATCAAGTTTCTTATTATCCTGCTTGCACAGGGTCCATGGTTTGCTACCATAATTAACTTTATAAAGAACATATTAATTTTAGTCTTTAGGTGTATATGACTATTTTTCTACATTCTCCATAGATTCTTAAAAGTTCAATGACAACCCCTATTCTTCTATTTATCTCATGCTGCACATCACCAGTATCTGTTATATAGCTATCAAGATAATTAAACTGAGATACTTGCTCAAGAGTGTGGTCATTCAAAGCAATTTAAGTATCATTTGCTTGACTATTTTTCATCACTTTCATCACCTGCTATCTGTTTATCACCAAACCTACTTTATTACCATGTAGTAAAGTAGGTAACAATCCTAATGAAAAGAATTAATTTCATCAACATTATTAGTCAGCATGGCCAAATTGTCTGTGCAATCTAAATCAGAAATTTTGAAATCTCTAGACCATTTAAGGCCAAAAATTTTCCCTTGCAAAGAGTTTCACATAACACAATCAATAATCAAACTAAAGAGAAAAGGAGACAAAATGCACCATTGTCTAACTCTGTTAACAATGCTAAACCATTTGCTAAACACCTTACCAACTCTCATACATGGCTCAGTGTTATTATAGAGAGCTTTCATTATGCTAACTAACTTGTCAGGTCATAATATGATTGAGAAATAAGTTCCATAGCCTTATCACTCAAATAATTTTGTTTCTCCTGTTCCCTTTTACCCAAAAGAGTACTGTTGGTTTCAAGAAAAGCCTGTTTAAACTGATCCCATTATTTCTCAACTTCAGCAGTAAACAAACCATGATTGTCATAATGACTAAGTAGCCTATCATGATAAGCTTTGGCTGTATTTGGATCTTTCAGACCTTCAGTGTTAAAAGTAATTCTCTTAACCTTAGCATAGCATTTCTTAAGCTTCATTGCAAGACACTTTTTACCAGGTAATGGTCAGACCCAATTTCATCTCCCCTGTATAATCTGGTATTCCTAACAGAACTAGCCCATTTGCTGTTAATTAAAATAAAATCTGTCATATTCCTGTGTAACTGATCAGGTGAAACTTGTGTGTATTTATAATTGTCCCTGTGTTTGTAGTATGTGTTAGTTATTTGCAAACCGTTAAGTTTACTCACCTGTAGGAGACTTTCCCATTGCCATTGGAACTACCAATGCCAAAGGGACCTAAACTGCAGCCCAAAGGTCAGAGTCAGTACGAACTTTACCATTGAAGGTCACCTAGCACAAGAGAAATATCTCCTTGACAGAAGAATACCTTTTTCCCTGTTTGAAGCTGTCTATAAAACTTATCTTTCTTGTTCTCATCAGAGTCCTCTGTGGGGCTGTAACAACAAATGACATTAAAATCTCTAATTTTGTTTTAAATTGAGCTGTAAGAAATCTTTCATTATTGCCGTCATATCCTAGAAGAGCATCACTGGCATGTCTACTGAGAAGCAAACCTACAACTTGCAGATGCTTTCCATCCTCCCTCTCTGAAAAGAGAAATTAAATTTTTTTTTAATATCTCATCTTTACTTGTCTATCTGGTCTCTTGCAAGCCTAGAATATCTAGGTTGTAATGCTGGAATTCCTGCAGGGGCGTAGCGAAGGACTATGGTTGTGGGGGGGGGGGGGGGGAGAATTCAAAAATTTTCCAACTCGATATTCCAACTTTGCCAACTGAGCAAACTTACTTAGATTTGTTCTCGGGGGGGGGGGTGAAGTAATTTTCACAACTCTCCAACATTTTGCCATTTGACTTCCAATTTTGCCAGCTAGCCATAATTTTACAGAAATAATTCAAATATTTACAACTCGTCTGAATTGTAGCAAGTCAGTATGAATTTTCCCTTGATTTGCCCAACTCTCCTTAATTTCACAAAACTGATCCCAATCTTTACATCTCTCCTAAATTTGCCAAATCACTTCAAACTTTTCAGACTCCCCAAGATTTTGCCAAGTTTTCTGGATTTTAGTCAACTATCCTGAATTTCACAAATCCAATCCCAATTATCACAACTCGCCCGCATTTTCCGGGTGGATTAGAAGTTTGCCAACTGACCTACAGTTTGTTAAGTTTTTTCAACTTGTCCAACACTCCTTAATTTCACAAAACAAATCTCAATTTTCACAACTTGCCTATATTTTACCAAGTGAAATTTTGCTAACTCAGCGTAATTTTACAGAAAAAATCATAATTTTTACATCTTCCCTGAATTTGCCAAGTCACTTCGAATTTTATCAACTCTCCTTAATTACACAAGAAAGGCACAATTTTCACAACTACCATGTATTTTACCAAGTGGCTTCGAATTTTGCCAACTCCTCTAGATTTTGCCAAGAGGTCTTGGTTTTTCCAACTCTCCTTAATTTTGCAAAACCAATCTCAATTTTTACAACTCACCTGTACTTTTACCAAGTGGTTTTCGGTTTTGCCAACTTCCCTAGATTTTGCCAAGTTTTCTCGATTTTGTCAATTCTCCTTAATTTCACAAAAACAATCCCAATTTTCACAACTCGCCCGTATTTTACCAAGTGGATTCGAATTTTGCCAACTGCCCTAGATTTTGCCAAGTTTCCTTGATTTTGCCATCGCTCCACAATTTTGCAGAAAAAAAAAATCCCAATTTTACATCACACCTGATTTTTGCAGTCACTCTAAATTTTGCCAAGTCCCCCAAGATTTGCCAACTCTCCTAGATATTGCGAAGTTGCCTCGATTTTGCAACACACCATAATTTTACAGAAAAAAGATTGCAATTTTTACATCTCACCTGAATTTTGTCAACTCTCCACGATTTTGCCAAGTCACTCCGAATTTTGCCAACTGCCCCTAATTTTTCCAACTACCCCTAGAGTTTTCCAACTCCCTAAGTTTTGACAACTAGATTTTGCCAACTCGCCATAATTTTACAGAAAAAAATTCAAATTTTCACATCTCACCTGAATTTTGCCAACTCCCCACGATTTTGCCAAGTCACTCCGAATTTTGCCAACTGCCTAGATTTTGCCAATTCACCATAATTTTACAGAAAAAAAATCCTAATTTTTACATCTCACCTGAATTTTGCCAACTCCCCAAGATTTTACCAAGTCACTTCGAATTTTGCCAACTCCCCAAGATTTTGTCAAGTTGTCCCAATTTTGCCAACTCCCCAAGATTTTGCGAAGTTGTCCTGATTTTGCCAACTCACCTGTATTTTACTAAGTGGCTTCGAATTTTGCCAACTGTACTAAATTTTGCCATCTCTCAATTTTCCAAACTGCCTTAGATTTACCAAGTTGCCTCGATTTTGACAACTCCCCTTAATTTTCCAATGAAAATTTACATATTTTCACAACTCACCTAGATTTTACGAATTTGCCTCAAATTTTGCCAACTCCAAGTTACTTTGGGGGGGGGGAGCCTCCCCCAATCCCTCCCCATGGCTATTCCCCTGAATTCCTGTGTGAGGACGTCAAGAAAATAATCTCTGTCCTCACATTCCACATACCTGCAGAGAGAAAATGATTAGTAGGATTTTTAAAGTAACTAGGTTTATTGAGAAAGGTAGGGCCAACAATATTAAACAGCCTCCTTATCACAGGCATGGGGCAAACACTTGTTCCCCACTGCTAAAGACTGAAGCCACCCATGCTGTTAGGAACTTCAGGCACCACTTTCTCAGGTGAACCTATTCAAGAACCAGATGACCTGCTTGAGACACATTACTCCACTTTAGGATTGGTGTGCTCAACTAGCTAAGTGAGAGTACCTGTGATGTCCTCTGTTCACCTAGTGCTGACAACCACAGGCAAACAGAAACACAGCAGCAGATTTCCCTTGAACAAAGGCCCATCAGTGCAGCAAGTCCAGTATCCATAACACTTGACAGCAAATTAAACTTTTTTTTATAACATTGGTCAAATAGGATGTTTTTAACTAATTTTGGGGTGCTGAATTCAAATATGGCTGTGAAAAATCTGTATCATGTACATCTTTTTTTAAAACTATGGATGGATGGATTTCAAATTTCAATGAATATGCATATCTGGAAAATGAAAATAAATGTGACTATTTTATTAAATTGCAACCTAAAACTCATTAATTAATTACATTATTACAGTGAAAAAAGTTAGAAACTTCTTAGCTAGAGACCACTGAATATAAAATAACATGAAATAATATTGAATATTGAATGCAAAATAAGAAAACATGGGTAAGGATCTTTTATACTTACAATAAGTTCATTTTTGTCTTTTATGTGCTGAGGTTTCTTCCTTCTGCAAGTCAGTAGTCACCCATCATTGCTGGGTCCCATCTGCCTTGGTATCTCTCCTCCATGGTTCGGATATCCTGGTGAAATCTTTCCCCTTGCTCATCACTGACAGCTCCTAAGTTCTTGGGAGAGAAGTTGAAATGTGAGTGCAAGTAATGGATCTTCAAAGACATTCAGTAGCCAAGATTTTCATAGTTTTTGAGAAGATCTTGAATGAGCTGATGGTAGTTTTCCTCTTTGTGATTCCCCAGAAAACTGGACCACAGACGTGAAGGATTTCCATGCAAGCGCGCTCCTTCATATTCAGTTTTTCTTCGAAGACAGTATCATTCATTGTCTTCCAGATCTGAGGACCAACAAAGAATCCCTTCTTTGAGTTTAGCATCACTTAGTTTTGGAAATTTTTCTTTCAAGTGAAAAAACCCTTTACCAGTTTTGTCCATAGCCTTTATGAAGTTTTTCATAAGCCCCAGTTTGATGTGTAGTGGTGGGAGCAGAACATCAGAGGGGTCAACTAGAGGCTTATTACCTCACATTACTGTTTCCAGGAATAAAAACATCTCTTTTGGGCCAGTCTTTTGTTTTGTAGTCTTCCTTTCTGGCCCTACTGCTCTACAAACACAGAAAACAACAAAATCTTGTGAAGCCTCCTTGAAGCCTGAGCAAGAGAGATATGACTTTTATGTCACTACATATTGGTACATATATACATAAACTGGTCATATTTTATAGCAGTATTTTTTCCATGATTTCATAAGTTTCCTTCATTCCCACAACGTGTGTCACTGGAATGGAAGGTTTTTTAGTTTCCTTTATGCAAAAGGATAGCTTTTAAGCTGAATTTTAACGAATCTATAAATATTCCTTAGGGTCATGAGTTGTTCCAATTTCTTCCATCAGTCCTAAAATATCTGTGCAGAAACACAAGCCATCTTGCATCTCGTAATAAGCAGATAAAGCCAATTTCTCTTTTTTAATAGAGAAACTCTTGTACCCTTGGCCACTAGATTCCACTCTTGAAGTCTTGAACCTAAAACCTCAGCTTGTTGCTTGGAAAGTCCTAAGTCTCGAACAAGATCATTTAGTTCATTTTGCTGAATCAGATGAGGCTCACCTAACATTTTAGGGGTGTATGTAGGATCAGAATCTGTATGTGCCTCAAAGCCTTCCTCTGATGAATGTGAATCCATCTCCTCCCGATTTGTTGGAGGAGTTGATATAGGAAGATCTTCTCCATGAGGAACTGGCCTTATGGCTGAAGGCACATTTGGATATTGTATTTTGCTTTTTTTTTTTAAAAAGCTGTACATTTTAGTTAAAAATAATAATTGTGCAAGTGACTAGTTGGTTCACACCAAACCATTGGAACTGCAAAGGGCATGGATTTTATCTTACCTTTCAGTCATTCACTCAGGCCAACAAAGCGCGAAATGCAGCAAACGTGGAGCCCATGTTTTGTCCTGATCTCCAACATGACATCCAAAATACAAGTTATAGGCTTTCTTCACAAGCTTTGTCAAAGAATGACCCTGGGATTTTAAAATATAATTTCCACACATGTAACAAAACTTATCTGGCACATTAACACATCTGCGACGCTGCCTTTGTGCCATTTAAATGCCAAAATTCACTCTTCAATGTACAGTACGGGTTCCTCCTACAATGAAAACAACAAGAATAGCAGTCTGAGGTTAAGTTACTGTTATATGTTACTCGCACTTGGCAATCAGTGTTGCCAGCCACAAAAAGTACAATATCTAGTATCTTCCCAGTTGCCTGGAGGTGTTGGTATAGGAAGATCTTAATAGGAGTCAAAATGACCAACAACATAAAAACGTGACATGCTAGCCATTTTTTAAGGCCTGATCTGAAATCAGCACCTGAAAAATAGTTAAAGGCAGCTGCAATTGTTCATGTTATAAAAACCTTGTAAACCAGTGCAATCAATCTCAAAACCATTTCAATCTTCTGGGTATAAATGGTCAGCACCAGGACCCTGAGAAGTTGACCATTCCTCAGCAGGGCAGAAAAAGTGGCCATAGATGACCAGATCAGTAAGGCACACTCATATAGCAGCCCTCCCTTTTCATTCCTTTCCAAAAGAGATCTCTTTTGACAGGTATAATGGCCTGCACCACATGAAGGCAGGGATGGACATTAGGTGCTAGGCCTGGTCGGTTCTTTTGCATCATCATTGGGGTTTGGTGCACAGCTCTCCTTCCTCTAACTATAAATTGAATTCGTGAAGTTTTTTTTATCCTACTGATGGGCCATACAAAAGTGGATTGTAACATTTTGTATCAATGTTCAAACTATGAAAATCTAAAATAGCAAATTATGATATAATTCAGATTAAAAAAAACAAACTATTCAGCATGTTTTGAGTTATATTGCAGCATTTTTCTAAAGGGTTTCCAGCTGATTATAATGAATGTGTTAACAGTGTATGGAAATTTCATGAATGTGTAGAAGTGTTACTGAAAACTCATTTGTACTATTCTCAAAAGAGCATTGCTTTGTATGCACAATTTTTATTCACTTTATGACAGGGACAAATCTAGAAACAGAGTGGATGGAAGCAAGTTATTGATATTCATAATGGCTTTGTCTTCTTAGTTTGTATTGATTAGTTTCTCCATTAAGTTTAATCACAGTGTAATAATGTTAAATGATATTTTATTCGCAATGCCGCTGTATATATAAAAATATATAAAGTGCCATTGAGAAATAAATGTTATTCAACTGTTTAGTTTTCTTTGTCTTCTAGGGTTGAAGTAATTCTGACTTAAAATAAAAAAGTGAATAAGTTTTAAAAGTTTTATATCAGAATTTTTTTTCAAAATTTTATTTACTTTTATTAAATCATTATTAAATTTTTGTTATATGTAGGGGGGGGGGTCTCTATAGCCAGCCCTGTTTTATTATAAAGAAATTAATGCAATAAAAAAACTAGCAAAGCAATTAGGTACCCCTCTTTTTCTTTAGGATACATCACTGCTCTCTCTCTATATATAATTCAGAATAATGCAACTGAAACTCTTTGCAATTTCATGTATGTCACATAACTCATCTATTTGCTTCTTGTAACCTAATTATGGAGAATGTACAGGAAGACATCATGAGCATACTTATTCATTATAATGACAAGAGTTTCAGTTTAACTATGCAAACTTGAAAGGTGGCAAAAATGAAACTTTGAACTTAACAAAAAAATATTTTAATTGTTAGTAAATAGACGTGTGCCCTAAGAATGGGGTTGATTGAAATATATAATAGGCTTGCATTCAAATTCATGTTGTAGAAATGCATAAAATTAAAATGAATTGATAAGAGTGTTTATATGATTTATTATATTTTCTATTGATTTTTTTTTCATTACATATTGATGTATGATTTTTATTTCTGTCATTCATTGTAAGTATTTCTGATATTTTAGGCAACTACTTGAGATATCAAGAATGTCAAATGAACTTTACTTTGTATAAGGGGGAAAAACCTTTTCACAGCTGCTAATTGGTAAATCATACCATTAAAGGATGTGTTAAAAAGAGTAATGCAATAATTAAAATTTTTTAGTTGATTCCTTACAGTATCTTGTTACATCATCATCAGGACAAACTTTCATTATAGAATGTATACTCTTTGTATCTTAAAACAACCGAGTTTTAATTTTCCAGGTTATAAGAAAATTTGAGTGCAAAACATTTGTACTACAAGTATGCCCAGTAACAGAATTTTCAGGGTTCATTACAATTTGTATTTGGATATAATTTCCCCCATTAGTGCTTAATAAAATATAATTCCTTGTACAGTTGCAATTTAAGATTTTTAGAGAGAGTTAAAGATATAAAAAAAATTAAGTTTTATTGAGCACCTCTATCGCCATCTGAAAGTAGACTTGAATGCAGATCAAAAATGATTTTCTTGCAGAAAAAAATTAGATGTTAAATCTACTTGTGATATACTGGTGTGTAGCAGTGAGAAATGGTTGTTGTACTTATTTATCTGTTCTTTTTTTTGCTGAAATGTCATTTTAAACCTTAAAATACCAAAGTTATGTTAGAAAAGACATATCAAGAAATCGTTCACAAGGATCCCAGTCCACTTTTAAGAGATATCAGTTAATAAACAAAAATATCAAGCTTAAGTGCTGCTCATTTCTTTTAAAATTTTTAGATTTCTATATTTCTTGGATTGAATGGGAACATATAGGAATGCAGTTGATGCAATTTTTATTTTTAGATCTTTATACTGCAATAGTTCTTTTATTTTGCAAAAAAATTATCTTGAAAAATTTTGCATTACATGATAGTATGATACGTAGTGTTTGTTAACACAGTACATTTGGGAACTAAGAAAATATAAATATATGTGTTGCCCTCCCAGTTCCAAGGAATGTGTATTAGCTTAATTGAATGCCAGGATTAGCTGCTGACGTTTCCAGTTTGATTCCTTATTTTGCCTTTTTTGAGATTTCACTCCTGGACTCCAGTGGGCTTGGAAAAGTTGCTGTCTTGTAGACAGCAACTTTTCCAAGCAACTTTCAGCAACTTTCTTGATTCAAGCACTGGTTATGTGTATCATTTCAATTGGATATGCCAAAAAGCATAACCTTCATTCTGAAACATCAACTGATGATAAAATAAATCACTGGATGAACTTAACAGGAGGCTTTCATCTGTTTCCTAATAGCTGTTCAGTGGATTGCCTTCTACTCAAACCTAAACCCTTGGATACCTAGTAATCAGGCATGTACCCAGGATTTAGTTTCGGGGGTGGGGATCTGAGAATAAAACTTGAGTAGGGTTTCCCAATTACTACAATATTCCACTTGACTGGAAAGGTTAAAATGATATTCTCTATGGAATAACATTTTATAGGTTGTTTTGGATTTCAAAGCAGGTTGACAAGTTTGAGATTTTGCATAAGAGCTGGACCCCCTGGGTACGTCCTTGCTGGTCACCTAGCCATTTCCCCATTTTGTGCAAAAAAAAAAACTTTTCAAAAATAAAGAACACATACCACTGTTCTCAGTTAGAGAATCAGATGGAAGAAATAATTCTTTAGCTTATTTCCCTTGCCTTTTTCTGGTTGTTACATTTTTTTCATTCGTATTTCTTGATTCAAGCCCTGGTCATGTGTATCATTACAATTGGATATGCCAAAAAACGTAACCTGCATTCTGAAACATCAACTGATGATAAAAAAAAAAATGTAATGTAAAAATTGTTTTGATGTAATTAATAAAGTTTTCTCCAAAATAACTGACAGCGAACTTTAATCAGCAAAAAACAAACAAACAACATTTCTATTACAAGCATGAAGTATTTTACCGTGAGTGGGATTTGACTACTATTACAAGCACGTTTAATATTTGTGAAATAATATGAAAGTAAAATACAAACGTTACAATGAATTAAAAAAAAATATCTTTTCGTTTCTGCAGTAAAAAATTAATAATAGATACCCCCTCAAACAGCTGCTTGCCACAGAGGTCTGACAGCAGCCTGTCAGTTTATATGCCTTAGTAGAAGGTCCGAGAGGTGGCAGGACCTCAGCAGAAAAACGACACATACATCCATGCCTTACCTGGGACTCGAACCCAGATCCTTTAGATCAGTAACCAAGCGCACTAAGAGGTCAAAAATATAACATGCCAATAATGAAATCACTGACTTCGTATTTACTTCAAAGGAAGATAGGACTCCAACAGATTTTAGCTTGTAACTAGAAGAATGCATA
Source organism: Ryuthela nishihirai (assembly GCA_038380435.1). Lineage (NCBI taxonomy): Eukaryota > Metazoa > Arthropoda > Arachnida > Araneae > Heptathelidae > Ryuthela > Ryuthela nishihirai. The sequence goes on along the minus strand of JAWZYU010000017.1, from coordinate 42,345,599 downwards.
TCGTCTGTGGCGCAAAAGGGAATCTCATTTTCAAAGAAAATGAAGTTTTTCATTTACCTATTTTTTCACTCCTTAAAAGGTTTTATTCGAGCTAATAATGACGGGGAAAATGCAAATAGTAGTATTTTATTAGTAATTATACAACAAAAAGTGTTTGTCTTTTATTCCTTAAATTTAAAAAGTTTTCCTGACACCATTCTGAGAAAACGGGGCAGATTATTGCTGTCAATGAAATAATAACTCTCTGATGCTATACCACAGATATTTCAAATTTCTACCATAAAGAGATCACTTGTAAATTCCCTAAAAGTTTTGCCAGTCCCATATTTAGTGATCTCTAACATTATATATTAAAACTGGGTAAGTATTTGAAAAATGAGAATTATATTTCATTAGTACTAATTCAACTAGATAAGAGTTTTCCAATTATCTCTAGAACCAAAACAGTTGCATTTCCCACCCACCCTGCACATCATTGCTGCCAATGGAAACTTCGTGATCTTCACTTTCCACCATTGGGGTGGGGATGGCTCAGTCGGTAACACACCAGGCTCATAATATATAGTTCCCAAGTTTTGAAGCCCATTTGTGCCAATGTTGAGATTTATCTCCACAGAACTCCCTGCCCTACCCTCAGTCAGTAGGGGACACCGACGAGCTTGGAAAGGCTGCCCTCCATTGAATTGGACATTAAGGCATGGCCCCCATGTGCAGGAGAGCCATACTCTGTGCACATTAAAGAACACACTGGATGGCCTTAACGGGACACTTCCATCTGTCAACAGCTGTCCAGTGAGTCCCCTTCCCCCAACCTCCTCGGAGCTTTCAGAGTCCTTGTAATCTGGCCATTTAGCCCATTGTGTGCAAAAAAAAAAATATGCCGTTCATAGGTAAAACAACCCAACATCAAATTTCTAGCATAAATACATCGTTTGTAATAGTTTAAAATTTTGTAATTTTAAACTTTTTCCACCATTAAAGGGCGTAATTATAGCTTTTGGAAGATTCGGAAAGTGCGAATCGTTATATTTCATCAATACAAAAATAATTTTTAATTTATCTCTATAAACAAAAACTCGATGCCTACGGACTAACGACAAAGTGAACATATTCGTTTTTCTTTTTTTGAAAACTGGATAAAAAAAATATCATTTGGCTGAGGCGATATGTATTCTAGTTCATTTGTTAAGGGAACATGCTTGGTGCTCTATCCTCCTTTGAAGTTAATGTGAATTCATCATTCTTACCCAAGCCAGTGAGCCAATCCTAAAGGTGTGTAGAATAGAAGTTGCTGATTTCATCATTGGCTTATTGCACACCGTCTCCAACTAACGAATTTTACCAAAATCGATTTTGGTTGTAAAATGTTTTTAACCCTTTCGTCCCTGAATACAAGTAATGTGTTGAAGATCAAAAATTAAATATGGCTTTGTTAATGTAGTGCCAACTTATAGGCTTTTGCTACTAAATAAATAATAAATAAAATACCCCCTCAAGCAGCTGCTTGCCACAGAGGTCTGACGGGAGCCTGTCAGTTTATATGCCACAGTAGAAGGTCTGAGAGGATGGCAAGACCTCAGCAGAAAAACGACACATACATCCATGCCTTACCCGGGGCTCGAACCCAGGTCCCTTAACATGAAAAAATCTGTTGGGGGTGGGTGGGGGAGTGTGGTACATATGTATACCAATAGGGTTATTTCATTGTACCTATATGTACCATCAGCAGTGGCGTAGCTAGGCTTTTGGCTCCCTTGGCAATTTTGTAAATTGTCCGCCTTGTTCAGTTATTGATAAAAAATACACATATTTATATATATTTATTGCCATTATTTTAATACAGTTACATGAATAAATATTAATTGCACATAAATAATTGCCAAAGAAATCGCAATTAATTATTTTTTAAAGTATTTTAATTTTTCCTACTTTTTCGTTGGCAAAATCTCATCAAAATTAATTTTTTGGGTCAGTTGTCGCTCGATTGATAGGAAATAAAATGATGTACCCTCCTAACCTCATATTGATCTTAAACAATCCCGGGGTTTATAGACATAATAATTCAATACAATGTACAAATTATGAACTCCCGTCCAAAGGAAATGATACCTATGTAACAGAATTTTATTTTGTAACGGCATGATTTGTAAAAGCAATATGAACAATTGGAAATTGCACCCCAAATCTGTTTTATGGCATGCGCGGTTCAGGGGGGGGGGGGGGGGGGGCTAATTGTTCTCAGATAAAAGGAAAAAAATATATCTGTAGGAAATAATGAAAATCTATAATATGCTGTCTTGGCGATACGACGGTATAAACAATACGAATCTTCTTATAATAAACGTTCTCATATATTATTTATTATACGTTCTCTTATAATAAGAAATTCAACCAACTACGGGCGGCCCCGAGCACCGTCCTGTGATTCCGGCGTCCTGCCCCGATGTCAACACATTCCTACGGCAGTAGTGTCAACCAAGATATAGCATCGCGAGGTAGCATCGAAAGTGACGTCATATCACGTGACCGGAAGTACGTCATCACCTCCGCTGGCGTCGGGGTCAACGACCCGTGATGGGCTTTCTTGTATGCTTTGATGGGGAGGGCTTTGAACGTCCGGGTTCAGAGATTTTTCTCCACTTCCATGGTGGTCATTGACCTCTGTGATAGGGAGGGCTTAATTTTTGAGCAATTAAAAATGGCGGCCCAGAACTAGGTCATCGCCCACGCTGACGTCGGGGTCAACGACACCCACTTCCGCGATGGACTTTTCGTGGTGCTAGGTCACTCCCAAGCTTTGATGGGGAGGACTTAATTTTTGAACCCCCATTTCCCTGTATGAGTGAGACGACATGGGTCAACTATTTCACGCGCTTTGATACGGAGGGCTTATATTTTGACTGGTTTACCACCCCCATTTCTTACCCCCATGTGTGCTGGAGTTCTAGACGACTTGGGCAACAGAGTGTTGACCCATGGAGGTCATTGACCTCCTAAGCGAAGGTACCACGCTTTGATGACCCCCATTTCTTTCCCCCACACGTGTGCTGGAGTTCTAGACCTGGGTAAGAATTTTCTTGATTGTTGACCCATGGCGTTCGTTGATCCCTGTATGAGTGGGACTACCTGTTTTACAGATTCTTGTGCAAGACTCCCACACTTGTCTGGCGTTAACCCTTGAAAAGACCCCCCCTAATCACCTTTCCATACGGTAGTATGGTGTTCACATCCAGAAAATGTCCGTTGGGTCAAAGGATGTCCGCTACAGCATTCCGAAAAACATGCAGTTGACGGAAACAAGTCCGCATTGGATAGAACATTGATAGCAGAGTAAATATTTTTAACATTGGATATAGTGATTGATTTTTTTTCCTAATTTTTTAGGACTTTAAATTTGGGTTTCAATAATGTAAAGCTGTTGGGAGACAGATGGTAGCCTCCCGTCAAGGCCATCCAGCGTGTTCTTTAACGTGCACAGGGTATGGCTCTCCCGCACACGGGGCCACGGCTTAACGTCCCATCCGACGGACGGCGGTCTTTCCAAGCCCATCGGTGTCCCCTACTGACCGTGGAGGGGGTGGGGAATTTTGCGGAGATAAATCTCAACGCTGACCCAGCTGGGACTCGAACCTGGGAACTACAGATTACGAGCCTGGCACGCTACCGACTGAGCCACTCCCGCCCCCAAGAGAGGAAGGGTGGGGTGGTTGGAGGGGGAAATAGGTTACGAGAGGAAAGCAGAGGAGAATGGGGGAAAATAGAATAGGAGAGAGGAATCTTGCAGAAGCCTTTCATTGGTCGAGATCTAGTTCTCACTGAATTGCTGAAGGTTTGGATTTAAATCAGAAGTACCACTGTGTGTCTGTATCATTTGCTGTCAGTAAATAAAAAAAAATAAAAATAAATACCCCCTCAAGCAGCTGCTTGCCACAGAGGTCTGACAGGAGCCTGTCAGTTTATATGCCATAGTAGAAGGTCTGAGAGAATGGCAGGACCTCAGCAGAAAAACGACACACACTTCCATGCCTTATCCGGGACTCGAACCCAGGTCCCTTAGATCAGTAGCCAAGCGCGCTAACCACTCGGCCATGGGACGGTGACTCGTTAAACATGACAGGTCGAAAGAGCGATCCTATTTGGAAAGGTTTCAAGAAATACCCTAAAGAAAAGGGATTTCGTGCCGTTTGTTTACAGTGTAACAAGGACGTCATCGGACTTGTAGCGCGACTTTAAAAGTCATTAATGTGAAGGCAAAGCCATATCATCTTCGCAATGGCTAGACAATGAAATCTTATTTGTAATGAACTCGTCAGAACCCGACAAAATCAGACGCTACCTCAACATCATACAAACTCATCTAAAAGCCCTGGGGAACCAAGCAAAGGTTTCAACAATGGAAAGTGAATGAATTTAACGGAAGAACTATCCACTATGACTCTGCACCGTTCAGTTAAGAATGTGACAGGATGCACAAAGAACTGTATTGGGGGTAAAGTCAGCTTCGCCATTGGTACCTTGCTATAAAAGTTGAAGGCTATTTCACAGAAGACGTAAGAAATATTCACCGATATCGCTAAACGTTTTGTGGAAGAGGCAGAAGTTGAGTTACATCATTTAGATAATATATCATTCATGTCTGAATGGAACTTTCCTATGTTACTAAAAGTACGACGAGATAGTACGCACCTCTGAATATGTACTAACTAATAGTGTGAAAATGTTACTAAATAAATAGTATTCTACATCTGATTTTTTCGTCATTGTGATTTCTTTCTAGCGGGGTTGAAAGATTTACCTGAAGCCTAAACCATATACGAACTAGCGAAACAAAGTAGAATACGACTGACATTCTATTTTGAAAAATAACCGTAGGAAGAAAGTGAGTCCTGTGACGGCTAATTTCCCTGACACCGGAATTACACAGAAATAAAAAATATGCATGTATATGACCAGAGAAGTTTTGAGTAAATCTCGAAGAACACAAAATGTGTTACAGGGACTGCAAAATGTTTTTACATGTCTTGGTGGGAACACTTGAATCTTTATTAGAACAATTTAGTTTACAAATGTGATAGCATTAAGCAATTATGGGGTAAATTTCTATTCCAAAACACTGTTACCTTTATACGTTCCTACAAGAGAAATAAAATTTCACAGGAAATAAGATTCTTAAATATTCTTCCAACATGAATAAAATATTTCTTACAAGTGTATAACCCCCTAGAGTTATAACTCGTTTGCGAGTGTAATTTTACTCCTGATATGAAAAGGATTAGTGTTCGCAGTAAAATCTTATAAAACATTTTTTACCAATAGCGCAGTCCATACGGATATACTACATCAGTTAATTTCGGGTCAATAGCAAAGATTCAGTTATTTAGTATAATAAGTCATTGAAATTACCTTCCTTAGTTACACCAGACAATATTCCACCGTAGGAGAATCCACTCTTGACTGACCAAAGAAAGTTCGTTGACCTCGGGAAACCTGTTTTAGAGCAGTGGGCGTCACAACTCTCATTTTATCCACACTACAAATGTGCATGCGAAAGTTTTTATTAGTTTCAAATGTACCAAAGACAGTTCGCTTTTCCATCGTTTTTTGAAATATGACGGAACATTTCCTAAACTTTAGATCCCTGCATTACCGAAAATGATTTGTGTTCGCCAGTTAAGATTTAGAGCGTGAATGATTCATTTCGCCATGAATTATTTGCACACTAGTACACGGTTTTTTTATTCGCGGACCAAAACAAAAGTTTGTCATACCTGCTAGACTTAATAATTTATTCCATGCAGGGGGTAAGGTAATTCTGGATATTAAACGTTTAAGTGGCTTGATGTCACAGTACATTTGAGGATAGTACAAATATATTTGCAGGTATTCGTAATACATATAAACAAAATGACAAGTTACACGGTCAAACATGTAATATGATAGTAAACTTAGGGGTAAGACGTCAGAGAGTAATATTAAAATTAACAGGGGTAATCCAGATAAAGATGGGGAATAGATGATATTAGAAATCACAATACAAAAATGTGCATGCAAAAGTTTTTATTAGTTGCAAATGTACCAAAGACAGTTCGCTTTTCCAGCGTTTTTCGTAGTGTGACGGAACATTTCATAAACTTTAGATCCCTACATTACCGAAAATGTGGTGTGGTCGTTAGTTAAAGGCGTAGACGGTTTTATCCGCGGTCCAAAACAAAGATTGTCATAAGTGTCAGACTTAATAATTTATTACAGTAAAGCCAAGGTAATTTTGGATACTAAACGTTCAAGTAGTTTGACACCCTGGTACATATAAACAAAATGACAAACATAGTAAACTTAGGAGATTGGTAGACAGAGAGTAATATTAAAATGAACAGGGATAATCCAGACAAAGATGGGGAATAGGGGTCATATAGTTTCTGAATTTAAATAAGTGACATCCCTCGGTAGAGTTCAAAGAAAGTCCACCATTCCTGATTTATATCAGAATATTTGTTATGTCTTAGAAAATATTGGGTTATCTAGAGTGAAAAGCCACATAATTCTAGGTAAAACATTCAGGACTTTAGTTTTTCAAATCCTCCCCTGCCAGGGTACCCACGGAGCAGCGGCTTTCAAGGTCACCGTCCGTCTCCGCATTGGGCGAGGCACGTGTATTTATATCATTTTGATTTAAATCACCAGACAGTGAATATCGCAATATGGACTTTGACAGCCTTTTTCAGTTCGCATTACCACCTAAGAATATGGAATCTGGTTTGTCCTCATATCGATGTCGTATCGTAGAAAAACACGCTGTGAATAGGTTTGATTCTTTAGTCCATGGTGTATTACAGAAAAGCGTGCCGTCAAAGTTGCACATTTAACATGTGTATATTTGATTTAAATCACCAGCCAAGTGAATATAACCTGTGTATATGGAAGCTGTTTTACCCTCATATCGATGATGCATACTAGAAAAACACGTTTTGTATGGGTTTGATTCTTTAGTCCATGGTGTGTTGCAGAAAAGCACAGCGCCAAAGTTACATGGCGCTGTTACATTCATCCGAAAATGTTTTATTTTAGAAAGATCCTTTAACACCTGGGGTGTTGTATTGCGGGGAAGCGCGCCATCTCAGGGACCGTGTCACACTTGTGGTGAAGATTCTTTTATATCGATCACCATCAATCATGAAAGTTAATAAGATCACTAACCATTAAAACTGGTTTAATACAATTAGTCATTAAGTAATATTACTGTGCATTACAAATTTTGTTATCTTCACATCAACTCTAATATTTGATTTGTTATTTTGTTGCTGGAATACATCACTTCCTCATAGACAAAAATTGCATACCTGACTTCACCGATGGGTTTGGAAAGGCCGTCGTCCGTCGGATGGGACGTTAAGCCGTGGCCCCGTGTGCGGGAGAGACATACCCTGTGCACGTTAAAGAACACGCTGGATGGCCTTGACGGGAGGCTACGATCTGTCTCCCAACAGCTGTTCCAGTGGGTCCCCTCCCCCAACCTTCTCTGAGCCTTCGGGGTCCATGTGACCTGGCCATTTAGCCCATGGTGTGCAAAAAAGTGCCGCTCAGAGGTAAAACAACAACAACAACAGCATACCTGACTTAACAGTTTCATGGCCAATGAAACAGTGTGTGCTGTCCAATTAGACATCTTTACTGTCCAGTGTATTATAAAACATAGATCGAATTTCATATCAGAGAGCTTTTGTAATACAATATCTAAAAGAAAGCCATTCTTAGGGCTTCCACCGATTCTGGTTTATCACATCGTAAATATTACAGTGAATAGAAACTAAAAAGTGTGATATTTAAAAATTTTACCTTTGAGACAGTTGGCTGTAAATTCATAAAAAAAACATTCCATCGAAAATGTCCACTAACAATTTGTAAAGTATCTTTATTTTATATGGCCATGTAATGCGTGTGATATACGCTAGGCGTTTTGGGTTAAAATAATTAAATGTATCTTAAACTTCTCCAAAAAGTATTAAAAGAAATATGTTTATTTTCTGAGTAGGATATTGGTGTACAAATTTCATTTAAAAATATTTTAGCTCTTGGAGAAACTAGAATATGTCTGGTAAAGGTTTCAGACGATGCGACACATGACTGAAAAATGACATAGGCCTATATTATGTTTGGGGATGCACGGACCACAGAGCACCTATTTCATAAACGAATACTGAAAACACTAGTAACCCCCATATGCACTTTTGAACATTTTGATAATGCGTATTATCTAAAAGCTGTATATAAATGAGAGCTTCAAGCATGTCAACTCCTCGGGAATTTTCAGACGTGCTATGGAGTACATTTTATTGAATACATCGAAAACTGCAAATAAATGACACCTGAAACAAATTGTAATAATTTATTGCGAATTCCAATTTCGCATGCACAATAAAGACGGTTAAAATCGATAGAATGATTTACAAATGATTGAGCAATAATGCTGTACGTAATATAAATCGCAGTCACATCACATGATATTGTCTCTCATTTCTGGCGAATAAACAACTTTGCACCTCTTTACAAAACAGTTTATATAGGTTTCACAGGAAGAGCGTACATCCGAAAATGTTTTATTTTATGCACATTACGAACATGACTGAATTTCAGTACTATCCTTATTACTGAAATGTCTTAATAGGAGACGAATATATTTCACTGTTTATACTTCCTGGCATTTTGTTTCTTTGAAGTAATTAGGCAATTTGGTGATTTATTTTCGCTTCACGGTTAGCGCGCTTGGCTACTGATCTATGGGACCTGGGTTCGAGCCCAGGTAAGGCATGGATGTTCGTGTTGTTTTCTGCTGAGGTCCTGCCATCCTCTCAGATCTTCTACTGTGGCATATAAACTGACAGGCTCCTGTCAGACCTCTGTGGCAAGCAGCTGCTTGAGGGGGTATTTATTTTTTTTTCACGGCCACACATGCCATTGCTAGGCAGCAAATTAATATTTGTAGAACAAAATAAAGTTTTCTAATGATTTTAACACTTCTATTAAAAATATAGTAGCAGTGTTTCATTTCTAAAGAGACAATCTGAATTCTGTCGAATCATTTACGAATATCTTTCAAAAAAGTATTTAATATTTTCCCCTGAAATGGCCGTTATTTATAGCAGTTTGCTGATTGCTACAAGTCTGTGCTAAGAAACTTGAGTTGTTTTCCCTTACCATAGGTTTTATTGAAATAAAACAATCAGTTTCGCTATTTTTTGGCTATTGCAGTTCTCTGAAAAAAAAATAAAAAGTCAATAAGCATGATTGAGATTCATTAACAATTATATGTGTTAAAAGAAACGTCGAACGTTTTATATAGAGAACAAAAGTATAATCAGCTTTCACGTAGTCTCCTGAAAAACAAATGAACTTTAAACCAGAAGGGCAACAAACTTTTTTTGGTATCCTGCGGAATAGAAAAATATGTTTGCTGTAAGCCAATAATTAGGGGAAGGTGCAATAAAAAGAAAAATAAAAGTTTAACTTCGTTTATTACATTTTACTTGTCAACATGTCTAGGCACAAAATAATAAGTAAATATCAATGTAAAATTTATTTTAACGTCAAAACTGACGTTGGCTTATCGAAGCAGTATGTGAAGGATCCTAGAAATAGGCTGCTAAACAATCGGCTTCAGTGACATTGTACAGTCGCTCAAAAAAGTATCCGAACGCCATGGTTGACTACAACATTCAAATAAAATATCTGGCAACGATTTTTTCAGAAATTAGTGATCTGGCATCCTTCGTGTACTGCACACGAAGGATGCCAGATCATTAAATTCTGAAAAAATCGTTGCCAGATATTTTTTCTGAAATTTTTTAATCAACCATTGCGTTCGGATACTTTTTTGAGCCACTGTACCTACTTGTAGAATATTTAGATTTTCGTCTTAGAACACCATTTAATTTTGTAGAGTCTGCCAATTCATGTTTTTTTTATTAATATTCCATGCGGGGTGGAGTTTGTACACGCCTGCCCTAAACCACGGATAGTTTTGATCATGGGCGTTCGCATAAAATTTTCCAGGGGGGGGGGGGATCTTGGAGACAAATAATTACATCAATAAATTTTTATTTAATTATTTAATTTTTTAGGTTTTTTTTCACAAGTAGATAATAAAATACAGTAATGCATCAATACAAAAACACATACATAATGTATAAAAATTAATTACGTTTAAATTGTTACGATTATAATTTGTGGAATTTTTTCCTCGATCCCAGGGTGGGGGGCAAGTGCCCGTTTTCTCCCCTCTGCGGACGCCCATGGTTTTGATGGTATTTTTGGTTTTAAAATTGCAGTACTAAATGTTAGAGAAAGCCCCCAAAAAGTGTTAAGAAATATATTTCAATAACACTGTAATAGTAATATTTTAGAATTTACAATATTGGTGTCAAAATAAATCCCCAAAGTTAACAATAGTGTATACGTTGAAGGTACGGAGCAGCGCATTCAAAAAGTTCTCAACACGTGTCCAGATTAGCCCTTTTTCCTTCGAAGTTTACGAGCTATGACTTGTTTGAGAGCTTTACTAAACTTGTCATTACGTGTTGAAAAACAAAGGTCGTATCATCATCTGTCTCTTCACTTGTTTGGTCTGTGAAATCTGCGTTGTTGCTATGGAGCCTACTAATGTTGGAAAAAGATTTTACATTTTCACAAGGATGCAACTTGGGAATGACGGAAAAAAATCAGGCCGAATTATCACAAATATAAGGATATCATGTCTGTTCTTATATGGCACTGTTACGGGATGGATGAGCCAACTCAGAGAAGGATGGTAGAGCTTCGAAGAACTCCGTCATACAGGAGGGCCAAAGGAGGCCCTGAACGAGATAACTATCGCTGCTGTCCGTGAACTCGTTAAGGAAAACGCACATCACCTTTCAGGTAATAAGTTTAGATGTCAGTTTGTTGATTCGCAGCGGAAAATTATTCATCAACATTTAAAATTCCTAAGATCTATGCCAAATGGACAGACAAATACACTGGCGGAAATTGAAAAAAGAACACCATTAAAAATTGAAGCATAATCTGTGATATTTATTTAATAGAAACAACTTGTTGAGAAAGGACAATGATCATACTTATGAAGTGATTCAATGTTAATTTTACCTTTTACTGAGTATTAAATTTTACAGAAGGCACATTTTAATAAGATGTTGAACCTCCTCGAGCAGCAATACATACTTCCAATCTGGCATGCAATCGGTTGTACAAATGCTAGATATCACGCTGGGGGACACCATTCCATGTGTTTTTAACTTGGAAGCATAATTCAACGATGGTCATTGCCTGCCGCAGTCTGCGGAAGTGTTGAGTTGCTCTGGCAGAGTCTGTCCGATCTAGTCCCACAGATATGCTTGATTGGAGACAAGTTCGGAGAGTGTACCAGACAAGGGAGTTGGTGCACTGCCTGAAGAGAATGTTGAGTTGCCCTGGCAGGTGTTATCTTGCTGGAATATTGCATTTGGGATTACGCTCAAATATGGCAGGACGGTCGATTGTACAATGTCACTGACACACGTATTGTTATTCAGTGCACCCTGTACAAACACCAGACACGTGCGAGAGTGGTTGGTAATTGCTCCGCACACCATGATGCCCGGCGTGGTGCCTGTGTGTCGCTGGTGGATGCACGATGGAAGAAGCTGCTCACCTTGTTACCTTCAGTTGTGTAAACGACCATCAGACGCTCCTAAGCAGAATCGACTTTCATCACTGAAGACCACAGACTGCCATTCTTCTCTCCAATGAACGCGTTCTTGATACCACTGCAAGCATGCTCGACAGTGACGAGATGACAGTGGCAACCATGCCAGCAGCACACGTACTCATAGTCCTGCTTCCGAAAGACGATTGCGTATCGTTGACATCCTTGGTATGACGGAGGATCGAATTTGTGTTGTGATTTTTTGATTGAATTTGTGTTGCTTCCATAGCTGTCCAATCTACCACCGCTGCCCTCCTGATATGCCGATCCTCTCGTGCGTCCATAACTCTGTTGCCCGGAACCACGTGTGCGAATGCTCTTCTGACCATCGCATCACTGCTGATACCTCTCGTCCAAATATATATCACTGCTGATACCTCTCGTCCAAAGCAGTGTGCAATTTGACGAAAAGACCAACCTGCTTCCCGTAGACCCACTATACGACCTCGCTCAAACTCCGCTAACTCAACAAATGTTGTGCGCCTGCTTCATCCAGGCATGGTAGATTCTTCAAAGAACACTGAAGAACACGACACAAGACTAATAACTTCTTTCTTCACACCCTAGTTCTTAAATATGCACTGCGTACACTTTCATGTTTTAGTCCGGTGATGTCATTATTTCATCTAATGACTTTCAATCTTGGATCACGGTTTCTGCTGCCCTGAACTATTAACATATTATATGACATTTCAAAAGGAATTCCATCTGGGTGTTCTTTTTCTCAATTTCCGACTGTGTATGACAAATGGACCTATTCCAAATGCCCCACAAACTGATAGAATAGCAAAAAAGGGCTAGAGTCGACTCGTGCAAGGAGATGCTGACAATGTTTGAACTAAGTGGCCCTAAATGGCTAACAGGTATTGTTACAGATGAGGAGTGGTCTTATTACTATACAACTACCATAAATAAATACACTTTCGCTCAAGGAAGAACACGATATTTTCAATTCCCAAGGAGTGGTAGCTGTGGACACCTTATCTGAAAAAATGACAATAAATAGCTAATACTACACCAACATTTGTTTTGCACAAATTGGTTAAGGAGACGAAGAAGCAACCTGCAACAACTAATCTAAGTTACAACCTATCTACAGCAGGCAAAAACAAACAGCTACCCCATCCTTCATATTCACCCGATCTTGCACCGTGAGATTTTTGGTTGTTTCCAAAAATGAAAAAGGAACTTGCTGGGTGCAAGAACTTTCAAAAGAAGGGTGCAAGACCTTTCAAAATGCGTTCATTCAGAGTTCCGAAGTATTCCCCAACCGGAGTAACATCAAGCATTCCAGAATTAGTGTAGACGTTTGCAGCTTTGCATAGATGACGGAGGGAAGTACTTTGAAGGACAGTGAAAATTTTGTTAAGGTAAGTGTAATGGTTTTTGTTTTGCAGATGTATGTCAAGAACTCTGAACTCCCCTCTTGTAGGACACCGATGGGCTTGGAAAGGCCGCCGTCCGTCGGATGGGACGTTAAGCCGTGGCCCCGTGTGCGGGAGAGCCATACCCTGTGCACGTTAAAGAACACGCTGGATGGACTTGACGGGAGGCTACCATCTGTCTCCCAACAGCTGTTCCAGTGGGTCCCCTCCCCCAACCTTCTCTGAGCCTTCGGGGTCCATGTGACCTGGCCATGGTGCGCAAAACTAATACTTGGTTTTGCGCACCATGGCTTTTGCCCATGGTGTGCAAAAAATGCTGCTCAAAGGTAAAACAACCCAACAACCCCTCTTGTAACTATAAAAGGTAGACACTTCACTAAAGATGAAAATCAGTATTTATTAATAAGGTATTTTATAAAGAGTATAAATATAAAATATTACACTAGAAAATAAGCATAATTTATAATTAGGTATTTCATGATAATATAATTATATGTTTGCAATGTGACAATATTTCGAAGTCTCATATCAGTATCAAACAGTCAAGTTGATTTTTACAGTGTCGAAATCAATAAATATAATCACTTGAGATTTGATTAAAATATTGCTGAAATTCAAAGGGTCACACACACCCTCCAATAAAGTGGGTTTAAACTGTAATTCAGGTTCTATGTTATGTAGACACAAATGTCTACGTAGCATGGAGTGGTAAAGAGGAAACACGTAGGAATACCAATAATGATAAGAGTGGCAAAAATTGTTAAACTTATTTATATTTGATGCATTTATCGAGAAATATTTTAAAGATCTGTAAAACGGAGGGGAAAATCTTATACTACATTGGAAATCCAATCTCTTGACCTCCTATTTTATATTTTGTCGGCTCAATTGTGTCTCTGCCTCCCCCCCCCCCACCTCATCGATTTTTTTATAGGTCTGCTCCTGCTAGAAATCAATCGGTACTTTCCGAACCTCTTGATTTATAGTCTGTCATTTCAATTCCTATTTGACTTTGAATGCAACACCAGATCTGAAAATTCCTCTTATTTATGAGTTCTACTGCCCGAAATAGCCCAATTCATCAATTTTTAGCTCCCCAGCCCTGTATATCGAATTTGACCTCGAAGGGCATGTCGCATTCAAAATTTGGCATCATTTATTAGATCTACGACTCAAAATACCCCACACAACAATTTTTAGCCCTTTAGCACTGGTAGATCTATACTTGAACTAGAAGGACCCAGGGCATCCCAAATTTCACATTTCTGAGATCTACAACTCAAAAAAATTCCCAGGAACCAATTTTTAGCTTTAGCAGTGGTAGATATAAATTTGACCCTTGTGTGGCCCTAAACGGCTAGCAGGTATTGTTACAGATGAGTTTGCATGGCATGTAACCTGTTTGTCGGGGTCATTATATCTATAGTTAACCTTGACTGCAAAGGATCCCAAATTTCGTAACATTTCTGAGATCTACAACCCGAAACCACCAGACATCAATTTTCACGTTTCTAGCACTCGTAGATCATGGTATAACCTCTACGAGACCACCATTTGGATTTCAAGGACACTTCGGAGGTCAAATTTGGGATTTTTTCCGAGATCTACGACCCGGATTATCCCTAGGTGCAAATTTTCAGAGCTCTAGCATTTCTGCATCATAGTTAGAATTAGTGTGCCCCCTGCCAAACGTCAGTCGATCACACTATTGTCCATATATACCGAAGAGCCAAAACATTATGACCACCTGCCTAAGATGATATTAGTCCTCCACTTGCCGACAAAATAGCTCTTGCCCGGCGAGGCATGGATGCTACAAGATTTCTAAAGGTGTCTTGTGGTATCTGGTACCAAGACGTTACCAGCAGATTCTTTAACTACTCTTGTAAGTTACATGATTGAGCTGGGGCGAAGGTGGCTCAGTCGGTAGCGCGCCAGGCTCGTAATCTGTAGTTCCCAGGTTCGAGTCCCAGCTGGGTCAGCATTGAGATTTATCTCCGCAAAAATTCCCCACCCTGCCCACGGTCAGTAGGGGACACCGATGGGCTTGGAAAGGCCGCCGTCCGTCGGATGGGACGTTAAGCCGTGGCCCCGTGTGCGGGAGAACCATACCCTGTGCACGTTAAAGAACACGCTGGATGGCCTTGACGGGAGGCTACCATCTGTCTTCCAACAGCTGTTCCAGTGGGTCCCCTTCCCCAACCTTCTCTGAGCCTTCGGGGTCCATGTGACTTGGCCATTTAGCCCATGGTGTGCAAAAAAAGTGCCGCTCAGAGGTAAAATAACCCAACCCAATGATTGAGCTGCCCAGATTGGATATGCTGTTCCAACACAAACCACAAATGCTCGATTGGATTGATGTCTAGGGAATTTATAGGCAATACCTGGAAGTCTTTCTCATGTTCTGCGCAGTGTCGCATGGTACATTATCCTGCTGAAAGAAGGCATTACTAGAGGGATATACAGTTGCCATTAAAGGATGTACCTGGTCTGTAATGATGTTTAGGTAGGTGGTAGACGTCATAGTTTCATGCACATGAATGACTGGACCCAGGCTTTCCCAGCAGAACACTGCCCAAAGCGTTACACTTTTTCCACCGGCTTGTTTTCATCCCACATTGCATCATGGTGCCCCTACTTCCCCAGGTAAACAACGCACATGTACCCGGCCGTCCACCTGGTGCAACAGGAAACGAGATTCATCGGACCAGACGACCTTCTTCCAATCATTCAAGGTCCAGTTTTGTTGCTCGCGTGCACATTGTAGGCGCTTTCGATAGTGAACTAAGGTTAGCAATGGCACTAAAGTGGCCTGTGATTACGCAGCCTCATTTTCAGCAGGGTTCAAACTACTGTATGTTGTGACACATTACTCTCGTCACCAGCATTCAAATAATTACTGGCGAGTTGCACCCTTCTGTTGGCTCATACCATACGGGATAGCCTTCGCTGACCTCTAGCATCGTGAGCCATGGTACCCACTTCTTGCCGACAGTTCATGGTTTTGCCCTCCTTGGACCACTTTTTGAAAGTACTAACCACGGCTGACCATGAGCACTCCACAAGCCTTTCCGTCTCAGAAATGCTCTGACCCATCGTCTGGCCATTACAATTTTGCCTTTGTCAAACTCACTGAAGTCCGCTGCCTTTCTCATATGAAGAACAAGAATAACTCTGATGAACAGAGCTCAGTATCAGGTGTTATTTATATCGTTTAATGACCACACGCGCCGTCGTTTACCTGCAGTTGCCTCGATTTCCAGAAAGACGCGCTGGTCATAATGTTTTGGTGTATTTTAGAGCAGTTGAATATAAATAATCAAAACACGTTTCTAAAGAAAATTCTGCTTTTTGGAGCATTTATTGGATATTTCTTTTCAGTTATAATTTTTATAGTGAACTTTCTTTTCCTAAACAGAACAATTAGTCTACGAGCTCAAAATCAATGTGAAGCAAATGAGAATGTGACACATTCGAATAATTTTTGTATGATTATTTTAATCAAATGCTGACAAAACAGCAAATTTTCGTAATACAAAAAAATTTTGACGAAAATGATGCGCAAAAAGTATGAACTTATATTAAAGTGATTCGGTTTATTTTTCTTAAAAATCTCGAGCAATTGTTTGTTGGTTATTAATTACTCCGAGAAATATTTCACCAGCTACTTTTAAACTATTAAGTTTTAAAATTGCTAGTATATCAAATAGATGGGAATTTAATGGAGCAATCATTAATTTTTATAAATTTATCTATTCGTATCAGCTATCTGCTCAGACACCACTCCATAAACATATCAATTGAAAAGTTTTCACATGGAAAAAACATTTACTTAAGAAACATGAGATTGTTAGACCTGTTCTAGTCAGATACCCTTCCAAATCCCTCATTGTCGTTAATCGTTTTGTATTCATCTCGTAAAACACATTGGACTGAAGATTCTTTATTGCATTTAAAAGCCAGAATATCTTAGTGTTTTTTGAAACAGTTTGCCAAGGGTCATTATTACTTTGAAATATAAAACTAACTCCAGTAGTATTAGAAATACCGGCGACTTATACGCATAGTATCAGTGCTCTTCGTAGTATTGGGGTGGGGGTGGCTCAGTCGGTAGCGCGCCAGGCTCGTAATCTGTAGTTCCCAGGTTCGAGTCCCAGCTGGGTCAGCGTTGAGACTTATCTCTGCAAAACTCCCCGCCCTGCCCACGGTCAGTAGGAGACACCGGTGGGCTTGGAAAAGTCGTCCGTCGGATGGGACGTTAAGCCGTGGCCCCGTGTGCGGGAGAGCCATACCCTGTGCACGTTAAAGAACACGCTGGATGGCCTTGACGGGAGGCTACCATCTGTCTCCCAACAGCTGTTCCAGTGGGTCCCCTCCCCCAACCTTCTCTGAGCCTTCGGGGTCCATGTGACCTGGCCATTTAGCCCATGGTGTGCAAAAAAGTGCCGTTCAGAGCTAAAACAACCCAACCCCCAACCTTCTCTGAGCCTTCGGGGTCCATGTGACCTGGCCATTTAGCCCATGGTGTGCAAAAAAGTGCCGCTCAGAGGTAAAACAACCCGACCTTCGTAGTATTAACAGCAGCTGGATTCCTTGGAAACTAGTGCATTCCACACAGATCGTTGTCGAATGCTTTGCAGCGTGACTGAAAGAATCAGACAGTACTTTTCGTTTGGAATTCATCAAACACACTGGCAGTTTTTACTATGTTTGATCACTTGCATGCCATTTTGCTGAATATGTGCAGATCGTCACAGATTTCGAACCCTGTAAGTCAGGCGCATATTAATGGGGGGATGAGGGGAGGAGGCTACAGCATCGCTCTTAAATCTCTGAAAGCTCGAAATTGAAAAATTATAAAACTATTCACAAGAACGGTTCACGATTTTAGGAAACTCCTTGTTAACTAAAAATAAACTAAAAGATGCTAAAGCAGTTGCAGTTTGTCAGGATCAATATATCTATAGTTAACATAGGTTCTAAAAAAGGGGAATGTGAAAGTCGTTCTTCAACTATGTCTTCCGAACGCGAGTTGGGTTGGGTTGTTTTACCTCTGAGCGGCACTTTTTTGCACACCATGGGCTAAATGGCCAGGTCACATGGACCCCGAAGGCTCAGAGAAGGTTGGGGCAGGGGACCCACTGGAATAGCTGTTGGGAGACAGATGGTAGCCTCCCGTCAAGGCCATCCAGCGTATTCTTTAACGTGCACAGGGTATGGCTCTCCCGCACACGGGGCCCGGCTTAACGTCCCATCCGACGGACGGCGGCCTTTCCAAGCCCATCGGTGTCCCCTACTGACCGTGGGCAGGGCGGGGAATTTTTGCGGAGATAAATCTCAACGCTGACCCAGCTGGGACTCGAACCTGGGAACTACAGATTACGAGCCTGGCGCGCTACCAACTGAACCACCCCCGTCCCAAAATTATCGCTGGTTACTCCCCGAACGCGAGGATCCACAGTTACGAATTAAGTGTCAAATGAAAGCTCATATGAGGATTGTCGTATATTACTTCGAATTCTGCCTCTCATCATTTTCCCCACTCCCAAAAGAGGACGGAAATTCCGCGGGGGTCGATCTTAACGAGTTATATCTCAAATTAGAAATTGTGAGGTCCACAATGTCGTGAACTACCTCAAACGACTCCCCCCCCCCCTTTTTTTGGGGGGGGGGGAAGGGAAGGTGAGGATTGAAAAGGTGAGTTTATATGCGCCTTAAAAAGTAGATAATGAAACTGAAGCATATTAATGGTGCAATCAGTCACTGAATTCGTATTCACTTCAAAGTAAGATTAGGGTGCTGATTTACCTATTCAACAAGACTGCTGCGCGATAACTTCCTTTCAAGTGAATACCAATTCAATGATTGATGGAACCATCAATTTGCATTAGCTTTATTTTCCACATTTTAGGGCGCACGGAGAAAGAAAGGTATTTTCTAAATCACATTTGTAGAGTTCTGTAAACGGAATGGAAAACTGAAAACATATAAAGGGTGTTTCAAAACTCTCTGTACAAATTGTAATGGGAGATAGGGAACATCAAGACAAACCTTTTCGTCTATGAATGTATGTTTGCTGACGTAACCGTTCGGTGTTAGAGGGCGCTGAATACTAGCGCTATTTATTAGCGTAACCTCACAGCTGCTCCTCCGTTTCCATTGGTAGCCCCATAGCCAGATGCATGTTAGCCATCTCAGCAGTCGTGAAACACAATTAATATGTCTGATTTACGAATGCCGATGTCAAACACAAGTCCGTTCTCCATTCCCACTGGGGCGGGGGTGACTCAGTCGGTAGCGCGCCAGGCTCGTAATCTGTAGTTCCCAGGTTCGAGTCCCAGTTGGGTCAGCGTTGAGATTTATCTCCGCAAAATTCCCCGCCCTGCCCACGGTCAGTAGGGGACCCCGATGGGCTTGGAAAGGCCACCGTCCGTCGGATGGGAGGTTAAGCCATGGTCCCGTGTGTGGGAGAGTCATACCCTGTGCACGTTAAAGAACACACTGGATGGCCTTGATGGAAGGCTACCATCTGTCTCCCAACAGCTGTTCCAGTGGGTCCCCTCCCCCAACCTTCTCTGAGCCTTCAGGGTCCATGTGACCTGCCCATTTAGCCCATGGTGTGCAAAAAAGTGCCGCTCAGAGGTAAAACAACCCAACCCAAATCCATTCCCACTTGGCCCCTCTTGCCAATTGCATCGCCGCCAAAAAGCGCCCTCTAGGAAGGGTTACGTCAGTGGTCATACATTCGCGGACGAAAAAGGTTTGTCTTGGTGTTCCCTATCTCACATTGAAATTTGTACAGAGAGTTTTGAAACACCCTGTATATATTACATGCATTGTTCAAGAAATTTGTTTACAAAACACCAAAATGGAGGAATGTCATAGCGAAATGTCGATTCACGCACTTGCTCTTCATTTCTTTGTGGCTCTCCTCCTTTAATTTTCTAGATCAGGGCCTGATAAAATATATCTTTATTCAAAGAGCCCCCAATAGATTTAAGAGGACACTGTTTACCACTTACCTCAGAGCAACCTGAGTGTCAGCAAATACACGGATCATGAAGGAACCAGGGCAGTTGGGTTCAAATGTAGCAGGCACTATAATATAATATCCAGGCCATAACTCGAACCTTGCAAAAACTTCTCTATAGTTAACATAGGGTCCAGAGTTTCCTGTTTCTTCATTATCGATGAATTGTTGCAGTGTCTGTTTCCTGGGCTCTTCAGTCTGTTTTTAAATGATAAACTATTAATTTCAAAGATCTTAATGTTGAGAAGTTTAAAAATTCTAATATGCAAAAGTCTTATTCTTTTTACATCAATGTTATAAAAAAACTGTCTTGATCGGGGTTAGATCCGTACTCCACTCGACTGAAGAGAATTTTTTCGAAAATTCATAACGATGTAAGAGTGTCTATTTGAAAATTAAAATAAGCTATTAATCCTTAAGTCACTAATAACGTTTCAAAGTTTTTGAAAAATGAAATATATTATTAATATCATTTTTTAAAATGTATGTTGCTGTGCTTCCACTGAAGACCCTGATGAAAATGAGAAAAATTCTTGAGGGATCTGATCAAGTTTCTCAGTTTTAATTATCTCGAGAGTTGTGCAACTGATACTAATGATGCGCGACATGAGATAAACAGTAGAATAGGATTTCTGCTGGGATGTTTAAAAATCTGTAGACATTGCGAGAAAAATAGACGTATACTCCAAAAGACTAAAATTAAACCATATAATAGACTAAATATCAGTCGGTGCCTTCGACACTTCTTGATTTCTAGACCGTCTCTCGGACTTCTTTTCGACTTTGATTGTGACAATTTCTCTGAAAATTCCTCTTATTTCTGAGTTCTACTGCTTGAGATCGCCCTATTCACCAATATTTAACTTTCAGCAGCGGTATATCGAAATTAAACCTTTGACATTGTAGGACATTTCATATCCAAAATTTGCCATAATTTTTAAGATCTGCAACTCAAAATACCCGCAGGCACCCATTTTATCCCTATAATACTGGTAGAGCTATATTTGACCTCGAAGGATCCATCAGATTCAAATTCTGGCATAATTTCTGAGTTCTACGACCCAATTTACTCAGAGGAACCAATTTTTAGCTCTCTAGCACTGGCAGATCTAAATTTGACCTTTGACCTCGGAGAACCCTTCAGATCCGAAATATCATGATGTTTTCTACATCTACATCTGAAACAGCCCCAGATACCAATTTATATGTTTATAGCGCTTGTAGATCAAAGTTTGACCTTTACGTGACTTCTGTTTGAACGTAAAGGACATATCAGAGGTCAAATTTTGGATTTTTCCCGAGATTTACGACCCTGATTACCCCTACATGCTAATTTTCAAAGTTCTGTCAGTTCTGCATCTAGTTAGAATTAGCGTGATCCCCTGTCAGTCAGAGGGAGAATCTGCTGCTGTGTTTTCTGTTTGCTTCTGGGTTGCCAGCCTAAGTGAACAGAGGCATGGGATACCTTATATCAGCTGGTGGATAATCCTAATCAGAGGCCATCGCAGGTACCTGAACTTTACTTAGCTAGTTGGGCATCGTCAAGCCTAAACTGGAGTAATGTGTCTCAGGCAGGCCATATGGCTCTTGAAAAAGTCCACTTGAAAAGGTGGTGCCTGAAGTTCCTACCAGCATCGGTGATTTCAGCCTTTAGCGGAGGGGGAACTGGACTTTGCCCCATGCCTGCGATCTGTTTGATATTCTTGCTGTTTGATATTGTTGGCCCTACCAATCTCAATAAACCTAATTTCTTTAAAAATCCTACTAATCATTTCCTCTCTGCAGGAACGTAGAACGTGAGGACATTACATAGAGATTATTCTCTTGATGTCCTCACGCAGGAATTCCCGCGCTATAACCTAGATATTCTAGGCTTGCAAGAGACCAGATGGACAGGTAAAGGTGAGATACTTAAAAATAACTTTAAATTTCTCTTTACAGGGAGGGTGGATAGAAAGCATCACCAAGGCGTGGGTCTGCTGCTCAGCAGATAAGCTAGTGATGCTCTTCTAGGATATGAGTGCATTAATGAAAGGTTTGTTACAGCAAATTTTCAGACAAGCATTAAAGAGTTGAATGTTATCTGCTGTTATGCCCCCACTGAGAATGCCGATGAGGATGAGAAGGATAGGTTTTACGGACAACTTCAGGATATTTTGAATTCTGTCAAGGAAGGAGATATTACCCTTGTTCTAGGTGACTTCAATGCCAAAGTTGACTCTGACCTTTGGGGAGGAGGTGATAGGCCCTTTTGGTATTGGTAGCTGCAATGCTAATGGGCAAATACTCCTACAGGTAAGTAAACTCAATGGTTTCAGAATAACTAACACATATTACAAACACCACGACATACATAAGTACACATGGGTTTCACCTTATGGTCTGCCTAAGAATATGATTGATTATACATTAATTAACAGCAAACGGACTAGTTCTGTTAGGAATACCGGGTCATATAGGAGAGCTGAAAGTGGATCTGACCATTACCTTGTTAAAAGTGTCTTGCAACTTAAACTTAAAAAGTGTTGTGCTAAAGTTAAAAAAATTTACCTTTAATACGGAAGCTCTGAAAGACCCAGTTATAGCTAAAGCTTATCATGATAGGTTACGTAGTCATTATGACAGTCATGGTTTACTTACTACTGAAGTTCAGGAAGAATGGGACCATTTAAAACAGGCCTTTTTGGAGTGATAAGGAGCTTGAGCTTATTTCAGAAAGTAGAAACTGAAGGAATGTCCTCAATCAGTACCCTACTCGTCCTAATAGAAAGGATTACAGAGAGCTTAATAAAGGTGTCAAGGATCAGTTAGCTACTGATAAGATTCTTTGGCTTGATGGCTTGGCTGACAAAGCCGTGGAAGCAGTTAGGCATCAGAAAGCTGTATCAGATAGTTAATGTTCTATGTGGTAAAAAACGGACGGGCATACAAGGATTGCAGGAAAACAAGGTAAGGTTATAGAAGGGGGGATTCTGTCATGGCTAGATGGTCTGAGCATTTCAGTGATGTTCTGAACAATGGTGGTTAGTTCTACTCCCATTGTTTGTAGTGATGATAAATGTATTGGGGGCTTTAATGTTGGCTCTATAACACAATCTGAAGTTATTTTGGCTATTTCTAAACTTAAACTTCATAAATCCCCAGGGGTAGATGAAATTACTACAGAAATGCCCAGAGCTGGGAATGTTTCGGTTCTTAATGAAAGCTTTCTGTAGTAACACTGAGTCGTGTGTGAGAGTTGGTAAGGCTTGTAGCAATTGGTTTAGCATTACTTCTGGTGTTCGACAAGGGTGCATTTTGTCTCCTTTTCTCTTTAGCTTGGTTATTGATTATGTTATGCGAAATTCACTTCAAGGGAAAGATTTTGGCCTTAAATGGACTGGAGATACGAAAATTTCTGATTTAGATTATGCTGATGATTTAGCCCTTTTGGCAAATGATGTTGATGAGATGAACTCTTTCATTCGAGCTGTTGATGAAACTGGTAGTAGAGTAGGTTTGGTTATAAACAGAGAGAAAACTAAAGTGATGAAAATTGGTCAGGCAGGCTGTGATTCAGTTAATCTGAATGGTTGCAGTCTTGAGCAGGTGTCACAGTTTAATTATCTTGGGAGCTATATAACAGATAATGGTGATGTGCGGCATGAGATTAACAGACGAATAGGGATTGCTGCCGGGACTTTTAAGAACCTATGGAGAGTGTGGAGAAATAGGCGTATACACCTAAAGACTAAAATTAGACTGTATAATAGTTTGGTTCTTTCTAGGGTTAGTTATGGTAGTGAAACTTGGACACTTTGTAAACAAGATAACAGGAAACTAGATGCTTTTGATTCCAGATGCTTACGCAGTATCTTGGGCATTAGGTGGTTCAACTTTGTAACTAATGATGAGGTTAAGCAAAGGAGTTTGCAACCTCCTTTAAGCAGCATATTGTGCAGAGAGAGAGACTCCATTGGTTTGGCCATGTTGCACGTATGGATAATTATAGATTGGAGAATAGGGTTATGGACAGTGTGTCTAGAGACCTCAGAAGGAGGGAGAGACCTTATTAGAATTGGTGTGCAGTGTCCGGATGCAGCAGATGTAGCTCAGGACAGATTGCTTGGAGAATTAAACTGCACATTCTGGTTGGACCTCCGTTGCACATGGCTGCTTGAGGATGATGATGACGATGATGACGATTATCTTGAGGGGAGAAAGGGTTAGTGATTCTGATACGTAGCATTACGTGGGGGACAGGATTAAAGGTGACGTTATGCAACGCCATGCCCATTCTGTACTTAGGCAGTTTTTCTCCTTTTCTGATGGCAACAGTCTGTTAATCCTTTATAACTCTTACTACTGTAACATTATGTTATTACCGTATAAAAAGTGAATATCCCTATAAAAACATTACATAACAAGCAAGGAGAGGAGAGTCTGGCTTATTTGGCGTTACATAGCGATAAGGGTGTTGAAAATTCTGCTAAGAGATCATTATATGATTTATGGATGACATGACCGAAGTATTTCTCTGAGACTCAACTCCCTTCCATTTCCTTCATTACATCATGATAATCGCCACTTATTTGTTTTTTTCTCCTCCAGCATGAATAATTATTACTCACTATCAGTTTCAGGAGCTGCAAAATGACACCATTTTGTTCATGCCAAACTTTGGTAACTGTAACTGCTATTAAACCAGGTTTCACTCGTGAAAATTTATTTATCTCCACTGTTCTCTATTGCAGGATTTTACGCAAATAGGAGCTTCATGAAACAACACTCCCTGAACGTTCTCTTAAGTACTGGAATTTTAAGAGATTCCATCAGAATCCAAAGATTGAAGCCACTGTTGTGAAGTGTTTTCTTTATCTCATGTGAATTTCTTCACACCGTAGGGGTGGCTTAGTCGGTAGCGCGCCAGGCTCGTAATCTGTAGTTCCCAGGTTCGAGTCCCAGCTGGGTCAGCGTTGAGATTTATCTCCGCAAAACTTCCCCGCCCCGCCCACGGTCAGTAGGGGACACCGATGGGCTTGGAAAGGCCGCCGTCCGTCGGATGGGACGTTAAGCCGTGGCCCCGTGTGTGGGAGAGCCATACCCTGTGCACTTTAAAGAACACGCTGAATGGCCTTGACGGGAGGCTACCAGCAGCTGTTCCAGTGGGTCCCCTCCCCCAACCTTCTCTGAGCCTTCGGGGTCCTTGTGACCTGGCCATTTAGTCCATTGTGTGCAAAAAAGTGCCGCTCAGAGGTAAAACAACCCAACCCTTCACACCGTAAGCAAAATGATTGTCTCTCACATTCACTGACTGTAATGTTATTGTAAAGTGAAAAAAAAGAACTTTCCTGTTGGGGGGAAAATTGTTTGTAACAGTTTTATTTTACAAGTCACCATTGTGCTACGTTTTCTGTAGGAAACGTTTCTTATCAAAATTACATATTTTATTGTTTCTCATCTGTCCATGATCGTTAAGTTCTAATTTTAGGAATTAGTTAGTTAGCATAGGAATGATAATATGAAAAAGTGTTCTTGAGTAATACTAAAAGCATTGGCGGTTTGAAAATGAAATATTTGTAAATTAGTTATAACAAGTTATTTGATTATTACCCACTCAACAAAGATGGTTTTTCCAGCTTCTCGTAAAGATTCCTTCAAGAGATGGGAAGAATTCAGAATTTTAGTGAAATTTGGCATTGATAAAAAATAGTCTAGGCTGGTGGAGCAGGAAGGATGATAAGATCAGCGTAAATTTTAAATCACAATTGATGACTTACCTTGTACACAACAAAACCAATCTGGAGCATTTTCCTTCCTGGGTGTCGAATGCAGCGCCTCCTTAACTGCATCAATGCCACCACGATGTGACACTTTTTTTCTGCATTAGGCTCGTGTCGCATATGTGCTGCAATGGAAAGAATACAAGTTATCTATGAGGAGAGAAGTAATAAATATAAAATATTTGTTGTTGTTTTTTCTAGTGGCATGCCGGCATTTTTTTCCCCATTAAAAACGTGTTACAATGATCCTATGGAAAACATAATTCAAATTTCGAACCTCTTATGACACTGACATCTTTCGGTATATTTTTACTATAAATCAGTGGTTCTCAACCTTTTATGCTCACGTACCCCCTGGAAATGTGTATGTAAATGGCGTACCCCTTGTATAGATAGATAAAACTATAGTTATAATATAACAATGGGAATAAAATAAAACATATATATCAGTGGTTCTCAACCTTTTATACTTCACGTACCCCCTGGAAATGTGTATGTAACTGGCGTACCCCTTGTATAGATAGATAAAACTATAGTTATAGTATAACAATGGGAATAAAATAAAACATATATATCAGTGGTTCTCAACCTTTTATGCTCACGTACCCCCTGGAAATGTATATGTAACTGGCGACTCCTTGTATAGATAGATAAAACTATAGTTATAGTATAACAATGGGAATAAAATAGAACATATATATCAGTGGTTCTCAACCTTTTATGCTCACGTACCCCCTGGAAATGTGTATGTAACTGGCGTACCCCTTGTATAGATAGATAAAACTATAGTTATAGTATAACAATGGGAATAAAATAAAATATATATATCAGTGGTTCTCAACCTTTTATGCTTCATGTACCCCCTGGAAATGTGTATGTAACTGGCATACCCCTTGTATAGATAGATAAAACTATAGTTATAGTATAACAATGGGAATAAAATATAACATATATATCAGTGGTTCTCAACCTTTTATACTTCACGTACCCCCTGGAAATGTGTCTGTAACTGGCGTACCCTTGTATAGATAGATAAAACTATAGTTATAGTATAACATTGGGAATAAAATAGAACATATATATCAGTGGTTCTCAACGTTTTATGATTCATGTACCCCCTTGAATGTGTATATAACTGGCGTACCCCTTGTATAGATAGATAAACTATAGTTATAGTATAACAATGGGAATAAAATATAACATATATATCAGTGGTTCTCAACATTTTATACTTCACGTACCCCCTGGAAATGTGTGTGTAACTGGCGTACCCTTGTACAGATAGATAAAACTATAGTTATAGTATAACAATGGGAATAAAATAAAACATATATATCAGTGGTTCTCAACCTTTTATACTTCACTACCTCCTGGAAATGTGTATGTAACTGGCGTACCCCTTGTATAGATAGATAAAACTACAGTTATAGTATAACAATGGGAATAAAATAAAACAAATATATCAGTGGTTCTCAACCTTTTATGCTCACGTACCCCCTTGAAATGTGTATATAACTGGCGTACCTTTTGTATAGATAGATAAAACTATAGTTATAGTATAACAATGGGAATAAAATGAAACATATATATATATAACACATAACTAGCGACTTTTGAGCTCTCACGGCGTACCTCAAAAAATTTTACCGCTTATCCCACGTTAAGGACCCCCTATTACAGATAATTACTAAAAAGCTCTGCAAATTCAAACATTTATAAATACTGTATTTGTCACACAAAAAGAAAACAAATGACAATGACGGGAATAGTTTGCAAATGCTCAATATGGACTCCGTATTTGATGCGCAATTATCCTAACGAATTGCAAATTTCTCTCATAATTTATGGAGTATATCAGAAGTTATTTGCAATAGTAATAGAAATAATGTTCTTGAGTAATGAATTATGGTAATGGATGGTGATAAACTGCATCTATTCATCAGCACGAAAAGAATTTTTTCATTTATCACTTAAAACAAAATAGTTCCGAAAATAGTTTTAATTTAGTTCCGTTTTCTTACCCTCCTGAGGGCAGGCAGGCCTACGCCTAGGAAGTTTGCCTCCGGCGTGCAAAAAAAATTCGGCGTCCCTACTTATGAGTCATTATAGTCTTGGCCACCAGTTTCGGAGGAAGGGGTAATTCCCACCCTCCACTGGAAAAATTGATTGAAGAATTAATTTACATTAGATGATATCAGGTGTACCAAAAATACATATATGTTTTTTCTCTTTAAAGAAAGGTTGGGAGACGGGGGGGGGGCACTTTTTCCTTTCTTATCGGAAATATTTTATTCATTTCAATTTATTATTATTAAAAACATTTATTTACGTGTATTTTCAGTAAGTTCAATTTCTTCGTTTTGTTTTCTGGTATCTTTAGTTGCGTGGTTTCCCTCTCTCAATAAACATAGTTTCTTTAAACATCCCACTAAACATTTCTCTCCATAGGAAGTTGGAATGTGATGACTCTGCACAGAGCTTATTCTCTTGATGTCCTCACACAAGAATTCCACAGTTATAATTTAGATATTCTCGGCTTGCAAGAGACCAGATCGACAGATAAAGGTCAGATTCTTAAAAATAATCTTAAATTTCTCTTCAGGGAGGAAAGATAATAAACATCACCAAGGCGTGGGTCTGCTTCTCAGCAGACACGCCAGTGATGCTCTTCTAGGATATGAGTGCATTAATGAAAGGTTTCTTACAGCAAAATTTCAGACAAGCGTTAAAGACTTGAATGTTATCTGCTGTTATGCCCCCACTGAGGATGCCGATGAGGATCAGAAGGATAGGTTTTATGAACAACTTCAGGATATTTTAAATTTTGTCAAGAAAGGAGATATTACCCTTGTTCTTGGTGACTTCAATGCCAAAGTTGATACTGACTCTGACCTTTGGGGAGGGGTACTGACTCTGACATTGGGGAGGAATTATAGGGTAAGGTAATAAACTTAATGGTTTGAGAATAACTAACACTTATTACAAACACCGCGACATACATAAGTAGACATGAGTTTCACCAGATGGGCTGCATGAGAATGATAGATTATATATTAATTAACAGTAAATGGTTTTGTCCTGTTAGGAACACCAGGTCATATAGGGGAGCTGAAATTTAATCTGATCATTTATAATAACTTTGTGAAAAGTGTCTTGCAACTTAAACTTAGGAAGTGTTGTCCTAAGGTTAAAAATTTACTTTTAATTCTGAAGCTCTGAAAGACATATTTATAGCTGAAGCTTACCATGATAGGTTACTTAGTCATTATGACAATTATGGTTTGCTTACTACTAAATTGGAGGAAGAATGGGACCGTTTTAAACAGGCTTTTTTGGAAACTAACAATACTATTTTATAGCCGTCCCGTGGTCGAGTGGTTAGCGCGCTTGGCTACTGATCTAAGGGACCTGGGTTCGAGCCCAGGGTAAGGAATGGATGTATGTGTCGTTTTTCTGCTGAGGTCCTGCCATCCTCTCAGACCTTCTGCTATGGCATATAAACGGACAGGCTCCTGTCATACCTCTGTGGCAAGCAGCTGCTTGAGGGAGTATTTATTTATAATACTCTTTTAGGAAAAAAGGAGCAGAGGAGGCAGAATTCTTTGCGTGATAAGGCACTTGAGCTTATTTCAGAAAGAAAGAACTGCAGGAATGTCCTTAATCAATACCCTACTGGCCCTAATAGAAAGCATTACACAGAGCTTAATAAACGTGTAAAGGATCAGTTATATGCTGATAAGAATCTTTGACTTGATGGCTTGTCTGAGAAAGCCGAGGAAGCAGTTAGACAGCACAACAAAAGAGAGCTGTACCAAATAGTTAATGTTTTGTGTGGTAGAAAACGGAAATTCTACAGGACATACAGGGATTGAAGGATAAGCAAGGTAAGGTTATAGAAGGTGAGGATTCTGTCATGGCTAGGTGGTCTGAGCATTTCAGTGATGTTCTGAACAATGTGATTAGTTCTACTCCCATTGTTTGTAGTGAGGATATGTGCATTGTTGGCCTTAATATTGACCCTATATCACAGTCTGAAATTATTTTGGCTATTTCTAAACTTAAACTCCATAAATCCCCAGGGGTAGATGAAATTACTCCGGAAATGCTTAGAGCTGGGAATGTTTCGGTTACCACTTAGATGACTGAAAATTTGAATATCTTTTATGACAAAGGCATGGTTCGTAAGGATTTTACCAGAGCTAAAGCCGTCCCGTGGCCGAGTGGTTAGCACGCTTGGCTTGTGATCTACGGGACCTGGGTTCGAGCCCCGGGTAAGGCATGGATGTGTGTGTGGTTTTTCTGCTGAGGTCCTGCCATCCTCTCAGATCTTCTACTATGGCATATAAACTGACAGGCTCCTGTCAGACCTCTGTGGCAAGCAGCTGCTTGAGGGGGTATTTATTATTTTTTTTTATTATTATCCCTACTTTTAAAAAGGTGATTGCTGTTCTTGTGATAACTATAGGGGTATCAGCCTACTCTCTGTTCCTGGTAAAGTTCTTTGCATGATTGTGCTTAATAGAATTAAGAATCTGGTTGATAGTCAATTGTGTGATGAGCAATGTGGATTCCTCAGTGGTAGGGGATGTGTGGATCAGATATTTTCACTCAGGCAGATTCTTAAGAAATGTTTAGAGTTTCAGAAACCTTTGGTTGCTAGCTTTGTTGATTTCAAAAAGACTTTCGACTCTGTTGATCATCATAATTTGTGGTTGATTCTGAGAAAAAATGGTGCTTCAGGTTTGTTCTCTGCCTGGCATATCAAAGGGTAAAAATAAGAACAGGCAGGACTGCAAAAAACGTTTTAGGGAAGGAGAAGGTAAAATAAATGGCAAGAGAAGTGATAAATAAAGGAACAATCTTTTTCATTTAATTCCAGTATAGTTTAAAACCACATGCAATAGAATAACAAAGAAGATGAAAATAAATAATTACAAAAAGTCATTGAATATTAATCTCGGAAAAACGAACGAAGTTGGAAAAACGAACTCACTAAGAGGAGTTTTGAATCTGGTATATTTCAAGATTTATGGGCAATGGCCTTATTTTTTGGCCATTCTGGATTACTTTTGGCCATGTGAATGCAAGAAAGATT
The DNA here is from genome assembly GCA_038380435.1 of Ryuthela nishihirai. NCBI lineage: Eukaryota > Metazoa > Arthropoda > Arachnida > Araneae > Heptathelidae > Ryuthela > Ryuthela nishihirai. The sequence goes on along the minus strand of JAWZYU010000017.1, from coordinate 42,314,593 downwards.
CTTCATAAAAAAGCTTTAATAGTTTTAAACATTGATTTACGTAAGACTTCTGGGGAGAGGGGCATAGCGTTTGTCAAAAAACTCGTGAAATCTCAGTAAATGTCCCAAAATATAATACATATATACAGGATGTCCCTGAATTCATGGCCCAAACGTGAGAGGATGGTAGTACACACCGAACCCACCAATATTCGTCATAGAACATGCGGCCATAAATGCAGCCCGGTGCCGGTAGGGGGCACAGACGAGTAGGCACGGCTAAAAAGCACTGGATCGGCCAAACCCCAGCATCGACCGGACACGAGATGGAGCAGTTTACGAATGCAGAGAAAGCTGATATGCAACTGATGTATGGTGTAGTCGAGGGCAATGATAGTGAGGCACAAAGACTCTACCGTGAGCGATATCCTATGCGTCGTGTGCCTGATTATAAAATGTTTGCGCGACTGCACCGCCAGCTGTCTGAGGCAGGCACCTTCCACGTTAGTCGACATGATGCTGGACGAGCACTGACGGTCAGAACGCCAGCAGTGAGCGAGGACATCTTACGTATGGTGACTGATAACCCAGGTACAAGCACGCGATCCACCGACCGAGCCTGGGTGTGCATCGGAACAGTGTCTGGCGAGTACTGCATGAAGAAGGGCTACACCCCTATCACTTGCAGCAAGTGCAGGCATTGACAGCTGTTGATTATCCCCTGCACATGGATTTCGCCCAGTGGTTCCTGTAGCAAAGTGCCACATATCCCGATTTCCCCATGCATGTGCTCTTTACGGACGAATCAACATTCTCACGTGAAGGCATAGTGAATGTCCATAATGCACATTTGTGGGAGGCCCAGAACTCCCATGGTACACATCCAAATTTGAACCAGCAACAGTTCGCCGTCAATGTATGGGTGGGGATCGTGCATGACTACTTAATTGGACCCTACCTACTGCCGGACCACTTCGATTGCCGAACGTACCGTATTTTTCTGCAACGGGTTTTGCCGGAATTGCTTCAGGATGCTCCAGCCGCAATCCGCGTCCATATGTTGTTCCAGCACGATGGGGCACCAATCCATTTCAGCATGGACATGCATCAGCATCTTCATACCACATTTGGGAACCGATGGATTGGGTGCAGTGGTCCCATCCCATGGCCCGCCAGATCGCCCGATATTTCTTGTATCGATTTCTTTCTGTGGGGACATTTGAAGAGTGTCAGGCTACCAGATCCTCCGTGGACGCCCATGCAGTCCGCGGAGGATCTGGTAGCCCGACTGTCCATTGCAGCCACCGATGTGCGCGACAAGCCCAGTGTTTACGAGCAGGTACGCCGATCATTACTCCGCCATTGTGCCGCCTGTATCAACGTTGGTGGGCGGACGTTTGAACATTTGTTGTAATAATCTCCAATAAATGTCACTCTGGAAAACCTCTGTATCTGTCCTTCATTTCCGACTCCTCAATGCGTTTGCGGCCGCATATTCTATGTCGAATATTGGTGGGTTCGGTGTGTACTACCATCCCCTCACGTTTATACCATGAATTCAGGGACACCCTGTATATATAAATATAAAAATATATAAACACAATCTCCAATAGATATAGTTCTTTAATGGACAACCACAAATAAGAATCAAAAATATTTTTTATGACAGCTAAGGTGATAATGTTTTCTGGGAAAAGTAATGACACATTGAGAAGCATATTTTTTGGCAATTTCTTTCATTTCAAACTATTTGTTCCGCTATTTTTGTCACGATACTCTAAATTTTATGCTGTCTAGTAAAGTCATCTTCGAACCATCGATATGCTTAAGTTTCATTTTGTGCTTTTTAGAGCTCATAGAGGAAGATAGGCACTTTTTAATATTTAATTATTTATATTTTTTCTTTATCACTAAACATTTTCCTTTGATATATGACTCAGAAACACAGACGACATTATTCTTTCAATTTGGAGTCGTGTTTGAAGTAGCCCATGATATTGGAGACGTCACGAACTTTAATTTGAGATATGACTCGTTAACGTCTAACCCCACGAAAATCCTGCTTCCCCTTTTATTAGGGGAGAAAATTCGAACTAGTTTACTACGGTAATTTTATGAGCTTTCATTGAACACAACTGGTAGTAACTGTAGGCCCTCGCGTTCGGAAGATATAGCAGAACGATTTTCATATTTCCCGGTTTTAGGGGGGTAGAAAGTCTGGGGATATTTTTTTAATAGCCTATGACACTCCCTTCATCAGCAGCTTTTATTTGACGCATAGCTGGTTACTTTCAACATTCGCGTTCTGGAGATATAGCAGAAGAATATTATTCATATTACCCCTTTTTTAGGGGGGAAGAATGCATGGGGTTAATTTTTAATAGCGTATGGCACTTCTCACTACTCAACTCTTGGGCTGCATCAAATGCTTTCATTTGACGTGGTTACGTTCTGCACTCGTTTAGAAGATATAGAGAAACAATCGTTTTCATATTTCTCCTCTTTTTTAGGGGGTCAGTTTTTCATAATCTACATCATTCTCCACGTCCGAGGCTTTCATTTGACGTATAGCATGTTTTTTTTTTCGACACTCGCGTTCTGGAGATACAGCGGAAGAATAGTTTTCATGTTTGTCATTTTTTAGAGCAGAAGAAAGCATGGGGTGGTCAATTATTTATAGCCTATGACACTCTTCGCTTAACATGCTTTCATTTGGCACATAAATCATTAAGTTTCTCCATCGCGTAGGAAAGGTATGGTGGAACAACTGTCTTGATAGATCCACAAAACAATAAACTACTGACAAACAGACAATTGATAAGCGAAAACCAAGAGGAAGATAAGTAAAAACGTCAGCAGGGTTTATCGTGTCCCCTCCAATTATCTTTGTTTCCCCCCACCCTTTGCAGATCTTGCAATGGTCATTATCTACCGGAACTTTAATTATTACGAGGGTGTTTTTTTCTGTTTGCTACTCGGAGGCAAACTCTTGGGCTGCATTTTTTGTTGCTCAAAGAAAACTTAAAATGTGTTTTATGAAGATGAAAATAAAAAATAAAATAGATATTAATCAACAAAAACTATGAAGAAATTTTTACAAGTCGTAAAATGAGACGTTTAAGGGGAAGTGAAAGCCATATTCTTGCAATGGTAAATATTTTGGGTCACAACTACACAGAAATGAAAGATTGCTCGCGTTAGAGAAATTGTAGGGGGTTACAGAAACTTGAAAATAAAATTATGGCTGAGTCAAAAATAGAAAAAAAAAGAAAATATTTTTAAATATACGTTTTTTTCACTTGCAGATTTAACCATGAAATATGTCCCCTTACAGACACTAGATGGCACTAGTCTTCCTTCTGTAGCATTTCATTATTGTAAGACGCAATACTTTTTGAAAATAATTTATTTTCTAATCACATTTCCTAAGAAAATTAACAGCAATGATGTGTATTACATTCCTTTCTGTAAACCTAATTACTTAGATTCTATATTATATGCTTCTTTATATACGAATATGTGGACGAAAAGTCGCATAGTCCTCCCTGTGGTTAATCCTACTCCCACCACCCCCTAGGAATAGGGCGATATTCAGCGCCATCTGTTGAGCGAGAATCAGCGTAAAACCACCTTTTACTTCACCTTAATACAAAAATGCAATTTTTAAGTTGTGAAGGTTTTACAAAAATGCATTTGTTTAGGGATTAAAGGAATTTTTGTCGATCATTCGGCCACCCCAAATTTTGCTGTCCGCTTAGCGCGGGCCTGCCTGAGGATAAGGAGCAAGTCCTTTGATGACCTTTGAGTCGCCCTTTGACCTCGACACTCTATCACCAAGATTTGTAACATGAATGGACTATTCGTAATATTCATTTAAATATTTTCTATTTTTTCCAGTTTTAGAACTTCTTTGATATGGAAATTCAAACTATTGCGAAATTTACCAAATGGAGATTTTCATGTTTTATTAGTATCTCTCCAAATCAAAAAGAATTCTTCATTTATTTTTTAAAACAAAAAAAAAACAAAACAAATTTAAATATCTACAGGCAGAGATAGTCAACAAGTTAAAACAATAATATATCGTTTAAAACAATACGGGCAAAAATGATTTTAGTGATGAACATCTTATGAATTTTGTTGGAACGAGTGATCAGTTACTTACCTGGCCTGGCCACAGTGAGCAGGAATTGAGGATTAGTGGCAAACATGACAAGGTTATTTCGGGATCCACCGCAACTTTTATCTAGTTCCCATCGACCATTAACTGACCTCATCTGAGAGGATGTGTGGACACCATCCTGGAGGTCAAAAATAGATATAAGATTAACATGATATTTCCTACTTGTTATCACGTAATAAATAATGTGGGTTCTTATTTCGATTTACACATTATGGAATTTCAAAAGTTTAATCTTTTGAATATTTAAGACCAGAGATCCCCAAATTAAAAAAGACTTGATCACCAGAAGATCAAAAAGACTTGATCACCAGAAGTGTAGAGGTAATGACAGTCAATGTTTTGGTCGCCGTTAGTAACTTGCATTTAGGAGATTATTAATTTTCAAGTAAAACATTCAAATTTCTTTATGATACCAGAGTGTCCCCAGCAGCTGAGCTGAGTCACAAATTAAAACAATTTCTAAGTTCCATGAGCTTAAGCGTATGATTTATTACTTGTGCTCAAAATTATTTTTTATGGTAAAAAAAAAAAGGCAAAAGCAATTATCTTTAGCATATATCGTTCTTCATTGATCTGGCAGTTTATACATGTGTTAATATCTTCTTTTATTCTGAATATTAATGAAACTACCGAAGAGGTGGGGAAAATTAAAATTAGGCGGGAGATTAACATAATGAGACACATAATCAAGGAGCACTAAACTTTTAAGGAGAGAAATATTTAGAACTTTTGAGAGAGATTTCAGTAAAAGAGAGAATGTAGCAGAAAGATGAAAGAACGACAAATTTGGAGGTAATGAAAGCGTAGACATCGCTCCCACAGCCGCATGAATCTCTCTTATCTCTATAACATACAGTACCTAGCATTATTGTCCTATTCTGGCGATCCTAACTAAGATTTGCAACCAGAGCCGGATCATCCCCCTCTCCGCCCTAGGGAAGGGTCCCCCCCCAATGTAGCCCAATGATTATTATACTTGTGTATATTTCACGCATTTCTCAAGAAACTTTTTAAAATAAAAACCTCTAAATCGAAGGGAAAAATGCTATACTGGAATGGAAATCCAGTCTCAAGCCCTCCACTACCCCTCCACCTTTTTCCAGCTCCATTGCGACGTTAGCCACCCCCTAGTTTTTTTTTTGTTTTTTTTTAGATCCGCGACTGTCTGCAGCTCCATATAATTTAATTAATATATCTTTTAATCATGTAAAATATTGTCTTGTTTTTTCTAATTCTTGAGTAGAAATTGTATATGTAATTTAAAAAAAAATTAAAATTAAAAATATTAAAGAAAATATTCCCTTTCATAACAAAAAATTAAATTTTTATGATTGTTGCAGGTTTTTTTAAAGAGTATGTGACGCTAAAGAACGAATTAGAGAGTACGTGACCCTCAGTGGCGGATTAAGATCATTTGGGGCCCCTAGGCACAGGCAAAAGAGGGAAGATGACTTTTAAATTGTAAAAAGAAATATTAATGAAACAAACACAATTTTATTTGTGATAAAAAAAACATAGTTTTGCAAATATACACAATACATATATAAAACTATATTTTATCTTTGCGCACTTTTGAAGCAGCAAATTTGGGGATTATTTCTTTGAAATCTATGTCCTTAACAAATTCGTGCTCTATGCATAACAAACTCAAGGCATTTAGGCGATTTTGGGACATGGCGCTTCTCTTTTGGTTTTTTATTAATGATAATTTGGAAAATGATCGTTCTCCTTCACAAGCTAAAGCTAAATACAATCTAAATGCTATAGCAACATTTAGATAGCAGTTAGATTTTAAAACTTCTTTAATAGTTCTTAAAAGTTCTGCTGTGCCAGTATTTGTGTTTTGGAGGATTACTTTTATATGCTCATGACAGTGTATAATTTCGTTTTCTAATTCATTTTCCAGATCCAGTGGATATTTTTTCACAAGTCTTTGAGCTGCATATCTTTTTCCATTTAAATCTGTCATTTCATAATTGAAAATAAATGAAAAATATAAATGTAATTATTTATAACAACGAGAACTTCTTTCCATTTCAGCAATTAGGCTATCACAAATTACTTGTTTTGAAGAATTGTTGTTTGAATTTTTGTTTTGCAGAAAAATTTTCCGTGCAACCGGATTCACCATCGAATAATTTTCTTTTAATTTGACGTGTTTTATCGCTTTTATAACATATGATTAACTCAAATTCGGATGAACATTGTTTTAAAATACTTTTTGCTTCTTATTTATAATAGTCAAAATTTTGGCGAATTATTTTCAGATATTCTGTCAAAGATTGTATTTATGATCTACAACTAGTTTTAAAATAAGCCCTTCCGTTTGAAATGTCAAGTTTACTTTATTTATCCTTTCTAAAACATCATACCAAAATAGACTGAGAATACATATCTCTAGTTTACATAGTTTACTCAAGATATTTGTCCCTTCATTTCGCGTGTCATAACTTCGGTCAGAATCCTGAGATAAGATTTTTAAAGTTGACATAATTTCCATGTAGTTTACTTTTAATGATTTTAAAGCATCATATCTAGCTGACCATCTTGTGTCAGAGAGAGACTTCAACACAAATAGTCTCTCATTAACTTTTGAATTCGACGATTGTTTCTTGGATATCTCTTCTTTCATCAAATTCCACCTATAAGTCGAACCAGACAAAAAATTGCATAATTTTTGTACAACCCCAAAAAATGATATCGCCTCTATACATCCACTGGCTGCTGTCTGTCCAACAGGATTCAGGGAATGAGCACTACATGGTACAAACTCTGCAAAATTATTAATTTCCTTTATTCTACTTTGGACACCCTGATATTTTCCAGACATATTGGCCGCATTATCATAACTTTGAGAGCGGCAATTTTTGATGTTTAGATCGCACTCACTTAAATATGCACAATTTCTTGAGCTAAATCATTTCCTTTGTGGTTTTTTAAAGGCAAAAATTTTAAAAAACGTTCTGACACTTCAAAAGTTTGTGAGTTTACATATCTAATTATAACTGTAAGTTGATCGACATGCGTCACATCAGGAGTAGAGTCAACTATAATTCCAAAATATTTTGATTTTTTTACTTGTTTTAAAATTAAATTAGTTACATGGTCTCCTAGCAGTTGAATAAATTCATCGCAAATTGTTGAAGACAAGTAAGATGTTTTGCCACGCCCGATATTTTTAAATTTCTCAATATGATTTGCTAGAAACGCGTCATATTTAGCCAAAAGCTCCAATACACCTAAATAATTCCCATTATGTACTGAACTAAAAATTTCATCTTTACCTCTTAATGGAAGCCCGCGTCGACACAAAAAACATATGACATCAATAATTCTTTGTAAAACTTTTTTCCAGTACTCAAATTCATTTTCATACATTTTAGAGAAATCGGTTTCCAAACATTGTTTCTTTGATCTAGCAAACCAACTAAAACAGGACTTTGAATGTGAAGCACTATTTTCATGTGATAAGAGCCTGGATGCGGCATTTTTCCAGTCAATGAAGCCTGTGATAAACTGATCTTGAAATCCTTCTAATAAAAATAACTTGCAGGGTCCGCAGTATAACTTACATGTTTTCGGTGAAAATATTAGCCAAAAGCGATCTACTTCTTCACCGTTTAACATTTTGCGTTTAAACATCGATTTTGAAATGAATCTTTGAGTTGCTCCGCTGATTTGTAATGTAGATTTTATCATTTATCTTCAAAATCAATATTCTGTACAAAATGTTTTTTTTCGATAAAATACTGTCTTCGTTCTTCATACTTACTCCATTCAGCTGGATCATTGCTAATTAGGTCACACTTGTTGCCAGATGCCGTTGGTTCTTGTTTATCATTATCCGAATTATTATATACTGGTGATGGTTCTAATGAATCACTTTCGATTTTGACAATTTCATGTTCGGTTGGTGATAACATGGAATCCTTTTGAACATTATGTGAAGCTGACGAGGAATCTTTTTGTTTCTGTGACTCTAAAAATTCTAATACAATGTTTGTCCTTTAACAGATTCTTTAACCTTTTTTGCATGCAATTTCTATTTTTCTGCTCCACTGGGATATTGCCATTTCATTGCGGCTTAACTATTATGCGAGTGCTGCGAACAGCGCGGTTTAACGCCGGGAGTGCAAGCGATCAAGTGTTCTGCAATATTGTTTTTGAAGTTTCTGTCCGCTCTCCGAAGGATTGCCAATAAACCGTTGCCGAGTTGAGGTGGTGTATTACTAGTATACTATGCTATTAGTACACATAATTGTTGATTGAAATGCCTATTTCTAAAGTCAGTAAAATAAAAAAAAATAAATACCCCCTCAAGCAGCTGCTTGCCACAGAGGTCTGACAGGAGCCCGTCAGTTTATATGCCATAGTAGGAGATCTGAGAGGATGGCAGGACCTCAGCAGAAAAACGACACTCACATCCATGCCTTATCCGGGAGCTCGAACCCAGATCCTTTAGATCAGTAGCCGAGTGTGCTAACCACTCGGCCATATGATTTTGCATTTAAATTAAGTAATTTATTTTATAAATTATAAGCTTAATAGGCTTCTTTTAAAATACCCAACCAAAGAAGGGTTCTTGAGATGGGGCCCTCCTGAGACTGGGGCCTCTAGGCACGTGCCTAATGGATAATCCGCCACTGGTGACACTAAAAGATTAAATTAGAGAATACGTGACAGAAACTGAATTACGGAGAAAATGAAATAAAAATTACATTAGAAGATACGAAACATGCAAAAAAATTGAATTAGGGAGTACGTAACACTAAAATATTGAATTAGTGCGTATGTGACATTAAAAAATTACGTTAGGGTCAATTTAACACTAAAGAAATTAAATTCGGGGGTACATGACGCAAAAAAATTAAATTAGGGTTAGAGTCGCTCAAAAACATATCCGAACACGATTTGAACCAGATCCGAACGTTGCCAGATCACTAATTTCTAAAAAAACGCTGCCAAATATTTTTTCTGAATTCTGTAATCAACTATAGTGTTCGGATTTTTTTTTGAGAGACTCTACGTGACATGAAAAAAAAAAAATAAATTAGGGGTACGTGACACTAAAAAATTTGAATTAGAGATAAGTGACACTAAAAAAATTTAAATAGGGGTATGACAAAAAAATTGCAATAGGGGTACGTGATACTAAAAAATTGAAATAAGGGTATGTGACACTAAAAAAAAATTAAATAGGGGTTCGTGACATCAAATGATGGTGAACTCTAGAGAAAGGTCATTCTCTATCTATCACTTTCAACAAGAATACAATGAATAACTTCTTAGAATCTGTTAGGAATGTGGGCAATTTGAGAGTTGTTTGCATTCCCCGAAATAGCTCACCTTGTGTTCGCTTTCGCCGAAACCCATGAGATCGGGATTCAAGCTGCATATCGTCACTCCTTCAAACTCTCGGGAGAAGTCCTGAAAGCTCATCCAGAATTCTCCATCTCCCCTTCTGTTGTACCCCATGGTCTCCTTGGTTCCTCTGTCGACCTGTTTCCAGGAGTTGTCGCTGAACAGAGAAAGAAAAGGAAAATGTTTCGCACTTCATTATGTAATGCAGTGCTCCATATTAAAGCAGAAAAGACACACTGTTGTAGTGAAAGCTATTGATGCTATTTTATAGTGCAAACTGACTTCAGTTGGGCGAGATATGCAAACACCGCCTCCTAATATTATATAAGATTCACCGTATTATTGGCTTCTGATCAAGATCTGTCTTAACAAAGGATACGAACCCACTAGAAATCAATTGTGCCTTTGTCACCTCTTGCCTGTCACTCTGACCCCTATTTGACCTTGAACGCAAAACTGGATCTGAAATTCCTCTTATTTCGGAGTTGTACTGCCTGAAAAAGCCTTACTTACCATTTTTTTTTTTATCTCTCCAGCACTGATATATCGAAATGAGACCTTTGACCTCGAAGAACCCATCGCATCCAAAATTTGGCATAATTCCTGAGATGCAGGACTCAAAATCCTCCCAGGAACCACTTTTTAGCTCCAATTTTACGCTGGTGGATTTAAATTTGACATTTGACCTCAAAGGACCAACCGGATCCGATATTTCGTAATATTTCTGAGATCTACAACCCGAAACACACACAGAGGCCAATTTTAAGGTTTCTAGCACCCGTAGATTAAGGTTTGACCTTTACATGATTGCTGTTTGAACTTGAAAAACACTGTCGTGTCCCTATAATTTATTTTATTATATATTGTTATTGTATTTATCTAAGTTATAAGTGTATTTTCAGAAGTATCTGAAATGGGAATGTTACCGATTAATCGTCATTCGGGGCGAAGCAAGGCTATTCTCGATATGCTCGGAAAAGCGAGTACCAGCAAATGGCTTTACCCTGTGGCTTTATTTTACATCACCATCACTAGGTGCTACTTGTAGCTGGAGGGAGCTAGGGTGTGATTCACCAAGAGGAGCGACGGGTAGATGCGAAATAAACAAATTAGCCGGAGGGGGCTAGGGTGTGAGTCACCAAGAGGAGAGACGGAGAGTTGCGAATTAAACAAATGAGAATGAGTGTTGTTTACAAACGGAGAAGTCACATTTGTTTAGCACGTCAAAGTGATGTAGCTCTTTCTGGAAAACTCTAAAGGAACAAGGTTCTGTCCTATGTGAACCAGATTATGTAGGCAGGGATTATGATATGATCTCGCCGAGTTTTGAGGTCTGTAAAGTGACTTCTGTACAGGAAAGAACTGATTTCCACTTCAATAAATGAATGTCTGCAAAAGCAAAGCAACATTCAAGTTATATTAAGCTAATTGGAGAAAGTCTCCAAGGGACACCGATAAAGCCATTTCATCCAACTAAATGTTGAGCACAGAAGCCCACAGAAGCCAGCACATTCCATTATGTATATATATATATGTACTGTATACATATAAATATTTTGTCGTCCTCTGCTTAGTGCATTGGACATTTATTTCTTTCATCGAGATCACAGCACGTCTGAGCATGGGTTAAAGACTCACGAATCTGTGTTTTCACCCAGAATCGCGAGTAAAGATAATTAATTGGAGTAATTAATTAAGAGAGAAATTAAAAAGAAGTTCGGGAGTCGACTGCTACTCGTTCCCAACATGACAGATTCGTCGGCGGTCTAATTTTGGATTTTCCCCTAGATATCTACAACCCTGATTACCCCTAGGTGCAAATTTTCAGAGCTCTACCATTTCTCCATCATAGTTAGAATTAGCGTAATTTGCTGTCAGTCACTCAGTCAGTCAATCACTCACAATCGTCTATATATACACTGAAGAGGCAAAACATTATGGCCAGCGCATCTTTATGCAAATCGAAACAACTGCAGGTAAACGACGGCGCATGTGAAGTTCACGAAACAGTACAAATAACACCTGATACTGAGCTTTGTTAATCGGTATTATTCTTGTTCTTGAGATGGGAAAGGCAGCGGACTTAAGTATGTTTGACAAAGGCAAAATTGTAATGGCGAGACCATTTCGAAGATGGCAAGGCTTGTGGGGTGCTCATGATAAGCCATGGTTAGTACCGTTAAAAATGGTCCTAAGAGGGAAAAACCACGAACTGCCAGCAAGTTGTGGGCCGACCATGACTCATTGTTGCTAGAAGTAAGCAAAGGCTATCCTGTATGGTACGAACCAACGAAAGGGATACTGTGGTGCAATTCGCCCATAATTTGAATGCTGGTGACGGGAGTAATGCGTCACAACACACAATACAGTGAACCTTGCTGAAAATGAGTCTGCGTAGCCGCAGGCCATTGCCAGTGCCCATGCTAACTTCATTTCACCGTATAAAGTACCTACAATGGGACGTGAGCATCAAAACTACACTTTGAATGATTGGAAGAAGGTTGTCTGGTCCGATGAATCTCGTTTCCTGTTGCACCATGTGGACAACCTGCCTATGGCATCATTGGCCACGCCCTATTAATATTCATAATTAATAATTCATAATCAATAATTAATTAAAAACTAATTTAAAATTAATTAATCCCCTTTATTAAAAAAAACCTTTATTAAAAATTCCTTTCCCTTTATTAAAAACCCGTGGCGCCATCTAGTGTATATGATGAGTACTATTTTTAGAAAAACCCTCAATTTTAGTTGTAATTCTTCCAATTTTGGCTCCCCCTCATTAAAAAAAACCCTTATCAAAAATTCCTCCCCTTTATTATTACACACCCCTTATTAAAAAAACGCCTATCAAAAGTTCCCTCTCCCTTTATTAAACTCCCCACTCACCGATCACAAACTCCCGTCCCATGGTTTCTATTCTCATCCGAAATTTTGCAAGTCCAACTAAACTTTGGGTGGCAACGATCAGAACTGCTGATGCAATTCTTGGAAATAATTACCCATATTTTGTGAATTCGACCTTCATTAAGTCATGTGACGGGCATTTTGGAACAAGCGTTTGGTATCTCACCCCGGACCACGTTTTATTGACGGATGATTTTAACAAAAGTCCTGCGAAATTAAAAAATAACTGATGGGTTTACCATCCCTTTGGCGGTCATCTTCGATAAACTTGTTAATCACCAAAAAGTCCTCGTTGTATATTCCCTGTATTTATTTTTATTACCTTGCGAATTTTTATTCCTTATTAATTAAACACTTATCAAAACTGCCTTCCCCCTTTATTTAAAAACTCCTCTTACCAAAAGTTCTGTCCCCTCTTTATTAGAACTTTCCCCTCACTGATCACAAACTCCCGTCCCATGGTTTCTATCCTCATCTGAAATTTTCCAAGTCCAACTAAACTTTGGGTGGCAACGATCAGAATGGCTGATGCAGTCCTCAAAATAATTGCAAAACTAAACTTTTGGTGGCAACCCCTCGCTGAATGGGTGATGCAATCCTCAGAATAATTACAAAGTCTCAATTTTTACCCCCCCTCATTAAAACCCCCCTCATTAACAGTTCTGCCCCCTCTTTTAAGGACTATCCCGCAGCAACTGTTTTAAAAGATTGTCCCACAGAAAATGAAAAAAATGCCATTGGGTAAAAAATTAATAAAAGGAAAGCGGCGAAAAAATCTGTTTTAAAAACAAATTATTCGTAATTATGTAAAATATTGAGGGATAATATGGTATGGTAACCTGTATGAGTGACATAAAAGACCCACTTTAGAACAAGAATTTGGTACCATACCTCGGACCACGTTTTATTGACGGATGAATCTTGGATCACATAACCCCCTGCGCTGTCGACCCTATGCTTTTGTATCAGGCACGATGTCTTACAACATGAAAACCCACTGGCACTCTTTATTGTAGTTTTGGGACTCGAAATTTTTCCAAGTCCAGAGATGGTTCTGACTAAACCGCATTGTCACTCCCAATTCTACCCTTTATGAGAGGTCAGCATTTCAATGTAACCCTTCGGAAGAATTTCCCTTCGAGCCCCTAAACCTCCAAGAGTTGAACTTCTGTTATTTAGTTTCCATCGGGTTGAAGGATGATGCCGTCAGATATCTGTGTTTCTTCACTTTCCATGTCAGGACATGTTTTGGAAGGATAAAGTGGTTTTATGCTAAATTCTTATCTCTGCCATGTCTCAATTCATTACTCTCCGTAAGTATATCTGTTACGTGACATGGTTTAAAACTTTTTATTCCTAACACTTATTACTGCTGTATCCTCAGTACATGATGTAAAATATTACTCATTCCTAGGAAGTAACAATCGATAACAATTTCTTCCTCCAAAGAAAAATCAGCTAATGGGAGTAAACAGTTTTTAAAAATCGTCTCTTCCACCGTTTCCTGGCAAACGTATGACTCATCACACTGATGAAAACGAGTTGCGACGACGTTAGTACACACCTGTTCGCTTTACAAGGTCAGCTGTCTTTCATCGGTAAATTCTATAAAGAAACGCAGCAGAATGCTATAGAAAGTAAGAATGCTAAAAATATGTTACAGTTACCCTTGCATTTCCGCTTGTGTAAAAAACTTTAGTTCCAACATGAATGTATGTTAATGGAGTAGGGGACATAAGTTTTAACAAATACACTAACCTACTATAAAAAAATAGTATATTGTCTCACTCAATCGAACCCTCTCAACTTACCTGAGCTAATCGACCGAAATTTTATTTGCAACTGGACTGATAGTCAATTTAGCAAATACTTCAACGAATCCGCCTAACTATGCTCTGACATATATGTTCTGATCAGGTCTCAGTAAAAGAATTCTGCACTTTTGTCACGAAAATTGATGTTCTCACGTAGAGCGTACAAGAAGCGACAAAAATAATGTCTTTACAAACTAAGAGCATGAAAGATCCCAGCAATACCCTTCTCTCCATACATGCTCCTGCTTCGACTCTGTTGAAAATTCCTCAAACCACCTACTATTCTTGTCGGTTAATTCGAAGAAATGACAGACACATCACTGCAACAAGATGGCCAACTGGTGACGTACAAAGGTCACAGACCACTCGCCCACGCCACTAGCGCACTGACCTATGGAACAAACAGATAAGCTGAAGCATATCTAATTCCTTTACTTGCGAGCAGACTGCCTACTCCGTGCTTTTATCTTCCACAAGAATCTTTTGAACAAAGTTAAATAATTATTCGTTTCATGACGAAATGCAAATTTCAAAATAAGGGATTCTTCTGCCGATAGATTAGCTTCTCAAGAGATGCACTTAAAAATAAGAATCTATGAAATTCAAAGTTCCAAGGGAGAATGCTGTTTTCCATATTATTGGGAATGCAATTAATCTTCTTATTTTTGATCATTCCTTGCAAAATAAGTTGGCTGTCCTTTAGGTTATGAAATATAACTGGAATCTTATTTGGGCGCTTAAAATTGAGATTACACGTATTACGACTGGCTCCTTGGAGAAGTGCTGCAACACTATACCCATCCAATGAAAGTATGGAACTCATTGGACATAAAAAACCTAGGCCAATATCACGTACACAGACGTGTTCCTCTTAGCTGATGTGTTTTGTGTCAGATACTATGAAATTGATCTCTGTCATGTTTACACAGCTCCTGCCTTCATAGCTGAAGATGACAAATATAGTTGATAAACTACAATGTACCTTTTCCTGGAAAAAGGGATACAAGGGGGAATTTCAGTGAATCGTTTTAGCACGGCAAGCAACAAGCATTTAGAATGAAAGACAAACTGATTGCAAGTTTGTTTCACTGTCATACAATTTTAGAGATAAACTAACTCTTCAGATGCACGTTTCTACACAGATTCGTAAAGCTCTCAATATCTATTCTTTGCTTTCTCTCACCATTTCACAAGGTAATTAAAGTAACTTGCTCAAACACTGATTCATCTTTCACCTATGTGTATATTTACTTTCTAATAAACCAAACGACCAAAGTAGGTAAATCGCAAGCATCATCTGAGTCAGATTATTATTTTTTCCACATATCTGCTGATTCTTTACATTGAAAATCTCGCAATAGTCTGAAATGGACAGTACTTTACCCACGATACAGATATAAGTTATGATGGCCAACATCTATCCCTTAGACAGTAGGTGAGCACGCTCAGCTTCTGATCTAAGAAACCTAGAGATCCATGGGAAGACAAGAGTGTTGTTTTTCTACTGAGCACCTATGTCGTATGAAATTATTTTGTAACCGTTAAGACAAATAGTTGCTTAAAGCCATATTTAAAGATACACTGATTTCGAACTCACTAAGATTCTTACATGCAATCAATAGATGCACGACTTATACCTTCCATCTCGTAACGTCTTAAAAGGAAAGTTTGTCTGTTTTAATACAATAGCACAAACAGTCATTCTTTCACAATGTCAATGTTGATTGCATTAAATATGATTCGAGTAAGCGGAAGACAACCTGAATAGGCGCTATCTCATGCTCTTTTCAGAATTCCTGGTGTATTTCTACAGTTCCCCGGTACGTTTGAATAAACGCATAAGTGTGCTTATAAGGGTGAAGGTGGCTATTTTTCGCTGCAAACACGAGTTTTTTGACAATGATATGTATCCTGTTTGGAAATGTAAAATCTGAAATAACACTGTCTATAGAGAGTAGCATTACTCCAGTAAATTCCATTAGTATGTACTAAATGCTTCTCGATTCTGAGGGCTCCCAGAATTGATCTGTTAGACAATACTTTGCGTTTCAACTGTTTTCCGGACCTAACGCATATACCGTTACGTCATCCGTCGGTTATTTCAAACACTCATCAAGACAATCAATCGCCACATTACAGAAGTAAGGAAGACTGAAAATGAAAGGAGAAGCAACATACATTTAGTACATACTAATGGAATTTACTGGAGTAATGCTACTCTCTATAGACAGTGTTATTTCAGATTTTAAATTTCCAAATAGGATACATATCATTGTCAAAAAACTTGTGTTTGCAGCGAAAAATAGCCACCTTCACCCTTATACACACACTTATGCGTTTATTCAAACGTACCGGGGAACTGTAAAAATACACCAGGAATTCTGAAAAGAGCATGAGATAGCGCCTATTAAGATTGTCTTCCGCTTACTCGAATCATATTTAATGCAATCAACATTGACATTGTGAAAGAATGACTGTTTGTGCTATTGTATTAAAACAGACAAACTTTCCTTTTCAGACGTTACGAGATGGAAGGTATAAGTCGTGCATCTATTGATTGCATGTAAGAATCTTAGTGAGTTCGAAATCAGTGTATCTTTAAATATGGCTTTAAGCAACTATTTGTCTTAACGGTTGCAAAATCCTTTCATACGACATAGGTGCTCAGTAGAAAAACAACACTCATGTCTTCCCATGGATCTCTAGGTTTCTTAGATCAGAAGCTGAGCGTGCTCACCCACTGTCTAAGGGATAGACGTTTTCATCAGTGTGGTGAGTCATACATTCGCCAGGAAACGGTGGAAGAGACGATTTTTAAAAACTGTTAACTCCCATTTCCTGATTTTTCTTCGGAGGAAGAAATTGTTATCGACTGTTACTGAGTTACTTCGTATGAACGAGTAATATTTTACATCATGTACTGAGGATACAGCAGTAATAAGTATTAGGAATAAAAAGTTTTA
This sequence comes from Ryuthela nishihirai, assembly GCA_038380435.1. Lineage (NCBI taxonomy): Eukaryota > Metazoa > Arthropoda > Arachnida > Araneae > Heptathelidae > Ryuthela > Ryuthela nishihirai. The sequence continues at coordinate 42,297,383 of JAWZYU010000017.1, read as the reverse complement.
AACCATGTCACGTAATGGATATACTTACGGAGAGTAATGAATTGAGACATGGCAGATATAAGAATTTAAGATTAAACCACTTTATCCTTCCAAAACAAGTCCTGACGTGAAAAGTGCAGAAACACAGATATCTGACGGCATCATCCTTCAACCCGCTGGATACTAAATAAAAGAAGCTCAACTCTTGAAGGTTAAGGAGCTCGAAGGGAAATTCTTCCGAAGGGGTACGTTGAAATGCTGACCTATCATAAAGGGTAGATGTAAAACCGAAAACATTGTTTCCATATCCTGTGATGGCCTAAAACAAAAGGGGATTGAAATGGGGGAAACAGTGTGGGTTTAGTCAGAACCATCTCTGGACTTGGAAAAATTTCGAGTCTGAAAACTACGATAAAGAGTGCCAGTGGGTTTTCATGTTGTAAGACATCGCGCCTGATACGAAAGCAAGGGAAGCAGCGCAGGGGGGGGGGGGGGGGGGGGTTACGTGATCCAAGATTCATCCGTCAATAAAACGTGGTCCGGGATGTGGTACCGAATGCTTGTTCTAAAGCAGGTCTCCTATGTCACCCCTACAGGTCACCATACCATATTACCCTCAATATTTTACATAATTACGAATAATTTGTTTTTAAATCAGATTTTTTTCGCCGTTTTCCTTTTATTAATTTTTTTACCCTATGGCATTTTTTCATTTTTTGCAGGACAGTCTTTTAAAACAGTTATTGCGGGATAGTCCTTAAAAGAGAGGCAGAACTTTTGATAAGGGGGACGGAACTTTTGATAAGAGTTTTAATTAATGAAGGGTTTTTTAAGAAAGGAGGAATGGGAGGAGTTTTTGATGGTTAACGAGTTTATCGAAGATGACCGCCAAAGGGATGGTAAATCCATCAGTAAATCGTGGTCCCTTGTGATTCCCGGTTTGGAATAATATTTTTTAATTTCGTAGGACTTTTGTTAAAACCATCCGTCAGTAAAATGTGATCTGGGTGAGATACCGAACGCTTGTTGAGAAATGCACGTCACAGGACTTAATGTAGGTCGAATTCACAAAATATGGGTAATTATTTTCAAGAATTGCATCAGCCATTCTGATCGTTGCCACCCAAAGTTTAGTAGACTTGGAAAATTTCTGATGAGAGTAGAAACCAAGGGACGGGAGTGTGTGATCAGTGAGCGGGAGTTGTAATTAAAAGGAGGCGGGACTTTTGATTAGGGTGAGTCAAAAATTCGGAATAATTTCGGTTAAAATCTTGCTAAAGTGTACACTAGAAAATCTTTTTCAGGTGTTAGGAAATTCAGGGGGACTTAAAAAATACAGGGGGTCTTTAAAGAGGGGGTTAAAAATACATAGGGTTTTTAATAAAGGAAGGTGAGATACCGAACGCTTGTTGAGAAATGCACGTCACAGGACTTAATGTAGGTCGAATTCACAAAATATGGGTAATTATTTTCAAGAATTGCATCAGCCATTCTGATCGTTGCCACCCAAAGTTTAGTAGACTTGGAAAATTTCTGATGAGAGTAGAAACCAAGGGACGGGAGTGTGTGATCAGTGAGCGGGAGTTGTAATTAAAAGGAGGCGGGACTTTTGATTAGGGTGAGTCAAAAATTCGGAATAATTTCGGTTAAAATCTTGCTAAAGTGTACACTAGAAAATCTTTTTCAGGTGTTAGGAAATTCAGGGGGACTTAAAAAATACAGGGGGTCTTTAAAGAGGGGGTTAAAAATACATAGGGTTTTTAATAAAGGAAGGTGGAACTTTTGATAAGGGTTTTTTTTAATGAGGGGGAGACAACAATTGGAAAAATTACGACTGAAATTGAGGGCTTTTCTAAATATAATGCTCATAATATACACTAGAGGGCGCCACGGGTTTTTAATAAAGGGGGAAGGAATTTTTAATAAAGGGGGAGTCAAAAATTGGAATAATTTCAGTTAAAATAAAGAGCTTTTCTAAATATATAGTACTCATCATATACACTAGAGTGCGCCATGGATTTTTAGTAAAGGGGAAGGAATTTTTAATAAGGGGAATTAATTAATTTTATTTAATTTTTAATTATGAATTATTAATTATGGATATTAATAATGGGGTGTGTCCTGTGACGTCATGGGGGAAAACATAGTGTGTGGAGGTGCTGGGTTGTCAAGATACTACTCTGGTACGTGTGCGTCATTTATCTGGGGAAGTAGTGGCACCAGGATGGACCGTGGGATGAAAATAAGTCGGTGGAGGAAGTGTAATGCTTTGGGCAATGTTCTGCTGGGAACCCTGGGTCCAGTCATTCATGTGCAGGAAACTATGACGTCTAACACCTACCTAAACATCATTACAGACCAGGTACATCCTTTAAAGGCAACTGTATATCCCTCTAGTAGTGTCTTCTTTCAGCAGGATAATGTGCCATGCGACACTGCACAGAACATGAGAAAGACTTTCAGGTATTGCCTATAAATTCCCTAGACATTAATCCAATCGAGCATTTGTGGTTTGTGTTGGAGCAGCATATCCGATCTGCGGCGGCTCAACCACGTAACTTACAATAGTTAAAGGATCTGCTGGTAACGTGTTGGTACCAGATACCACAAGACACCTTTAGAAATCTTGTAGCATCCATGCCTCGCCGGGTAAGAACTGTTTTGGTGGCACGTGGGGGACCAACATATTAGGCAGGTGGTCATAATGTTTTGGCGGCATGTGGAGGACCAACATATTAGGCAGGTGGTCATAATGTTTTGGCCGTTCGGTTTATGTTACTACTGTTGTTAACTTCAATTTGCTATCCCTCCCAAAAAATATTTTTATTTCATTAAAAAGTTTAAAAGGTAATTAACATTCCTTTATTAATGTTAATTTAAATATTAATTTATCCCGTAATTTAAAATAGTAATTCAATTTTTAAAATGTAAATACGCGATCTCTGTGAGAAACAGCTGCTTGATGGGATTTTGTTTTTGTATGTTAAATATTTCTATGAAACATTATTAAAAAACACAAAAAATTGTCTACTTTTGTGCTACTTTAGCGGATTATGAGCTATTTCTGTCTTATTCGATAGACTAACGATAAAAATAATTTCGTATATGTTTTTACGGACTCTTCGGTTTTTATAGACTACTTAATAGAAGTTGGGGTTTGAGAATTACTTTTGAGTAGGGTTTCCAAATTACTAAAATATTTCACCGGACAGGAAAAGAATTAAATTTTATAATTGTTTTTTAATTCTCTTTTTTATCGTCGGACATACACTATGGGGCTAAAATAAATTACACAAAGACATCGGTTTAGGATTTCAAAGCAGAATTTATTTACCTATTTTTGGGGGAAAGCCCCCCCCCCCTCGGTCTCTCTCCTACTTACGTCCTTGTCTTAACTCATATATAATTAGCATTTTTTATAGCGTACCATTTAAGAGAAATGTAGTAAAAGGTACGTAATTTATGAGTAAGGCGTTATTTTTCGGGATCAGAGAAAAAATATATGAATCCATGGATCTCTCTGATCAGATTCAATGACATGCCAAGAACTTCTCGCGAGATTGATAAAATCTGTCCGGTGTCCTAATGCCTTCTTTCGTTGCATAGGATTGATTTAGACAACAGTACAAAAAAGATAGACCCCCCTCGTCCCCCAACCCCAACTACTTCACACAAGACGCAGAGGGTGGGGGTGGCTCAGTTGGCAGCGCGCCAGGCTCGTAATCTGCAGTTCCCAGGTTTAAGTCCCAGCTGGATCAGCGTTGAGATTTATCTCCTCAAAATTCTCCGTCCTGCCCACGGTCAATAGGGGATACCGATAGGCTTGGAAAGGCCACCGTCCGTCGGATGGGACGTTAAGTCGTGGTTCGTGTGCGGAAGAGCTATACCTTGAGCACGTCAAAGGACACGCTGGATCGCCTTGACGGGAGGCTACCATCTCTCTCTCAACAGCCGTTCCAGTGGGTCTCTTCCTCCAACCTTCTCTGAACCTTCGGGTTCCTTGTGACCTGGCCATTTAGCCATTGTGTGCAAAAAAAGTGCCGCTCAGAGGTAAAACAACCAACCAACCAAGAATACGCAGCTTCTCTCTGCTGTATTTCAGTAAATGATGGGGGAATTTTGCCCAGCTGAGAGCTGTTCTGCTGGGAGGGCAAAGCAATTCGAATAATGAGCAACATAGGGTGAATCGAATATTAACGAACTTCTGAAAATCTACTTACCTATCATTCCAGTCGCCATTCCATTCTGTGTCAGTGCCCCAGGGGTTTCGTATCCTCACGAGGCTGGCCTCTGAACCTGTACTTAATTTGACCTATTAAATAGAGGAGATAAAATGGACCCATAAAATTATATCATGTTCAGCTCTTTTAAGAGCTATGCAGAGTAATTACAAAGTATCTTAACAACTCAAACATTTATAGCTACTTTTTCATTTATTACTGGCAGGTCGGACAAAATTTTAGGGATGTCAAAAAGTGTAAAATTAAATCAATACGAATATTCGAAAACATGCCAAAACATTTGCTTGTCTTTTTAGAAATTTTTCTCCTTAAGAATTGAAGAAAAACCAATGAACATGCACATTTCAAAGCAGAACACAGATGAATATTTCATAATAATTTACGATTTTTAGAAATTTTTAATAATAAATGCAAATATATCATTATTATGTTTTGCTCTTAACCTCTAATAAATAAGCTAAAAAAATCTATTCAAGCTAATTTAAAATATATTTCCCGAGGACTGTCAGTGGACTGCCTTTCCTACTTGGGCAGTATCCACTACTCAGACAACCCTCGACAACAGAATAAAAAATTATAGAGAGGAATTCTACCAAATAGCGTCCAATTCTAATTTGCCTTGAGCGGCGAAGAACCTGGAGCCTGGGCAGGAAAGGAAAGCAAACGACATGATAACGAAGAATAATAAATCATTTTAAAGATGTTCGATACGGCCATCGAAGGAATGCGGCAGAATAACAAAGAAAGTCAATATCCTCTCACATTTTACGAATATAGTGAAAATGTTGCAATTACGGGAAAAAAGATCGACCTGGAAATTTTGATTAGGTTCACTGTGGCATATAAGCTGACAGTCTCCTGTCAGACCTCTGTGGCAAGCAGCTGCTTGAGGGGGTATTTATTTTTTTTATTTTATTTCAGTTGTTTTACCTCTGAGCGACACCTTTTTTGTGCTTGGAGAACTAAATTGCACGGTCTGGTTGGACCTCCGTAGCCCATGGCTGCTTGAGGTTGATGATGATGATACCAAACGGACAGATCCCAAGGACTCAGAAATGGACAGAGAAATCCGCTGGACATTTGTTACGAGACAGATTGAAGACTTCCATCATGTTTATACTGTGTGTTCCTTAACGTGTATAGGGTAAGAAAATAGAGGACACTTATTAAAATATACATTTTTTGGCAATTTTTGTCGTTAATATTATTTGTACAACTATTTTTGTCATGATATTAATAATTTTACGTTCTCTCTAACAAGGTCATTGTCGAAAAGTAATAAATATCCTAAACAAATTATATGCATACGCTGATTTTATTTAAAAAAGAAAATACCATATAAGCTGACAGCGTCAAATATTGAAAATCATATTAAAATGCATATTGTTTTGTGCGGAAAATAATTTGGTATTATGTGGACATTATGAAAACATCGATGAAAAAAATTGTGGTATATTTTTAAATCACATTAAATTTGTAAGCCAGTGTGATGTTAATTTAAAAAATGTTATTGAATTACGTAAAACATCACACAAATAATCTGTCGCCAGAAATTCAAAATGAATTTATTAATTTTCTAGCAAAAAAAGTACATAGTGAAATAATAAAAGAGATACAAGAAGCTAAATATTAGAGCTGATATTTGATAGTACCCCGGATGAATACCCGGAATATACCCCGAATGAATCACATAAAGATTAATTAACCGAAGTTATTCGTTATATCAAATTTTCCGACAAAAAATATACAATTGAAGAAAGGTTTATTGGCTTTATTAATTCAACAGAAAAAACAGGCGCGGGAATTGCATCAGAAATCAAAGAAAAACTTACTCAAGATTGTCTTTTAATTGAAAATATTTGCGGTCGAGGCTATGATAATGGTACCAATATGTCGGGCAGGTACAAAGGTATTCAAGCTATTTTTCAAAATGAGAATTCACTTGCTCGTTATATTCCATGCTGTTCGCATAGCCTTAATTTGATAAGTGTGCATGCGGCCAGTATAAGTGCAGATATCGCGACATTTTTTGGAATAATGCAATTCTTATATAATTTTTTCTCTTCATCTCCTAGTAGATGGAAGAAAATATCATCAGTAACTGAAATTAGCTTGAAAACACATAGTGATACAAGATGGTGTTCAAAATTAAATGCCGTACGGCACGTACATGAACAAATTATGAACATGTCGTGACGCAAAGAGAAATGATTGTGTCCGACTGTGACAGATGTGATGACCCAGTCCACACAGGAGAGAGGGGCGATGTAATTGCTTTTTAATTCACTTCGGTGAAAATTACAGGTTCGCGGGTTTTTAGGCCCGTGCCACTGTATCCCTCAACTTTGCTGCGTTGAATAAAGAATAACAATGGTCCATCAATTACTGCACGAGAGTTATATAGGGACGACACAATTTATAATATGTACAGCTACGTGCTGGGAATGAATTCCACTCCGTGGGCCTTTGCTGCTTCACACTGTGGCTCCTTCTGAATCCACAAAACTACTATCAAATTCACCGCTCAATTCCGTGAGCTTTGCTGCTGCAAATATTACTGTATTGAGGTGGAGAATTGCGCACTCTGCAATTTCTCCCTTTACAGACCTCAAACTCGGCGAAAGGATAACCACCTTTGCCTACACTGTGGCTCCTCCCTAACCACAAGAATAAAAGACAAGATTCCCTCTTGGAATCACACCTTGCATTCAAGGGTTACTTTTTTTAGAAAGGCGTCGTTTTTTTGACGCGTGTCGCCACGACCCTTTTCGTTCGACAGCTAACGCACGGACTGAAGCTTCATCCATCTCCTTCCCCTAGCCTCGTGCGCGAACTAGTTAGTCATACACGGCATAAACAACTGCTGGCATTCGTCATCACTTACCCGGAGTAACTTTACACCCGAAAAACAACAACAGTGAGTCATCACAGCAAAAACATTTCCAAGAACACATACAAATATATACAACAATATAATACAGCAAAAATATACAATAAATAAATAAATATAAAACTTGAGGGACATTACAGAACATGAACATTATTTTACTTTTAAATGACATGAAAGGAGATCATTCATTTGGAGATGCATTATCTTGTGCAATATCATTGCATCGATAACTAAACAATTACAAATTTATTACATTCTTACAGTTTTGGAACATGATATTTGAAAGATTAAATAGAGTGAATATTTCATTACAAAAAAAAAATCAAGATATTTATCGGTCGTCCATATTAGTTAAAATGTTATAGCTTATTTCAAATAAATTATTTCTTATAGATTATTTCAAAGATTTAAGAAGTAATGAAAATGAATTTAATGAAATATTTCTGGACATAGAAAAAATTTGGGAAAAACTAAAAATAGCACCAGCAGAGCAAAAAAAGACAAGCGAAACGGAAAAAAATGCCAGGTATGAATCACGGAACATTGATTTGGTAAAAAATATCTTGTTTATCAGTGATTGACTCTATTATTATGCAACTGAATGAAATGCCTCAAAAATATAGCAGATGATTTTGATTTCCTGCCTGGAGAAGTGCTTCATTCATTAACAAGTGAAGATTTGGAAGCCGAGGGAGTTTTGTTATCAAAAAAGTATCCTGAAATAAATGGGAGATTAGTTAACAATTGAAATAAAATGTCTAAAACACCAAATAAATCAAATTTCGAGAGAGGAAAATCCATCTAAATTGTATCACTTGGATGTATTAAATATACTTGGCAGATGGGAATTACAAGAAAGTTACCCAAATATAATAGTGGCTCTAAAAATATTATTGACCATGCGCCTACAACAGTGGCTACAGCCGAAAGAAGTTTCAGCAAATTAAAACTTGTTAAAAATTATTTAAGATGAACATCAGGACAGGAGCGTACATCATTACTTTATTTCCTATCTATCAATCGAGAGAGAACTGACTCAAAAAATTAATTTTGATGAGATTATTAACGAAAAATTAAATTACTGAAAAAAATAATTACTTGCATAATTAATTGCAATTTATTTTGCAATTATTTATGTGCAATTAATATTTATTCATGTAACTCTATTAAAATAATGACAATAAATATATAAAATATAAATAACATGTATATTGTTTTTTTTATCAATAACTGAACAAGGGCGGACAATTACAACTTTGCCAAGGGCGTCAAAAGCCTAACTACCCCTCTGCTTGTTACTATGACCCCTTCTCCGACCAGACGATTGGACAAGGGTTACTTTTTTAGAAAGGCCTTTTGACGCGTGTCGCAACGACCCTTTTCGTTCGACGGCTACGTCGTTCCAGCTTCACTGGAAACAACGAAATGATTGTTGGAATAAGAAACGGATCACTCTGAAAAACTACGATAGTGTACCTAGTAAAAAAAGTAGTCTTTTCTCAGGTAACTGATTACTTAAATGCCTTGGCTTATACTCTACTGATTCATGGGAATAAAAGCTTATGTCAGTGCGTCACAGTCTACGCATTAGAAAATTACAGCAACAGTTTTAAATTGCTGTTAAACACTAAATAAACCAGAGGGGAAAATCTCTTCTTTGCAAACAAGTTCAAAGCAATGGAATAAACATAAATAAAATTGATACAGCAGAATAAAAATTTCAGAATTAATCAAAAGAAGAAAAAAAAAAGAGATTTTTCGTTGAGTAACTCCAAGAAAAATTTTCTTAGTAAATAGAAAACTGTCTTACGCCAGGTTACATTAAATATTTTTTGGAAGGGATAAAATTTAAACCACTATTTACTGAGACAAAAAATTATTTTTTTTATTTTCATTATGATTATTAACATAGTTGGTAATAAAATTCGGTAAATAGATAAATTGAAATGAAGATCTGTTGTTCTAATTCGATCAAATTTAATTTAAAGAGCAAGACGATAATGATTTCTCAGATCATCTAATAGAAATTCCATAGTAATTCGATATAAATTATCATAGAATTTATTTATAAATTTTTATTTATTATATATATTATTTATATCTATTATTAACTTTTGAGAGCAATTACTTAAATTGAAATTATTGCTGCTAAGTATTCCAATTTCCTTAACACTAAATAGAGAACGTATATTATTAAATATCGAGGTTGAAATCGATTTCAGATTTTTAAAATGTCTTCAGTCACATTTTTTCAAAAAATGATTATTTAAGATGTTCCTGAGTTCTGTAACTCAGCTATTATTGACATAACACCGAACTGTACCTAATAATGTGGCTGCTGAGTGTGTGTCTATAACAATAAATATTTCCCTGATAGCTAGATAGACCTCAAACATTTGCAAATAAACTGAAATTGCAATTTTACACTTTTTCTGCCAACAGATGTCTATATTACCGTACGCTTCTTATACGTTTTGTTTACCTTCGTCTCCCTACTGTGACGTCAAAATGCGTAGCCAATGACTGTCAAGAAACGCTTCCTCGCGGAGTGGCACCATCCTTCTTTCTTTCACCCTGGTATGGCTCTCCTTCTTATAACGGTCCAATTCGATGGACTTCGTTCTTCCTGAGACTTATCATCGTCCCCTTTCTCACCGAAGTCAGAACAGAAGTTGATGGAGAAGAAAATCTCCAAGCAGACAGACTTCAACTTCAACACATCAAGTTGTAGACTTGGTGCGCTATCGATGAAGCTCCTTTGTGATCAGGAGCATGGGGAACTCGACATTGTGGTCTTGTTTCATTACATATGCTCAGCTATGCATTCTATTGCTTTGATTTTACCTCTGAGCGGCACTTGGGACAGATCCCAAGGACCCCGAAGGCTCAGTGAAGGGTGGGGAAGGGAACCCACTGGAACAGCTGTTGGGAGACAGATGGTAGCCTCCATCTGTCTCCCAACAGTCCCGTCAAGGCCATCCAGCACGTTCTTTAACGTACACATGGTATAGCTCTCCAGCACACGGAGCCACGGCTTAACACCCCATCGTTGTCCCTTACTGATCATGGGCAGAGAGTTTTGCGGAGATAAATTTTGCATCGCTGCCCAGCTGTGACTCGAACCTGGGAACTGCAGATTACGAGCTTGGCGTGCTACCGGCTGAGCCACCCCTGCCCGAAAAACAAACAGTTTGTTAATATATGAGAATGATGTCACTGAACAAGAGAGTTTTTTTTTTTCATTCTTTAGGAAGAGAGTTTGAGAGGACAAATTCCATACAGAAGCCAACTCTGTCGAAAAATCATTCTTTCTTAGATCATTTTGTGGTTCAAAGAGAAATTGATCCCTTACCGTTGCTACTGCACTGATGGTATAGGCATGGCCATTCACCAGACCATTAGGATCCGTTTTCGCTGACGATTTCCAGTCACCCTGAAAGAGACGGAGAAAATTATAAATTTCAAGATGCTTACTTAGCGCTTAATTTCTGTGAGAAAGTATTATTTATATCTATTATTAACTTTTGAGAGCAATTACTTAAATTGGAATTATTGCTGCTAAGTATTACAATTTCATTAACTCTAAATAGAGAACAAATATTGTTAAATATCTAGGTTGAAATCGATTTCAGATCTTTAAATTGTCTTCAGTCACATGTTTTCAAAAAATGATTATTTAAGATGATCCTGAGTTCTGTATCTCAGCTATTATTGACATAACACGCAACTGTACCTAATAATGTGGCTGCTGAGTGTGTGTCTATAACAATAAATATTTCCCTGATAGACAGATAGACCTCAAACATTTACAAATAAACTGAAATTGTAATTTCACACTTTTTCTGCCAACAGAAATCTATTTTACCGTACGCCTCTCGACATTTTTCGACATTGTTCCCACAGTTAAAAATCCACAATGCATCTAAGAAGTATGGCTAAAAAAATATATATATATATATATGAATATAAATACGTATACAGTGGCATAGTCAGGGGGAGGGGGATGTTTGTTATTTTAATCCCCCCACTTTGGAGAATTTTTTTCTTGAGTCTTAAGCAATTAACTTATATCCACAGTTCATCAGATTTACTAAGTATTTAACGGTTATTAGGTTGCTTTAAGTCATATGATGACAAGGGTATAAGGGGGAAAATTGTCTTGAGCCGGGAGGGACCCGAACCCATTACCTCCTGATAACATGTCAGATGCTCTGACCACGAGGTATAGGCATGACTGGCCTGATAAATTATCCTCTATTGTTGATGTTAACCTTTACATCATGGGTTCAGTCCGAAGAAATCATCTTTGACTGCATTTCGAGACTCTTTCGTTCAGAGGCAAGTGTACAAAGACCACTCATGATCTAATAGTAATTATTTTTTGAGTAAATCTCAATTCATATTTAATGCTGGATATACATCACAATCATCATCATCATCAAGCAACCATGAGCTACGGAGGTCCAATTAGACCGTGCAATTTAGTTCTCCAAGCATGTCTGTCCTGAGCTACATCTGCTGCATCCGGCCACTGCACACCAATTCTAACAAGGACCTGTTTGACATTGTCTGCCCACCGCATCCTAAGTTTTCCCCTCTTTCTGTGGACTTTAGGCACACTCTTCATAACCCTATTTGCTATTCTATAATTATCCAAACGAGCAACATGGCCAAACCAACGGAATCTCTCTCTGCACAATATAGTGCTCAGAGGAGGTTACGGACTCCTTTGCCTAACCTCATCATTAGTTACAAAGTTGAACTACCTAATACCCAAGATACTGCGTAAGCATCTAGAATCAAAATCATCTAGTTTCCTGTTATCTTGTTTACAAAGCGTCCAAGTTTCACTACCATAACGAACCCTAGAAAGAACCAAACTATTTTACAGTCTAATTTTAGTCTTTAGGTGTATACGCCTATTTCTCCACAATCTCCATAGATTCTTAAAAGTCCCGGCAGCAATCCCTATTCGTCTGTTAATCTCATGCCGCATATCACCAGTATCTGTTACATAGCTCCCAAGGTAATTAAACTGTGACACATGCCCAAGACTGCAACCATTCAGATTAACTGAATCACAGCCTGCCTGACCAATTTTCATCACTTTAGTTTTCTCTCTGTTTATAACCAAACCAACTCTACTACCAGTCTCATCAACAGCTCGAATGAAAGAGTTCATCTCATCAACATCATTTGCCAAAAGGGCTAAATCATCAGCATAATCTAAATCAGAAATTTTCGTATCTCCAGCCCATTTAAGGCCAAAATCTTTCCCTTGAAGTGTATTTTGCATAACATAATCAATAACCAAACTAAAGAGAAAAGGAGACAAAATGCACCCTTGTCGAACACCAGAAGTAATGCTAAACCAATTGCTACAAGCCTTACCAACTCTCACACACGACTCAGTGTTATTATAGAGAGCTTTCTTAATGTTAACTAACTTGTCTGGTATACTATATGATTTCACAATCAACCACAAATTATGACGCTCAACAGAGTCGAAAGCCTTTTTGAAATCAACAAAGCTAGCAACCAAAGGTTTCTGACACTCTACACATTTCTCAAGAATCTGCCGAAGTGAAAATATCTGATCCACACATCCCCTACCACTTCTGAATCCACATTGCTCATCACGCAATTGACTGTCAACCAGATTCTTAATTCTATTAAGCACAATCATGGAAAGAACTTTACCTGGAACAGAGAGTAGGCTGATACCCCTGTAGTTATCACAAGAACTGCGATCACCTTTTTTGAAAATAGGGATAACAATAGCTCTGGTAAAATCCTTAGGAACCATGCCTTTATCATAAAAGATATTCAGAATTTCAGTCATCCAAGTGGTAACCGAAACATTCTCAGCTCTAAGCATTTCGGTAATAATTTCATCTACCCCTGGGGATTTATGTAGTTTAAGTTTAGAAACAGCCAAAATAACTTCAGATTGTGTTATAGGGCCAACATTAAAGCCACCAATGCATCTATCATCATTGCAAACAATGGGAGTAGAATTAACTACATTGTTTAGAACATCACTGAAATGCTCAGCCCACCTAGCCATGACAGAATCCTCCCCTTCTATAACCTTACCTTGTTTATCCTTCAATCCTTGTATGCCTGTCCGTTTTCTACCACACAAAACATTAACTATCTGGTACAGCTCTCTGCTGTTGTGCTGTCTATCTGCTTCCTCGGCTTTGTCAGCCAAACCATCAAGCCAAAGATTCTTATCAGCAGCTAACTGATCCTTTACAAGTTTATTAAGGTCTCTGTAATGCTTTCTATTAGGTCTAGTAGGGTTTGATTAAGGGCATTCCTGCAGTTCTTTCTTTCCGAAATAAGCTCAAGTGCCTATCACTCAGATAATTTTGCCTCTTCTGCTCTTTTTTTCCTAAAAGAGTACTGTTAGTGTCCAAAAAATGCCTGTTTAAAATGATCCCATTCTTCCTCAACTTCAGTAGTAAGCAAACCATGACTGTCATAATGACTAAGTAACCTATCATGGTAAGCTTTGGCTATAACTGGATCTTTCAGAGCTTCAGTATTAAAAGTAAATTTTTTAACCCTAGCACAACACTTTTTAAGTTTAAATTGCAACACACTTTTAACAAGGTAATGGTCAGATCCAATTTCAGCTCCCCTATATGCCCTGGTATTCCTAACAGTACTAGCCCATTTGCTGTTAATTAATATGTAATCAATCATATTCTTATGCAGCCCATCAGGTGAAACCCATGTGTACTTATGTATGTCGCGGTGTTTGTAATAAGTGTTAGTTATTCTGAATCCATTGAGTTTACTTACCTGTAGGAGACGTTGCCCATTGCCATTGCAGCTACCAATACCAAAAGGGCCTATTACTCCTCCCCAAAGGTCAGAGTCAGTACCAACTTTGGCATTGAAATCACCAAGAACAAGAGTAATATCTCCTTTCTTGACAGTTACAGAAAAAAAAAACAATTTTACATCACACCTGATTTTTGTAAAGCCACTCTGAATTTTGCCAACTCGCCATAATTTTACAGGAAAAAATCCAAATTTTCACATCTCACCTGAATTTTGCCAACTCCCTACGATTTTGCGAAGTTTCTTCGAATTTTGCCAACTGTCACTAGATTTTGCCAACTCCCTAAGGTTTGCCAACTCGCCATAATTTTACAGAAAACTATCCTAATTTTTACATCTCACCTGAATTTTGCCAACTCCCGACGATTTTGCCAAGTCACTCCAAATTTTACCAACTCCTCAAGATTTTGGCAAGTTGTCCCGATTTTGCCAACTCTCCAAGATTTTACCAAATCACTCCGAATTTTGCCAACTCTCCAAGATTTTACCAAATCACTCCGAATTTTGCCAACTCTCCAAGATTTTACCAAATCACTCCGAATTTTGCCAACTCGCCTGTTTTTACTAAGTGGCTTCGAATTTTGCCAACTGCTCTAAATTTTGCCGTCTCTCCATTTTCCAAACTGCCTTAGATTTTCCAAGTTGCCTCGATTTTGACAACTCCGCTTAATTTTCCAAAAAAATAATTCGGGAATTTGAAAGTTTGAAGTGATTTGGCAAATTTAGGAGAGATGTAAAGATTGGGTTTAGTTTCGTAAAATTAAGGAGATTTGACCAAATCAAGGCAAAAATTCATATTGATTTGCTTTTTTATTGGAAGTCAAATGGCAAATTACGGGAAGTTGGCAGAATTGGAAGTCAAATAGCAAAATGTAGGAGAGACGATAAAATTGTCTTAACCCCCCCCCCCCCCCAGTGGGAGGGTTGTTCAGTTGGAAAATTTTGGACTTCTACCCCCCTCAACCATAGTCTTCGCTACGTCCCTGGTGAAATGACTACGGTTTGTTTCCAAGCTTAATTTCAAAATACGCAAAATATGAACTTTTTACAAAACAGGTTATATTTTGTCTTCGCTTCTTGAAAACAAAATTGCCACAGATGTAACAAAACACGTTTCGATTATTGAAACAGTTCCTCCTTTCCATTGCTTTTGCAATAATATATGCACAATACACAGCAAATGGCTAAGTAAGCCACAAACATGGAGACTCCTGGCTCAGTGCTAGTTTTTATTTGATCCTCATACAGTGCTGCCACCTACGGGCACGTAGAGTGTTGCAACTTTTTGTGTAAGTGGACACAGTGTTGCCACTTGTCTTATGTGTCCTAAAACAAGAAATAAAATGAAATAAAGCGCCACAATAAACGATAAATTACGCAAGGAAAATAAAAGAGCATAAGTCGATTTGCCAACGTCATTTTCTGAAAAATTTGTAGGTGATATAACGAAAATAATGATATTTTTTCAATCAGTGAACAAAAATCATTACAAAATAGGTACAATTTTCAAAACAGAAATTTCATTGCAGACCTGTGTAATTAAAATAATAATTAATTAATTAAATAAAGGTTCTTTCTGCTTAGGTCTCGCCATCTTCACAGATCTACTATGGGATATTAAACTGAAAGGCTCTTGTCAGACCTCTGTAGCAAGCAGCTGCTTGAGGAGATATTTATTTTTTTCCCTTGAAGGGGAGGCTAATAACGTCCAGTGGTTCCCGAGCCCTTGTGTCTCTTGTGATCTGGCTATTTAACCTGTTTGGCTATTAATATTCAATCTTAGAATTCTTCTATGAAAAATTGTAAATGTTCTTTTAAATCACAAATATTCTCTTTTCAAGCTATTACATTAACATAAAATGCAAATAATCATCGCATTTGAGATTCACAGCATTATTGCATTCAAAAAAGTTTTTTACCACCCCGTGCAGTCTCTCTCTCACGTACAGAGACAAGTCAACTGTTTTAAACGTTGCTGCAAGTACAGTGTTGCCATATGTGGCAACATAATCAGAATCAAAAGTGGTAGTTAAAAAATAAACAGCCCCCAAATCATATTTAAAATCGAATTTATCTACCAACACTAGGACAGTCTTGTTCTGTTTCACGTGTTACAATATCAACCGTTAAAGATTTTTACAGGTACGTTGGGTTGTTTTACCTCTGAGCGGCAGTTTTTTGCACACAATGGGCTAAATGGCCAGGTCACATGGACCCCGAAGGCTCAGAGAAGGTTGGGGACCCACTGGAACAGCTGTTGGGAGACAGATGGTAGCCTCCCGTCAAGGCCATCCAGCGTGTTCTTTAACGTGCACAGGGTATGGCTCTCCCGCACACGGGGCCACGGCTTAACGTCCCATCCGACGGACGGCGGCCTTTCCAAGCCCATCGGTGTCTCCTACTGACCGTGGGCAGGGCGGGGAATTTTTGCGGAGATAAATCTCAACGCTGACCCAGCTGGGACTCGAACCTGCGAACTACAGATTACGAGCCTGGCGCGCTACCGACTGAGCCATCCCCGCCCCTTACAGGTACGAATTCCATGTAATTTAAACCTTCAGATCGCAGCAGATTGTGTAAATCAGGTAATTAACACCAAAAACCTTCTGGTATTAAAAAAAATCTTTTTTTTTTTTCTTAAATAAAAGCCCTTGAAATTCCGCTTTTACGAATGTATATTAATGCTTGTTAAAATGAAAGTTTGATTTTATGTTATCTTTTTGGGCACAGGATTCATGGTTCCTATGAAGCGTTGGCGGGAGGTCAATCGATGGATGCTTTGGTGGACCTCACCAGTGGGTTGGCAGAAAGGTATGAGCTGGAGAGTGCTCCGCCAAACCTCTACAAGTTCCTCCTTCAAGCGTCTTCGAGTGGAGCCTTCATTACCTGCTCTAGGAAGGTAAGTGGACTCTTCTTTTATCAAACGTAATCTTCATGCGATATTCATCACAGTTTTGGGGCGTGGGTGGCTCAGTCGGTAGCGCGCCAGGCTCGTAATCTGTAGTTCCCAGGTTCGAGTCCCAGCTGGGTCAGCGTTGAGATTTATCTCCACAAAATTCCCCGCCCTGCCCACGGTCAGTAGTGGACACCGATGGGCTTGGAAAGGTCGCCGTCCGTCGGATGGAACGTTAAGCCGTGGCTCCGTGTGCGGGAGAGCCATACCCTGTGCACGTTAAAGAACACGCTGGATGGACTTGACGGGAGGCTACCCTCTGTCTCCCAACAGCTGTTCCAGTGGGTCCCCTCCCCCAACCTTCTCTGAGCCTTCGGGGTCCATGTGACCTGGCCATTTAGCCCATGGTGTGCAAAAAAGTGCCGCTCAGAGGTGTATACGCCTATTTCTCCACAATCTCCATAGATTCTTAAAAGTCCCGGCAGCAATCCCTATTCGTCTGTTAATCTCATGCCGCATATCACCAGTATCTGTTACATAGCTCCCAAGGTAATTAAACTGTGACACATGCCCAAGACTGCAACCATTCAGATTAACTGAATCACAGCCTGCCTGACCAATTTTCATCACTTTAGTTTTCTCTCTGTTTATAACCAAACCTACTCTACTACCAGTTTCATAAACAGCTCGAATGAAAGAGTTCATCTCATCAACATCATTTGCCAAAAGGGCTAAATCATCAGCATATCTAAATCAGAAATTTCCGTATCTCCAGACCATTTAAGGCCAAAATCTTTCCCTTGCAATGAATTTCGCATAACGTAATCAATAATCAAAGAGAAAAGGAGACAAAATGCACCCTTGTCGAACACCAGAAGTAATGCTAAACCAATTGCTACAAGCCTTATCAAGTCTCACACACGACTCAGTGTTATTATAGAGAGTTTCATTATTTTAATTAACTTGTCTGGTATATCATATGATCATCACGAAGGTTGCCAGATCACTAATTTCTAAAAAAATCGTTGCCAGATATTTTTTCTGAATTCTATAACCAACCACAGTGTTCGGATACATTTTTGAGCGACTGTACAATATGTAAACTAGGACTAGCATTGAAAAAAAAATAGATAAATTTGCTCCGGAAAGTTTATACCGAAAAAAAGCTGTTCTTATTACCACTCGACATTTTTTCCTTACTGACACAAACTGAAAACTGAAATCAACATAACGAAAATTGTTTGCAAAATTATATACAATACAAATTCATAGGTATTTGAAATTGCAACAAAACCAAATAACTTCAGAAACAGTGTAATTGGATAAATAAAAGAAGTCACCAACACATTGCATTGTTAACATGGCTTATGACTAGTATAAATGCATCGTACCTTGTTTCTCTTGTCAGCATTAACTTCAAGCAGCCGAATCCTAAAATGACTTGGGAAAATATGAATAGAAAAACAAAATCTTCCAAAAGGAATTAAATTTTCGTTCAGGAAGCAAGTAAACTAATTCGTCAAATATAACATATATATTTTGAATTAATAGAAAGAAATCAAACAAACCAAAAGCGTTAAAATAAGATTCCAAATATTAAGTTAGAGCGACACCTGCATCTGCAGCATAGTTGACATATGGAGGTAGGAAGAGGGGGAGGCGCCCTTACTATATCTTAACAGAGGTCGCTAGTGTAACCGCGCAGAACGGCGGTAGCCATGTTCTTGCTACTCAGAAAGTCGCTCGCTGCACGTCAATTGTAATGTATCCTGTAGTCAATTGTCGCAAGTTCGTTACTGTAATCAAACGCGTTACCGAAATCCATTTTTTTAATGCAATCTGTCGTTCTTTAACACAGTGATAGCAAGATTACAAGTAGCGACAATATGGCGACGCTCGGTTACGGTTTCATGCGATAGGGCGCCTCCCTGTCTTCCTACCTCCATGAATTGGCCAAGCAGACGCTATGATCAAAAATGCGCTTACACCGTCTGCTGCAATGTCACGATATAGCAACAGTAAAAAAACCAGGCCTTTTTAACTTTTATTTTCTAAATTGGCAATATTTGATGAATATTTTTTAGTTAGGAAATATATTTCCCCAACTTCTGTCAACCATAATTCCTTCGCAATACGTCTCTGCTTGTAAAGACTGATCTTAAGTGCTCTAGGTTGGTTTGTTTTACCTTGAGGTGCACTTTGTACACCACAAGGATCTGCAATAAAGCCATTTCTACACGGGAAGCAATGGTCGCACTGATTCCAGGCGGCCAGACTAAGGGGTTGAATGAGTACCAAAGTAAAATGCAATAAATATAAGTGATTTAAAAACTATCCCTAATAAATACAATTAAATGAATTAATTTGCTTGTAATGACTCTTTCAGTAGTGTGCCAGTCTCATAATCTGATGTTCCCAGATCCACTAACTCCAACTATGCCAGTAAAGAGAAGGTGAAAACCAACTGGCTTGGAAAGACACGAGCTGGTGGACTCTGTACATGTTAAAGAGCACACTGGATGGCTTGATGGGAAGCTCCCTCTGTCTCCTAACAGATGCTCCTATACCTTAACCAACTCTGAGACTTTGGGGTCCTTGGCACTGGCCATTTATTGGAATTGTGTGCTAAAAGTGTCAGGCATTAGAGATAAAGACATTAGACCAATGTAAGAGTTCAGAGGTGGGCAGAGGATATAAATCCAAGGGATAATGTTAATAGACGTCTGGATGCCTCCTGTCAAGCCCATTCAATGAAGATTCAATGAAGATTCGATGCCCATTCAATTTAACATGAGAAAGGCTCTCCAGAACATGGAGGCATGGCTTAGCATTTCATGTAACAGAATGGTGACCTTCAGTGAGAAAGGAGACACTTGTGGATTTTTCAAAGTCCACCAGTGGCAGATAGTGCTTTTCAGTGAGAAAACAGACACATGATGCCTTTCAGGGAGAAAAGAGACACATGATACCTTTCAGGGAGAAAGGAGACACTGATGGGCTTTTCGAAGTCCAAAAGTGACAGATGGTTACCTTAAGTGAGAAAAAGAGGAACTGTAGTGTCTCCCAAGACCTCTAGTGTCTTCTTTTTCACTGAAATAAGACCAGGGTTTAGAGGAGAAAATATGAACAGAAGCAGAACAGTTAAAAAAAAATTATATGATTAGACTTTTTGACGCTTTCTGAAGTTTTAAGAAAGCATAGTGGGGACTCGAATCTAGGAAGATCAAGTTACCAGCCCCGGTGTGCTACTACGTAAGTTACTGGCTGAGCGAGACTGGGTGAACCCACTTACAGCGCTCTAAGTATGAATCACAATTAGGAGAGGCGATCAGACAAAAAAAAAAACTCTGATGTTGTTGTTTTACCTCTGAGCGGCACTTTTTTGCACACCATGGGCTAAATGGCCAGGTCACATGGACCCCGAAGGCTCAGAGAAGGTTGGGGGAGGGGACCCACTGGAACAGCTGTTGGGAGACAGAGGGTAGCCTCCCGTCAAGTCCATCCAGCGTGTTCTTTAACGTGCACAGGGTATGGCTCTCCCGCACACGGAGCCACGGCTTAACGTTCCATCCGACGGACGGCGACCTTTCCAAGCCCATCGGTGTCCACTACTGACCGTGGGCAGGGCGGGGAATTTTGTGGAGATAAATCTCAACGCTGACCCAGCTGGGACTCGAACCTGGGAACTACAGATTACGAGCCTGGCGCGCTACCGACTGAGCCACCCACGCCCCAAAACTGTGATGAATATCGCATGAAGATTACGTTTGATAAAAGAAGAGTCCACTTACCTTCCTAGAGCAGGTAATGAAGGCTCCACTCGAAGACGCTTGAAGGAGGAACTTGTAGAGGTTTGGCGGAGCACTCTCCAGCTCATACCTTTCTGCCAACCCACTGGTGAGGTCCACCAAAGCATCCATCGATTGACCTCCCGCCAACGCTTCATAGGAACCATGAATCCTGTGCCCAAAAAGATAACATAAAATCAAACTTTCATTTTAACAAGCATTAATATACATTCGTAAAAGCGGAATTTCAAGGGCTTTTATTTAAGAAAAAAAAAAAAGATTTTTTTTAATACCAGAAGGTTTTTGGTGTTAATTACCTGATTTACACAATCTGCTGCGATCTGAAGGTTTAAATTACATGGAATTCGTACCTGTAAGGGGCGGGGATGGCTCAGTCGGTAGCGCGCCAGGCTCGTAATCTGTAGTTCGCAGGTTCGAGTCCCAGCTGGGTCAGCGTTGAGATTTATCTCCGCAAAAATTCCCCGCCCTGCCCACGGTCAGTAGGAGACACCGATGGGCTTGGAAAGGCCGCCGTCCGTCGGATGGGACGTTAAGCCGTGGCCCCGTGTGCGGGAGAGCCATACCCTGTGCACGTTAAAGAACACGCTGGATGGCCTTGACGGGAGGCTACCATCTGTCTCCCAACAGCTGTTCCAGTGGGTCCCCAACCTTCTCTGAGCCTTCGGGGTCCATGTGACCTGGCCATTTAGCCCATTGTGTGCAAAAAACTGCCGCTCAGAGGTAAAACAACCCAACGTACCTGTAAAAATCTTTAACGGTTGATATTGTAACACGTGAAACAGAACAAGACTGTCCTAGTGTTGGTAGATAAATTCGATTTTAAATATGATTTGGGGGCTGTTTATTTTTTAACTACCACTTTTGATTCTGATTATGTTGCCACATATGGCAACACTGTACTTGCAGCAACGTTTAAAACAGTTGACTTGTCTCTGTACGTGAGAGAGAGACTGCACGGGGTGGTAAAAAACTTTTTTGAATGCAATAATGCTGTGAATCTCAAATGCGATGATTATTTGCATTTTATGTTAATGTAATAGCTTGAAAAGAGAATATTTGTGATTTAAAAGAACATTTACAATTTTTCATAGAAGAATTCTAAGATTGAATATTAATAGCCAAACAGGTTAAATAGCCAGATCACAAGAGACACAAGGGCTCGGGAACCACTGGACGTTATTAGCCTCCCCTTCAAGGGAAAAAAATAAATATCTCCTCAAGCAGCTGCTTGCTACAGAGGTCTGACAAGAGCCTTTCAGTTTAATATCCCATAGTAGATCTGTGAAGATGGCGAGACCTAAGCAGAAAGAACCTTTATTTAATTAATTAATTATTATTTTAATTACACAGGTCTGCAATGAAATTTCTGTTTTGAAAATTGTACCTATTTTGTAATGATTTTTGTTCACTGATTGAAAAAATATCATTATTTTCGTTATATCACCTACAAATTTTTCAGAAAATGACGTTGGCAAATCGACTTATGCTCTTTTATTTTCCTTGCGTAATTTATCGTTTATTGTGGCGCTTTATTTCATTTTATTTCTTGTTTTAGGACACATAAGACAAGTGGCAACACTGTGTCCACTTACACAAAAAGTTGCAACACTCTACGTGCCGGTAGGTGGCAGCACTGTATGAGGATCAAATAAAAACTAGCACTGAGCCAGGAGTCTCCATGTTTGTGGCTTACTTAGCCATTTGCTGTGTATTGTGCATATATTATTGCAAAAGCAATGGAAAGGAGGAACTGTTTCAATAATCGAAACGTGTTTTGTTACATCTGTGGCAATTTTGTTTTCAAGAAGCGAAGACAAAATATAACCTGTTTTGTAAAAAGTTCATATTTTGCGTATTTTGAAATTAAGCTTGGAAACAAACCGTAGTCATTTCACCAGGGACGTAGCGAAGACTATGGTTGAGGGGGGTAGAAGTCCAAAATTTTCCAACTGAACAACCCTCCCACTGGGGGGGGGGGGGTTAAGACAATTTTATCGTCTCTCCTACATTTTGCTATTTGACTTCCAATTCTGCCAACTTCCCGTAATTTGCCATTTGACTTCCAATAAAAAAGCAAATCAATATGAATTTTTGCCTTGATTTGGTCAAATCTCCTTAATTTTACGAAACTAAACCCAATCTTTACATCTCTCCTAAATTTGCCAAATCACTTCAAACTTTCAAATTCCCGAATTATTTTTTTGGAAAATTAAGCGGAGTTGTCAAAATCGAGGCAACTTGGAAAATCTAAGGCAGTTTGGAAAATGGAGAGACGGCAAAATTTAGAGCAGTTGGCAAAATTCGAAGCCACTTAGTAAAAACAGGCGAGTTGGCAAAATTCGGAGTGATTTGGTAAAATCTTGGAGAGTTGGCAAAATTCGGAGTGATTTGGTAAAATCTTGGAGAGTTGGCAAAATTCGGAGTGATTTGGTAAAATCTTGGAGAGTTGGCAAAATCGGGACAACTTGCCAAAATCTTGAGGAGTTGGTAAAATTTGGAGTGACTTGGCAAAATCGTCGGGAGTTGGCAAAATTCAGGTGAGATGTAAAAATTAGGATAGTTTTCTGTAAAATTATGGCGAGTTGGCAAACCTTAGGGAGTTGGCAAAATCTAGTGACAGTTGGCAAAATTCGAAGAAACTTCGCAAAATCGTAGGGAGTTGGCAAAATTCAGGTGAGATGTGAAAATTTGGATTTTTTCCTGTAAAATTATGGCGAGTTGGCAAAATTCAGAGTGGCTTTACAAAAATCAGGTGTGATGTAAAATTGTTTTTTTTTTCTGTAACTGTCAAGAAAGGAGATATTACTCTTGTTCTTGGTGATTTCAATGCCAAAGTTGGTACTGACTCTGACCTTTGGGGAGGAGTAATAGGCCCTTTTGGTATTGGTAGCTGCAATGGCAATGGGCAACGTCTCCTACAGGTAAGTAAACTCAATGGATTCAGAATAACTAACACTTATTACAAACACCGCGACATACATAAGTACACATGGGTTTCACCTGATGGGCTGCATAAGAATATGATTGATTACATATTAATTAACAGCAAATGGGCTAGTACTGTTAGGAATACCAGGGCATATAGGGGAGCTGAAATTGGATCTGACCATTACCTTGTTAAAAGTGTGTTGCAATTTAAACTTAAAAAGTGTTGTGCTAGGGTTAAAAAATTTACTTTTAATACTGAAGCTCTGAAAGATCCAGTTATAGCCAAAGCTTACCATGATAGGTTACTTAGTCATTATGACAGTCATGGTTTGCTTACTACTGAAGTTGAGGAAGAATGGGATCATTTTAAACAGGCATTTTTTGGACACTAACAGTACTCTTTTAGGAAAAAAAGAGCAGAAGAGGCAAAATTATCTGAGTGATAGGCACTTGAGCTTATTTCGGAAAGAAAGAACTGCAGGAATGCCCTTAATCAAACCCTACTAGACCTAATAGAAAGCATTACAGAGACCTTAATAAACTTGTAAAGGATCAGTTAGCTGCTGATAAGAATCTTTGGCTTGATGGTTTGGCTGACAAAGCCGAGGAAGCAGATAGACAGCACAACAGCAGAGAGCTGTACCAGATAGTTAATGTTTTGTGTGGTAGAAAACGGACAGGCATACAAGGATTGAAGGATAAACAAGGTAAGGTTATAGAAGGGGAGGATTCTGTCATGGCTAGGTGGGCTGAGCATTTCAGTGATGTTCTAAACAATGTAGTTAATTCTACTCCCATTGTTTGCAATGATGATAGATGCATTGGTGGCTTTAATGTTGGCCCTATAACACAATCTGAAGTTATTTTGGCTGTTTCTAAACTTAAACTACATAAATCCCCAGGGGTAGATGAAATTATTACCGAAATGCTTAGAGCTGAGAATGTTTCGGTTACCACTTGGATGACTGAAATTCTGAATATCTTTTATGATAAAGGCATGGTTCCTAAGGATTTTACCAGAGCTATTGTTATCCCTATTTTCAAAAAAGGTGATCGCAGTTCTTCTGATAACTATAGGGGTATCAGCCTACTCTCTGTTCCAGGTAAAGTTCTTTCCATGATTGTGCTTAATAGAATTAAGAATCTGGTTGACAGTCAATTGCGTGATGAGCAATGTGGATTCAGAAGTAGTAAGGGATGTGTGGATCAGATATTTTCACTTCGGCAGATTCTTGAGAAATGTGTAGAGTGTCAGAAACCTTTGGTTGCTAGCTTTGTTGATTTCAAAAAGGCTTTCGACTCTGTTGAGCGTCATAATTTGTGGTTGATTGTGAAATCATATAGTATACCAGACAAGTTAGTTAACATTAAGAAAGCTCTCTATAATAACACTGAGTCGTGTGTGAGAGTTGGTAAGGCTTGTAGCAATTGGTTTAGCATTACTTCTGGTGTTCGACAAGGGTGCATTTTGTCTTCTTTTCTCTTTAGCTTGGTTATTGATTATGTTATGCGAAATTCACTTCAAGGGAAAGATTTTGGCCTTAAATGGGCTGGAGATACGAAAATTTCTGATTTAGATTATGCTGATGATTTAGCCCTTTTGGCAAATGATGTTGATGAGATGAACTCTTTCATTCGAGCTGTTGATAAGACTGGTAGTAGAGTAGGTTTGGTTATAAACAGAGAGAAAACTAAAGTGATGAAAATTGATCAGGCAGACTGTGATTCAGTTAATCTGAATGGTTGCAGTCTTGAGCAGGTGTCACAGTTTAATTATCTTGGGAGCTATGTAACAGATAATGGTGATGTGCGGCATGAGATTAACAGACGAATAGGGATTGCTGCCGGGACTTTTAAGAACCTATGGAGAGTGTGGAGAAATAGGCGTATACACCTAAAGACTAAAATTAGACTGTATAATAGTTTGGTTCTTTCTAGGGTTAGTTATGGTAGTGAAACTTGGACACTTTGTAAACAAGATAACAGGAAACTAGATGCTTTTGATTCCAGATGCTTACGCAGTATCTTGGGCATTAGGTGGTTTAACTTTGTAACTAATGATGAGATTAGGCAAAGGAGTTTGCAACCTCCTTTAAGCAGCATATTGTGCAGAGAGAGAGACTCCGTTGGTTTGGCCATGTTGCCCGTATGAATAATTATAGATTGGTGAATAGGGTTATGAACAGTGTGCCTAAAGGCCTCAGAAAGAAGGGGAGACCTAGGATGCGGTGGGCAGACAATGTCAAACAGGACCTTGTTAGAATTGGTGTGCAGTGGCCAGATGCAGTAGATGTAGCTCAGGATAGACTTGCTTGGAGAACTAAATTGCACGGTCTGGTTGGACCTCCGTAGCCCATGGCTGCTTGAGGATGATGATGATGATGATGATGATGAAAATTGTGGCGAGATGGCAAAAATTTAGGGCAGTTGGCAAAATTCGATTCCACTTGGTAAAATACGGGCGATTTGTGAAAATTGGGATTTTTTTGTGAAATAAGGAGAGTTAATAAAATCGAGAAAACTTTTCAAAATCCAGGGAAGTTGGCCAAACTGGAAACCACTCGGTAAAGTACAGGTGAGTTGTAACAATTGGAATTGGTTTTGTGAAATTAAGGAAAAACCAAGAACTTTTGGCAAAATCTATGGGAGTTGGCAAAATTGGAAGCCACTTGGTAAAATACAGGGGAGTTGTGAAAATTGTGCCTTTCTTGTGCAATTAAGGAGAGTTGATGAAATTCGAAGTGGCTTGGCAAATTCAGGGAAGATGTAAAAAAGTGCATATGACTATGACACTCCCCACGTTACTTCCATTTGAGACCTACTTCTTTGCGATTAGTGAAGGGGTTAGGAAGAACTGTTTTGACAAACTAACAAATGATGAGTAAAAAGGAACAGGAATGTATGTAAACAAAAAAAAAGTGCAATCATGTTTAGTGAATATGAAATGCTCGTTTCGAAAACGGAAAAAAGTTTGTCATTTTTGAAACTTAGCTCTTTCTAACGTTGGAAATTTAAATAAACGGAAAATCTGCAAAACAAGTAATACCTATCGGAGCAAAAAGGAATTTTGCCTTTATTTTTTAAAACAGAAAAGTTTTATTTTTTTCCACTCACTTTGGGAAAGGTTACTGCTCTCAGTGCAAACCCTTTGATCACCACATAATTTTTAAATTTCAACCATGAATTAGACTGTTTAAATATTCATTTAAATTTTACCATTTCTCAAATTTGGCGATTACTAACAGTAAAAATTCAAACTATCGGAAGGCTCCGAAAATACGAATAACAATATCTACCGAGCATAAAAAAAGGGGTGGCTCAGTCGGTAGCACGCCAGGCTCGTAATCTGTAGTTCCCAGGTTCGAGTCCCAGCTGTGTCAGCATTGAGATTATCTCCGCAAAATTCCCTACCCTGCCCACGGTCAGTAGGGGATACCGATGGGCTTGGAAAGGCCGCCGTCCGTCGGATGGGACGTTAAGCCGTGGCCCCGTGTGCGGGAGAGCCATAACCTGTGCACGTTAAAGAACACGCTGGATGGCCTTGACGGGAGGCTACCATCTGTCTCCCAACAGCTGTTCCAGTGTGTCCCCTACCCAAACCTTCTCTGAGCCTTCGGAGTCCATGTGACCTGGCCATTTAGCCCATGGTGTGCAAAAAAGTGCCGCTCAGAGGTAAAACAACCCATAAAGCAAAAAAAAAAAATTGAATGTCGACAGATGGATAGGCGACAAAGGATTACGAACTTCAAAGCTGCGTGTTTGCAACCCACTCCATCAAAAATCCATTCTGTTATTACTCTCCGTTTAAGATCGATCAAAAATCCATTCTTTTATCATGTTACTCTTCTTCCAAAATAGATCGTTTCATTTTAGCCCTCCTCCAAGTCAAAATTCCACTGACATCACTCCCCGCATTGTTAATATGAACTATGCATGTTACTACTACAACAAGTTTAATCAGTCAGGTAGTCTGCGATAACAACAAGAACTCTTGTTCTAATTTGTCTGTCGCATTATTCAGTCGAATAACATCAAGCATGACCATAATTTAAGTCGGCATGAGCTCCAGTAAGAACGGAAAAGTTTCGACTCCACGGTCCGTTTCCCGAATGCTCGATACGACGAAATGCAAAAACTAGAAGTAGAGCAATTATTACGGACTTTCTCCATTTGTAATCTGAAATGGTTTCTATGGTGAGAGTCAAACACTAGGTCACTTTCGTGTCTGGCAATGGGTACGACAGTTCAATCGCGCGCTCTGATCAATAGTCATCTTTGTAGCTCGCAACGGTATCGCAACTCCGCCTTGACCACAGAGAGAGAGAGCTCAGTACCTGCTACGAGTGGTAGTGAGAGCTGATGATGGGTCGATAAGCAAATGTGTGCTGAGAAAACTAAAAAAGAAACGCGACGGTACACACGTGAGCTGGAATGATGTGTTTCATTCACAGTTTTCTGCAAGGAGATGGAGGGGGGGGGGGGGGGTTCAAAGGGTCTTGAAAGTTTTCATAATCAGAATGGAGGGGACAGGTTGGTTGTTTTACATCTGAGCGGCACTTTTTTGCACACCATGGGCTAAATGGCCAGGTCACATGGACCCCGAAGGCTCAAGAGAAGGTTGGAGGAGGGGACCCACTGGAACAGCTGTTGGGAGACAGATGGTAGCCTCCCGTCAAGGCCATCCAGCGTGTTCTTTAACGTGCACAGGGTATGGCTCTCCCGCACACGGGGCCAGGTCTTAACGTCCCATCCGACGGACGGTGGCCTTTCCAAGCCCATCGGTGTCCCCTACTGACCGTGTGCAGGGCGGGGAATTTTGCGGAGATAAATCTCAACGCTGACCCAGTTGGGACTCGAACCTGGGAACTACAGATTACGAGCCTGGCGCGCTACCGACTGAGCCACCCCCGCCCCAGGAGGAGAAAGAGTATAATAAATATGGATAACATATACATTTTTTTTAAGTCGTTTCGAAATGGCAGTATCTCAGCGCAGTCTAGACCAGGTTGCTTTCACATATCTGCAGAAAATATGTGGTTGCATATTAATCATCATATATTCATGTGAAAAAAATAATGGGGAGGGCTCAAAATTTAAACCCATAATTTTATTTCCTAAAACTTTGAAGTATTTAAAATTGTCTAAAAATGAAAAAAATTAGATGCTGCCTAAAATAACAAATATGTATTTCACATTTTCAAATGTGTGGTGAAAATAAACGCCTTTTATTAGGTTCTTAGGTTTTCTTTCCTGGATATTTCGCAAGCCAATCAGTAAGTATACAGTACTGTGCGAATTAGTTGGGACAAGCGAAGCCTGGAGAACCTCTTCGATCCGGCCACATCCAGCAATCCCCCAAACTCCCACCCAAGGTCATGTTTTGGGGTTGTTTCACAACTTCCGGACCACAGACGCTTCACCCCATTGAATGATTGATGGACAGCAAAAAGTACATAGGCGTTCTGGAGGCGAAAATGGTCCCAACACTGCAGAAGCTGTTTCCTAACGGGGATGGGTATTTCAACAGGATCTGGCTCCATGCCACAATTCTAAGCTTGCTAAGAGCTTCTTTACCCAGAAACATTTGAAGTGAAGAGTGGCCAGGAAATTCACCTGATTCACCATTTTGATTGAAGAGTGGCCAGGAAATTCACCTGATCTAAACCCCATTGGAATTTTGTGGGCCATTATTAAAGCACGCATATCTAAGATGGGTTGCACGATGAAAACCAAAATGATAGAAAGTGTCATGAAAGTGTGGTACCACGACCCTGAAGTGAAAGAGATGTGTGGAAAGCTAGTGGCATCAATGGTTGAGAGGGTGAAAGAAGTAATTAAAGCTAAGGTGGGGGGGGGGGGTCACATTCACTATTAACTACACTATTAAACAAATAAATATTTTAGTTGTGTCTTTGTTACTGCATTTCCCTATTGTCCCAACTAATTTGCACAGTACTGTAAACACCAAACTGCAGAGTCCAGTGATCTCTGGCGAATACCGAATACTAATTTTTAAAGCGAATAAATTTTGCGATTTTCCAACTTTAGAAGCTCCTAGGCGTGGGAATTCAAATTAATGTATGATTCGAAAATATGAGGGATAATTTTTTTAGTAGTGCTCATAAAATCGAAAATGAATTTATTTCTTTAGATTTGAAAGTTTGATATTTTCCCCTCCCTCGGGGTTAACAGAAGTTAGGGCTCCCAATGTAAACTCTCCCTTGACCACCACATTCTACCACCAAAATTTCAATTTCCAGCATGAATACAGGTATTGAAAGGCCACATAAGTAGAAGCTCGGGAGGCCCCCAACTGTTCTTGGGAGGGTGGTGGGTGGGAGACGATTCTCAATATAATGAGTTGAGTATAATAAATATGTTCAGCATAATAAATATATGAGTTCAATATAATAAATAATGAATTGTAAAAAATATTTACAACTTACGAATGGAAAAATTGTATGTGACAAGTTAAATAAATTCAATTACAGAAATTCCTAAATGGAAAATTTAATATGTGTTAGTTAAACTTGCACATACTTTAAAAAAATGGAAAAACAATTCTCAACAAAAAATTAAATACCTGTTCTTTGTAGTAAGCGATTTAACAAAAATCGCGTTATATTTGGTATTAACCTAAGTAAAAACGCGAAATGTGTAATAAGTAGTAGATTAAAAAATTGCAAAATATTTCACTAAATGTTGAGGAAAAAAAATTGTTTTTAAACTGTTTTGCTCAACGAAAGTCGAAGATAACAACAATTGTCTACGATCGACAATAATAAAATATTATTAGTGTCTAAACCGGGATCGAACAATCCATACTTAGTGAAGAGCCGATAAGATAAAATAAAACTTCTTAAAGAGCCGCAGGACTTCATTAGAAATGCGCGTTCTCTACTTGAAAACGTGCATTTCTAATGAGAAATGAATTGGCGAAAAAATATATTCTTAAGGAATTACGGAAATATCTCGATTAAAAACAAAATTATACATTTTTAATGAGTATTATGAATTGGCAAAATCGTTTACTTTTGAACATAAAAATTTTGATCAAAAATGGAGATTAAAGAGCCAAATTCAGTGTTGGGTTGGATTGTTTTACCTCTGAGCGGCACTTTTTTGCACACCATGGGCTAAATGGCCAGGTCACATGGACCCCGAAGGCTCAGAGAAGGTTTGGGGAGGGGACCCACTGGAACAGCTGTTGGGAGACAGATGGTGGCTACCATCTGTCTCCAACAGCTGTTCCAGTGGTCCCGTCAAGGCCATCCAGCGTGTTCTTTAACGTGCACAAGGTATGGCTATCCCGCACACGGGGCCACGGCTTAACGTACCATCCGACGGACGGCGGCCTTTCCAAGCCCATCGGTGTCCCCTACTGACCATGGGCAGGGCGGAGAACTTTTGCGGAGATAATTCTCAACGCTGACCCAGCTGGGACTCGAACCTGGGAACTACAGATTACGAGCCTGGCGCGCTACCGACTGAGCCAACCCCTCCCCCCACCCGATTCAGTGTATTGATTGTTTGTTTTATGAGCCCCAAGTTTTGTTTCAATGAGCGTGCGATTTGGACGAGGCGGTCTAAACCAATCCAAACAGAATTTTTCATTTAACTAAAAATAAAATAGCCAAATGTAAACAGACGGGCACAAGGACGGAGAGATTCGCAAAGTGGGAATCAATAATTCGTGTTATTGAAAATAAGCTGAATTACTTGTGAAATAATTATAGGCATAATTGTTTTAGGCTTTGCTTTCAATTGTGGGTAGTTTTTAGTTGGCAACACTTGCGTTTGCATAAAACACATAACCAAGAAATCGCATGTAAGATGATTACATTTTTAAATATCGGGTAAATTGCTTGACTAAGAAAGACTATTGATAAGGCCTTGCGCGGTTAGCGAAAGTCCTGTCCGCTCAGCTATAAACAAGGTCTGATCCGCACCAGCATCTGCAAAATTTTATCATCATCCGCATATGTATGAAGGCTACTTAATAAACGTCGAGATTTCGCAAATGCTTGCGCTTTGATGTATGTAAAAGAATTCAGTCTAATGGTTCATTAATCAATAATTATTTACTGAAAAAAATAAACTGTGAGAATGTTCGTGAGTATGTTCCTTTAGTTCGTAAAAATATGTCTTGCTAAATATTAAACAAAAATTTATTGAAATCTAATTCTTCTGAGTTAATTTTGCTCTTTTAAATGATGTTAACGGCGATTACGGGAAGACACTCCATTTCAATACCTAGTAACTCCCCTGTACACATCACTATGCAAACTTCGTGATCTTTACCACTGAAATGTTCACATATTTAATTGTAGTTTTCTACGTCACGCTCTAGTAATTTTTTGAATTTATAATCTACTTTGCCATTTCACATTTCATAACTTTTTTTTTTAATTTGTGGCCTTAATCCAAAGTATTTTTCCCCTCATGTCAACCATTGAATAAAAAAATACCTCCTCAAGCAGCTGCTTGCCACAGAGGTCTGACAGGAGCCTGTCAGTTTATATGCCATAGTAGAAGATCTGAGAGAATGGCAGGACCTCAGCAGAAAAACGACACATACATCCATGCCTTATCCGGGGCTCGAACCCAGGTCTCTTAGGATCAATAGCCAAGCACGCTAACCACTCGGCCACGGGACGGCTAACAAGACATTAATGTTTGCTCAGGTTCTTGCATATCTCATCAAATCAGTTTTTTTATCCTTTATCCGTGTTAACATCAATTTTCTTATCCGCGGTTTTATCTGTGAAAGTGAAATTTTGGCACGAGCAAGTCAGTCAAAATTACTCTTTGTTAAAGCACCAAGTTGTTACTCATTACGCAAAATAAGCACGTGCCTAGATCCCCACCAAGGGAAGGGGGGGTACCACAGAGTTTTCCCCCCTAGCTATCATGCCGTTTTTCCTCATTTTTGTACATTTTTCTCCCTTCTTCTAGATTTTTTTTTGCCCACTAATTTCGATTTTCTGTTGTAGCGGGGTCCACTTTTTACCCTGCCTAAGAGCGGGCTTGTACACTGGCATGGTTACCTGGCGCCAGTTCAACTCTGTTACCAATGCAGTTGACATCGTAATCGTTCTTCCGTGTGAATGACAAGATGGCTTCTCTTCACCCACTCACATCACATAAACAGAAAAAATGTTAATCTTAAACCTTTCATACGAGAGTTTTGACCATTTTTTTTTGTTATTGGAAATGTGAAAGAAATGTAATTCAATTCCGATTCCAAAACAGATCTAAATTTTGAAGAAAGCGAATAAAGCGACATTGTGGTATTCAAGAGCGCGTGCAATTGTAACTGAAAGACTGTGGCGCGCCAAAAACAAATTTGCACTTTCCTCTCTTGCTGGTGTCAGTCGATTTGGCGCTAAAAAGTTGCGACAATTAAAACGTTGATTTTTCATGGATTGGTTCGTACGTGCGAGTAATGTTTCCATCTGCATGTGCATGAACTAGTGACGCGATTCGATTATTGCTGCCAGTAATGCATGCCAGGATAAACTAACCCTTAGGCTCAACTTCGAACGCTGCCATTTTAATTAATTTGTTAGTTATCAATCAGCATTTTTACGTTTCTTAAATTTTTACTTTTCCTAAAAAGGTTTAACCTTTTTAGGAAAAGTGTCCGAAATATCTGGCGAAGTAAACAACCTTTTTCTTTCAAGTACATATTAAAAGAATTTATTTTTTAATATTTTATTTTATATTTAAATACAAAAAGGGATTTAATATCACAATTAAGAAATTTCTATAATTGTTGGTGGCAACTGACTTATAATTGTTTCTCTGGACGACATCCATTGTTAAGTCATCGAAAGATTCCTGATTTAAACCAGAAGAAATAGAATTCACTTCGGCAGGAAGTTAGGGGAGTCGAGAAACACCAAATTGGGCAGGGCGCAGTGATCGAAATTGAAAGGTAAGTACATCTTTCGTTGTTAATGCTTCCTCCAGCGTTTGTCAGTAGAAGGAGATTCTCCCGCCATGGCCAGAGGTAGGAGAAGGCCGAATCTTTTCAGGCGGCGTTCTGCATTCCTAAGAGATCAGTGCCCTCAGTTATTCTACGACGAACTCTCCATTCAAAATGCTTGTAGAGAACACATGGAGAAATTCTGGAAAGATCCAGTGCCAAGATATGATCCTTTCTTCGGCGCAGAAAACGAGATCCTGCATATCCTTACGCTCTGCCGACAATAGTCGAGAATGGTGAAACGCGAGGGCTTTGACTACTTGATGTATAAAGCATCGTACACGATTCAGTTTCTCTGCTACCTATGGCAAGTACAAAACAGCAAAATGGTAGCGGATAGTCTTCAACTTTTTTCCGAGTACCAGAAACACTTCAGTTATCTCTTCAACCCCATTATGGTTCACCAAAATCAAGTATTCTCGATGACCAGCGCATCCGTCATACTCGGTGATCGGCGCACCGGCGTACCTGCCAGAGTGGCTGGCTGGCCTCCGATTAAGTATTTCGCCTACCACGCTTGCAGAGCGAAAGCCAGTTTCGATGGCAAGCCTTTCTTCGACCTTTGGATGCGGTATTGGAATAGCTTCAATCCTTCGGCCGTTTACTACATGGCGGTGACACGAAATCCTTCTGCCCTTAAAACCCTCCTGCTCACGGTGCCAGTGTCAGGGCGCCAAGGAATAAGCCTCAGTGGGTGGCCTCTCCGGTCATAAAACTCGTCACGAAAGCGGTTAATCTCGGAATGCTACAAGATTTAAAAATTTTAAAATTAAAACTACAAGTTGGAACAAAAGACTTTGATATACAAGCTATACACAGAGTGCCAACTAAGAATAAACAAAAGATTAAACCCATCATTGTTCAACTAACTTCCAGAAAAATTAAAGAAAATTGGATAAATTGTTGGAAGACAAAGAAGAATTTAAATGGAAAAGAAATACATCATTCCTTAGCAGAGTGTTTATAAATGAACATTTAATGCAAAATAACAAACAGTTACTTTATGAACTGAAGAAAATACAGAGAGAAAAAGGATACAAATATGTATGGGTTAAAGATTATAAACTTTATATTCGCCAAAATGAAAGGTCAAGAATATTTACAATGAGAAATATTGTTTATTTAAATTATTAAATGGTTAATACTGAAAATTATTATATTTAAGTAAACATTAATGAGAAATATTATTACTAATTAAATGTTTTGTTTAAATAGGGAGACGCATTTTGATCTCAATACTGATATTTCAGATCATAGTTATAAAGTTAATAAAATAGAGAATATTTATGAAAGAGAATTATATTATTGGAGTGGAGGATTACAATTAATAATGGGCAATATAAGAAGTAAGAGAAAAAAATTTCACCATTTTTTCCTTTATTTAAACCAGGTAGATTTTAATCCTGAAAAAATAGTCCTAACAAAAATTTGGATAACTGATGATGAATTACAATTATATACGATACCTGGTTATAAAATATATCATAAATGTTACAATCATATGAGATCTGGTGGGCTAATTATTTTTTTGAAAGAATATATTACAGTATATAAAATTAATACAAATTTTGTTAGTGCTGATATGCTAGAAATCAAATTTAAACTTAATAATTTAGTTTTTATTTTAATGGCATTTTATAGATTACATTCATACACTAAGCAAAATTTTGTTAATGAATTAGAAAATAAATTAGAAACTGTTAATAATAATAATGTTATATTCATCATCATCATCATCATCCTCAAGCAGCCATGGGCTACGGAGGTCCAACCAGACCGTGCAATTTAGTTCTCCAAGCAAGTCTATCCTGAGCTACATCTACTGCATCTTGCCACTGCACACCAATTCTAACAAGGTCCTGTTTGACATTGTCTGCCCACCGCATCCTAGGTCTCCCCTTCTTTCTGAGGCCTTTAGGCACACTGTTCATAACCCTATTTGCCAATCTATAATTATTCATACGGGCAACATGGCCAAACCAACGGAGTCTCTCTCTGCACAATATGCTGCTTAAAGGAGGTTGCAAACTCCTTTGCCTAATCTCATCATTAGTTACAAAGTTGAACCACCTAATGCCCAAGATACTGCGTAAGCATCTGGAATCAAAAGCATCTAGTTTCCTGTTATCTTGTTTACAAAGTGTCCAAGTTTCACTACCATAACTAACCCTAGAAAGAACCAAACTATTATACAGTCTAATTTTAGTCTTTAGGTGTATACGCCTATTTCTCCACACTCTCCATAGATTCTTAAAAGTCCCGGCAGCAATCCCTATTCGTCTGTTAATCTCATGCCGTACATCACCATTATCTGTTACATAGCTCCCAAGATAATTAAACTGTGACACCTGCTCAAGACTGCAACAATTCAGATTAACTGAATCACAGCCTGCCTGACCATTTTCATCACTTTAGTTTTCTCACTGTTTATAACCAAACCTACTCTACTACCAGTCTCATCAACAGCTCGAATGAAAGAGTTCATCTCATCAACATCATTTGCCAAAAGGGCTAAATCATCAGCATAATCTAAATCAGAAATTTTCGTATCTCCAGCCCATTTAAGGCCAAAATCTTTCCCTTGAAGTGAATTTCGCATAACATAATCAATAACCAAACTAAAGAGAAAAGGAGACAAAATGCACCCTTGTCGAACACCAGAAGTAATGCTAAACCAATTGCTACAAGCCTTACCAACTCTCACACATGACTCAGTGTTATTATAGAGAGCTTTCATTATGTTAACTAACTTGTCTGATATACCATATGATCTCACAATCAACCACAAATTATGACGATCAAAAGAGTCGAAAGCCTTTTTGAAATCAACAAAGCTAGCAACCAAAGGTTTCTGAAACTCTAAACATTTCTCAAGAATCTGCCTAAGTGAAAATATCTGACCTATACATCCCCTACCACTTCTGAATCCACATTGCTCATCACGCAATTGACTGTCAACCAGATTCTTAATTCTATTAAGCACAATCATGGAAGAACTTTACCTGGAACAGAGAGTAGGCTGATACCCCTATAGTTATCACAAGAACTGCGATCACCTTTTTTGAAAATAGGGATAACAATAGCTCTGGTAAAATCCTTAGGAACCATGCCTTTATCATAAAAGATATTCAGAATTTCAGTCATCCAAGTGGTAACCGAAACATTCCCAGCTCTAAGCATTTCCGTAGTAATTTCATCTACCCCTGGGGATTTATGAAGTTTAAGTTTAGAAACAGCCAAAAGAACTTCAGATTGTGTTATAGGGCCAACATTAAAGCCACCAATGCATCTATCATCATTGCAAACAATGGGAGTAGAACTAACTACATTGTTTAGAACATCACTGAAATGCTCAGCCCACCTAGCCATGACAGAATCCTCCCCTTCTATAACCTTACCTTGTTTATCCTTCAATCCTTGTATGCCTGTCCGTTTTCTACCACACAAAACATTAACTATCTGGTACAGCTCTCTGCTGTTGTGCTGTCTAACTGCTTCCTCAGCTTTGTCAGCCAAACCATCAAGACAAAGATTCTTATCAACAGCTAATTGATCCTTTACAAGTTTATTAAGGTCTCTGTAATGCTTTCTATTAGGACTAATAGGGTATTGATTAAGGGCATTCCTGCAGTTCTTTCTTTCCGAAATAAGCTCAAGTGCCTTATCACTCAGATAATTTTGCCTCTTCTGCTCCTTTTTTCCTAAAAGAGTACTGTTAGTGTCCAAAAAAGCCTGTTTAAAATGATCCCATTCTTCCTCAACTTCAGTAGTAAGCAAACCATGACTGTCATAATGACTAAGTAGCCTATCATGGTAAGCTTTGGCTATAACTGGATCTTTCAGAGCTTCAGTATTAAAAGTAAATTTTTTAACCCTAACACAACACTTTTTAAGTTTAAGTTGCAACACACTTTTAACAAGGTAATGGTCAGATCCAATTTCAGCTCCCCTATATGCCTTGGTATTCCTAACAGAACTAGCCCATTTGCTGTTAATTAATATGTAAGCAATCATATTCTTATGCAGCCCATCAGGTGAAACCCATGTGTACTTATGTATGTCGCGGTGTTTGCAATAAGTGTTAGTTATTCTGAATCCATTGAGTTTACTTACCTGTAGGAGACGTTGCCCATTGCCATTGCAGCTACCAATACCAAAAGGGCCTATTACTCCTCCCCAAAGGTCAGAGTCAGTACCAACTTTGGCATTGAAGTCACCAAGAACAAGGGTAATATCTCCTTTCTTAACAGAATTCAAAATATCCTGAAGTTGTTCATAAAACCTATCCTTCTCATCCTCATCAGCATCCTCAGTGGGGGCATAACAGCAGATAACATTCAAGTCTTTAACGCTTGTCTGAAATTTTGCTGTAAGAAACCTTTCATTAATGCACTCATATCCTAGAAGAGCATCGCTAGCGTGTCTGCTGAGAAGCAGACCCACGCCTTGGTGATGCTTATTGTCGTCCCTCCCTGAAAAGAGAAATTTAAGATTATTTTTAAGAATCTGACCTTTATCTGTCCATCTGGTCTCTTGCAAGCCGAGAATATCTAAATTATAACGGTGGAATTCTTGTGTGAGGACATCAAGAGAAAAAGCTCTGTGCGGAGTCCTCACATTCCAACTACCTATGGAGAGAAAATAACTGCCCCCTAATCGCAGACATGGGCAAAGACCCGTTCCCCCACTACTAAAGGCTGAAGCCATCTACACTGGAAGATTTCCTTCAATGTAGAATTTGATGATGCCAATAGAAGCAAAGAGTTCAGGTGCCTGCGATGACTTCTGCTCAGGATTATCCACCAGCTGATAAACATATCCTGTGAATCTATTTACTTGGGGCTGTCAACCCACAAACAAACAGAAAACACAGCGGAAGATTTTCCCTCCACAGAAGCCCACCAGTGCAGCAAAATCAGGATCCATAATCAAGCTCAGCTCCAGTCCAGTAGGTTTACATGGTCAGCACCAGGACCCTGTGTGGTTGACCACTCCTCAGCAGGGTAGAAAAAAAAGAAAAGTAGCCATAGTTGTCCAGATCAGTAGGCCACACTAATCTGGCAGCCCTCCCCTTCCGTTCACTTCCACAAGAGAGTATCTCTTTTGAAAGGTACTAACGGTCCGCACCACGAGAAGGCGGGGTCGGACATTAGGTGCTAGGCCTGGCCGGTTCTATGCATCATCACAGGGGATTGGTGCATAGCTCTCCTTCCAGTGACTACCTAGCTACCATTTACAGACCTTATATTATTAGGAGATATTAATATTGACTTAAAAGGTAATGATAGTATTAGACATGAATATTTTAGAGTAATTCTGTCAAATGGTTTTAAGCAATGTCATGAGGAGATTACTAGGGAGAAATCAAACAAATGTCTTGATCATGTATTTATAAGAAGTATCGCG
The DNA here is from genome assembly GCA_038380435.1 of Ryuthela nishihirai. Taxonomy (NCBI): domain Eukaryota; kingdom Metazoa; phylum Arthropoda; class Arachnida; order Araneae; family Heptathelidae; genus Ryuthela; species Ryuthela nishihirai. The sequence continues at coordinate 42,258,397 of JAWZYU010000017.1, read as the reverse complement.
GTAAATAATGTAAACACTTATATCATTAAGCTACAAATTACTGATCATTATTTCATTGGTTTAAACATTCAGTCTGAAATAAACAAAAGTATAGAAATTTTAAAAGAAATACGAAAGATAAATAAAAACTAAAGGAATTGTTGAAAGACAAAGATTGGAATGAGGTTGAAATGGAAAAAGATATCAAAAAATCTTTCGAAATGCTTTTATTACAAATATTAATTGAAAAATCAAAATACATTATACAATTAAAATGGAAACAAAATAAATTGAAACTTTGGATGACGGATGGATTTATACAATTTATTAAAAACGAAATAATTTGTACAAATTAGGGAAAATTCAGCCTTTTAATACTGATTTAAATAATTATTTAAAAAAGTATCGAAATTTACTATCAAAATTAATCAGAGAAGCAAAGTCAAATTATTACACCAAAATATTATTAGAGAAATATGGCAATGTAAAGCAGAAATGAAATATAATAAATTAATTATCTTGAAGGAAGCAACATATGCAAATGATTCCAATAGAAATAAAAATAAATAATACTTTGTGTTTTTATAATGAAAATTCGATTCTATTAGCTGAAAAGTTTAATAATTATTTAACAGAAATAATAGAAAACTTTGTAACCGAAATTCCAGAATACACTGAACAGAAAAAGGAATAAGATATCTATTTTCAAGAAGAAATAAGATATCTATTTCAACGAATTCGATTTTCATAGATTATTTAACAGAATACGAAATTAATGAAGAAATTTCTTCTTTGCAAATAAGAAAGGCGACGGGAGCAGATTGCATATTTGTGGAGATAATTAAAGAAAAAAATAATATTTCAGCTGTTTTGTGATATCTCTATAATTGATCTTTGCATTATGGATATTTCCAACAATTTTTAAAAATTCAACTATATTACCTGTGTTTAAAAAGGTGGCAAACATTTAAATATTAATAATTACAACCCAATAGCTTTATTGTCGGTGTTTTCAAAAATATTTGAAAAGCTAATTAAGATTAGACTTTTAAATTTTTCAGACAGAAATAATTTTTTTCTCGAAAAATCAATTTGCGTCTATAAAAGACACCGGAACAAAGTTATTAAAATTAGCATCTTCAATCTACAGTGAAATAAATAAAAATTTAAAAACAGCAGTAATATTTGTGGATATAAAGAAAGCATTTGACTCAGTTTCACATGACATATTATTATATAAACTTGAGAAAGGAGTTCGTGGGATAATTTTATTATGGTTTCAGACTTATTTAAAAATATAACTAAAAAAGTTAAAATAGGGAATTATAACAATAATGAAAAGATAATTAAATATGGTGTTCCGTAAGGGTCTGTATTTGGTCCGTTATTATTTAATATTTTTATAAAGATCTTTGTAACCTGGAACTAAAAGGAGAATTAATAGCATCTACTGATGATACTGCTCTGATATATATAGCAACTACTGAAAATATTTTGATGGAAAAAATAAATCAAGATTTATGGAATATCAGAAATTGGATTATGAAAAATAAGTTGTTTCTAAATGTAGAAAAATCGAAATATGTATATTTTCGATTGAGAAAAAAAAAATCAAAGAGATAATTTGAAAACGAAATTATTTTCATACACTTAAATGCATCGGTAATGGTTGTTCATGCAAGCCTCTAGAAAGTGTTGAGTGCTATAAATACATAGGAGTATATATTGATAGTAAACTAACTTGGAATAAACACATTGATTCTTTAATAAAAAAATTAGTACAATAATACTACAATTATTTTATATCAAATATTTTGTAAATATTACAGTTTTAAAACTAATTTATAATGCATTGGTTAAATCTGTTTAATTTAACATATGGATTAATTTCTTAGGGTGGAGTATATCACAGCAATATTAAACCATTAACTAAAACTCAAAATAGAATAATCAGATGCATTTTAAGGAAAAGAAGGTATGATAGTGTTAGACATTTTTACAGTGAATTGGATGTATTACCTTTAAGAAAATTATGCATATACAATACCTTTATATACGTTAAAACCTTTAAGAAAATTATGCATATACAATACCTTTATATACTTTAAAAAGCACCGGATTGAAAGTAATATTAGACATATAAATTATAATACAAGAATAGCTAAACATGTAAATCTTATTTCACCTCTTCCTAAAAAAAAACCATTGTACAAAAACATTATATATATATATTTAGAACCAAAAATATTTAATAATTCACCTGGAAATCTTAAAGATTAAACAAACTTTCACTCTTTTAAAAAGAGGTTAAAAATCTGGCTTTTTGAATATAATTATACTAAAAAACCTCTTTAAAAAATGTTAAGCATTATTTTGGTAGGTATACGTTTTGAATTTCTGTCTTTCATTATTTTGAAAATAGAATGGAAAATTGTATTACATCTATAGATTTTGTATTAAATTTGTTACCTATTTCAAAATGTTTTACCAAATTGTATAAACCCTCGTGCGAGTTACTTGAACTCTGGTGGATATTTTCAATGTTCCTAAGTTAAATACATAATTTTAGAAAATATGTTATACAAAATTCTTTCTATGAAATTTATAATTTGTCTATTCTATGGGAATAGATGCCTATGTCTATGTCTCTTTGCCCGAGAGGCGTGTGTATGAAGAATGGGAACATCCCGCATCAGAGAAGGCAGAGAGAGGTTGGATCGAGTTGGAATGTGCCAACATCCTGCTTGCAGGAGATGCCACCCGTAAGCATGAGGCGCATCCCATTTAGGCTGAACGATCATTGGAAGAGATACTTTTTCGATACGGCGGATTTTGTGAAGACTATGAGCGACAGAGGGCTCTCGACCAAACTGAAATATCACTTCCTGGAACCTGCCGGACTGAAGCACATTTGCAGAGCAGCAGTGAGGGAAGAGCTTTCGAGGAACGGAGAGCTGCCCTTTGGCATCGGGAAGTTGGAAGTGCCGAGGGAATTGAAACCTTACTTGAACCTCGAAACTGAGGACTGAAACAGATGGCGATGTGGAAAGACATTCCTTCTCCTCACTTAACAATAACAACGAAACTTTTTATCAACAGAAAAAGACAGAGGAAAAATGAGTTGAATGTGTTGATTTATAATTTATAGCCTTTACAACATACATAGGATAGGGTACTTATTAAAAAATTACTTTTTAGAAAAATCTGAAGTTAAACTTAAAGTAATATTTCTGTTGCTTTTTAAAATAGATCTGAACAGGGCCGGAAATTTTTTTAGGGTTGGAGGGGAGGGGGGAGGACTAGGATGGTCATGCCGTCTCCCATTGGACAAATTTAAAAATCAGACAGACAAAATAATTTTCGAGAATATTTCGTTAGTAGATCATTAGAACAGATAAGAAGTACACTGCACGACATTGAAATTGCCCCATCCTGGAAGAGTGAGGGGATAGGGGTGAAATGTAGCACACATATAGCAATATACTGTATATTGGCATACCATGATTTAATTTGCAGACATTTACAGCGGTTAGATGATGAGATAATGCAGCGCAATGTGACTGCCTCAGTAGGTGGTTGCACCGCCGTGAACGGCAATACAGGAAGCAATACGGCGTGGTATGGAGTCATAGAGTCGTACCTCAGTTCTGAGGAATTGCATGCCAAGTAGCATTGACTTGCTCCCGTAATTCATCGTGATTTCGCGCTGGCTGGTGAGAGGATTGCACACGTCGTCCAATGTGGTCTCACAAATTTTCTATTAGGGATAAATCTCGAGATCGTGCTGACCACGGCAATACTTAAGAACATCCCAACAGTAAATAGACATGTTACAAACATTATCTGGAGATCCTAGCGATTTGTATGCGGACATTGTCATGCTGGAAAATGGACTGCTGCATGACTCCCAGGAACAGTGACAAAACAGGCTGCAGAACTACGCTAACATATCGTGCAGCTGTCAGTGTTTCTGTGAGGCAGACAAGAGGTGACCTGCTATCATATCCAATAGCACCCTATATCATTTTGCCTGGCTGACAGCAGTGTGCTGGTCACGAACAAAAGCTGAATCCGTCCTCTCGCCAGGTTGTCGCCATACATGGATCCATCAATTGTCAGAATCCAGACAGAAACAGGATTCATCACTAAACACAACATGGTTCCATTCGTTCCCCAGTTCTCACGACTTCGGCACCAAGCCAGACGAGCGCTGCGATGGTTTGCAGTCAATGGCAGTCGATGTAACGATTGCCTAGAGCACAGGTGTACCACATGCAACCTTTGGTTTACCATTCAGGTCGTTATGGGGACGTCCATGGCTACTGATACAGCCTGTCGAATATCACCTGCAGTGCTCTGTGGTGACGAACGAGCATGTCTAACAATGCGGCTCGTGCTGACATCTGTTGGATGGCACCACTCCCTCTGTGACGCACGCTAGAATCTTCATTTCATCACTGTTGCCAACAGCGTCTAAAAGTTCGTGCATCCCGATGAACATGGGCAGCGACACGATGTGTAGTCCATCCAGCTTCACATAGGCCTATAATTATTCCTCCCTCAAAAGCCTCCAATTGGCTATAAATCTGCCGCCGGTGTGTACTAGGTATTTTCGGCTTTCGCTGAACAATTTCCAAGTGGAACCACCTAATCTCAACCGTTCGCATGACTTCCACTTGCATAAACACAATACGATCCCTGTTTCTTCTTGCACCTTTTATCTCTTGAGCCACACACGTCATTGGCTCTGGATTATCATCATTTGCATATCTCAACTGTGCACACCCACCCTTCTATTTGCATGTTTATACGACATGCCCTTCTGGGTGGGGCACTTTCGAAGTCGAGCAGTGTATATCCAGTATATTTTCGTGTACCACGAACCCTGTGTAAGACGCGTGCCTTAGTTTTAGACCATATTTTTTGCAAAAAAAAGTTCAAACTAATGAACACTAAGTGGGAGTAAGTAACGTAAAAATTCGCCTTGTATCACTCATGATTGAAAAATAAAAGAAGTCACCTAAGAGCATCACTTCCCAAAACAGTGACACACTGACCTTGTGTTTTACAGTCAGGAGAGTTTGTTGCTATGGTAATCGGTGCTGTTTGGCGAAGGGTAAAAGGTTATTCTCGCCTAAGGTGTGCATTTTGTTATCTGGGAGCTCGATTCGGGAAAAATAAGCGCATTGCACACGGAACTATGCGATATATCTGTAATAAAAACACTAACATTATAGTCAGTTGACGTAGAATAAAGCCACCTTCAGTTCCCTTTACACACCGAACAAAATGCGCGCGCACAAGCTGTTTTTTTTCCTTTTAAATACGAACATGATAAATGAGCTCATTCGTTTCGATAGACATTGGAAGTATATTCTAGCATGTTTAGTTCGATAACATTGCTACTGATACGAAAAATATAGAATTTTTAAAGTACAGAACGAAAAAGATAGGACAGAAATGTGTTTCTGTAATCTTAATAGAGATATACAACAACGCATTAAAAATAACATGATGGTAAGCGTAGTTATGACGGATCATGGATTTCTTTTCGTAATAAGTAAGAAACACACTGTACAGTACCATATTTCAATAATTCTTCGTGTTCTCACTTATTAGGGGCTAGGGGGCTCAGTCAGTAGCACGCCAGGCTCGTAATCTGCAGTTCCCAGGTTGAAGTCCCAGCTGGGTCAATGTTGAAATTTGTCTCCGAAAAATTCCCCGCCCTGCCCTTGGTCAGTAGGGAACATCGATGGACTTTGAAAGGCCGCTGTCCGTTGGATGGGATGTTAAGCCGTTATCCCATGTGCAAGAGAGCCATAAATTGTGCACATTAAAGCTACCATCTGTCTCCTACCAGCTGTCCAGTGGATTCCCTCTCCCCAAATTTTTTGAATCCTCAGGATCCACGTGACTGGGCCATTTAGCCCATTGTGTGCAAAAGAAAGTGCTGCTCAGAGGTAAAACGACCCAAACCAACTCTCTCAGCCCTCATGGTCTCCTTTGATCTGGCAGACCATGAGGGCTGAGAGATTGTGTCATTGTGTTAGGGATTGCTGTCGGGACTTTTAAGAATCTATGGAGAGTGTGGAGAAATAGGCGTATACACCTAAAGACTAAAATTAGACTGCATAATAGTTTGATTCTTTCTAGGGTTAGTTATGGTAGTGAAACTTGGACGCTGTATAAACAAGATAAAAGGAAACTTGATGCTTATGCAGCATCTTGGGTATTAGGTGGTTCAACTTTGTAAGTAATGATGAGATTAGGCAAAGGAGTTGGCATCATGATGAACAGGCAGAAACAGGGATCAGTATTGGCAGAAACAATGATCGTATTGTGTATATAGCTGTCATCTGAGCAGCATATTGTGCAGAGAGACTCCGTTGGTTTGGCCATGTAGCCCGTATGGATAATTATAGATTGGCGAATAGAGTTATGAACATTGTGCCTAGAGGCCTCAGAAGGAGGGGGAGACCTAGGATGCGGTGGGCAGACAATGCCAAAGGACTTTGTTAGAATTGGTGTGCAGTGGCCGGATGCAGCAGATGTAGCTCAGGACAGATATGCTTGGAGAAGTAAATTACACGGTGTGGTGGATCTCCCTAGCCCATTTTCTCATCATTCACTATTTCAAGCATGTACACAGTATTCTAGTGTTGCTTTGTGGTGCACCGGTTTTTTCCCACATAAATTAAACTGAGGTTGAAATAAAAAGTATATTATCTACAGAAATGAATAAATCTACGGAAATACATGATTTACAGAAATATCTATGAAGCGATAGAATATTTTTTAATACAGGAGCAGCTTTTAAATTTCTTAAATAGAACTGATTGATTATTAAATAGACCTTTAATTGATCTTCAGTCAAATTTTCATTAATTGCATATTTTAGAAATTACAGAGCAGGGCAGTTACAGGTATTTTTATTATATGTATTTTTATTACACGTATTTTAAAAAAAACTTTGTTAAAGACCACTAAAACGGAGGGGGTAAAAATTATACCCCAACGGGTTTCGAAATGGAAATGCCCCTCCCCCTCGCTTTATTTTTGTTTGGAATCGGCTGTTTTACTCTATTTAAATTATACATCGAATTGAATATTTGAAAAACTGAAATACGATGCGTTCATTTTCAGACTTAGCAAATGGATTCTGTTAATAATCGGGGCGGGGGTGGCTCAGTCGGTAGCGCGCCAGGCTCGTAATCTGTAGTTCCCAGGTTCGAGTCCCAGCTGGGTCAGCGTTGAGATTTATCTCCGCAAAATTCCCCCGCCCTGCCCACGGTCAGTAGGGGACACCGATGGGCTTGGAAAGGCCACCGTCCGTCGGATGGGACGTTAAGCCGTGGCCCCGTGTGCGGGAGAGCCATACCCTGTGCACGTTAAAGAACACGCTGGATGGCCTTGACGGGAGGCTACCATCTGTCTCCCAACAGCTGTTCCAGTGGGTCCCCTCCCCCAACCTTCTCTGAGCCTTCGGGGTCCATGTGACCTGGCCATTTAGCCCATGGTGTGCAAAAAAGTGCCGCTCAGAGGTAATACAACCCAACCCTGTTAATAATCAATTATGGGAAAATCAATGATAGAATGAATAAATAACAATCATTCATACATCATATCACTATAATACAACTAAAGATGCCCGAAAACATAGCAAAAGAAATTATTATTGAAAACTATATTATTATTCACGTAGATTTATTATTTTCTGCAGATAATATACTTTTCATTTCAACCTCAATTTAGTTTTTATGACAAAGTATATTTTTTTCATATTGCATTATATATTTTTATTAAAAAAAATCAAGAGCTCATGAACTTTATGAAATGAAGAAAAGGTTACGAAAGAGGTTCCTTTTTCAAAGGAAGTGAACTGAAGAGTGAGCGAAAAGTCCAATCACCTGTACCAAAAAGAGCGATGCTCGTTTTCAAATGAAAAAATCTTGTCAGTTTCTAAATTTAGCCCATTAGCGCCCCATATTGGCAGAAATTTAGACTACCGGATGATTACCGAAATGTGAATCGTAACATTTCATTAGCACCTATCGAAGACGAAATATATTTTACATTTACCTCTAAAAATTCGAATAATTCTCACACATATACCAGGGGCGTGGGAGTCGACACGGGGAGGGGAGACAAGTTGTCCCCTCTCCTTGTAAAAATTGATCGAAAAATTAATTTATGATGACTAAAGTGGTTAGCGCGCTTGGTTACTGATCTAAGGGACCTGGGTTCGAGCCCCGGGTAAGGCATGGACGTTTGTGTTGTTTTTCTGCTGAGGTCCTTTTCTCACAGACCTTCTACTATGGCATATAAACTGACAGGCTCCTGTCAGACCTCTGTGGCAAGCAGCTGCTTGAGGGGGTATTTATTTGTTTATTTTTATAATACGGTGTACCGAAAATTAATGTTTTTTCCTTAACGTAATGTAATGATGATTTCTTTTTACCGTTATTTTTTCGGAAGCATGTCATTCATATTTGTTTATTAATAAGAAAAAATATTTTTTCTTGCATTTTGCATTAATAAGGTTTTTTTTTAATTTTTTCGTTTGTTGCATTATGGTATAATATATTCATGATTGCTATATTTGCAACTGTATTCAATAAGAACTCCTCGATCTAAATATTTTTTTTATCTTGAAGTTTCTGCCCCCCCTCCTCCCCGTTCCCTAAAACAATTTGTGCCGACACCCATTACCAGGGATTAAGGGTGCAAATCGCTGTTCACACTCTGTAATGTATATTCGTCGACAATCTTGTCATTTTTCTAACTTTATGACCCTTTACCGATAGAAATTAAAAGTATTGGGAGATTTAGAAAATGCGAATCGTAGTATCTCATTAGTTCCTATCCAACCAAAAAAAAAAGGTCTTTTAATCTATTAAGACAAAAAAGTTGAATGTGAAATACAAGTAAAAATACACCTTACAAGGTAAAAATAATATATTGTTTTTCTGAAAAAGATCTACTTTTTTCATTGTACTTATAGTTCTGTTACTTACAACAGCTAACGGAATAAAGTACAGCGCAAATAAGTACTTGATTGGCGAAACGATAATTATTAAATTCGATCCATAATAGATCGAAACTCAATGGACTTTTTTCATCGAAAGTCTCACAGGTGGTCCGGATTTCAGGTAATCATCAGACACATGAATAAATAAGTTAGCAGACCGACGAGTTTACATTGGGTATGGATCGTCCACTTGCTCGATAATAAAAACAAGATTGTTTGCAGAAAATATTTCCACATCGCAGATTAACACGGAAGCTCAGATAATTAACAGTTGACCATATTTAACGAGAAAATAAGCATTCTATATGCAAATCAAAAATTAAACGTAGTTTTCTTTTTTTTTTGCAAAACGGATGTTGGCAACAGTGATAAATATGCAGGGTGTACCGTTATTGGCGGGTAATCTCCCGTAGATCGATCTGTCAGTTGGAAACTGCAAACGTAATGTCTGAGGTTAGGTAACAATAATATCTGCTGGAAAGATATAAGGCGTCATATCTCGGTTACGGTTTCCAAGCAAATCTGGCGTTGTTCAATGTCGATGCAACTCTGTTCTCTACACGTTATACGTCTGTGACTAAGGTAGCCCGAATGTTTCTTTTAAAGAGAATATGTTCTTTTTTTTTAGTTCGGATCTTTTTCCTTACTTTTTTTTACAGAGGAAATGTTCTCTTTCTTCAGCAAAAATTTTTACTTCTAAAACGCTTTACAGTAGAAAAATACATTACTCTTTGGAAAAAGTGAAAAAACGTCAAAAATTACGGAACAAATCTTAATAATTGTACAGAATTCCAGACGTCTGAATTGTGTCCAAACTGCCATATTCAAATGACATTTATTTTCTCATGTGGCATATATTCAAATAGGTTAAAACAATCTCAAATAATGGATTTCATCAAAAACTAAATAACTCACTGAAATACAAATAGCCGCATATTTGGTTTAATCTTTTCAGAAGCTCAAAACCCATTTTAATTGTTCATAGCGTAGATCAGTGGTCGGTAACCTATGACCCGTCGATCAGGTGATGAACCGCCGTCACCATTTTGCTAATATTCAATGAAACAAAATGGTAACTTAAAATATCTTTCCTAATGATGCTTTTTGAAGGGTTATGGACACAATATCGTTTAATTTTTCTTTTACATTTTAAAACTAAGTTCTGAAATGTTTGTTGGAATAGTTAATAACCAACAAACAAATTCTCGAGGTCCTCAAAAAATTCGAATGTAATCACCTAATGAATCTATATCCTCCCCCCCCCCCCCTTCCTGAAAATCTGATCGAAAATTTAATTTATGTTGAATAGTGTCAGGTTACCAAAAATAACGATTTTTTTTTTTCTTTATAGTGATATAAACCTTGTTCTCTTACACTTTGTTTTGCTGTCGGAAGTATTACATTTATTTATTATTATGAATTTTAAATAATAAGTTCCTTTTTATTTTACTTTAAGACAAACCTAATATATGTATGTAGCTGCTAGGTATCTCCGTCCTTTGTGTAGGGAAGTAACTTTTGTTTTAGGGCATTTTTAGTCGTATTATGGTAAACGCATGATTCCTTATTTGCAAGTGCGCTCATTGTGGAGCAGTCATTCATCTTTCTGTCCAGACTCGGACCTAGAAAAAATTCAAGGAAAGGGGTCAATTAAATGAGGACAACAGAAATAGTACTGATGTCCTCATTTAATTGACGAGCCGGTAATATGTAAAGAGGGGGGGGGGATTTCCAATGCAGGATTTCCAATGCAGCATAACATTTCCCTCTCCGGTTTGCAGAGCTTTAAAAAGTTTCGTGAAAAATTCACGAAATATAAATAAGTGTAATAATTTTTTGCCTCTATTATCCTTGTAAGCAGTCTGAGAGGTGGTGGTGGGGAGTAGATGTCCCCTTTGCTCTCCCCTCCCTCCAGATACGGTGCTGGTTCTGTCTATATCATCGTTCATGAAATGGACTACCATATAGTGCCAGAATAGTTCCAAAGTATTTGAAAGAGATGAATAAGATTGTAAGCGCTGCATGATCAACAGGAAACATTTGTTTCTGATGTAATCGAGAAGCTTATAAACCGCTGAAAACAGAATGTCTGTGTAGATTAATAAGCTGCTTCTTGATCCTGTGTAATTATTCCTTAAAAATTAAAATGCAGTTTTTTTTATGACTTTTCCTTGTCGAATATTCTTCACTGAACCTCTAGCGACCTTTTTGCGTAATCTTGGGTTTCCTTAAATCATATATATGAAAAGTTATGTTGGAAGAAGTGTTAGAAGATTTACTCACTTGGCGTAAGCTTTCTCCAGCAAAGAAACCCAAAACTCTTCAGGATTGTAGCATCGGGAGTAGATGATCTTGCCCTTTTTGGTGGGTATTAGATCATCCACGTGAACTGGAACCCATTTACCAAACCTCCAGAAACGAAACTGAATAAGTCCTTTGTAATTCTTACCGTAAAGTGGCTGGTCGGCTGGAATCACCTGCAAAGAGAATAAAAACACTTTGACAAAACACTTAAAAGATTCGATTTAATAGACCTAATCCTTCCATCATTGTTTTTAATTCTTTCAAATTAAAACATCTTCAATAAATGCATAATTAATTATACTCTGATCTTTAAATAATTTCTCCATCTGAGATATTTGACATCAGGGGCATCTGAAGGGTTGGGTTGTTTAACCTCTGACCGGCATTTTTTTGCACACCATGGGCTAAATGGCCAGGTCACATGGACCCCGAAGGCTCAGAGAAGGTTGGGGGAGGGGACCCACTGGAACAGCTGTTGGGAGACAGATGGTAGCCTCTCGTCAAGGCCATCCAGCGTGTTCTTTAACGTGCACAGGGTATGGCTCTCCCGCACACGGAGCCACGGTTTAACTTCCCATCCGACGGACGGCGGCCTTTCCAAACCCATCGGTGTCCACTACTGACCGTGGGCAGGGTGGGGAATTTTGCGGAGATAAATCTCAACGCTGACTCAGCTTGGACTCGAACCTGGGAACTACAGATTACGAGCCTGGCGCGCTACCGACTGAGCCACCCCCGCCCCGGCATCTCAAGGCGAAAGGGTTATAATCTTGAAAGTCTAATTATATCTTTGAAAGCAGGAATAACATATGTTTTGTGGGAAAGTTCCTGAATATCAGAGAATCAAGCAGGTCAAAAACTTCCCACTGATTTCTTCAGAGTGGAAGCGACACCGAGCAACTCACAGAGAGAATATTACTGTATTATGCTAATTAAATTATATGAAGCAGGAGTCGGTAACATATGGCCTCGCAGATCATTTTGGCCTTTTAACGTAAAACTGTCCCGCCAGCAATGCTCCCAGGTTCCAGTCCCAGCCAATACCTCCTAGAGCTGAAAGCCAACCACCTTTGGAATACGTCACAATAATGGCGGTCCTAGTGGGCCAGTGTCCCAGCTGGATCAGTTTTGAGATTCATTTCCGCAAAACTCCTCGCCCTGCTCACCGTTAGTAGGGGGACAGCAATGGGCTTGGAAAGGCCACCGTCTCTGGGATGGGACGTTAAGCTGTGACCGTGTGGGGAAGAATCATACCCTGTGTATGTTAAAGAACACGTCAGATGGCCTTGATGGGAGGTTATAATCTGTCTCCCAACAGCATTTCAAGTGAATCCCTTCCCCCAACCTTCTCTGAACCTTCGGGGTCCTTGTAACCTGGCCATTTAGCTCATTGTGTGCAAAAAAGTGTCGTTCAGACGTAAAACAACTCAACTCAGCCAGTAATATTGGTAATGAATAAAGTTTTAAGTAACAATGTGAAATAATCTTATTTTAAAACAAATTTGATTTACAAGTGAACGATGTGTTGAAAGAATCGTTTAAATCCTTAAGATCAGCCATATTTTACGTCTATCAACAGCAAGAAATATTGAAATGTACACTTTTAGTAATTAAATCTGCCTTAGTGAAAAATATTCCATTCCACTTCGGAAACAGATCTGTTTCACTTCGACAATCAAATATTTAGATCTATAAGGCATGATCACCAAAAGAATTTGACGAATTTCGAGAAGTGCTCTCATATTTCTTTAAGAATAATATTCTGAATTATAGCTATTTAGACAAATAACTTTAAGACCGCAACACTGTGGTATGCTTTTCGGAGGACCAAAAGCAGTAAAAAAAATTATAGTGTCTCAGTTTTATTCTAGCATTAAACTAACCCATTAAGGGTCCAGTATCGATGCTTTAAATAAAGCTCTAAGACAAGCATTTGTAAGGTCCTCGGTAGTATAGGGGTCAGCATCCCCCCGCCTGTCACGCGGGAGACCGGGGTTCGATTACCCGCCGGGGAGAATTTTTTTTATGGCTTTCGGAGACCTAAAAATTTTGCCCAAATTGTGATGGGAAATACTTTTATTCACTGAGCACTGGGACTGAATAATTTTGAACACTTAATTCGATATTGCTGTACGTAAAGGGAAATATTTCAAGTTGGAAATCATTTATTAGGGTGTGAATGGAATTCTGCTTCCAATTTAACAGAAATAATACTGATGTCCTCATTTAACTGACTAAAAGACGTGTCGTAAACTCAACTGCCGAGTGGTATGCAGTACTGGACGTGGGGTGGCATATACACGTTTCACACGATTATGGTCAAATATTACTTCTTTTTGGTGTGGAATGCAGATAGGGCGTGACCTTCCCTACTCCTGTAGGTACGGAGAGAAAAAGAGGGGGGGGGGGGCAGCTGGAACAGTATGCAACAAGCATACTGTTCCAGCTGGCGTGGTCGATCTTGATAAGACGTAAGCATTTATTCTATATCAACTTCATTTCCTGCTATGACAAGAAATTTCCAGGTATCAGGCATCAAACATTCCTGAGGACAAGTTCTTAGTATCTCATGCAAGCAAATAACCAGACGAGGCGGCCCTGGTAAGTCCGTAAACCCCTCTGTCAAGTTTTTTTAGTCTGTTAACTTTTAGTGGTGGGGGAACGGGTCTTTGCCACGTGCCTGCGATTGGCTACGTCCACACTTGTGCGCATTCATCTTCACTTTCATCTTTCAATTCCGCTTTTCAACAGCGAGTAGTCTAGCGCATGCCTTAGATGGAATGCGTTGGACGCATGCCTTCAACTGTCTACACCTGTGCGTCAAATAGTTCTCAATTTTTCACCAGTGCAGACGTGAAGTTGCAATGGACGTAACTGATGCTGCTATTGTTAGCGGGTATCAGAATGAATGAACATGAATGACTTTATGTCGGCTGAAGGTTCCATATCACGTCAAAACAAGTACTTGTAGAGTTTATATAACAGGTAGAATATATAGTGAAACATTTAGTAAAATATTATAAATGAAGGTTTTACTTTTATTTTTTGTAATAATAATGTTATTTTTAATAATAATTTTATAACGAATAATTTATTTTGTTCTATAACGAATATATTTATTAATAATAATTTATAAAGACCAATGTTTGTTCTGACTACATGGTGAACAAAACAAACTCAATAATTACAAAAATAGAACGAAATCTTCCAGACAAACTACGAAGTTGCACGGAATGTTGAACAAAAATCCACTGCTGGTGGAAATATGTGCGCTACTGCGTGCGTCACGGAAAACGGCGCCGTTCAACTGATTTGAGGCATGCGTCTAGCGTACGTAAAACGCACAAGTGTAAACAGAGCCATTAGGAGTTGTTTGATATTGTCGGCATTCCCTCTCTCAATAAACATAGTTTCTTTAAACATCCCACTAACCATTTTCTCTCCATAGGTACTTGGAATGTGAGGACTCTGCAGAGAGCTTATTCTCTTGATGTCCTTACACAAGAATTCCACCGTTAAAATTTTGATATTCTCGGCTTACAAGAGACCAGATGGACAGATAAAGGTCAGATTCTTAAAAATAATCTTAAATTTCTCTTTTCAGGGAGGGACGACAATAAGCATCACCAAGGCGTGGGTCTGCTTCTCAGCAGATATGCTAGTGATGCTCTTCTAGGATGAGTGCATTAATGAAAGGTTTCTTACAGCAAAATTTCAGACAAGCGTTAAAGACTTGAATGTTATCTGCTGTTATGCCCCCACTAGGGATGCCGATGAGGATGAGAAGGATAGGTTTTACGGACAACTTCAGGATATTTTGAACTCTGTCAAGAAAGGAGATATTACCCTTCTTCTAGGTGACTTCAATGCCAAAGTTGGTACTGACTCTGACATTTGGGGAGGGGTGATAGGCCCTTTTGGTATTGGCAGCTGCAATGGCAATGGGCAACGTCTCCTACAGGTAAGTAAACTCAATGGATTCAGAATAACTAACACTTATTACAAACACCGCGACATACATAAGTACACATGAGTTTCACCCGATGGGCTGCATAAGAATATGATTATCATCCTCAAGCAGCCATGGTCTACAGAGGTCCAACCAGACCGTGTAATTTAGTTCACCAAGCATATCTGTCCTGAGCTATATCTGCTGCATATGGCCATTGCACACCAATTCTAAAAAGATTCTGTTTACATTGTCTGACCATCACTTTCTAGGTCTCCCCCTCTTCTGAGGCCTTGAGGCACACTATTCAAAACCCTATTCGCTAATCTATAATTATCCATACAGGCAACATGGCCAAACCAACACAGCCTCTCTCTGCACAATATGTTGCTTAAAGGAGGTTGCCGACTCCTTTGCCTAACCTCATCATTACTTACAAAGTTGAACCACCAAATGCCCAAGATACTGCGTAAGCATTTAGAATCAAAAGCATCAAGTTTCCTGTTATCTTGTTTACAAAGCGTCCAAGTTTCACTACCATAACTAACCCTAGAAAGAACCAAACTATTATACAGTCTAATTTTAGTCTTTAGGTGTATACGCCTATTTCTCCGGAATGTTGAACATAGATCCATAGATTCTTAAAAGTCCCAGCAGCAATCCCTATTCGTCTGTTAATCTCATGTCGCACATCATCACATCACCAAAATCTGTTACATAGCTCCCAAGATAATTAAACTGTGACACCTGCTCAAGACTGCAACCATTCAGATTAACTGAATCACAACCTGCCTGACCAATTTTCATCACTTTAGTTTCGCTCTGTTTAACCAAACCTACTCTACTACCAGTCTCATCAATAGCTCGAATGAGAAAATATCATAGATTATATATTAGTTAACAGCAAATTTGCCAGTTCTATTAGGAATATCAGACTATATAGGGGAGCTGAAATTGGATCTCACCATTACCTTGTAAAAAATGTCTTGCCGCTTAAACTTGAGAAGCGTTGTGCTAAGGTTAAAAAAAATTACCTTAGTACTAAATAGGATTAAAATGGGATTATATCCGCTAACCACCACTCTGCCTGGTGGGGAAGGGAACATGGAACAACATAATTCATAACAACATTTTACGTATGTATATTTAGAAGAGGAAAATGCTGCATACAGCAACTTTTTTCCCTAAGTAAATATGTTATATAACTTATAATATTTATAATATAATTTCTAATACCTGAGGGGAGATGTTCATGCCCAGGGCAAGCGTTGTTTTGCAACCTATTGGAGAGTTTTTTTTTCACACAGTAGTGAAAACTGACTTAGCGTCCTAGTTTTGATTTGCGTCCCTAGCAGATGTCTCATTCGCCTTTGCATTAGCAAGGCCGTGGTTGTACTGCTGATAAATTTTTCATACAGCTTTCATTGTTGTTGCTTTGCTGCTACAAAAGTGGGTTTGCGTTCAAAATTATTTTTATTTTTACATTTGCTTAGTTGGGGGGGAGGGAGTATTCACTGGACCTATTGAATTTCAACGGAAAATTTGCTGTTACACTGCTCACAAAAATTAGGGGATATTTCAAAATGAAGATGAAGCGATAAAAAAAAAGGAGCATTTGATTTTTTTTATTAAATAAAAACATCACAAAAGCAAACGACCAGTCAAAGAAAGTTGCTCGATTATGCAAATGAGATGCAAAATCAACTTTTATTTCATTGGTGAGAATGCACTATACAAATGGCTGAAAGTACTGGAGTATCTGCACGTTCCCTGATCTTGAAAGTGCACATCCTGCAATTTCCCAGCCCTTGCAATGCCCCTGCAACACGATTTGCCCGAATGCGAAGCCTGGAGAGCCATAGGACGTCTTGAAGCTGGTCAAACACAGACGACAGTGGCAACAGCACTTGGAACATTCCAAAGCGTGATTAGCAGACTGTGGAATCGCTTTCAAGAGACTGGCACAGTATGAAGAAGACGAGGGCAGGGTCGCCCATCTGCCACAACAGCAAGAGATGACCGCTACTTGACCTTATTGGCAAGAAGGAACAGGCGCAGCAATGCAATAGAGCTGTGGCGACAGTTTCTTGCTGCTACTAGACGACGGATATGCACCCAGACAATACGAAATCAGTTCCATCGTGTTGGACTTCATGCCCGGCGAAAAATGGTATGCATTACGTTATCTGCTGAACACTGTAGAACCCGTAGAAGGTGGGCTGATGAGCATCGTTATTGGACCCGTGATGAGTGGTCAACTGTCCTCTTCTCTGATGAGTCACGGTTCAGTCTGCAGCCTGACAATCATCGTGTCCTGATCTGGCGTGAACGAGGAACATGGGAGAATCCATGTTTCATACGAGAAAGGGACTCCTTCGGTGGTGGTGGAATCATGGTGTGGTCTGGCATCAGCATTGGGGTCGTACCGACCTCCACGTCATCAGAAACGGATCGCTGACTGCTGTTAGATATCGAAATGAGGTCCTGCACCCTACAGTGGTACCCTATGCTGGAGCAGTTGGAAACAACTTTCTCTTCATGGGCGATAATGAAAGGTCCCACTGTGCGCATCTCGTCAACAACATGCTTCAGGAGGCAGGAATCGAACGCATGGACTGGCCTTCACGTTCTCCAGACCTGAATTCCATAGAACATGCTTGGGATGCATTGGGAAGACGTCTGGCAAACCGTCCAATGCCAGTAGTCGTGAATCCTGAATGGCAGTGGGCGTGTCCGAAATGACGTCACCGCTGCGTGTTCGCTGGAAGCTTGAGGCCCCGTGACTACAGATTCTTTTTCCTGCAGTGTTGTTTACTGACCCTATTTCTTTACTAAAAAATTTACTAAAAAAGTGACGGCCTAGGGAGGGTTTCATTTATAATTGCTTTTCCCCCTTCACTACCGCTGGAGAGAAGTACCTCTTAGTTTCTGTTGCTAGGTTGGCCCCCATTTCCCCCAGTGGCGTCCTCACTTGGAACGTTGGAGAGTTCGGCATCCTAGGTTGGGGCTACGAACTTTATGGGTTGACCCTCCTTCACTGTCGCTGAAGAGAAGGGTTCCCACAGGTGTGCGATAGCATCAGTGAAAATGTCGTAACTCATGTCAGTACTGAAAGGTGGCCTATCGCTCATATTGTTTCTCGAGTGTCATTCCTATTCTGAGAGCTCCCCTAAGCTTCTACCATAGAAATAGGTTGAGAGAAGTTTCACGTCACATTGTACTTAGGAAACGTAACAGCTCCCTACGACAACGCTTGAAGGAAACGCGACTCTGAATAGTCGCTGTGAAACGAATTGCTTCGAGGACGATTCTGTTGACAAAATAATTATAGTTGCCGCGTTACCTGCTACTTAGACAGGTAAGACTAATAATACCGAGACCAACAGAGCACTTCGGCCACCCTGCAGTAAGGATTGCGTTGTTCAAATCGTAAACGTGACAATAACTGCGATAGACGTCACATAACAGTCAAGAGGAGGTGTGTCTCCGAATAGCCTGGTCACCCACGTTTAGAAAATGTTCGCTTCACCAACGCTAAAGGGGGTGTGGCAGAAAGCTTGTCCTAAGAGGGATGAAACATTATCCACTGTGGTGAGTTGCTTTGAGGGACGTCCTGTCGTAATAATAGGCCGACAATGGTTGCCTCTCCAGCGAAATGTCATTCCGATATAACAGAAAGGAAATTTCGAGTTGAGGAGGTGTAGACTGGCTGCAAGGGGAGGGTTAATTGCCCAAGTGCGCTGACTATTACGTAGCTAGGAAAGTGTGCCTTCGAGGGTGGTGCTCCTTAGTGGGGGAGACTCTCCTCACACTTACAGACAAGTGGGTTGCAATGAGAAAGGTGGGCCAGAACTAAAGACGCGATGGAGATTAGCAGCCGTTATTCGAAAAGCGGAAAACAGGATTGTAAGGAACCGAGTTGGCGTCACGTGACATGGCCCAAGTCTGACAGACACATCAACAAACTTCAAAATCGATTTAAAACATCAGACAAGGAGATTATTTGTATAACTCAAGACGAAGAAGGTTTTTATTAGATGTGAATAATTTGAAACAAACGTACAGAATAAAAGTGGATATACTTACGCGTTTTACGAAAAATTAATTTAAAATCAGGCTTTTAGAGCGATTAACAGGTTTTATGGTTTACATAAAACTTCGGTCGCGAAGGAAAAGTCTAGTTAAAATACAGCAGGTGGAAGCATTAAACCGAAAAAGATAAAGTATTGGGTATGAATAAAAAAAAATAATAATAAATACCCCCTCAAGCAGCTGCTTGCCACAGAGGTCTGACAGGAGCCTGTGAGTTTATATGCCATAGTAGGCGGTCTGAGAGGATGGCAGGACCTCAGCAGAAAAACGACACATACATCCATGCCTTACCTGGGGCTCGAACCCAGGTCCCGTAGATCAGTAGCCAAGCGTGCTAACCACTCGATCACGGATATACAATAAAAATGCAGGAAATCAAACGGTAAAATATCCAGTTAAAAAACAGTCATTGGAAAACATATCCTCCTGGAAGGTACGCAAAATAAAAACTCCTTTCAAGATTAAAAGCAGAACGCTCAACTAAAATATGTTTAATGGTGTCTTACTTAGGACCCTGACGTAATAAACGAATGACCGGAAAGAACTACCTCCTAGCGAAAACATGACGGAACTTATAATAACAAAAGGAATAAATGTTTTTCCCAAAGTAAATAGACAATTTTTAAAATACAGAACTCCTCAGGAGTCAAAGCGCATTTGTGGAGATATTAAGAAAACGTAAAGTATTTTAAAGCAACAGGCCCAGCTTAACACTGACATATAATAACCCGTTAACAATATGACTCAAAAAGTATATTTAGACACTATAATCATGCAAGACATAATCACTATAACAAATTTTCTACATTTTGCTGGAGTATCCATTTCGTAATTAATTTTTAAAAAAGATTTCTTTATGACTTTTTGTTATGTTTCTTTCATTCTTATGTTATGAGGTTTGACAATGATCTCAAAACGTATTGATTTACGGTGTTAATAAAACTGATTTCCCCACTGTCACGTACATTGGGTAATAGGGGGCTCTACATTTTGAAAGACTAATTGATTTTTCCGCCAGAATCACGAGACCAGCGCATAGGGTTTAATTCATGTTACGCAGGCGAGGCAAACAGGTATTTCCCCGTAAAATACCACCCCAGGGGCTAAACAATCTAAGGTTATAGAAGTTGAGGATTCTGTCATGGCTAGGTGGGCTGAGCATTTCAGTGATATTCTAAACAATGCAGTTAGTTCTATTCCCATTGTTTGCAATGATGATAGATGCATTGGTGGCTTTAATGTTGGTCCTATAACGCAATCTGAAGTTATTTTGGCTGTTTCTAAACTTAAACTTCATAAATCCCCAGGGGTAGATGAAATTACTGCAGAAATGCTTAGAGCTGGAAATGTTTCGGTTACCACTTGGATGACTGAAATTCTGAATATCTTTTATGATAAAGGCATGGTTCCTAAGGATTTTACCAGAGCTATTGTTATCCCTATTTTCAAAAAAGGTGATCGCAGCTCTTGTGATAACTACAGGGGTATTAGCCTACTCTCTGTTCCAGGTAAAGTTCTTTCCATGATTGTGCTTAATAGAATTAAGAATCTGGTTGACACTCAATTGTGTGATGAGCAATGTGGATTCAGAAGTGGTAGGGAATGTGTGGATCAGATATTTTCACTTAGGCAGATTCTTGAGAAATGTTTAGAGTTTCAGAAACCTTTGGTTGCTAGCTTTGTTGATTTCAAAAAGGCTTTCGACTCTGTTGATCGTCATAATTTGTGGTTGATTGTGAGATCATATGGT